>OX438586.1:2500-627500 GCA_949316365.1 Hoplodrina blanda | reverse complement strand
TTGTTCATTAGGAATTTACATAAAAATAACAACTGATAATATTTGTGATGTCATAATTACACCTACTCTGTTCTTTGTATGTGTGTAAGAAATGTACACTGTATGTGAAATGAATCACCTTGCCTATGTGTGGGTGAACAGATGCCTATAAATAATAATAAAGTGTAGGATAGTTCTTGATAATCAATAATATGTTACTCCCCTAAATTCTTTATGTGATAACGTTATAAAGGTGTGTTTAGATGGAGATAGTGTTATACCTAATATACAATTAAATGTAAAAAAATACTAAATTATTGTTACCTCACAAAAAATTAGGAGGAATCTAACAACTTGGGAAACATTGTTTATATCCCACTCACCATTGTGCTTGATGATAGACTATTGATCCACCTTTGAACATTTTTTTTCATATAGAGGAAAAAAATGAAACTGTGCTAATTTTAATAATTACTATGACATAGTAATTATTAAAATTAGAAATAGCTCTTCTAGTACATGCCAATTAGTGTTTTATAACCTTCTAATATTTTTCAAAAACCTCACTTTCGAACAAGCCTACTAACACTATCCATGTCTGAACACACCAATATGTATCTTTAGAGTATATCCATACGAGCGCGAATTTATTCAAGGGTTCATACTTTATGGATACTTTCTTATTCTTAATGATCAAGCACAGGCGACGCGGTTGCTATTCGGCTTGATCATAACAAATATGTACGTTATGACTAGACACATACAGTATAAATTCATATGTCTCTCAGGAGAAAGTGACATGTGGGTGATAAAAAAACTCGCGCTCGTGTAAACGCGCTTTTAACGTTTCATTGTAATAATATCTATCGCTTGTAATGTACGATAATGTTTCAATAGCACTGTACATTTTTCACGTAATGATTTTTCAACGATGTCAACGTTGCAAATTAAATTCGACCTTAAGCTCTTGCTATAAAATTCAATTTTGGAAAGCACAAATTCAGCTATTTGTGTTGCTCTTTAGGTATGTAATTACTACCTAGACAACGCGTAATTATTTGGATTATGTGGAGCGCAACATCAAACATGTAAATAACACAAGTTTGCACAACAAAATTAAGTACCTACTCAATCATGATTGATATCAATAACAAAATATCTGTAATCGATTATTATCGCGTAGCACAAGAGTTATCTTATTTTTAATTGAATTTAAAATATAAAATGTGGCTTCAAAGTGTAGAAGAGCCCACTAATATTAAGAGACAGAAAATTCTCATTACTATTTATTTGATTAACATCTGTATTGAATTATCTTTTTATCTTTTATTTAGCTTAAGCATAAGCATGTCATTAGCCAACATAAGTTGGATTTTTATTTTTTACTGTCAACAAATTGTATTCTACTTTAGTTTAGATCAAATCTAGATTTTGCTTCTGCTCAATTTAGCCAAAGACTGAATGGTGTTGCCAGTTATAAAATAAATAATTTTTCACAATTTATTATTTGTATATTTTGCTGTAAGTTTGTAACAAAATGTATGTCTAATATAATATATAAAACGATACAGGTTAGTGTTTATTCTTAAAATAAAATTGGAACAAGATCAAAATTATACAGTATTCTTTAATTTTTTTGTCTAATATTTTTTTTAAGCATATAATAATCATAATTATAATAAAATCATAATTAATTACCAAAGGGTTGATGGGTTTGTTTCTGAGTTTTAATTGTTTATTTATTGACCTTGAAGTTAACATTTTTAATGCTTTTGTGTAAGATCGTTATTTTTCCCGACATTGGAATCATTGTAGGTATGTGACGATATTTGGCACAAATTGAGTCTTTATTCTATTGAAATGAAATTACTTTGTTGCTTTGTGTTGTCCGAACTTTGTATGACAGGGCATACGTGTCTCATCCAGGTCAGGTATTAAAAAACTATTTCACTTTAGTTGTTTGATATTTTGTTTAAAGTTGTTTTTAAGATTTTTTTAGAACAGTTACTTTAGTATATTATTTACGAGTAGGTATAATATATTTTGTATGACCATGTGCAATGCAGCTAATGTGCAACGTGTGTGTACTATGGCTTCATCATTTAGTTTATCTTCATTTAATACTTTACGAAGCTGGTATTGCATGTAGAATTAGTTCTTACGGTATTTTTTTTATAAATAATAAGTTATCTACTGTAAATGCCTAAAAAAATATTAGGATTTACCAACATAAGCTAGTTGGTTGGATTTTATATGTAACAATTTTAGGGCTTTTACCATTAGAGCTTTTTTAGCACATGCTAGGTTTTACGAACGACAAATTAGTGAAGCCAAATGTAACAATATTTTATAACAGAAAACTGCGACAAGCATGTCCTCAACATGAATATTTTTCGTCTCTAAAGTAAAATCATAAAATGACAAAAGAAAGGATTATCACAGAACAGTACGGACTTTTCCTTTAAGATTTGGTAAATCTTACGTTTTACCGGAAAATCTTAAGATTTACCGTAGTTCGAGCTTTTACAATAACCAATTACAAAAGTAGTTCTGTATAAAGAATTATTCCGAGAATTTTATCGAAGTATAAAATAACTAATATATTATGTATAGTACGAGTAAATTACATAGTTGTACATAGAGATCTACAACATAGGCTGTAGGTACATTCCTAAATATTTTTCTACAAAAACATACATTTTATGCATTTTTGCTTAGACCCTTTTATTTTTTTAGCTATTTTAATTTCATTTAACACTACTTTCAATAAAATTGCTTCCTGTAAGTACATCTTACATTAAACTTTAAATAAATGTTAGTCATTTATTTAATCCCCCAAGCCCGTTACTTCTGGTTATGTTATTACTATTAGTACAAGTAACCCGTACTGTCGCACTGCTGGGCAGATGCATCCATCCACCGGTCGCGCCAATTCTCATGTAAGCCAACCAAGTTTGTATGTTTTTTCTTTTAATACAACATGCATGCATGTTAAACTATCTACTGCTTTGTATGAATGTATTAAAACCATCCTCTACTCCATGCAATATTGTTTATTATGTGTATTATTCTGCTAAATAATAAGTGTAACATAAAATGTAAACTACTCCAATGTATTATATGTATCGTGTATTTAGCTAAGTAAACACATAAATAGCAAAATATCGAGGTTATATTTTTGAAATAAATACTCTGTGATACTGTGAAAGTGTTTATTATTTCCTTATAATTTATATAAATATTATGTTTATTACTTAAATACCTACGTCTAAATATTTTGTGCTAAAAGGGTATTCAGACTCACGAGTTCACGACTACTCGAACGCTTATCTTTGGTAGATCAGCTGGTTTCTTACTCATCAATACGCGAATATTCTTCTAAATATGGGCGTCGCATGGTAACTTGTGATGGTTTTCGTCACGTTACTCAATATTAAAATTAACGATGTTATTAGGGCTGGACATTCGTATATCACTGGAAAAAGAGAAAAAATTATAAGCAGGTAATAATTATTATCTTCTCAATATTCAATTTCTAATCATGCATAATTCTATCATGCTAATCTTCGGTGTCAATGACTGCTTCAATGCGTTCTGCTTATACTTTTAATGGCATCTGTAGAGAATAAACAAAAAACCAGTTTTAGATTAATGATACCTACTTCATGTGAACACAACAAGTTTACTGTTAGAAACGATCGCATTCTAATCTTAAACCCAGGGGCGGATCTTTAAATAGGCTTTTTGGGCTGCAGCCCAGGGCCCCGTAAATATAACGGGCCCCCAGCCCCCGATGGAGAAAAAACTATCATTTTAAAAATAAATTATCACTATATTTTTTACTCTCCGCTTCATGACGTTGCCTCGCCTTTGGTTCAGGCTGCAATTAAATCTCGACTGTAACGACAAACTTAACTCACTTGTATCATAATGCATAATTACTTATAGCAAACAGTTTTTTGAAAAAATGGCAATTAACTTGAATAATTAGGTAGGCCCCCAAATAGTGTTAGTAGCCCAGGGCCCCACAAATTCACAGTCCGCCTCTGCTTAAACCTACATTTTTGGGCATTGATTGTCGCTGAGATGAGATGAACAACTAGATTTTGAACGATTGTACCTACTATCGAGTGTCGCATGTCACCGCATAGGTACAGTCAACAAAACAGATAGTTATGTAGGATCGTCAGATATAGTTGAAGTTTTATTAGAAACCTATGGATGATTTCGATTGAAACTTAATTAATGAACTGTTTATTATCTACTTTTTTTAATTAAATTACATTTGAAAACATCCATCGGTTATATGCATAGAAACGCGCAATCGACACTCGACAGGTAGTACAATTGACCTTCAGATTATGTTAATAAAGTATAGGAAAATTGACTCACCACTAAAAACATTGAGGAATACAACGAAACTATACATATAAACTAGAACAAAGTGAATGGTCCTTGTGTCCGCGGACGTATCGGAGCCCCACACTAACATCGGTAGAGTGAAGAGTATGCTGACGTCCGCCAGGGTAAACGCTTTCAATACTCGCATTATGGGCACTGCAAACATCAACCAAAATAATTAAAAGATTGTTGAAAATCGTATAGGTACTTAACAGAGAAAGCGCACGACATCTTAATAAAGGTAATTAAAAATGAATATAATTTATTTAACAATAATAAAATTAATTAAAGAAAAACACACTGCGTGTGTTTCCAGCAGTACACGCGTAGCGCGCAAACCTCGTACTCTAGTATCGTTTACGAAAATGCGTTTCAACTGATATTAAGTTGTGGATAACGGTGTTAGTATAATAGTGCATAATTAAGGTTTAGTATTAAGTTTTAACTGTATTACGCTATTCCGTAATTGTTTGTTATCCCAAAGAATAAAAAAATAAATAAAAATAACTGTGCAGCCAACACACCAGGTGTGTAGCTTGGCCGCGCTTCGGTTCTAGCGTAGCAAATGTTTGCCCACAGTCGAGTTAATACAATTTTGAGTTTTAGAAGCCATACGATATTATTTGATGTTGATACGGCTGCCTCAATAAATATGTGCCAACGTGAAACAGCGGTGTTATTTGGTGAAAAATAACGTTACGTGAGTTGTTGTAGTAAAAATATGTTCAGTCCTACCTTTTTTTCGCGTTGAGAATGGTGCGACCGCCGTCATTAAAAGGTGTGCTGTCGCTATAAATATTATCATACCTGAAATTTAAAAAAATAATTTACTGGTTAGGTTATTAATACCTAATAACGGTAAAGTAGAGTTGTACACCCACATTTGCTAAAGACTACGTTACTAAATCCGTTTAGAAAAACTAAACGGATTTTAACTTTAAGTTTTGGAAGTTGGTGGCTTGGTTATGTTAATAAAATTATATGTAGCAGTCTTAGATTATATATATAATCTAAGGTAGCAGTCAACAAAAGACAAAGGTGTCCAGGGTCGTCAAATATAGTTGTAGTTTTCTTGGATGTCTTCGATTTAAACTTACTGATGGATATCGTCGATTGAAACTTAATTGATGAACTGTTAATTATTTACTTTTAAATTAAATTACATTTGAAAACATCCATCGGTTTCAAAGAAAACTTTAACTATATCTGACGACCCTGCATACTTATCTCTTTTGTTGACTGTACCTATGGGTATTGCCATCAAATTCCGAAACTAAAGTTATGTTTCTCTATGTAGTTTATTTTAAGTCGCACGTTATGACCCAAGACTTACCATCCAAATCGTCGGTAATTAAATGCTTTTGGGAAATGCAATAGTACCATATGATAAGTATACTAACCACAAGTGATAGATGAGAATTGTACA
This sequence comes from Hoplodrina blanda, assembly GCA_949316365.1. Lineage (NCBI taxonomy): Eukaryota > Metazoa > Arthropoda > Insecta > Lepidoptera > Noctuidae > Hoplodrina > Hoplodrina blanda. The sequence goes on along the minus strand of OX438586.1, from coordinate 621,694 downwards.
TAGAAATCCTTCTCCCATATAAACAGGTCATTGTCTTCGTCACTCTTTTCCACATGAGTCCACGCCCAGCAGCTGACCTTCCACGAGTCGGGGACCGACTGTGATATGTTGATTGGTATAGTTCTGAAAAGTAAAGATTTTACTATTTGGTAAGCTCATTTCTCTCTTTATAAGAGGACAATAATAGGATTATTTTTATTTATTGTGGTCAAAGTCAAAGTCAAAACATTTATTTCAATTAGACCATTTACAGGCACTTTTGAATTGTCAAGGAGTCGATCAGTTAGTCCGAAAATTGAAGCTAGTTGCTCGTTCCAAATCGGAGGTAGGTCTTTATGAAGAAGAACGAGCAAGAAACTCCAGGGCACTCTTTAAAATTAGGTTTTTACAAAATCCTGGTTACATTATTCTTGTCCATCCATCGTCCATCTGTCCCTCTGTATACTTAGATCTTTTAAACGACACAACAGTATTTATTGTGGTTTTATTCAATAAATAGAGTGATTCATGAGGAAGATTTATATGTATTGTAAAATATCTATATTGCATCTGTGCAAATCTGGGGCGAGTCACTAGTCAAAAAATATAAAACAGTAATGTACATACTTACAGATTAGTGGAGTTGTTTGAAAAACCACAAATAGAATTCACTCCTAAGCTGAACAAACTATCGCTTCTCCACACTCCATATGCTTCCAGCATTATAAGTATAATTGCTAGTTTCCAAAATGACTGAAAGAATTGGAAAGTTATATTTAGGTAGATCATCATTCTTGTTTTTAATTTTGTAAAAGTATTTAGTTTTACTAGCAATTGTTTGACTGGAGGGTTTTTTTTTTGTTAAAGTAAACTAAAACAATGGATTGTATATCATATATATTTGGGTAGTCAAGCTTTCAAATATTCAGCAATGTGACATATTAATATTTATTTATTACTAAGTTCTGGCTGTGACTTCATCCGCAACAATGTTTAAGTATATTATTCCACAGGAACGGTCAGAGGCGGATTAAACGTTGAGAGCGCCATAGGCAAGTTTCTCATCGGCGACCCTAAATTTAAAATAACTCGCGCCCCTGTATTGAAAATAACTAACTTAGTGGCGCAATTAATTTTATGCTAAATATACATATTTTTTATTTTTTTTTGCAATTTCGCCCGCGCGCCCCTTTGTACCCACGCGCTCCTAGGCACATAGCCATAGGCATAGGCCATAGGCATGGCCTTTAGGGTAATCCGCCTCTGGGAACGGTACTGTTTTATGGGATAAAATGTAGCCTATGTGCTATTTCAGACTATAATCTGTATCTGTGCCAAATTTTATGTAGATCTGTTCAGCTGTTCTGGTGTGATCGATTAACAAACATCCATCCATCCAAACTTAAAATGGTAGTAAGATTTTACCTTAAACTCTGTGTTGTATAAAATATGTCTCTGGGCTTCTCTAGACATCAGGACCAAATCGATCATCACTATGACAGGATCATATTCTATGTATTTATCCACTATCTCTTTACATTTCTCCTGTAATAACATAAATAGCAAGTTTTTAGAAAAAGTAATTAAAGTAAGTTCGTACTTCCTATCTAAAAACCGTCAAACGTTTGTCTTTTCCATAATATAGTTGCAATTTATTTATATACTAGGTATTATACTTTCAACAGATGCAGCTTGTTTGTAGTCCCTCTTAAAACGCAAATTGTCGTGTTGAATTCTGGGTTCTAGTAACAATTATGAGTTACTTAAAGCACTGCTTCAGTATTCTTTGAAGCTCAAGTGTTGATAAATCATTAGAATACACCTTAATCTTATTTATGGCGAGGTTCCTCGACACTTCAAAATATTCAAAACTTACACATTTTGTCAGCTTCAATACTGACGGTCCGTAAGTCCGGTATAATGCCGCGGCTGCTTCGCCACAGTTCACACATTTGTATTCATCTGTTTCACTCAATTTATCTGTTAAAAACTTAAATAAACACGAAATAAACATTGCAGAGCAGTTGATTTGATCACTTGACTTGACAACAAACGTCAAAAAGAAATTGTCATGTCACTGTCAAAATGTGAATTCGTTCAAAAACTAAGTCTAACTATGTAACTAAAATAACCAATTAACAACGATTACTTTCTCTAAAAAAAAAACTTATTTTAGTGTAATTAATAACTAAATAGATATCATAAAAATATTAAAGCAATTTTCAATAACGGTGTTTTAGTACCCTGTAATCTTATATAAATCTGTTTCTTGAAATTTGAAACCTTAATGGTTCAAAATATTTGGCACAGAGGACGCTGCTTGGTGCAATTTTATAAAAAACTAGTAGTTCGGCAAAAATAGTGTTTCGTTTTAAATATACTTAATTATTTTGAATGCTGGCCTATTGGAGTCACACTGTAGCGCAAATAGCTCTTCTCTTTTACAGATGGCACGAGAATTTTATTGATTACCACGCTTGACAATAATTATTTCAGATAGCACATTTTTCAAGAACTTATTCATCACTGCCCAATAATGGATAATGAGCTAAGCCCGCTCTGTTTTCCGTCACGATATCGATAATATTCCTGGTTATCTGTGAAAATAGGTACCAACCTACTTACTACATCTCTATCGTATCTAGCTAAACTTAAAAGCTTGTCAGACCATTCGGCTGCTAGTCTGCCCGTCCCGTAGATCTTCGCCGCAATCTCGGCCACCATTTGATTCCGCTATCGTCCTCAGGCATCGTCTGTCTTTTTTTATAGCCCACCAACCACTGATTCTCAAGGCACACACTTTTTAGAAAGGTGATTTCTTCCTTACAATATCTAAGTAGGTTAAGAAGTAAAAAAGGTATTATGAAGTACTTAATTGTTTTTTATTTTATTTTAGATGTTCAGCAGATGCCATTTTTTGCAGTATTTACCTGGGTACTTATAATAATAATTATTATACTTAACACTAGCAACCCGTCCCGGCTTTCCACGGGTCCAATGTATAGGTAGTATTCATAAACCATCTTCTTGAATCACTCTATCTATTGATGAAAACCTTATTAAAATCCGTTGCGTACTTTAAAAGATCTAAGCGTACAGGCGGCGGAAAGCGACTTTCGTTTATACTATGTAGAGATTAACACTAGCAAGCCGTCGGGACGTTAAGGACCCTCAGGGTGCACAATGATTTGCGAATCAAATAGTCTCTCTCCACCTTCTTGACTTGACCTCTTGAAAAATCGAGATCGCCTAAACAAATTGCTTATCGACGGATTTTTGTTTCTTTCCTAATGATACGAGCATAACACTTTTCAAGTAGATAATCTTCTGTCCTCAAGTTCTCTTGGGCTATTTGCCTTTGCCACCCTTCTTAGCTAAGAGCTGGCCGTGCTTAGACTATTGATTGATGAATATTCAAGCAGGTAGATATTGGTATTCTAAATATCGGTCCCTCCACCCCAAAAAACATTGAATGGCACGTCGTAAATTCAATTTCTTTCGTGATGGCGATAATTACGTTCGGTTATTCGGAATATTTTTATTCATTTTTGACTGAGTAAAAGTCTTAGCAGGATTTAAAACAAGCACTACCAATTTGAAGATGTTCAATCATTGATAAGGAAATACTCCCAGTCTCTGTAGGAAGTAATTTGAAAGCTGCGTTGAGTAGGAATTGATAATGAATCAAAACTGCATAAGCAAGCAATGCAGGTGCAAGTGCAGCTGCAGTCGTATGAGCTCTTGCTTGGAGTAATTTGACACTATTACTTAGGTATTAATTTAGATGGGTAATTCTCATGAAATTCCGAAATTCTTGTCCTTCAAGTTTTATAAAAAAATTAACAAATATATAACAGTTACCAATATGTCCTTAAAATCTACATTACTGTGGCTAAAAGATTTACCTATCATCTTGGAACCATAGGTGTAAATAAATAAAATAGATAATATATAATATCTCAAGAATCATTCCCTCACTATGTCCCGAGGTCCAATTTCAATAACTTTATTATCATATAACAGCCAAAAAATCTTATAAAAGTCTTGCAAGTATGACCGATTGATTAAAAATTGATAAGATTAATAAAAACAACTTAATTTGTTTTGTAAAGTAATAAATGGATTAAAAAAAAATTATCCAACACGTGTTCCTTAAAAATAAATCATTCCCTCATATTTTTATTGAAAATCGATTTATGACCGCATTTTTAAGCAGACATAAACGCTACCATTCGTTTTTGAAAGTTGATTATACTGTCAATTTAAGATTATGGCGAATTTAGTGTGATCAGTGGTGCAGTTTGAGTAGCAAAACAAAAATCTTTTTTTTTTATGTTATTACATTTTTGATCGTCATTCCATCACAACCTAACAAAACAAAAGGTAAGTACTTGAACCGTTATTAATTGCATAGAGAAGTAGGGTTTTGGGAGTAATAAACATAGGCAAAAGAACTCATTTTAAAAGCACGGTTACGGCGCGATCTTTTTTGATTATTATCTATTTTGTCATTCCCTCACCGTCATTCCCTCATATAAATTTGTAGCGAGGGAATGATAATTTATGAGGGAATGATTTTTGACTGCTGCTTGCTTGCTTTTTTATTGTTTTCTTTAACAAACTCATGAATTTACTTTTTGCGATCTTGTTGTAGGGTCGCTTAATGCCAAGAAAAAAGAAGGTAACCGATTAAGAAGCAAGAATGTTTTGTTTTGTTTGCTCTTACAGGTTTTATTTTATTTTCAAAAAGTTTTAAATGGGAACTTTACTCATTTGGTAATAATTGAGATTTTCAGAGTACCTAATAGTTCCTGCTTGTGTAAGAAAATAACATTTAGACACTAAATAAATAGAATCTTATAAAAAATAAACATATTTTTATTTTCCAAGGTTTATGAATAGCTCGTAATGATCATTCACTCACCTATGTCGTCATTCCCTCACATTCATTTTTCAATTCTCATAAAACACGTTATTTAGAGGGACCACTATATAATTAAAATCTAGTAACATTAGTACTACGAAATCCATAAAAAATAAATACAAATTTATTTCAAAATTATTTGTCAGTTTTTATATACCGAATTTCGGGATTTCATGAGAATTACCCAGATATGTCTCATTAGTCAACAAAACTTGTTTGACTAGATAGGGTAATCAATCAATTTCTAAGTAACTATTACTGGCTGTCTATAATAAAATGCTTTGATTGGCTCGTTGCTCTCGTGATTACAAGTGCGACTGCTGAGCGTGGGGTTCGATTTCTGCGTCGCGCAGTGCCATTGGATTTTTCTTAGCAGCAGCTTGAATTTAGGAAGTGAGTGGTATGAAACCCCCCCCCCCGTGCCTCAAAAAACATTAAATTCGTCGGTCCTGCGCCTGATCTCCCCTTTGTCGTGTTAGATTGAGGGTAGAGGGAGTATACCTGTGTTTGCGCACGCACTTCTGCATTATAATATCTCGTATGGCTAGTCTCCATTAAGATTAGCCATCCTGAACGAAATTCGGTCGAAAGAATATAATAATATTAATGCTTTGATCAATAAAAGAGGACTTTCAAGTTGTCGAACTTTTGAAAGCTTCACACTTCAACTTTATGAACGAGACCATTAAGGCCTATCTAAATCAGGATATAGTATGGATCACCAATCTCTTCAAGAAAACCGAACGCACCCTTAAGTTTTAACAAGCTTAAACATAAGATACCTTTGCAATATAAATGTAAATTTTGCCGAAGTACGTCGGTCCGAGAGGCCTACGAAGTGGCACTTTTATGAACCAAGCCTAAGCCGAATTTTAATAAAATAATTCAAGACGGCTTCCATAAAAACGAACTTTGAATATGAAAAACACTTTGATAGCTTTTGGTTCATATTTTAAAAAGGTTTATATTAATTAATCTTTTGTACAAACTTTTCATTAACTTTCTTGCTTATTTTTTAAATTTTGAAGGGATGTTGCGCGTTTCCTAAAATTGCCTTGCTTCAGCATCGTAAGATTCAATGCAAAAAAGATTTGTTACAGCACCTACCTTCCTATATTTTATGTGGACATGTTATGCAACCACAATACGCTCCAAAACAGGAATCGTCAATGTAAGCCATAAGTGTGCAAGGCTGAAAGTGACTGATGGGCCAGAGTCGTCACACAGTGAGAGCCGGAAGACAGGCGTCATCGCCGAGAGGGGCCTAGGAAATGCTGGCGTGATGACTTAGAGACATTTTTAAGAGATTGGCCAGAGAAGACAAACCGTAGGGAAGAGTAGAAACCTGAGAAGACGACTTTTGCCCAGCGGTGGGACCCATTACGAATCAAGGGTGAATTCAGTTATAGAAAAAAAATCTGCACGCCATAATAAAATACATAGACTTTGTTTGTTCGCTTGTAAAAATATTGTGACTAGGTTCTTACTTACATTCTCTTTGTAGCACTTTGTAAGTGTTTAGACAAAATACGTCTAGCAGCACAAGAGAATAAATTTTCGAACAGCTTTCGTAAAGGATAAAGGAAGATAAAGGATAAAAGATTCCACTTAACGATAATTTGGATTTGTAGCTCTCCGGAACGCCTAGCTTTCGCTGAATATTGCGAACATTTTCGTATCCACATGCTCCTTTTGCTACATTTCTGAAAAATAAACATTATTTATCTAGTTTGACTTCTTTGTTGTTAGGTATTTGTCTACGTTCTGGGATAAAATTTAGTTTTTTTTAATAGCGGTTACAACGTAAACTTAAGTATCTGGCAAAAGTATGGATCTAAGTGAGTAGGTACAAAAAACACTTTGAAAAATGAAGAAATACTTAATGATAATATGAATTAGTTACTATGGTCTTAAACTCCTAAAGGATTTTCTTAACAAATTAGATAGAATCGAAATTAATTCTTATCGTTTCTTCACTTTTTCCACATGCGATGTATATTTTGCATATCATAACAATGCCACCATTTCATTCAGTATGGAACTGCGGACTCGTAAAACGTATATTTACACTACCAGACTTTCTAGTCTTTGATAAGTTACTGAATGGTAATTTCAAATTGGTTCTGTTACGGGCTTTTTTAGCATTTTTTTGTAATATTGGCTTATTAAGTATACCTTTTTTACTGAAATACTCGTAATTGACTTTACTTGCCAATTCACCTCATTTTCTCCAAAGTAAAAGCATTAGGGAAGTAAATATAGTATTAGTTATAGAATGACGTAGTCTTTCATAGCGTACACTCTCGTCGCTAATTATGGTCCCACCAAGTCTTTTTACTCGGCCTATATTTATAAAGGTAGCTATTTCTGTTAAATCTCCAAATCCACCTTGTTTGAAATATTCAGCAGCATCATTTGACCTTCTTACTTTAATCCTAACTGCGTAAGCACATCGTGGGCACTAAAGTGGCCTCGGCCCGGTCAGGTTATTCCATTAGCGGCGGTCGGTGCGGGCCGTGCGCGCATCGCTTTTGGGCCGATTTTAAAATAATTGGACGGCATAACTGGATCATCCGAGCTAGGTTAACTTTGTGCTCCACTGGGAGATAGGATTTTGGTTACTAAGTATTAAGAATTTTATTTTTCAAATGGAGTCTTTAATTTTTTTTGCTCGACTCTTTTGTTGGAGGTTCGTACGAGTAGGTTTAAGCAATGATAAAGGTACCTAATATAAAAGTTTGGAAAACAAAAAGATTAAAATAGTGACGGAAGTTTAGAGAGGCCTATGACATAGGCTGATGTTAAGAACTCAAACCTTCGAATAAGATAACACTGACACAACATGGCAACACTTACAAAATAAAATGTATTGAACAAAAGAGTTAACAGCAACATTGACTCTCAAACAGTATCCATTATCCTCAAAACAGGGAATTGGAAATACATATTCAATTGAATCGAATAAACTCAACGATACCGAAGCAGCGAGTCTCAAACGGTTACAAATTGCGCATAATCATTGACAGCTCCCTACCCCTCCAATAACAATACATAAATTACCCGCAGAATAAACGTAACTAAATAAATAGATGCAGAAGGACGATTTTATACAACACACTTATGTAGACGACTACTCTGGCCTGCCACAGACGACAGACTGGGTAAAAAGTTTTTGGCGGATATTACACAGACTCAAAGCACACGACGTACATCTTTAGTAATGTTGTCAATTGTGGGGAGAGTACGAGAACTGTAGGGACGTACCGGCTATGGAAATGCAGACATTGTGGCAGACTACCGACTAAAGTATGCTTCGTTTAGCTTAGCTCGTGTTGAAGCAAAATATTCTATTTTTTTTTCCACAAGCTTTTTGTTCGGTGCCATCTGTCAGGATGACAGGGATATTGACTATGCGCGTCGTAATTATATTAGCTGCTCTCAGTGATTTGGTAACTACGCGTAGCTTTTTTAAGTTACGTCTTTGTGTACTGCACCGCCCCATGGGTCGTATCGTAATGTTATATTCTAAGGTGTTTTCCGATCCGACTAGACCTTTTTCTGACCAACCGTTCCAGATATTAGCGCGTTTAAACAAACAAAAAATCTCTTTAGCTTTATTATAGTCAAAGTCAAAGTCAAATCATTTATTTCAATTAGACCATTAAAAGACACTTTTGAACGTCATTTACAAGATAAAAAATTGAATCTAGTTGCCTATTGAGTATAGATTAGCTTCAGACTAAAGAGGTCGCCACGGATAGTAGTCTGTGGTAGGCCATGAAGTTCTCGAACTATCTCAAATGAAAACCAATCGCGAGCCAGCGCTTACGCAAGCTGTGCATGAGCAATGTCTACGTACGTGTGCGTGCACGAAGTCATCCTTCTGCACCTTTTTTTTGTGTAAAAGTTGTCAATAAGAGGATCGGAATCGGCCATTCCTTCTGTGACAGTAAAAAGGAACGGTGTGATAAAAAGTTTTGGAGAGCGTGAAATGGCTCCTGAATTCATTATGGAACTGAGTTGAACGTCTTGACTTCCTTCCTTTAATCGATATTGACGTCGTTACAATTTTTTAGATAAATTTTATCTTTCGGGTCGTTGGATTTGTCGATGGCTATTGAAAATAGTGAGCATAGGGTCAAGACCATTCCATTTTGAACATCATCTATAGAATTTCCTAACAGCTCCAGATACTTTACAAAAGCTTATTATGTAGTGAAGGAATTTTCAGTGATTCAAATAATAGGAAATGTTTGCTTGCGCCTGGTTCAACTGATCTTAGAGTTGAGTATGAAAGAGCTGTAATGATGCAGTATCAGGGAGGCAAAGTGAAAAATAAGAGATAGTAATACAAGTTTCAGAAGGTAGGTACAACATTGTTAGAACTAGCAGTTTGTTAGATCGTTATAAGTTGCAAAAAAGTTTCAATGGATTATCCTGTTACTTAAATGCTGTTATACCATCAAGGAGTTATCTTCGCGTAATGTGTAGCATTCACATCAATTTCTTTGTCTGTTTATTTCAATTATATTATAATTATAAAGGAAGAGAGTGACTGAAAGCTCCAAATATTTGAGAAGCTTTGAATTAGGTACTGAAAAAAAATATAATGTAGGTAGGTTTGCAGACGTTTATACATAGATCAAATCATTAAAGACCCAAAGAGATAATAGCTATCTTTAGAATTATAAAGGCGGCGCGATGCTATATCTAGACAAATTGGGACATGCGCTAAATAAACATCCGAAAATACCTGAGACATTCACTATAAATAATCCTACCTTTCTAGGTCTCAGGTCTCGAGTCCAAAGCCCAATTTCCCAAAGCGGTTTATAGCATTCAGTGTGGCACAGCGCTGCGCTTCCAACACCGCTATTTCCTTTTACGTATTTCGTTCAATAAAGCCAATTTACTGACCGAACGCCACTAGACTTTTTCACAGATCGACCATTTAATATTTATACTCTATGTACTTAATATTTAGGTGCACCCTCCGAATTAATAGCCTGGCGGTACTTGGCCTAGTTTACCAAATAAAATTCTGTTTTTAGGTTTCAGTATGCCGTTAGGGATGGTTCGGTAACGACCGAGTTTGGGGCTTGGGCTCGAACGAGTATTGAAATTAAATTACCGATGTATTTGGTACATTAAAGTAATGCACGAAAGTGGCTCTGCTGAGTGATTGAGTATCGCCATTATTAAAATTTAAGGCTTCTTTTTTTGGGGTATCAAGAACTCATAGCTAAGAGGTCTGTAGGGTTGAATATCCTGTGACGGTGCTGCTATCTTTAGACGGTTGACTGTTTCGTCAACCGTCTCTCTCTCCTCCATGGCAATAAAAGCATTCAATAATAAGCCGTCTGCCGTTTCCAGTTATTATTAGATCTGAATAAAACGGAAACTGAGCCATATTTTGATTGCTTTTTTCTAAAAGCAATCAAAATATGGCTCAGTTTCTGAACCAGACTGAACCAGTTCCCTTAATCATACTCAACATCTTGTCAAATACATCTTCATGTTAATTGGATCTAATACAAATTACGCTACCATTGAACCAAGAATATTATCATTTCATTCGCCTTCAAGTATCACCGTTCATTTCTATTCAAAACACGTGAAAAGGATCCATTTTCGTACCGACAATGTGTTTAAAAAGTGCAAAGAGCAAGTCATTCGACTCAACGATCTTCACAAAGCTCGGCTCGATACAAATTGAATTCTGTAATGACTAGGGGCGACTTTGTAAGGACTGACGGCACAAGATGTATTTGTATAGCACGTAGAAATAGGATAGCGTGAGTATGAAAACGAAATGACTGAGATCCATGAGTCATCGGACCTATGTCATTTTAATATGGCTGAAACTTTGAGGATAGATAGAAGAATATGTTGTTATGAAGGTATGTGTACATAACGCTTTTAATTCTGGGCACTTTATAGAGTTCCGTAGTAAACAATAAATCCTTTTAGTTTTGCCATGTTCGTCCGTCTTTCTGTCCAAGTACGCGGCTTAGCTCAGAGACTCTAGTACTAGAATGCTACAATAATTTGCACCTGCCATGTTATCTATTCACCAACTTTGGTTGACTGGTAGAGAATATATAAAGCATTAAGTCCGCCTTTATACTTTTTTGTTGCACAAAGTTTAAATTAATAAATAAATAAAGCTGTAATTTGGCAAAAATATAAATAAAAATGGATACCTACTGGATTAAGGATACCACGTAAAGCGGGGACCTTTTTTCTTTTCTCGTCTTTCCCATGGGGTTGTCGTTGATTGAAAAAATTGCAGGTGTGTGAAAATCTTCTTTCTTTTCGATATACGGGTTTGCAAAATAACTAGCTAATTCAGACACTTTCCGTGGGCCATAACTTCAGCTAGATATTTGTGCCAAAGAGTCTGGCTAAAATGCTACAATAACGTACGTCTACCGGCTCTGGGTTTTTAGACCATATTATGTGGGTAAGTGTAATAGATAGAAATTGGAATACAATGCTATTGAATGTGGCGGAGGTAGTCTGGTACCCATAGCGGTGTATTTTTGGCAGAAAGATGCTAGTAAAATACGCTAGCAATCCTGTGGGATTTTATTAAATTAAATTTCTATTCAACCAATCGTAGACATCGATTATCTCTTTGACGTCAAGATTTAGCTCTGCGAACGTAGTACGTTCAATAAGAATATAAATTATTCTAGCGATTGCGTTTAGCATTTCTGGAGGCAGAGGGCCATTCCATTGTGATAAACATTTGGATACTCAGAGGAAAGCGGCGTTACACTTCCGTAAGATAACAGAAACTGTAAAGCATTAGGCATGGTGATAAGCGGAGAGAGAAGCGGGGATAGTTCCAGTGTTCTTCTATGTCAACATTTCCAGTGAATATTTCATTCAAAACACAGGCATAAGAATAAAAGTTGATATAAAATATAAGAAAAAGTAAAAGTCGTTACTCTGTGCTTCAATTAACCCCAAACTTTCATGTTTTCATCACTACAATATATTTTTAGTTCTTGAATTTACTTTCTTCTTTCTTATTTTTTTTTTCTTTGGTTACGGATATATTGAAGGTCAAAGTTACAACATTTTTTTTCGAAAACCATTTTAAATGTAGTAAACTTTAAATACCTCCACGATGCCTATACTATTACATGTACCCGACATCTTTTTTGCGGTCATTACATAGCGCGCTACCATACTGCTGAGCTTAGAATTATTAACAGTCATTTTTCACCTCAAAAATAAAATTGATTTCGCAAAAAAAATATCTCAACGTTTTTAATGCTATGTGATGTGTATTTAAATTATTAATTCACAATTTTTTGATATTTTAGGCATCTTTGTCGATATCTACATGGAATGACGATGGTCTAGGCAAGAGTAGCTGGATAAGAAAATAATAAATGTTGCTTTCTCATGGTAAGACGCTGTTCTGCCAACACTAAGACAGCATCCCAAACATTAATATTCATTAACAGTCGTTGGCAACAGCCACTCCCAGCTGACTTACAGCACTACTGTAGCACTATGTTTCAGACAAGTGTACGTGCTAATTACAATCTTAAGGAGGTGCTATAAAGTTATAATTTCGTTTACAGAGATAAATACAAAACACTACAAAAATAAGTTCTAGAATTTTTTTTTCATGGGATAATAAGTCATAAAGTTAGATATTTTTAGGTTTAATATTGATAAGTCGTTTTATAACTAACCTATTCATGAAGAGTAAGGTAAAATCCATCTCTAGGTACTTACACTTAGGCTGGTAACACCGCACATCACAAGTTGACAGATTAATTTTATGGTGCGAGCGGGCCTTAACTCATAAATTTACAAAACAAAAAACAACATCGTACAAACAAATAAGCCCACTTATAAAAACGCCCCCCTCCCCCCCTTCCTCAATTGTGTTCCTAACAAGTTTCTCACAACATCATCTACATAAATTGGCTGCAACACGTCGGACGAGAGAGAAAAGTAATCATGAAGATTGGCGGGTAAACCTTACTCTCAGGGTAAACTGGCCTGTTGTAATTATGCTCCGTTGTGTTCTGCACGAGTCAAATTTTTTTAAAGAAAAATGTTGGATTGGTAGGCAGTATTTTATAGAATAAATTATTTAGTTCACAGAAGTATAACTAATCGTCGACGGCTTCCTCGAGAACCGGGAAGACGTAACATCGCGAAGTCGCGACCGATCGAAGGAAAATGGAGGAAGGCTTAGGCACGCAGCAGGATAGTACGGGCCATTCGTTCAGTCATTCAAAAGTGCCTGTAAATGGTCTAATTGAAATAATGTTTTGACTTTGACTTTGACATTATAATAAAAAAGAAGTTTAGTAGACCTGGGAAAAATGGAACTTTTCAATACTCATAACGAGCATAAAATGCCAGAAAAAAAATGTAATGTTATGCAATTAATTGCATATGGTGTAAATTTTTACTGCAATGATAAGAAAAGGAGAAATCATCTCCCAATTTCAATATCTAACACAGAATAAAAACAGAATTTTATCAAAACCTTCAAAGCTAAAAATCTCTCAATATAAAAATATTGAGAGATTTTTATTTGGCTCCCCTTTCTATAGACACTCATCAAAAAAAGATAATCAGAGTGATATGAAATCTTTACTATCACAGCCTAAACATTCGCCAGGATATAAAATCCTTCAAAATAAATTCCAGAGAATTTTTATGAATGATAAAACAAAGTAGGCTGTTCTATTCAGTTCTATTCATAGTCATTCAAGATGGCCGTCATGTTGTCAGACAAACGGTATTTAATTATAAATAAGGCGCGCTACACACGCTCGTGACTCATTGTAATGTTCGGACAATAGTCTCGGTTGGTAGGGATGGTTTACGTTTATCGATAGACAAAAATAAATCAGACAATTTTTTATTGGGTCACTGAACACTTAAGCTGGTCGGTCTATTTGGTTCGTCATACATTTTTGATAACGTTGTTATGTGTATAAAGCTTATGTCAAGGTTAACTTAAAAAAAAAACAAGGTAGGTACGATAAAAGAAACAAAAAAAGAGTTATACATTTTTTTGTAAATGCGATGTAGCAAACCGCTACGACAGCGCGTAGCCATAATTTCGTCTACGCCGTAGCACCGCGTAGTAGTTCACGCAAGGCCAAAAGTAGGTTTCACATTTTGTAACATTTCGTGACCGTGTCAAGTTATTATTATAAATTAATAGTATAACTTATATTATAAAGAGGTATTATTATTGTCTGAAAGTGTAGGTCCGATCACAAAAAATATTTTATTGACTAGCTTCTGCCCGCGACTTCGTACGCGTATCCTGTTGCTTATGCCAGCGACAACGGGGTCGTCAAAATCGAAGATCTGAAACGTCTGATGTAGAATTCTAAGGCCTGGGGACGGAAAAACAACGGGATGAGCGAGATTTCATCGAAAATCAGTCCTAAACTGTTACCGCCTTCACCGCGTGGAGGTACTTCCAGCTTATGTTATTTTATAATTATACAGTGAAATTAAGCTTTGATTTCCACATCAGGTGTTCCAGATCTTCAATTTTTAAACGTCAACAGAGAGTGCTCATCAGGCTGAACAACTCTTGCTAAGACGTCGTTCCTATATATGTTATAGTATAGCTGGGCTCTTGGAGTTCCACATCAGCTGTTCCAGATCTTCAAATTTTATACGACAACAGAGAGTGCTCATCAGGCTGAAAAACTCTTGCTAAGACGTCATTCCTATAAATGTTATAGTACAGATGGGCTCTTGGAGTTCCACATCAGCTGCTCCAGATCTTCAAATTTTATACGACAACAGAGAGTGCTCATCAGGCTGAACAACTCTTGCTAAGACGTCATTCCTATATATGTTATAGTGTAGCTAGGCTCTTGAAGTTCCACATCAGGTGTTCCAGATCTTCAAATTTATTCTCTTAGCAGAAAATGCTCATCACGTGAAACAATTTTTGTTATGGTACCATTTTTGTATCTCTTATAGTTTAGCTGGTCTGTTGCGGTTCTGCATCAGGTGTTCAAGTTTCCAAGATAAATTATAGCCTATATGTTGCCCGGACTTAATACCTATACAACAAAAAAAAAATCATTCAAATCCGTCAAGTAGTTCCGAAGATTAGCGTGCACAAACACACAGACAAACAGACAAACAGACAAACAGACAAAAAAAAAATTAATTACAATTTCGGGTTCGGCATCAGTATAATAACAACCCCTGCTACTTTTTTTTTATATATTTCCATTGTACAGACACCACTTTTCTACAATCCTAACTAATATTATAAATGCGAAAGTAAGTTTGTTTGTTTGTTTGTTACCACTTTACGCCTAAGCCACTGAACCGATCATCCTGAAATTTTGCATATACGTTGCCAGGTGTACAGGAACAAGCATAGGGTACCTTTAATCCCGAAAAAAAGTACTGTTCCCGAGGGAAATCACAATAACGTCCTTATGACAGTAGATGGCGCCACGTGTCTATCGAATCATGATCGAATTTTAAGTTTAAGCATCTAATTGTATTTTGTGAGTCTAGACTGTCAATAGCCAGTAAGTCGAGTCAAATAAACTACCTAGGAGTACGAAAGTTGTTTGCTTAATAATTTTTCACGCCCTAAATCGCTGAAGCGCATCCTGACATTTTGCATAAAGTGGCCTCCAGACGGAAGGTGCGGTTGCGGCAAACCGCAGGCCGCGGCTCCAACCGCTGCAAAAACACACCACCGCGGTCACAGTGGCGGCCTGAAGTGCCATTAGCTGTGGTGTTTGTGTTACAATCGGACGTCAGTCAATATGGCTTACCGTAACGTTGTCTTATTACTCTCATTAGCCCTCTCAGAAGATGAGAAGAAAGGTAGGAAAAAAACCGTTTAATTAAACACTTGATTATCATTAGCATCGCATATTACTGTTAGGAATAGAGAAGTGGGATTAAATACCGGTCAAGCCCCGGCAGACTTACCGGTAAGCCAGAACAATAGAAAATCAATTGTGTCTCATTATGTGGGACGTGAGTAATTAAATTATTATTTAAATTCAACTTATTTCTATTACAACTTCCATATATGGCGTCATTTTACAAAGCAGTACACGCGGCCCGTTGTTAAAATTTGCAAATAACGCGGCCGCCACAACATTCCGCGTTTGTCTGTGACCCACTTTATATACGTTGTCAGGGATACAGAAAAACTGCGTGACTGACACTGACATCACTGTGTCGTCAGTGACACTGACAGGTGTATTTTATTTTTATTTTTATCATTCATAGAGGATGTATGGAAGAATGAAGGCGAACTTATAACAATTTCATCTAGAATGGCGTCGGGTGTAAAAAGTGTGCAGCAGCCTTGAGGTTAATTCACACATATCAGTGAAGTCACAGTTTCAACACAGTTCCGACACCGTCCCCTAACAGTGATACAGTGATGCGGCAGTGACTCAATTCACACATGTCAGTGAAGTCACACTTCCGGTCACATGTCTGTCAAGTTTTGTTATGGTATCCATTTATGCATGTATCATGGCCGGGCAAGGCAATTAGGAGAGACTGAAGGACAATGCTTGACAATATACAATTTAATTAACGATAAAAGTAAATATTTTGAATATTTTAGAATTTTTCAAAACCGTTTCAAGATTCTTCTGCAGAAACTAGAAAAGTTTTTGATGCAGCGGCGTCCGTGATTCGGTAAAAAATATTGTTGTTGCTGATCACGTCCGTGATTGCCGGCGCAGGAACTGACACTGAAAGCACTGTGTCGTCGCTGTCACTGATTGGTGTGAATGCCTTCATAGAGAATGTATGAAAGAATAATTATCACGGTGATGGTCCGTGCCGGAACTGTGGCTTCACTGATGTGTATGAATCAACCTTTAAGAGTTATCGATGAAACGACCATTAATTGTTAGTTTGTTTAAAAATTAAAAACATTGTCTTTTATTATTTTTGGGTTATTTTTTAACCGACTTCAAAAAGCAGGAGGTTCTCAATTCGGCGGTATGTTTTTTGTATGTATGTTACGCGATTACTCCGCCAATTGTGAATTGATTTGGATGATTCTTCTTTTTAGTTTGAAAGAAATGAAATGAAATGAGTTGGTCCCATAGAAATATTGTCATGATATGATGATAAACTTCGGAGATATGGAACGGAACTCCTCATAGGATCACAGCATAACTGTCGTAACAAGTAAAATTGCTTTGTTTATACGTGTAGTCGATGACTGACTGAAGGAAGAGAGGGAGGAGGTACGTCAACGTAACCCCTCTCCTACCACTTTCCAAAATTAAATATATCGTCTGTCAAGACCATGTTTTGAAAAAATCAAAATTCTAAGTTAACGCAATCTAAATTCAAGGCCGTTTGTGCTCTGTTTATGGTGCATATTTTGACGCTCGCAAGGTAATCAAAACCTATATAGGGGACTTTCCGTTCACCTAGAATTTGGCAAGGAGCAAGGCCAAGTAGAAGTAGCACAAGTAAAGGAAAAATCCGAAAACCGTAAATTCATCACCAAATAATTACTTTTTTGAGAAAGTAATAATAGTTATTATCACTAACCGTGACCTATGTCGCTGCATGTAGACAACAGTTTTCCAACGGCAAAGTTAAGTCTGTCCCTCAGTACTGTTTATATTTTCGTTCGAGGTATGTTCGGTGTGTTTTTATTAGGGTAGGTTACTTTTTTCTATTTTAAAATATCTCGCAGTTCCAACTCAGGCAAAAGCTCATTGCGAGCCCGAGCAAAAATTACTGCTCAATCCCAGGAATCTCCCGTTCATGCCGCATTAAGAAGGCAAGCACAAGCGAAGCGACAAGCAGCTTTGAGAGCTGATGAGATATTTTCTTAAGCCAGGAAAGACTGGAGAGCCAAGGCGCCCGCACGCCAAGCTTCTCAGAGAGCGACTGAGACGCCCTTCCAAACGCAATTGCTTTTGGAGGAATAAGCCAAAAGCCAGAGAGCTGTAAGAGCAACTGAGACGCCTGTTCAAACACAACTTCGTCTCAGAGAACAAGATCAGCCATTACAGCGACAGAAACTCCAGAACAGTCGCAGGCGAGAGGGACCTCTCTTACAGAAATGCAAACTAAACGTCGACGGACTTTTATGAGTCACAGTTGGTCCGTATTTAATAATTCTGGATCTGGCCGAACAACATGCCCAGTACAACCCGAATTGGTTGTCAAATTCTAAACTAACGCGGGCGAAGCCGCGGGTAACAGCTAGTTTTATTATATGTATAGATATAGACTATTTTTTAATGTGTACTTGAAGCTAATATAAAATAATTTGCACTTTAAAATACACTTACCATCGACTATCGATACACAAACGTCCCTATCTCTTCTCATAAAAGAGGCTCGCAAGATAGCAGATAGAAAGCTCTTCAATGTCCATTGTGTTGCTATAGAAACCGGCCGTAAGTGTTTCAGCAGATGAACTAGTTTAATGAACACTTGAAAGTTGTTTGACTCTCTTTGCAGCTGGTAGATTGAATAAGTTATTCTGGTGAGTGTAGAGTAGGTATTGAATGAGTGACTCGATCAATTATGTATGATCTTTTCTGTTCGTGAGCACGCGTTCTCAGGCATGAATAAACAATAAGTTATTTTGGAACCCTAGACAGGCCTCACAAATAACCGGATTGCATATAAAAAGACCGAAAAAAAAACCAGTGTAAAAAGACAGTTACCGAAGCCGAAACTGACATGTTCTATTGGAGATAATTTTATTTTGTAACGCCAGTTGGCAACACTGTTTTATCTGTGGTATTGTTTCGTTATGTTTTTACACGCTTTATATTAGCTTCACTTGTATGTAACTATGTAAGAAAATCTTGGAATCTTAATTTGACCCACTTCCCAGTCTTCGATTGGGATGAAATTTTGCACACGCTCTGAGTTCTGATGACAATACATGACTAGCTAAGAAACGTCATTACAAATCCAATATGGCGGCCTCCCCAAGATGGCGGACTGGCTGTTTGAAATCCACCCCCATAATATGGGTATCAAATGAAAGGGTTTGCTGTCAGGAATACGAAAAAAATAGTCACGTGACTTAAATCCAATATGGCGGACAGGCTATTTGAAATGCACCCCCATGATATGGGTATCAAATAAAAGGGTTTGCTGTCAGGAATACGAAAAAATAGTCACGTGACTTAAATCCAATATGGCGGACGTCCAAGATGGCGGACAGGCTATTTAAAATGCACCCCCATGATATGGGTATCAAATAAAAGGGTTTGCTGTCAGAAATACGAAAAAAAAGTCACGTGACTTAAATCCAATATGGTTGACGTCCAAGATGGCGGACAGGCTATTTAAAATGCATCCCCATGATATGGGTATCAAATGAAAGGGTTTGCTGTCAGGAATACGAAAAAAAATAGTCACGTGACTTAAATCCAATATGGCGGACAGGCTATTTGAAATGCACCCCCATGATATGGGTATCAAATGAAAGGGTTTGCTGTCAGGAATACGAAAAAATAGTCACGTGACTTAAATCCAATATGGCGGACAGGCTATTTGAAATCCACCCCCATGATATGGGTATCAAATGAAAGGGTTTGCTGTCAGGAATACGAAAAAAATAGTCACGTGACTTAAATCCAATATGGCGGACGGGCTATATGAAATGCACCCCCATGATATGGGTATCAAATGAAAGGGTTTGCTGTCAGGAATACGAAAAAATAGTCACGTGACTTAAATCCAATATGGCGAACGCCGTATTAAATTTGGATGCGTAAAACAGTGAATTTTTTTAAGTTTTTTAATAATAAATATCTTTAAATACATACCTATTAATATTTTAAATTAGTAAGTAGTAAATTAAGTTTAAATAATAAGAAGACTAAAAAGTATAAAATAAAAATAATAGTTTAAAAAAACTAAAAAACACGCTTTTACCACGCACTTAAAATTACAAAATAATTCGAACATTTACTACGATTTATTATGAAAGAAAGCGTGGAGCGTTTTGTCCAAGAAGAGTAAAGATTAAATAAACGCTCCAAGCTTTCTTTCATAATAAATCGTAGTAAATGTTCGAATTATTTTGTAATTTTAAGTGCGTGGTAAAAGCGTGTTTTTTAGTTTTTTTAAACTATTATTTTTTATCTCCTCCTCTTGTCCTAAGAAAACTTTTACTGTGCAACATGTGAAATAATTTAATAAGCGTTTATTAAATACAAATGAAGAAATCTTGTTTATTGACCTAATCTCAATATGTTCTTCCCAACATTGCAATCATTTTTTGGAGCAGATGTTGAAGGTCGATGTTCCAATTGTTTGTAAGCTTTTCTCTGAGAACACTATTTTGTTATAAACTAAACTACTAAACTTTAAATACTGTCAAAATCTTATGGTGTGACAAGTTTTATGGTAACATAAACAATGATTTTTCACCCCAAAAATGACAGTTTACCAACAATTTTTTTTGCTACTTTCTTAGTTTGATGGACGGTATAGTGTAGTTGATGGCTATGTGGTGTGTCTTTTTATAGTTCTGTTGTACCTATAGAATATTACCAATGTTCGTAAAATCACTACGATATTAAGAGAAGACACGTCATTAACTCACTTAGTAACTAAAACAACAAACCTAAAAATAAGAAATTAGAAACACATGACATTAATTGCTTTTATATAATTTTACTAGCTGTTACCCGCGGCTTCGCCCGCGTTAGTTTAGAATTTGACAACCAATTCGGGTTGTACTGGGCTTGTTGTTCGGCCAGATCCAGAATTATTAAATACGGACCAACTGTGACTCATAAAAGTCCGTCGACGTTTAGTTTGCATTTCTGCAAGAGAGGACCCTCTCGCCTGCGACTGTTCTGGAGTTTCTGTCGCTGTAATGGCTGATCTTGCTCTCTGAGACGAAGTTATGTTTGAACAGGCGTCTCAGTTGCTCTTACAGCTCTCTGGCTTTTGGCTTGTTCCTCCAAAAGCAATTGCGTTTGGAAGGGCGTCTCAGTCGCTCTCTGAGAAGCTTGGCGTGCGGGCGGCTTGGCTCTCCAGTCTTTCCCGGCTTAAGAAAATATCTCATCAGCTCTCAAAGCTGCTTGTCGCTTCGCTTGTGCTTGCCTTCTTAATGCGGCATGAACGGGATATTCCTGGGATTGAGCAGTAATTTTTTCTCGGGCTCGCAATGAGCTTTTGCCTGAGTTGGAACTGCGAGATATTTTAAAATAGAAAAAAGTAACCTACCCTAATAAAAACACATCAAACATACCTCGAACGAAAATATAAACAGTACTGAGGGACAGACTTAACTTTGCCGTTGGAAAACTGTTGTCTACATGCAGCGACATAGGTCACGGTTAGTGATAATAATTATTTATTACTTTCTCAAAAAAGTAATTATTTGGTGAAGAATTTACGGTTTTCGGATTTTTCCTATACTTGTACTACTTCTACTTGCTCCTTGCCAAATTCTAGGTGAACGGAAAGTCCCATATAGGTTTTGATTCCCTTGCGAGCGTCAAAATATGCACCATAAACAGAGCACAAACGGCCTTGATTTAGATTGCGTTAACTTAGAATTTTGATTTTTTCAAAACATGGTCTTGACAGACGAACAACAAAGTGATCCTATAAGAATCCATTTTTCCCGATCTATGTGCGGAATCCTAAAAACAGTCAAACTATCGAACTACCAAAAAATTAAAGATTTTTATTTTTCACCTTTTTGGCGCTTGTCGTTAATGTTTGAAATCCTTATAAAAAAACCCTTTCAAACGATATATTTAATTTTGGAAAGTGGTAGGAGAGGGGTTACGTTGACTTACCTCCTCCCCCTCTTCCTTCAGTCAGTCATCGACTACACGTATAAACAAAGCAATTTCACTTGTTACGACAGTTATGCTGTGATCCTATGAGGAGTTCCGTTTCATATCTCCGAAGTTTATCATCATGTCATGACAATATTTCTATGGGACCAATTCATTTCATTTCATTTCTTTCAAACCAAAAAGAACATTCCAAATCAATTCACAATTGGCGGAGTAATCGCGTAACATACATACGAAAAACATACCGCCGAATTGAGAACCTCCTGCTTTTTGAAGTCGGTTGAAAACTAACCCAAAAATAATAAAAGACAATGTTTTTAATTTTTAAACAAACTAACAATTATTAATGGTCGTTTCATCGATAACTCTTAAAGCTTGATTCATACATATCAGTAAAATCACAGTCCCGGCACGGCACCGTCACCGTGTAAAGGTTGATTCATACACATCAGTGAAGCCACAGTTCCGGCACAGGACCATCACCGTGATAATTATTTTTTCATACATTCTCCATGAAGGCATTCACACCAATCAGTGACAGCGACGACACAGTGCTTTCAGTGTCAGTTCCTGCGCCGGCAATCACGGACGTGATCAGCAACAACAATATTTTTTACCGGATCACGGACGCCGCTGCATCAAAAACTTTTCTAGTTTCTGCAGAAGAATCTTGAAACGGTTTTGAAAAATTCTAAAATATTCAAAATATTTACTTTTATCTTTAATTAAATGTATATTGTCAAGCATTGTCCTTCAGTCTCTCCTAATTGCCTTGCCCGGCCATGATTCATGCACCCATTTTAATTTTTTTCGTCTTAATAAATGGATATCATAGCGAAACTTGGCAGACATGTGGCCGGAAGTGTGACTTCACTGACATGTGTGAATTGAGTCACTGCCGCATCACTGTATCACTGTTATGGGACGGTGTCGGAACTGTGCTGGAACTGTGACTTCACTGATATGTGTGAATTAACCTTAAGGCTGCTGCACACTTTTTACAGCCGACGCCATTCTAGATGAAATTGTTATAAGTTCGCCTTCATTCTTCCATACATCCTCTATGAATGCGTTTACACCTTAAATAAAAATAAAAATAAAATACACCTGTCAGTGTCACTGACGACACATTGATGTCAGTGTCAGTCACGCAGTTTTTCTGTATCCCTGACAACGTATATAAAGTGGGTCACAGACAAACGCGGAATGTTGTGGCGGCCGCGTTATTTGCAAATTTTAACAACGGGCCGCGTGTACTGCTTTGTAAAATGACGCCAAATATGGAAGATGTAATAGAAATAAGTTTAATAATTTAATTACCCAAGTCCCACATAATGAGACACGATTGATTTTCTATTGTTCTGGCTTACCGGTAAGTCAGCCGGGGCTTGACCGGTATTTAATCCCACTTCTCTGTTCCTAACAGTAATATGCGATGCTAATGATAATTTAGGTACCTCACACCTCAAGTGTTTAATTAAACGGTTTTTTTCCTACCTTTCTTATCTTCTGAGAGGGCTAATGAGAGTAATAAGACAACGTTACGGTTAGCCATATTGACTGACGTCCGATTGTAACACAAACACCACAGCTAAAGGCACTTCAGGCCGCCACTGTGACCGCGGTGGTGTGTTTTTGCAGCGGTTAGAGCCGCGGCCTGCGGTTTGCCGCAACCGCACCGTCCGTCTTTCGTACTCCTAGGTTGTTTATTTGACTTGACTTACTGGTCTATCGACAGTCTAGACTCACAAAATACAATTAGATGCTTAAACTTAAAATTCGATCATGATTCGATAGACACGTGGCGCCATCTACTGTCATAAGGACGTTATTGTGATTTCCCTCGGGAACAGTACTTTTTTTCGGGATTAAAGGTACCCTATGCTTGTTCCTGTACACCTGGCAACGTATATGCAAAATTTCAGGATGATCGGTTCAGTGGCTTAGGCGTAAAGTGGTAACAAACAAACAAACAAACTTACTTTCGCATTTATAATATTATAGTTAGGATTACGAAATAAGTTCACTACAAAAGAATTGATTTTCAATTATGTACATTACATAGCATCTCTGATGTATTTTGTATTTTTGCATGCCGTTTGTTAAACTAATTAATTTTATATTTGACCATGTCTTGCACCATAATTATTTGCAAAATAATATATCTTATCTAATTACCTAATCGAAGAAGGTTCACGTTAAAAATTCTAAATACGAACTCAGCGTTTTTATAACTCCGAAAAGCATTTACCGTGTACAATTTGATGGAGCTCTCAACCCGCACCGAAGGTTGGCATTACCTGAAAAATGTTTACTACCTCGTAAAGTTCATGTTTATGCATCAATCGACAGCGAGACTTGTCATTCAATTAGTGTTTATCTTCTTATACAGAAATTGTAATGGGCGATTGATGTGATGACAATGTTTGAAGATTACCTATTATTTTTTCTTGATCATTTCGCGAATTCGTCTTCATAAATAAAATGTCAGGTATCGCAGATGCAGACATATTCATATTAAGTTTAACCCGTACCCAATTTCATCAAAATTGGTTCAGTGGTTTAGTCGTGAGAGCGTATCAGACAGACAGAGTTACTTTCGCATTTATTATATGGTTGAGGGATGTAATAGTTACGTAGGTTCCTACTGCGAATGCAATTAGGTTTAAATTAACTTGACTGCTACAAAAGGCAAGGCTACGGTTTTAAAAATCAGTGGATAAAACCAATTTCAAAGTTTTGATCAAACCAATATAAAAACAACTAAACATTGAACTCACGACCCTATTGATAAAGTTTAAAATTAATACGACAACAAAAACGTAACAAAAGTACGCTAAGCTACGCTATTCATCGCCCATCCTAAAATTAGTATTAAAACAACGTTTGTGCTCGAACCTCCCCGGGTTCCGTGATTGGAAAAAAATGCTTAATATCCCGTCTCTGTTAGATTTATAACCTATTCTGTTACCGTCCTCCTTTGTGTGAAATTCCCATTACTAGCCGTACTGGCGTACAGCTATTTTTTATTGATGTTCGCTCAAAGAGATAAAATTGTAACTTAGTTTGGCTTCTACCGGACACTGTGATTTTTTAGTGCAATATCCTTTGTGTGCATGCTCTGTTGTTGACAGAATAATTACAGATTTAAAGCCATTTTATTGCTTGAAGTTTCCCAGGTCGGGCAAAAAATGTTATTGGGATTTTCTATAGAAAAAATGTTATTGAGTTTTTCTATTAAAAATGTTATTGGGTTTTTCTATTAAAAAAATGTTATTGGGTTTTTCTATTAAAAAAATGTTATTGGGTTTTTCTATTAAAAATATGTTATTGGGCTTTTCTACTAAAAAAATGTTATTGGGTTTTTCTATTAAAAAAATGTTATTGGGTTTTTCTATTAAAAAAATGTTACTGGGTTTTTCTATTAAAAAATGTTATTGGGTTTTTCTATTAAAAAAATGTTACTGGGTTTTTCTATTAAAAAATGTTATTGGGTTTTTCTATTAAAAAAATGTTATTGGGTTTTTCTATTAAAAAAATGTTATTGGGTTTTTCTGTTAAAAATATGTTATTGGGTTTTTCTATTAAAAAATGTTATTGGGTTTTTCTATTAAAAATATGTTATTGGGTTTTTCTATTAAAAAATGTTATTGGGTTTTTCTATTAAAAATATGTTATTGGGTTTTTCTATTAAAAAATGTTATTGGGTTTTTCTATTAAAAAAATGTTATTGGGTTTTTCTATTAAAAAATGTTATTGGGTTTTTCTATTAAAAAAATGTTATTGGGTTTTTCTATTAAAAAAATGTTATTGGGTTTTTCTGTTAAAAAATGTTATTGGGTTTTTCTATTACATTACTAATTTCTCAGTAGCAGCCTAGGGTTTAAAAGTTGGTGATGTGACACTCTCGTGCCTCATCGGAACGCACGTCAACTGTTGGTTCTATGTCTGATCTCTTCCCGGTTTGCCGACTCATCGGACTATGAAAGAGGGAAGGGAGAGTGCATTTGTGTTTGCGCACACATTTGTGCACTAATCTCCTGCGTACTGGGCACCCCATTGAGATTAGTCACCGTTACCGAATTTCGGTCGACGGTGTGTTATTGGTTGAATCGGCTTTTAAGTAGAAATTACGTTTATAACGACATTCAAGCTCAAAAACAAACCTTCCTAGCCTTACCTTGCCTTTACATTCAGAAATCAAGAAAGGCTTTTATAAAAAATACAAAAAGCAAGGATAATAAGTAAAACATCCAACTGTACAAGTTCCATGAAAACCTGACACGAACTATTATTTCCCGCTTGAATAACTGCTACGAAGTGAATCTGTAGAATAAATAAAATACAGCAGCATTCGATGTCCGGCTCCGTTACGAGGTGGCACCAATAAATCGTGCGGTGTCCACCGCCTCTTTATCGAACACAGAAGTAAAACGATGTGTCTCCTCTGCAATATCATGGAAGTGTTTTAAAATTGCAGAGGGATTTCAATCGAGGATGCCAATATTTTGTGATTTGTTGCGCGTTTTATTCGCGATATTTCTGTTTCTTCCACAAATTCTTTGTCAGTTTCAATAATGACAAAATTATTCTGTTCAATACTTACCTATTAAAGAGGGTTTTGGATTCATGAAGAAAGTTTCTGCTGCAAAAGTTTTTATCCTTTGTACACGCGATGCTAGGTTGTGATGGCTCAGAACTTAGACGCCCGCCTCTCATGCATGAGGTTGTGAGTTCTATACCAATAAGACTTTTCCAATACATATGTACTTTCTAAGTTTATCTTGGATTTTACCAATATCGGTGAAGGAAAACATCGTGAAGAAACTTAGACTTAATGAATATAAGTTTAAAATCGTCAATCCGCCGCAAGCGTGGTGACCAATGCTCATGCTTTCTCTGTATGATAAGAGATCTTTGCTCTACTCAGTAGGACAATAACAGGCTGGTATTATTATTACTGTGCTCTCGTTGCCAAATTGATTCTAGAAACGAGTATTAACCAGCTGGGACCATAAAACTTTTAATTGTAATTAAAAATAGTGTCTCTTTAAATGTAGGATTGGTGGGGTTCTTCAGAAAGGTCAGGTGCGCAGTACTCGTAACCGGCGTGTTTACATGATGAGATGTATGAACGTAGATGAGGCGAAAGGAGTATGTAAGGATCGTAGCAGGTGGCGTTCTGTGGTTTCTGCCCACCCACATGGGAAAAAGGCGTAAGTTTATGTGTGTATGTAAATGTAGGATTTCCATCCAACTTAAAATGAGTTGCAGGTAACTAAACCAAGCACAGCTCCGTCCAGTAAAGCATCAGATACTCTTTAAATTTGATCTAGAAGGTAAGTTTAAACGGTACAACGGGATAAGACGGCCGAGCTTTCGAAAAGTAGTGAACAAAGTAATTTCACTTACGTAGCTTGGCCACTCCTTGTTGCAATCCTGTTTAATGAGAACTTAACAACGAGTTTGTTCTTGACACAGATTGTAGAAACAAGAGGATATGCCTTTTGAGATTTTTCAATTTATCTACTAAAGATGTACTTTAAGTTAGAGTTTTTCTGAATCCTTTTTTGTATTGAGTGGATAAGTTTGTAGGAGTATATGTTGTAAAACAACCATTAAGGGTTATTATTATAACCCAGAGTTTACATTTTCGTGATTGCATTTTGTCCATTTAAATGTTGTACTATTGTATGCAACAGCTAATTTTCCTAAAAAATTTCCTTCCACCCTTTACGAAGGCACAACGATAATGGTATAATAATATAATCGTATAAAAAAAATAGAGAGTGCGCTATGTTATGCCAGAGGGCGTACAAATCTAAACTAAGCTACTTTGCTAAGGATGTGTCTGATTTACACCAATAGCATTGCTTTATTTTTAAAGCTAAAAATAATAAAGCAATTCTATTGGCGTAAATCAGACCATTTGTTAGCAACGGAGCCTAAAGCTCTTCCATAAATATTTCACAAACATAACGCACTTTCGAAACTTCTAAACCAACAAGAGAAACAAACTAAAGTTAAAAATAAAAGGCACAATAAAAAGTCAACAAACCCCAAGTTATTATAACGAGGAAGTTAGCGCCAACACGCAGGGCTCATCATGCACCAACTTTTATTTTACAACCGCATAAAAAGGCTTTGGCTATGGAATTTACTATCAACCGAATGTGTTCCTGAAGCACCTCACGATATACATAAGGAAATCCTATGCACGCAACTAGGCAGCCTGTTACACCGAACTGTAATCAGACTAGAAGGTAGGTAAACTGGTATACTGGTCAAAAATAGACCAGTTTTGTACTGTAGTCGGGTAATGTTTTTATAAGAAGAAGATTTCTTATTATAAATTTCTTAGAAGTTAAAAAGAATAGTATGTTGTGTTAGATTAATAATTATGAATATACATACATACATTTCAGGGCGTGATTTTTCAGTAGTTTAGTTTAGTTTTTGAACTTACATTTTATGACAATAATTGTCTCAGCCCATTATTAAACACACACGATAAAACTACAAGTATCAAAATGCCACAATTCAATTATAGTACTAATTTCCAAAATGTATAAGCCCAAATTCACAATTAATGTCGTGATTGCCCAGTGGATAAGACCCCCGCCTCTTAAAGGTTGTGGGTTCCAAATCAGGTACGGGCAAGTATCAATGTGAATTTTTCTTTACTATATTTACTTCTAAGTTTGTCTTAGATATCACTAATATAGGTAAAAGAAAACATCGTGAGGAAACCTGGTCTTATAATATAAGTCTGAAATAAACAATCCACCTTGAACAAGCCTGGTGATCAATGCTCATGCCTTCTCTGTATGGGAAGAGAATTTTGCCCTGCAACCGGACAATAATAGGCTAGTATTATAATAATGCATTAAATCCACAACAACAATTAAAATGTCACAAACATTTCATAAATAAATGACCTCACTATGTAATGTTAGTTCCAACTAAATGTTATTGATGTTGCATGATAAGATCATAATTACGTCGATTTATCTTTATTAGATGCCAACGCGATATGTTACGATCATTACATGCCAAATCAAACACAAATTACAATTAATGAGGCTTGATAGTTCATGATATTGAATTTGATAATAACTGTATTGGAATATAATTATTATGATTTTAGTGTTTATACATTAATCAATATTTCAGTTGACATACTACGTCTAAAACATTTTCTGTATATAATAATAATACTTTATATGTTTAAATGTTGTTATTTTTATACAAATATTTAAAAATGGATTTCTTTTTCCATTATTAATATATAATTAAATAAATTATATTTTATAATGGAAAAAAAAAATAACATCAGCCTATTATTTTTCCACTGCGAGACAAATACCTCTTCTCATACTAAGAAAGCATGAGCATTGATCACCACGCTTGCTCAAGGTGGACTGGCGATTTCAGACTTATATTAAAAAGTCCAGGTTTCCTCACGATGTTTTTCTTTTACACATGTCCATGCCCATGTCGTGGACTTGGGCCTGGTTGATGGCAATAGGCTCGCCCTCTATTACATGAGACTTAAACATAACTGGCGAAATGTGGGTGTACTAATGGGTACACTTTGGGGATTGTAGGCGTGATATTATGTTATGTATGCATTTGTTAATGTAAGATTCCTTTATACCTCCTGTCGAACGTGTGTAACATGTTTACAACAGCTTATTTGTTCGACTCCGGTGTGGCTCTCCCCCCACGTAAGCCACCCTCGTCTGGCGTGAGACCTCGATAACGACCGGCTTCCTCCACGCCTGCATTTGACTCCTCACTTCAACTTCATTCCACTTCACGCTCTCCTCAGCAAATATTTGAATGCACTCGAGCATTGAGCTCCGAAGAATTCCTTTTTCGTAGGATTACGGCGCTCAATGTAGGTTAGTGTGTTATTCTGACTATTTTCTATTGCAGGATTGCAAGCGAGCGATGGATAAGTGATTGGAGTTATTTATGGATGAAATATTTCAGACTTATCGAAGCTTAAAGCTAGGAATAGGTTAGATTGAAAATATATTTTTTGTAACTCCGTTGAATGATTACTTTGATACAAGATTTGTTTGTCTTTCTGAAATTAAACCGACTGATAAATTGTCTATCTTGATACATATGGTTTAGTTAAAAAGAACAGAATTCAAATACAGGGCCTGCGGGCGGCAGATTCAAGATTCAGAACAGAGTCAAGTCCGAGAGTAAGGCGCGCGTGGTGCTCCCCGCAAGCCTTTCTAGAGTGCGGTTGGTGGCAGACGGCCGCACCGGGATGCGGACGAATGCTCAGAGCGACCCCCATGCCTCGGCCAAAGGTAATTAGAGGAACGCCGTGGTTTTAGTCGGTAGAAGTCCGACACATCCCACTGCCTTCCTCGAGGAAGCAGACCATGAAGATTCGTCCAAGAAAAAAAGCAAAATAATCAAATAAATTAAAAATCATAAAACATTTAACCTCAACAAAAAACTACATAGACCCAAACCTCCCACGTTATACAAACCCAATTTGAAAGCGATCACATCAAGCCTTCTTTATTGCTATAACAACAATCTTTTAGGTGGAGCAATAATCATGTGGGATCAAGTCGCACTAATACCGTCATTTTACTGGGCTTAGTTTTAGTGCCACTAAAATTTTTAGTGCCATATGTGAAGTGCCAGTGGTCTCTGTGTACCGGATGGTATTGGATGGGATTTTTATAACCTGTTTGAATAAAAGATGTGAATTTAGGATTCTAAAGGGTTGTAAGTTTTAGAAGGCGTTTAGTTTTTTCATGAGATTGCTTAGGCATAATGTGGACATTTTATAAAATCTGAGAGTGAAAATGAAAGTACAGATTTTGGTAGATATTTTAAATCAATTTAATATTCAACCAATTATTTTTAGCTACATCCATGTCATATTGTCATGTGTCAATTGTGTCAGGATTCAACGTAACAAAAAACTCAGTTTAGAATTTATTCTATAGAGTAGCTGCATCCGCGGCTCTGCTGACATGGACCTAAGTGTAAACTAATGAAATATTCAAATCTACTTCATTTATTTAATAGATCAACTTTCTTTATGATAAATATCTTCAGGGATTCAACCTGGTGATATTATTTCAACAAAATGTGGAAGTATCACGACAAAATCTTGAGCGCATCGAATGCAGCGCTCAAAATTTATATTCACTCCAAGATCAGCATTTCAAAATACACAGGACATTATAATATTCAAATGTCTTCAGCATCCGAATAAAACATGCTGTCTTCGTATCCAATTGAAGTCAAACTGAAATGGATTATATTCTCAAGCTTTCACTGGATTCACAATCGTTGTTTTATATGAGAGCATGTCTTGTTGTTTGACATCGTGTTTTATTGCAACGAAATAGAACGTATATGTACAAGATGAAGTTTGGCAAAGGATAAATATGGCCGATAAATATAAAAAAAAGGGTTTTCTAATACCACCGGCTTTTAAAGAGGAAGGAGTTTATAACTAAATTGACATAAGTAATACTCATTATTTTAGATAGTGTACTACCAATCCTGATATTTACTGCCATCCCGAACCTCTAATCATCCTCCTATTCACTCCTCCTCAATTGGCAGAGGGCAGTATAGTGGTTTCAATATAACAATACCGAGACAGATTCGACTTCCGTGCAATTAGTCCAATTGATCGATCTGCGGGTACTTTAGTACTACGGAACCCATTCTAGAGTTATCTTTGGCTAGTTCTTCATTCAAAATTTTATAAAATCCTGTTTTTTTAATAATAATATGAAGGTCATTCTTTCACTAATTTTCGTAGCCCAATGTGCTCCGGTACCTAATTACTCTCATTCGCGCAAGTCATTTGCTTGTTTGCCTGCTTTACAAATAAATTATAATTAAAAAAATACTTTTTTATTTTTCACTTTTTAGTACTTACTTCTATCATCTAAATCTATGAAGAGACGGTAACACTACGTAAATTAACAAGCAAATGTATTTCATCTTCCACATCATCTCCTTTTACTGTAAGTACCTATGTGTGCTGATCATCGATGAGGGGTTCCATAGGGTATCTTCGAAAACCATGATTAGTTAGTTGTCTATACTGGTTAGTTATCTATTCGTGCTCAACTAGAGCACGAATAGATAACTAACCAGTTACACTACAACTAACCAACTATCTTTGATCTTCAGTCATCATCTGCCTAGCCTTTTCCCAACTATGTTGGGGTCGGCTTCCAGTCGAACCGGATGCAGCTGAGTACCAGTATTTTACACGGAGCGACTGCCTATCTGACCTCCACAACCCAGTAACTGGGTAATACGATACCCCTAAGTAAGACTGGTCAGACTTTCAAGCTTCTGACGACTCGGTAACGACTGTCAAAGATCCACGTATGACAGCCGGGACCAACAGCTTAACGTGCTTTCCGAGGCACGGAATAATGTCAGTGATGTCCAAGATAAACTTTAGAAAGTACATATGAATTGAAAAAGTCACATTGGTACTTGCCCGGTTTCGAACCCACAACCTCATGCATGAGAGGCGGGCGCCTTAACCGCTAGCCGCCGCCGCTTGCCTTTGATCTTCAGTACAATAACCAAAAATGATGTGCGCTCATGTGCAGCAACGCTATCGAGTTCCATCAGTAGAGGTGTAGGTACCTAGCAGAACTGAACAGGTTAGCTCACTGCGATCCAGTTGTTCTGATTAGCGTGTCCGATGGCCGGCGGCCATTTGCAATTTCTAATGTAATGTCTCATTAAGGTTAGATGGCCATATTGGATTTATGACAAATTCGGAAAAAAAAGGAAAATGTGTTATAATTATGGCTCAATGAAACTAAAGATAATTTATGAAAGTGAGGCCTTTACCTTTTACAGAGGTATAAATAATATCAGCTTATTATTTGTCCCACTGTAGGGCAAAGGCCTCTTCTCATACAAAGAAGGCACGAGCATTGATCACCACGCTTGCTTAAGGCAATTGCGTAGTATCTACATAAAACCAAGCGGTTCAAGATATGGTCATCAGAGCTCATGTAGCCCGTACAGCACGACACGCGAAAAGAGCGACAAAAACTAAATAGTAAAACTAAAAGCGACTTTATATGTGAAATTAAATGGGGGCTCCTATCGTACTATCATTTGAATTTTATTCCACTGAACGTTTCCCAGCGGGGCTTTGTTTGCAGAAGTAATAATTAGTGCACGCTGAATGTACGTGGCATTCTTTTTCATTCGATTTTCTTTTGGACTGAAAACCCAAATTTGCCCTGCTAACTTTACTTTACCATGGCTGAAATTTTGGGGATAGATAGAAGAATAAAATGTCGTGCCTCCGTTAAATCTTACCTTTTGTAAGTACTTGACATCATGATATCAGCTGAACGACCGTCCACTGCTGGACATAGGCCTCCCCTAAAGCTAGCCACAATGACCGATCCTGCGCTGCCTGCATGCATCTAGCGGTTTTCCGCGACCTTCACCAGATAGACGGTTCACCTCGTTGGGGTCTTCCCATACTCCGCTCTATTTATATTATAAAGACATATTTCTTTATCTATCCTCATTTTAGCATTGCTAAATGATGTAGGTCTAACGGCTCTGGCATCTTGGACTTGCTTAATTTTCACTTAAAAATGTGAAGTATTCCCGTTTGAGCACCTATTTTTTTAATTACCAATCTTTACCTTCAATACCTTTGGTGCTCAATGCATAAGGTGCTCATTAAAAATAGGTGCTCAAACGGGAATACTTCAAAAATGTTACCGCGGTCTGATTGCACCCTTACGCTCCCGGAGTAGTAAAAGTGGACCTTGGTACAAGGTCGTATAAGAAGGATGCTGTTTTAATAGTATCCTTATCATCGCTCGCTAAAGAAGCCTTTGTAACGGCCGTTTGTTGGGCCAATCTACTTATTTAAGAGGAAACAAGGTTTTTAACAAACACAATTATTAGTATTCTCTTAGACAAAACAAAAGCTGATTTATTTCAGCACGTATAACCACGAAACGTCCATAATTTAGTTACTATAAAGTCCTTATTCGAATGTGCGCTACGTGTGCGTGCTTGCCATTTAGCTAGGAATATTGTAAATTGGCTATTAACATCGGCGCGGCGCGCGACGAGTTATTGGGTCGTGGGCAAACACGGAATGGCAAATATTGTTCGATTGCCGCGACGTGATTATCAACTTGAATGGTTTCTCTACGAGTGTATTGGAATGATTCAGTTGTTTTCGATGAGAAATTGTAGTCTTATTTCTTTGATGAAATTAAGTGTTTTCAGGAATTAAAACATCTACCATCAACACCATCATTCACCATCACTATCATCATTAACTGGCGAAATGTGGTGCAGGTGTATACCTCTGCCCAACCCTTCAGGAATTACAGGCGTGATGACGTATGTAGGTATGTGTAAAACATCTACACTGCTACTTAAATCCACATTAAAAAACAGAATAAAATTTAAATTTTTTAGATGTTGTAGATTATTAATCAGTGGAGGTCTTAACAATGAAAAAAATAAAGAAGTAACCAAAAAACAGAATTTTTGGTATTGGGTACCTACTGCTACAAAATGGCGACGAAGACTCCACACTAACAAATGTAAACTTTCCATTGAAATAAGACAATGTTTTAAAGTTCGACAAACTTTATCTTTATTCGGACCCAAGTTATATTCCTGTTTGAGCCAAAAGAGTGCCGAGTTTCTGAAAATACCCTATATCCCGCGATTTATGACCTCATATGGACCAACATTGCATCACCAATATAAAAGTTTTGAGTCAACTGTAATTTTGGACTTTGACTGTCGGCACTTTTGTTTTCAGCAAATAAAATTAATATTGTGGGTGAAGTTGTTCTGCCTGTTGCCATTTTTTACCCAAGAAGCTTTTGCTTCGGAAACTTAGACAAAATCTTTTATCCATTATGGCTTAGGTAACTTGTACAGTGTTTTTCAAAACTAAATATCGGAACATAATCCAACCACTTCGTTTTTTCCAAAATCACCGATCCGATGGGTCGAGGTGAGTGGCAACGCAGGGAGGGGTCGCCCTAGGAAGTCCTACACTGACCTTATTGGTGAGGTTCTTTAGAAAGGTCAGGTGCGGAGTACTCGTAACCGGCGTGCTTGTATGGCGAAAGGAGTATGTAAGGATCGTAGCAAGTGGCGTTCTGTAATTTCTGCCTACCCCCATGGGAAAAAGGCGTGGGTTTATGCATGTGTATGTCACCGATCCAAAATTTCGGTTACTGACAAACTCGATTTAAAACTTACTTACCAATAAGAGCAGGCAATCTTTGATGTCTCAAGCTCGACAGTATAATAAGTCTGAAGAAGCCAGCTTAACCACTTTGCCTATAAAACATACTTTGCGAAGACCTCGAAAGTTGGTTACAAAAAGTATCAACGTTGAAGTAACCTGCCAGTAAATTCGAGGCGAAAAGAAAGTTAAGTCGCGGCTAAAGGCCGTAATTTAAATGTAAATTGGACGTCCCACCGAAGATCAGGCCGTTTGGAAGGTGCGGGTTTGCAAACACGGTTGCGGTCGCCGGCCGGGGGAAATTTAGCGTGTTTGTTATTTTTAAAAAAGGACAATTTGCGTTTTTCCTTAGTTGTGGAGGGGAAGATTATTTGAAATAACAAATAATTTATCTCTCTTACATTTAACATTATGGTTTTAGTGCCATTTTTTATGATTCTTTCGTTAATATGGCGAATCAAATAACACAAAATGTATTATAACTACTTATTTATTTTAACTGTCGTCTAGTAGTCGCAAAGCTCGATATCTGAGCATGAGGTCCAGAATTCCAGGTTGGGCAAAGAATTCCATCAAGAATATCTCGAAGTCTGGATTTGTGCCCGGTTGATGGCAATAGGCTCTCCCCCTATTACATGGGACTCTGGCGAAATGTGGTTGTACTAACGGGTACATCTCTGCCTAACCCTTCGAGGATTACAGGTGTGATGTTATGTAATAAAGCGGTTATGTAATGTTAAGTTTTTAATTATAAACTTTGGGTTAATTTATTTTTTAACCCTTACTTAGTACAATATTTATTTAGGCAAAAACAGAAGCTGTATTTTTCTAAAACTACTAGGCATTCATTATTGCGATGTTTCTATTCCATTAAAATACATTTATCGTTGCGGTGTGCGCACTGCGGCTGTATGATAGGTTTTTATGGCATTATTTTAGTTGCGTTTTGGTTCAAGCGACACCGCCCGGGGCCAACGGCACAGAATAGTAAACACGAATTCGATGAGTTTTTGTGAATCAGAATATTCCTTTTTTTTATTAACGCGAGCTGGGTATCTAACTTGATTTTTGTTTTAAATGGCCATGCAACAATGCCTTTTTACTTAACTTTTGTCGTTTACCCTTACCTATATACTTTTTTAACCCCCCACGCAAAAACGATGGGGTGTTACAAGTTTAACGTGTCTGAGAGTGTGTCTGTCTGTGGCATCGTAGCTCCCGAACGGATGAACAGATTTTGAATTTGTTTTTTTTGTTTGAAAGGTGAATTAGTCAAGAGTGTTCCTAGCTATGTTTGATGAAAATTGGTCCAAGATGGCCATTACATATTTTCTCACAACTCCCTCAATATGGCAATCAAATGAAAGGGCTTGACTAGTAGAATTCTATTACACTGCGATAAATTTCAAATCCAAGATGGCCGCTATCACAAAATGGCGAATTATTTATTTTTTATACGTATTATTTTTGACTTTTTAAATATTAGCTTTTCGCGTTGGGGATTTTGATAATATTGTGATAGGTAGAGTGTTTTCTAAACTTGCAACTTTTATATAGTTTTATAGAACTAGTCAGTTTTTAGTGATGAATGTGCTAATAATAATTATACGATTAGAGCGTCGCGCAGTGATTGTGGATATTTATACGGTCCCACACGACGAGAACCTCGTGAAGGCTGAAAAAGATAAACAAATGAAGTACATTGACTTAGCTCGCGAGGTTGTCGATATGTGGGATGTGAGTACAGCAATCATTGTGCCGATAGTCGTGACTGCCAATGGCATAATAGCCAAGAGCCTCGACCAATACCTTAGGAGGCTCTCGTTGGGCGGTTGGATCAAGGGCTTGATTCAGAAAGCGGTACTCCTGGACACGGCGCGTATTGTGAGGAGATTCCTTTCTCAGGAGCCCTGACCACCGGTAGCTTGGACCCTGTATTTTTAAATGTTTTTATGTTTTTTATATTAATATTTAAAAATGTAACTATACATATATGTAAGTAAAATAAATAAATAGAATAATTATACTATGACTCAATCAAGCTATTTAGCTATAGTGTGGAATTAATAGTCCGTAGGTATCTTCAGAGATATCTTCTCGTAAAAGATCATGCTCACACGAGTTCTATGACTTTCAAAAGTAATGTTATACACGTTTGGTAACAGTTGACATGTTTTAGTCTCATATTTTGTTTAAATGTTAACGAAGACAACATATGTTGTGTTACAATATCATTGTTCTGAATTACTAATGGAAAGGTTTTAGCACAAGTCACGTAAGGAGAATTTATATTTGCGTTGCGGTATTCACAAATAATGGGTGTTGGTTTTCCGTCCACATTTTGCTTTATTTTTGCTATGTATGTAAATATTTTTTTATTTAATAATACGTTGCCCCGTAATAGGTATTTCTTGTATCGTGCGTGCGTTTACAAACTTATAAACTCATACATAACATAAACTCACGCCTTTTTATTTATTTTAAAGAAAGCTTACAGACTAATAGCGAACATAAATATCATACATAGGTAGGGTTTGCTAATTACAAGCTTCCATATGTATACTTTGCTTAGTTACGTTTTTTACGTTGACCAGATACAGCCCATACTTTAACACTTTACTTTTTTTTACTTATAAACTCATTCATACATAAATAACCAGACTCGGAACACTATCTATAGTTCAAACAAATATTTGTTTCGTGCGGGAATCAAACCTGCGACACGCAGCAATAGTCATTCGGTCAGCCACTCGGCCAACCATGTCGTCAAACGACATGCACGATTTGTTATATGAGGTAATGTTCTAAAGTTCAGATAAACCAAATCCAAATCTATCTTTGACTACTTAACTGTAGATATATAAATAGATACATGTCATAAGATATGGTGTCTTCAAACAAAACACAAGATTTCATTTTTTGATGGTTTATTAACCACTTACAACAACAAAAAATCTTGTGAGATTTGGAAATTCGATTTCGTCCAAAATCTAAATGGAAAAGCACGATATAAAATATTAATTAGGTACTAGTAGGTACAAGTGCTTAACAAATCAATAAACTGCAATCTAGGAAAGAAATAGCAAACGTTTCAACCTGAATGAGTACTGCGACAGTTAATTACAAGCCTACACCTTAGACTGAGGCTCGAGCCGGCACAATTTCCGTGTAATATCCGCCGTATCCGCTGGTATCCGCGCCGTATCCGCAATCCGTACGTTTTCGATCAGCGAGATCATGCGAGCATATACGGGCGTATGTGCTATGTACTGTACAAGCCTTTTGTTTTTTAAAGTCAATATTGTTGTTTTTAGTATGTGTGTTAATATGCAACTTTACACTCTGCTGATCGCCTAAGTAGCTTCTGATAGCATGAAGCAAAAACGTTGCAAAGCTAGCTTGACCTTAACTTTTTAAATTATATATAGAAAACGACAACAATTTTGAAACTCTGAATAAGAATATAAAAATATTCCAATAAATAAATGTTTATTCTGTTCTATATTTTTTTTATTCCTATGCAATGAAGATTCGATACATAAAATGCATGTGAATGAGGGTGAATTCGATGAAACTAAAAGTAATAACGAAGTATTACTTACTAGTAAGTTATTCCGAGAATAATACCATCAATACAATTTTTGATACTTCTTCTCCACAAAAACTGCAATACGTCAGTGTTATTCCACGGATAAAATATATCTGACTTCGGTAAACAGCTCTTAGATAGTGATGAATATAATGTTGATGAATAAAGGTAAAGATGGATGAAGATATGATAAATAATGAATGAAATAGAACTGAATGAAAAGATGACAGCCAGCAGAAGGAGAATGAATGAGGAAAACATTTTACGTTAAACTCAAGTACAATAGGACAAGGGCAGGTGGAAGAACAATTAAATATTATAACTTAACTTCCATCTATCTCAATTTTCTTTGTTAAAAACTGGAATTTGTTCTAATATGATTAAAATGACAATTAATCTTTACAGATGACGCGGCGACTTTTTACATTTACATAATACGCCTTCCATTTGTTGTCAGTATTCTAGTTACTCATAACATCACGCCTGTAATCCCTGAAGGGTTGGGCAGAGTCGTACCCATTAGTAGGTACACCCACATTTCACCAGTTTTGTTTAAGTTCCATGTAATAGAGAACGAGTCTATTGCCATCGACCGGGCACAAATGGAAACTCTGAGGCTGCTACTGAGAAATTCCTGATGGAAAAACCTAATAACATTTTGCCCAGCCTGGGAATCGAACCCAAGACCTCATGCTTAGTAGTCGTGCTTTTGTGACCAATAGACCAACGAGACAGTCCTTCTTATTATTGTCAATAATATTCGAAGTACTGACAATAATTCTTACCTTACATCCAGCAAGAGTCGGAAAAATGCTAAGATTATTTTAAAAGTTAAAAATAAATACAAAAGCTTCACAACAGAAAATGATTATCTTGAGCGATGAAACACATGTTTCAAAAGATACGGAAACCTGTAACAAATTCCTATGAATCAGATAACACCTATGATACTGCAAGATGAGACATACATTTCCAGTAATATTAATTAACCATATTAGAAAAAAACGCAATTTAAAAAAATGACACTACCAATTTAACTTTTCACAAGCTGGTGTTCAAGTTTTAGTTATGAAGTCAGGAGGATATGCAGCCGTTACGAAGTTTAATTATATCGACATGGAGATCAGGATCTACATTTCTTGGAGACCTGATAAATAATGTAGGTATTCCCAAGTATACCACCATTATGAATCTTCTTATGAACGGAACGAAACAATTTGGGAAGCAACCGAAGCGCTCAGTATTGTTAAACGAATGTTAAAATGCGATTATAAAGGTTTGGAGGATTACTCTGAGTTTGAACGAAAAGAGTTACACGGGTTTAGCCACAGCTCCCGACAGTGGGAGTATTGCAAGAACAAGAATAAAGTTGATTTATGTTATAATGCTACTACAAGGTTATGTGAGCTGATTCCTTTCCAAAACTTGAAACTGAATGATAAAACATAAGTTATTTTTAATATATCATACACAAACGCGGTTGTTATTGTATGGTGGATTAAAATGAATGAAATACGAAAACAGCTACATACATAATAATATCATTCAGCAAGTGTAACGGTTTTTACATTATGTAGCCAGTTATTGTAGACTAAATTTTATTAATTATTTTCTTGCTTATTGGCAAATAAGTGACGTCACAGGTACAATTTGCCATACGAAAAATTATACGGAATCACGTTTGGACAGCTCATAATTATCAGTGTATGTCAATTGATTGGTAGCTTTAGACGTTTAGTTCAAAAGACAAACCAAACTTACAAGTTACTAACAAGTTCTGTTTACATCCAGGAATTCTGTACATGGACAACAAGTTATAACTGGATTATCCTTCTAACATAAGCATGTACGTTTTAAGTTTAAGTTTAAATATCGGAGACCCTCCTCAATTGGGGACCACTTAGAATTACGGACATCACATGCTCAAAGTATCCAAGATTAGAGAAAGTCGTCGGTATTCCCTGGGCGCGCCCTAATTCCGGTCATTAATTATACAACTGAGATCCAAAAGTAACTTTCTGAAATATGTCAAAGTTTCTAACAATTTTATGACAGAAAATCGGTATGTGCTTATCTTGTCAGTGACAATGTAAGTGCTGTGCTTTTATAAAATAACCTATTACTGGGTACTCCCTGAATATTCTTCACCTAATAAAAAAATATGTAACTACTATTACAAACACGAAAGTTTGAATAAATGGATGTTTGTCACTCAATCATGCCAGAACGGCGGAACGGATCTGGATGAAATTTGGCACAGTTATTGATTATAGTCTGAAATAGCACATAGAGTACTTGTTATCCAGAAAAATATACGGTTCCCGTAGGATAATATATTGCCTTTAACACGAACGAAGTCGCGGGCGGAAGCTAGTTTTATTATTAAAATAAGTAGTTGCATCTGTAGATTAATTTACCTATAAATAATAAATAAATAAATAAATATCTTGGGACAACTCACACACGGCCATCTGATCCCAAGCTAAGCAGAGCTTGTGTTATGGTAACCAGACAACTGATATACATACTTATATAATTTATAAATACATACATATTATAGATAAATTACACCCAGACACAGAACCAACAATTATGCTCATCACACAAAGTTTGTCCTGGGTGGGAATCGAACCCAAATGTTTGAACCTATGTTCAAATAGTATGGCAGTAAAAATATTTATTCACACTAAGTTTTTTGTTCAATCTATGCATGTAAGCTTTGCTCTTAGATAAAGCTACGAGTATTTTAGTACTTTCCGAAACAAATAATTTATATTCTTGGTACTAAAAATTCCCGCACTAAATATTGGTGGAACAATGAACCTGGTATTAGCGCTTAGCACACAATATATGGAGCAACACTGTCCGCTCATAAATTCGCTCTCTATAATAATGTCACACGCGTTATTTACGACGCGTTTCTAATGAAAAATATTATTTTGAGCCCATTGTAACATTTATTACGCTTTGTCCGCTGATGCTATAATAGTTTTTGATTTATTATTTTGATTTTCGTCGGGAACATGAATGAGTAAGGGTTCTTGTTTTGTCGCAGAATATCAACGAAATGGAAAATATAAAAGATCACTCAATCTTAGGAAGGTTCTTCGTGGTAAAGATTTACTTTACTTAAAACCTATAAATAAACCCAAAATAATAACATCATCTCAAGTGAGTATGACTATGAATCAATTGACATACTTTTTATGAACTGTCAAAACACGATTTCCCACAGATTTTGTCCGGCAATTGTAAAGTGTAACGTCACATTCCTGCCAACTCAATTTTATAACTATTTATTAGTTTCAAAGCAACTAAAAACTAATTTCACAGCTAATTGAAAATTAATCGGATTTTCAGTGCTAAAATAAAGTGTTTCTTTAGAGAAGTTTTGTCTTGGAATTATTGGTTATTGGTGTCAACTATCCAATTGTCTTAACAATAAGTTTAAACAACAATCAACATTTAGGTGTAGGTAGAGTGATTTATTTATAAGAGAATCTCCATCGAAAGATATACACAAATCAAGACATAACAATTTATAGTCAACAGAAGGTATTATGTAGGTGTACTCCTTCACATATAGGAGACTACAGCATGCACAATACTTATAAGTTAACAACTAGCTAACAAGTATTCATAATAAAAAATAATAATCTATACTTCTATACTAATATTATAAAGAGGTAAAATTTGTTTGTAAGTTTGTAAGTTTGTATGT
This sequence comes from Hoplodrina blanda, assembly GCA_949316365.1. Lineage (NCBI taxonomy): Eukaryota > Metazoa > Arthropoda > Insecta > Lepidoptera > Noctuidae > Hoplodrina > Hoplodrina blanda. The sequence goes on along the minus strand of OX438586.1, from coordinate 579,406 downwards.
AGGGGGTAATCTCCGGATCTACTGAACCGATTTTGAAAATTCTTTCGGAAATTGGAAGCTACGTTATCACTGAGTGCTATAGGCTATATTTTATTTTTTTTAAAAAAGGGGTCCGTAAGATATTTGGGTTTTTCGGACCCAAGGTGTAAAAAATCATCCAAAAAAGTTCCTTATTTGGCGTACGCCGCCTAAACTATAAAAGATAGAACCAAAAAATGTTCTAATTAATTAAAGACCTTAAAAATATCTACAAAAAAGTCCGCGACACACTATACCTATCTATTTCGAGTTAAACACAACAACCATTTTTTTATTTAAAAATCTTGAATTTTTTTAGAATTGCTGTTTGTTAGTCTCGCTAAAACTCACTCGAGAACGGTTGGGCCGATTTAGCTGATTTTGGTTTTGAAATGTTCATGGAGGTCTAGGGAAGGTTTAAACGGTGAAAAAATATGGGGTAAGGGTAGGATTGGGGTAGGATACCACGCGAACGAAGTCCCTAAATACAGCCCTTTTAATATGAAGTCGGGAAGTCGGTGTCAAGGGTAGGGGTATGTTAGGGGTAGGGGTATGGTAGGGGTAGGGGTATGGTAGGGGTAGGGGTATGGTAGGGGTAGGGGTATGGTAGGGGTAGGGGTATGGTAGGGGTAGGTGTAGGGTAGGGTTAGGGTAGGGGTAGGGTAGGGGTAGGGTAGGGGTAAGGTAGGGGTAGGGTAGGGGTAGAGTAGGGGTAGGGTAGGGTAGAGTCCCTACTCTACCTTACCCCTGTAAGGTAGGGGTAGGGTAGGGGTAGGGTAAGGGTAAGGGTAGGGTAAGAGTAGGGTAGGGGTAGGGTAGTGTAAGGGTAGGGGTAGGGGTAGGGGTAGGGGTAGGGGTAGGGGTAGGGGTAGGGGTAGGGTAGGGTAGGGGTAGGGGAGGGGTAGGGTAGGGGTAGGGGTAGGGGTAGGGTAGGGTAGGGGTAGGGGAGGGGTAGGGTATGGGTAGGGGTGGGGTTGGGGTGGGGTAGGGGTAGGGTAGGAGGGTAGGGTAGGAGGGTAGGGTAGGGGTAGGGTAAGATAGGGGTAGAGTAGGGTAGGGAAGGGGGTAGGGTAAGGCAGGGTTAGGGTAGGGGTATTGGTAGTGTAGGATACCACGCGAACGAAGTCGCGGCGGGTCAGCTAGTAATATAGAAACCGAAAAAATAAAATCAGAATAATTAAATGAATAAAGGAAATATTGATACAAAAATAAAAATAATCTATATAAGGCGTGAGTTTATGTATGTGTATGTAATAAATATAAGTTAAAGAATTCAATTACATAGTGAGTGACACCAAATCCCATTTCAAATTGTATTTGTACGAGCCAGGAACTAAAATTAAATGATCTACATAAAATATTAGCCCAAGTAATAACACACGACTTCCACTCGTGACATTAGCATGCAACATGGTGGTACAATCCTATTTCGCTCCAACATGTCGCTTCCACAGTTTAATTAGGACACGCTGAAGAAATTCCAATTTAAACGGTTTGGCAACAAGTTTGATTTTAATTTAAGTTTGAAATCAACAGCTGGCGTTTTAGGGTTTTGGATATTTTTTGTGTGTTACGCCTTATGTACCTGCTGGCGGTATTATCTTCATTATCCATCAAAGTTGTATTCATCACTCCAAAACTGGCATTGCTGATGTCAGTGACAGACCTGCAGGCTGAAGAGGAATTGAGTGGGTTGAATGTTGAATGTACTACTAGGACACTGTATGTACTGGGCTAGGATCGTTTTGTAGTGGGTGCCTAAAAACGGGTAGCGTCATCGAGGCAGGCTTAGAAAACGCTGGCGTGGTGACCTAGATTTATTAGTCATATTAATCATGGATTGAAGGGAGAAAGAAGAAGAAAAAGATATATTGGTCCATGGGAAAAACTTCGTTAAAGATGCCATTTTGCGATTCTTTCATGAAATATTTCCACGCTTATGGAAAATACAGAATCATCCGCACCCGTCTAAAGGATATTTTTGAGACTTTAATAAATTATTTTATTTGTGACTAAGTAGGAATAAATAAGCTGATGTCGTTTGTTAACTAACATACATTTGTATACCAGCCAAACATTCTAAACCTGATTCAAAATACGATGTTGAGTTACAACCACTAACAAAGCACTACCTTAATTGAAACAATGTTTGACATGAACGAGATGGATCAATGATTGATTGCATTATCAAATTAGTTATATTGAATCGTATTACATGCTATTGTCATTTAACTGCCCGTTGGTTTCGTGGTCGCAAGCGTGACTGCTAAGCGTGTTGTCTTGGGTTCGATTACCAAGTCGGGCAAAGTGTTATTCTTAGATTTCCGATTCTCAGTAGTATCCCGGAGTTATACGGTATGGGGATCACATATATGCAATAAATTATACGACATACTTGTTATCGCCTTTTCTGACGATATACAAAAAATTAACGAAATCGGTCCAGTAATTAGGTCAAAAAGTAGAGTTTTAATTTTGAACAAATTTAAACACTCTGTAGAATTGGATCAATTGTCAAACGAATCAAAAAGCCGCGCCGACATGCGTCGTTGCCGTTCTTCGCTCCTGGGGTCAAGGTACGTTGTCAACAGAGTGTTTACTTTAACTGAATTTATTTTGATATTTATTTTGTTTGAAAATTTTACTTTTTTAATTTTCGGTTTTCGATTTAAAATTTAATTAAGCTATGCTTCTGTGGACTAGTATTACTTGAGGTTTCATTTATTGCCTAGATGTGAGTTCCATACTGTATAAGTTGGTATGACACGCCTGTGCCTCGGACGGCATCTTTAGCCGTTAGTCCTGTGCCTAATGTCCCCTCGATCATGTCTTATTGTTGTCCCATCGGACTATAAGTGTGAAGACGACAAGGACTGCACCTGTGTTTACTCACACACTCGTGCACTATAATATTTGCTGCGTACTTGGCAAATCATTATAAGGATTGTCCATCGTGACCGATATTCTGTCGGGAATTCTGTTCAATACTGGGGAAATATATTCCGAGCACTTAAAAACTATTAAGTATGATGATTAGATAAAGGTCTTAAAAATCTAACGACCTAGAGTAAAAATTTGCAATTATTTCTTATATAGAAATGTTCAGCAATGAACTAACTCATGGTGATAACCATAATTTTCTTTTAGAAATATATTTTATGGCACATGCGGAAACGGTGTTATTATTGGTTACCTACATCAGTGATCCAATCAGGCCAGCCGCCTACCAATTCTATTTAGTTTCCCCATTCATCAATGCTGACGTAATGGAGCTCTAGAAATGCATAAATCACATTGTCCAGTGGATTGACGGCCGCTTGATTATGGATTACCCTTGTAATCCGCTGCGATACCGCTCCAATACCACGGATTTGTCATACTGCTTTTATTTAGGCTGTGGCGTTTATTTGAACGTGGAATTGTACTCGTGTGTGTTGGAATTATCGGGATATATTTACTTTTGTACGTGAGCTGGTACCTATTGCGGAAAATATTTTTGTTGTTTGAGTAAACGAAGAAGCCGATAAATGGTCAACATGAAGCGTTGGGAATTGCTCTAAAATAACATGTGAAAATCCACTACCTGCTGGCTAGAATTAAATACAAAAATAAACAGTAGAAGAAGAAGAACAGTATCTAGGTACTATGTGTTTTTGTATTATATTCTAGACTTAAAATCAAAATGCAAATACCAGACAATGCTCAAAGAACAACAAAAAGATCCTTGCACTTGATGCCGAATCCAAAATGAGCGAGAGTTCCATATTCATGGAACCTTCAAAAGCACTCATTTGCCGACCATTAGACGGTGCCATTCAGTGCAATCGTATAACAAAAGGCACGTTCGCATTCAAATCAAACTGAATAACGTTTAATCTTCATAGAATATTCCAATGCTAACGAGATCGCGAGAGATTTCCAATGTCCGCCTTCGTTTCTCACGAGGACTTCAAATGAACTAATTCCATTATGAAAATCTTTTTCTTCGTCAAATTGGAATAATCCTGCTTTTTGTTCGGATTAAAAACGATTTATCAAAAGAATTGTTTGCTGTAAATAAAATAGGATCGGAACGAGATGAGGCTCGGATTGCTTGTGCAGATGTTACAAGAAAAATTGTCTGAGCTGTAATTTGGGAGAGTCCTCGTCCTCGTCAGGCCGAATTGTTTAGAATCGTATTAATGCTATGAGGCTTGTAAATGTTTGTGTTAATGTTAAGCCTGGAATGAGGAAAACTGTGGATTTGAGGTTTTGTTTGGATATCATTTCGAGATGAGAAACTGTTTTACGGTACTTATGTCAGATTTTCTTTTTTGATAAATGGAATGTAATAATATTTTTATACAATTATGCGTCTCAAGAGATTGAAATAAAGTTAATTGTTATTATTTAATACATTGTACCTTTTTTTTCGTGGGGAAATCCTCATGGATGCCCTCCGTTTGGGGATAACGGAGGGGTATGTCGGACTCTTACCGACTAAAACCCCACGGTTCCTCCTGCTACCATAAGTCGGGAGCCCGGTATTCGCGTTACGCATGATCCGCGCCCCCGACTGGTACTGACCCGCCATTGGCGAGCCCCTTCACTATGTGCGGCCTATCCTGCGACCGCACATTCCACTAGAGAGGCGCGCACGGAACACTGCGCGCCGCCATCACGGGCCTATGTCTGGTCGAACGACAAACTGTCCCAAGTTTGCTGCTCGTAGGCCCCTCCTCACGGAGGCCGGAGATCGTTGAGCGCCCTCTTGCGCCCCGCTGAATACATTGTACCTACTGGTAAGGGAATTGATACAATACTAGCTGTTCCCAGAAATTACTTAAGCGTGGTTTTTTCTTTGGTTACTGCTCCACCCCCGTGAGTTGTAGCGTGATGTTATCTAGCTTATATTATTCCTCATGAATCTAGCTATCATATACAAAATATTTTTTATCAGACACGAAACAATTTTTCCAATCGTTATGGTATTTCCAGGTTTCACTACCTATATTAGTATACATTTTCATCAATCTATAGATATATGTAGGTTTAATTCTAATTAACATATTACTTACATATATACCTTTCGTATAAGACATTGTAATGTCATCATCTTCATCACAACCCTTTACATTGCCACCGTCTCTATTTAAACGATTAATATGTATTATTTAAACGATGGCATGTAAAGTTACAATAAAGCTTCAATGCTATTATGTATTTGAGAGGAGACTACCGCGTGTTTGAACTTAAGTCTAAATTAGTAGCCTATGTACTATTAAAAAAAAATATTCTTAAAAATGCTGGGTATGTGCGGTGTTAGTTTATGCGCGGATCCGTAATTATTTTCTAAAGTACTTATTTTACTTATAATATCAGCAATCTGCCAGTGAAACTCCCGTCCTTTAAAACAAACAGACAGGCAAACAAAAATTACATGCATTACAAATAAATTATTTCATGTCTAGTAATTACAATGAACTTTAATAGTTAGATCACTAGAACACAACCAACTACACGGATATAAACAGTACGAACTTCCAAGAGTTTCTTATAAATAAAATATACCTATGTAGAAATGAGCCAAGTTCAAACACAGAGTGAGCTAACTAGATATTAATTTGGTTAGTCATTAGAGAGGCGTGGGGATCATTCCGAATTTGAATCATGAAGGAGCGTTCCATATTCATTAATCAAAGCCCACGGTTACATACACCGCTTATATTCATGGCAACCGTTTGATTATTACTCGCTCGCTGTTAAAAATCGAAAACTAACCCGAACATGATTTATTCAATAACTTCTTATTAACAACCAGCTTCTGCCCGCGTAAAAAGTTACTTTCCGTTAAAAACGTTAAACTATTATCCCAAGGGAACACATTACGGGGATAAAAAGTATACTATGAAATGAAAATGGAATCGAAATGGTCTATCTATGTGCCAATGTTCAACAGTTTACGCGTGATTGAGTAACAAACATTAAAAACATCTCCACGAACTTTCACATTTATAAGATTAGTAGGATTCTGCTATCGCAAAATTGTAATATTTATCAAAATTAATGTGAACACTAACAAGAAACAATTTGTCTTCGACTTTAGCTTATAAAGTCAAAGTCAAATATCTATTATAAGAAATATCTAAGTCATTTATTTCAATTAGACGATTAAAAGGCACTTTTGAACGAATTTTTAAATGAATTTAGTTAAACTATTATTATTTTGTAGAACTGAATCCATACCAATATTTTACATGCGAAAGTAACTCTGTCTATTACGATGTTACGACTAAACTACTGCACCAATTTTGATGAAATTTGGTGCGGGGTAAGTTTGTACCCCAAGGAAAGACATAGGCTACATGTTTATCCGCAACTTTGGCTGTGTTCGCGATAATCGACATATATGCGGACGAAGTCGCGGGCAAAAGCTAGTATCAGACAAAGCTAACATAATTTTAGAACAAAACTGGTTATCAAAATAATAAAGTCAAGCATCTGTTTAATATTCCAGTGCAGTTGCCAAAATGTTCCGACATCGCTTTACCATTTCAATAGCAACAAATTGTTAACGCTATAAAGTCCAGTTAGGCCGGTTATACAGCGGCGATTTTGCGACAGTCACGTTCGTTTTGCACGTGATAGTCCGATGTGAATTACATGGATCATAGGTACTAATGAATGGGCGGGACAGTGCCTTGATTACATGGCTTTATGATCTAGATATCAAACATCTATTGCTCCACTGCAAGGCAAAAGCTGTTTTATAAAGAGAAGTTATGAGTATTAATTGATCACCACGTTTACGTAGGCAGGTCGGATTGGCTATTTCAGCCTTATATTTACTATACAGGGTCATAGAAAATTTTACCGAAACCTGAAAAGGGGTCATTGTACTCATCATTATGAACAACTTTTACTATGGCACCATCCTTGAAATCATGAAAAAAAAAACAGCTGTTCCCTTCAAAAATGCTACACAACACGATCGTAATGTATGGAACATGGTTTCGGGTAAATTTTCAATGACCCTTTATAAGTCAAGGTTTCCTCACGCTTTTTCTCTTTTACCGATGTCAACTGAGTATAAAATAGAAAAAGTCATATTGGTACTTGCCCATGTCCGGTTGCGAACCTACAACTTTGTGCATGGGACCTTAATCACTGGGCCATCACGATATTCCGACGACGTCATTGACCTAGATAGGTAGAAAGCTAGATCTAGATACTCATGTCTAGAAAAGTCTTTTTACTGTGATTGCGGAATTATTTAAATATAGTGTTCTTAGATGACCCCTAAGGCATGCACGCGCGCGTACATATGTATAATAGTTAAATAAAATAAAAAAAAATATTAAAAATAAACAGGTTTTGGTTAATCAATATTCTATTGAGGTGACTGAGGTCATGCGCTTTGCAAATAAACGAAAAATTGTTTCTTTGGGAAAGTGGTTTTTTATCATGAGTACAACAATCAAGTGTACAAGGATCGGTCACTCATTACTAAATTAGATAAGATTTATTTATTTGTGTAAATATAGTTTAATTACTCAAGTCCCACGTAATGAGACACAATAAATTGATTTTCTATTGTTCTGTCATACCGGTATGACAGCTGGGCCTAAGGCTGCGTTTCCACCAGAGCTGTTAAATACAAGAGCATGCAAGATATTACATCAGTTAAAGTCCAGTCATGTTTAAGCCTTATTTATAAACCTTATTTATTAGTCACTATCACTACATATTATAAAATAAAGTCGCTTTCCCTGTCTGTCTGTCTGTCTGTCCCTATATATGCTTAGATCTTTAAAACTACGCAACGGATTTTGATGCGGTTTTTTTTAATAGATAGAGTGATTCAAGAGGAAGGTTTATATGTATAAATACATGCACCCGTGCGAAGCCGGGGCGGGTCGCTAGTTAACTTATAAAGACTGTTTGTTATTTTCTTTAGTGCCGGTGCCGGTTTTACGATCAGTGATCTGTATTGACAAAAAATAATTATTCAAACTCTCTAACGTGATTTTTAAATTAAAATACCTGTTCTACTTGTAACAAATATAAGGATTTCAATAAAGGAGAATGGCGAGAGTACACGTAATTTGGGACCCAGTGATAGAAGTAGTGTGTAATATTGAAACTGATTTGCAGTTAAAGAACGACTTAAGGCTAACCAAAAATCAAATGGAAAGTAGTTTGAAAAAGTTGGGAGAAAAAAAATATGAAAGGTGGAAGATTATAACCTAAAATAATCTAAGACTCGCAATTATTGGTTATTATTTATTTTACATACTATATTATTATTATTTATTTTTATTCCGATGCTAATTATCAGTCATATACCCGTTTAGCTAGATTCACCAGTAATTAATATTTTTGCATAATATCACAGGATAAGGAGGCAGCTTTATATCTCCTGGAATATTCTTTAAAAGCACAGTTGATGTACTTTTATCTACATTTACCAGAGTATTGTTGAATAAAACAACATTTATTTATTTAAAAACTTTTATTTATTATGTAATTATGTACTTGTAAAATATTCAAGACATACAAACATTGTATCTTCCTTTAATCTTGTTTTGCGTTCCTAGATAGTATTTTATAATAAATAATCTTTTTACCTAATCAAAAGATTATCTAAGAAGCTAGCTGGTGAACATAGCTTTGGTGTCTGGGATAATCCACGTACCACAAAATGCTCATACCATGTGAGCAAGAGTCCACATTTATGTCCAATGGCGATAACAACAACAAGAGCAGAGTTTCTGTGAGAACTGTCCACCACTCTGCCTGCAAATAGCATGGCACACATATTTTATTGTTAAAGATTCACTGAAACAATAAACAAGTAAAAAGTTGACAAAAATACAAATACAATGTAAAAATAATAATATGGATAAAAAGAATATTTATTAATTTCATAACCAACCTGTCGGGGTGTTTGACCATATCTTTTGGTCAATAAAAATAGTTAAAAATACTGCTTGATAAAACTTAAACCATTTTTATTGCTGATATAAAATAATTAATCTTAATTTGACATCTTTGTTATATAGAGTTTCCATGGTTACGGTATGACATTACACTTTACTTTCTTTTTAGGTTTTTATTTTTTCAAGCATAAATACTTTTTACATATTAATGTAAAAAGTATTTATGCTCGACATTAAACACGGGGTCTTATCCATTCAGATATTATTATAATGTTTTCTATTCGGATTACCATTTCAGTCATGTCAGGACGAAGAAACTGATTTTCAACTACTCCTTATTCTCAAAATAGATTGCCACATGCAGCACAGACATTACAATGGTCGAGTTATTAGTTGTTGTAGGGTTTCTTGTTCAGAAATGCAACAAATTAGTTCACATATATACTCACATCGCGCGGGTACACCCATCTCTGAACTCTTTTAACAATTTGATGACTTTTTCGGACAAGCGATGTCTTCTGTGTAATTTACAATAATGCACCGCATTTGAACAGTTTGACAAAGTCCAAATCACTTGCAAATCGTCATCCAGTAGTAAATGCCGTAATTTAGATTGGTATACAGCATAATCAGTCCAAAGGTAAAGCCAAGTCGTCAAGAATTTACAAAATCGCCGATATATTATTTGTTTTTTACAACGCTAACCGTTGAAAATAGTGTTGCCTATCGATAGTCGACTATCGCTAAACTATCGATAGCCTATCGATAGTATCCATATTATCTATAGATAGTATGATACAGTTTACGTATTTTTATAATGATATACAAAAATAGTATTGAAAGTATTAGTTCCGATAATATCGATACTATCGAAGTCCAGCATATGTTTAGGAACAATACTGTCAATAGTATTGATGGTATCGATAGTGTGAGCTATCGAAAAAACTATCGATGTTGTAATACTATTGATAGTTTTACAAACTATCATTAGTATCGATAGTATTACTTTAAAAAATCGATATACTATTGATAGTATTATCATGTAATAGTATCGATCCTATCGATACTCTCGATTCCAATCAATAGTACAATTAGTTAATTTGTGATATCGATAGTATCAGTGGTTTAGCATTGTTACTAGTTTTCGAGGTCATCTATCGATAGAGAAACTATCGACAGTTGGGCAACTCTAGTTGAAAACAAAAATGTCAACAAAAATGCCGTCAGTGTCAATTTGATACTGACGTTCCGTTTCTCCGTTTCATGTAATCCATTACGTATGATGTATCAAAATAATGAGTCTTATTTTTTTTACGGTCTATTTACATGGTTCGTATGTTTCATCGTTATGGGTTTTCAGAATATTTAACAACTTTTTAACAAGATGTATAAGTATAAAAGAAGGAAAATCACCAAGCGAAAACGAACTACTTTTTATCTAATCATTAGCCTAGAAAGGAATGTAACTATAAGTTTCGTTTAGAAACTGCACGATGATTATTTTTTATTAAATAGGGATAATTGATAACTTTTGATTCCCGTTTTGTAAAAACTTAGTATTTTTTTTGTACAACACTTATTAACTTGATATTATAATTGATATAAATTAGACCTTGCACAGTGCTCCATTAATTTGGGTCCGCTCTCGCCATCCTTCTTTAACTTTGTAAAGTAAAAAAAAATTAGGTACCTACTTCTTTTGATTTACTCAAGAAATTAAAACCACAAAACAAACAAGGTAATAATTGTAAATATAAAAAAACTTAAGAGTTAAATAACGAAGTCGAGATTTACAATTTTCTCTATTGGACCTCAGCTGGGACCACAAACACTGAATGTAAAAGTTTTCAAGGTTCCACGGTTCCAACATTTTATACAAAAACTAATTTTGATTGTTTCATTAATATTAAACTTTAAGTACTCTCATACTGTTGCATTCGCCGGTCAGTACAATGCGTGCTATGCATTATTATACGAGTTACAGTATACATCGACTTTAAACACTAGAAAATTTAAATTAAAAGTTTTTAAAAACAAGCACAACAACAACTAACTAAAAGGTTAAAAATAACTTAATTCTGCTAAGAAACAGTAGTCTATTTTATAGGTACCTACATTGTAACCTTTAGCTATATTTAAACTTCTTTATCAACGTCAAAAAAAAAACACTTAACCTACATAATTATATATTTTTAAACCCTAAAACTTTATTCCATGTATTATATCTTTGCGTTTTTATCACAGTCCCAAATGTTTAACTAAAAAGTATGTTACGCCTTCTTTATTTCTCATGACGTCCTAATGCAATATAATTTTGCTGCCAATATTAGATATTTATTATGTCAGAAAAATTAGGTTTTACTAAAAAATCATATAATCCTCAATGGGATTGAAGTCTTCGCTCATCATATGGGTCTTGTTGTGAGCCATTTTGTAACCCCACAAACGCATAGCCTCTCTGCACGCCATCTGAAATGTGTAACTCGTTAGGTCATTGTGTAATTACACGACTGCCCCAAAAAAAGGAGTGTTATGTGTTCAGGGTTAATGTATGTATGTATGTATGTATGTGAGTTTCTTTATTCCACCATAACTTTTAAACGCCTGAATCGATTTCGATGTATGGGGTATCGTTACAATCCTTGCATCGTTCCGAGTAACATAGGCTAGTTAAAAATAAAAATAAAGCGGTGTGGTCACTTTAAAAAGTAAATTAATACCAGCCTCAAATTATTTTTTTAATGAATCTGGTCGTGTCTATGTTTATCGTCTAGAATTTGACAAGTAGATTTAAAAAATATATAACACTGTAAATAAAAAACGTCGTAAAAAAACTGACGAGTAAACAAAGTCCAAATATGTGCAATTTTTGCAGTCGTGTTTTTTAATTTTTTAATTATAGTAGCTTGTATTATTAGGGCGAAAGAGATTATATTGGAAAGTCGTAATATAAGCTCTATGGAGATTTTCGACGAGAAATAGAAGCACGACCAAGTACACATTAAGAGTACTACGCTTTTGATAATAAATAAAAATGATATGAAACATCTACAACATGTGGATTTACTTCTTATGTTTCAACATCGTGAAAAAACCTGAACTTACAAAAAATCCACCTTGAGCAAACATGGTGATTCATGCTCGTGCCTTCTCTCTATGAGAAGAGGCCTTTGCCCTAGAGTGGGACAATAATAGGCTGGTATTTATTTGCGACTCACCTGTAGATCGTTAACGTAACTGAAGTCCAGAGCAGTCTTCCATTTGAAAGGAATGTTACGGGAGACTTTGACGGTAGAGTGAGGACCGTCCACTTCAGTAGTGGTGTGCGAATGCAGGAACTTATCGAACGCTTGCCTTCCATCCAGCTTTAGAAACTTTAGAATTCGATCTGTAGTTATATAAGGCTTCAGTGCTAAGTCTTCAAACCGTATTACCCTGTAATTTGAATTTAATAGTAAAACTAACGGTAATATTATTGTGTTATTTTTGTGATACCTGATCTTTAGAACTTAACTTCCTCCCTAGACAAAACAGTAACCAAATACTCGATGTATTTGGTTACTGTTTTGTCTAGAAAGGAATTCTTTGAAAGTACTGGTCCAATTATAAAAATTGTTCATTGATAGAAAGCTACACTTTGCCGAGTATCATACGATGATTTATAGTATATTTGACTTCCATGCGGAGAAAGTTAGTGAGTAATAAACTTCTTTTACTTAAACTCCAAGTTAGTTTACAGAAGTTTTTACAACATCAAATCAAATAAGCTACATGGTAATGCAAACCTGTAAGATTTAACTGTTTAACTCAAATACGTTTACAAAATTAAAAAAAGTCGTAACACGCATTTTATAGCTAATTTAAAGTTTCACTTAATCTTCCATCATAATATCTAGTACATTGAATTTTAAAACTTACAACAACCGGTCCGGATACTTTTGCAATATGTGTCCAGCTGCCACATAGTCGCTGACCAAGTCAGCACACACCAGGGGAGGCTCGATGCAATCTGATGAACGCAAGCAGAAGCGGCGGTGTCGCCGAGACTGCAGCAGGCCGCGAGGGTCACGGACTAACAGTATCACCTTCACGTTGAGCCTGAAAGTCATCCAGTTCTTTAAAATAGAAACAGGTTTTTTACTGATTTGATACTGTAGCAACAGCGGTGAGGTTTGATGGATGAGTAGTGTCGAGGTCAGAGTGAACTTCTAAACTCGCAGCAACGAATAAATAAAAGACCTATATTCACTACTACAAGATTTTATTATATTACCACAGGTTTTAACGTTCACTGGTCAGTACGTACAAGCGTAGCTTATTACAGTTTAATATTCCTATCTAAACGTGATACAATACAACAAAACTTACGAGACTAGTGCACTCTTTCGTGTCTGGAGGCGAACAGGACAGCGCAACACACGAAATGTGGGCGGAAGGCGATAAAACTTCCGGTTCGACTCTCTCGAACAATCGAGAACATTCCAACTATTTCCTACGTTGCTCCCTCTGGTGTCGAGTGGAACACATCATGACATTCATTCATAATTTTACACTATTTCATTCATAAAACAGCGCCTCTAGCGTCGGGAGGCGCAAGCGATCGATCGATACACGCATTGATTGTTCTAGAACTCTGACGCCCTCCAGTGGCGAGTTGCGCGAACGAAGTGACACTTATTATCGATCGCTTCCACTACGCGATAACAGAGGGCGCTACACGTATATCAGTCACATTTCTCCCGCCGTGTATAGACGTCAACACACCAACTCATTCATCTACCTAATCTTTAAACCGGGGACAAACTTTCCACCGTGATAAAGCTAACGATCCATCACAGAAATCAGACTGGGGCAACCAGGTGTGTCGGCGTCTATACATACAATCATACTACTAGTGACTGGTATACACTCAACATTTTCACAATTGAATGCGAAGAGATAACAATATATAATTAAATTAAATTAAAGTTAAGGGTAGCCGCTCCAGAATCCCTGCCCTGCCATATATTATTCAAAATTGAAATAAAAAAAAACTCCTCCGGTTGGCGGGATCCTGAAGCGACGCCAAGCAAGATACATAAAAATATATTACGAGTACTTAATCTACTCAGTGCTAATGTTTACACAATACAATACATGACGACAACTAAATTTCTACGGGTATGACCACGAGACGTTTAACAGGACGACGCATCACACCGCTCTTAGTTTTGACGTCGACGACTCTTACGACACCATCTGCGCCTGGGTACGTGCGTTCGACTCTCCCCTTTGGCCATATGTTTCTTGGTAAGTTTGGGTCCACTATTACAACCAGATCGTCCACCTTGATCATGTCGCCGCGTCCATGCGGCTCCCGCCGGTCTTGAAGCGTAGGCAGTACTTCGCGTACCCATCGCTGCCAGAACAAATCCGCTAGGCGTTGTGACGCTCTCCAATGTGAGCGGCGTAATTCGTCCGGCTTTGTGAAAATTCCCGGCAATGGAACTTTGGAGGGTGCGCCGAGCAGAAAGTGATTAGGCGTCAAGGCTTCTTCGTCGTCTGGGTTAACCGACACATGGGTCAAGGGTCGGGAATTAACAGTGTGTTCCACCTCCGTCAAAAGTGTATGAAGCACATCTTCATACGGATGTCGCTCGTTAAGCGTAGCGTTCAACGCGGTCTTCACCGTGCGTACTAACCTTTCCCATGCTCCGCCCATGAACGGCGCTCCTGGTGGAATGTATCGCCAGTCGATGTGACGTACCTCTGCTTCATGTTGAAGTGATTCTAGGGCGGCCTTACGGAGCTCAGCATCTGCCCCGTGGAAGTTGGTACCGTTGTCACTCCAAATGACTTCAGGACATCCACGACGCGCCATCATACGCCTCAGCGCGAGTATAGCGGCGTCCGTTGACAGCGAGGCGGCGACTTCCAGATGAACGGCACGCGAAGTGAGGCATGTGAACAATGCCACGTAGCGCTTTTCGTGATGTCTCGCTACTGTGACGGAGAGTGGTCCGAAGTAGTCCAGTCCCGTGTGCGTGAACGGACGTCGATGATGCGCCAGTCGACAGGGTGGTAAATCGCCTGTCAGTGGCTCTGATGGCACAGCCCTGCGTAGTCTGCAGGGTTGGCAGCGACTAATTGCCGCACGGACTGACGGCCTCAGGCGTAAAATCCAGTAGTGCTGTCTTACTTCATTCACGACGCATTCCACGCCGCTGTGGTGTAACTTCCGATGAATCCAGTCAATATACAAGCGGCAGTACCGGTGATTGCCGTCAAGTACTGCTGGCGATTGAGCTTCTCGTGGCACGTCTGCTGCCGCTGCGATGCGCGAGCGTATCCTCATTATTTTGTTTTCGTCAACTGTCAGGGACAACCGCTTCAGTCGGCTTTCGGCTGGTACTGCTCTCCCGCCGGTGACGAGCCGCAATTCGTTCGTGAAACTTTCTTCTTGTATAGCACGCGTCCATAAGACTTCGGCCCGACGTGTGTACTGTGTATCAAGGGGTATGTAGGCCGTCTGCGATGTGCTGAGGTTGCGGCTGCGCACTCCGGATCGTTTTCCCATACCTTCCCGATGTTTCGTCGTCCAGTCTGGGTCGTCTGCACAAACGCCTTTGTTGCGTTTGCGGGTAGCTGCTGCGGTATGGATTCGAAGTCGGTCGATGAACTGGAGAATGCGGGCCGTGGCCCGGATGAGTCGCAGCCAGGAAGAGAAACGCGTGACGTCCGGTAGTGCCTCTGTTAAGGTCGCCCGTTCGTTAGCGGAAGCAGTGGTGACACGTTCCTCGCCGGTTTCGATGAAGGGGTGAGAGTCTGTTTCCCGCGGCCAGGCGTTCTCGTCGTCATAGAGAAATGAAGGGCCGGTGTACCAGCGGTGACTTGTAGAGAAGTGAGCGGGTATACTACGAGTCGAGTCGTCGGCGACGTTGTGAGCGGTGGGAACCCAGCGCCATTCGCTGCGTTCGGTGGTTTCTTCTAATTCTGCTACTCGGTGCGCGACGAACGGTTTGAAGGCTCGTGCGCCGGCGCGCAGCCACGCCAGTACGGTGCGCGAATCGGACCAGAACACTCGCCGGTCAGCGCGACGATCGTGTTCTTCTTCCACGCAGCGCGCCAGTCGTCCGCCGAGTACAGCTGCCTGTAATTCAAGTCTAGGTATAGTTGTGACCTTAAGGGGCGCAACGCGCCCTTTCGCTGCCGCGAGCGACACATTCACCTGGCCCATGCCGTTGTCTAAACGCCAATATGCTGCTGCGGCATAGGCTTGTTCGCTCGCGTCCACGAATACGTGTAACTCTACCCTAGTCGAGTCATAATAACCCAGGTGGCAACGTGGAATACGAATGCCTTTCAAAATTTGTAGAGCAATTAACCAGTCGTGCCATTTGCGTTCTAAACTTTTAGGTAGGCGCTCGTCCCAACCAATTTTTAAACGCCAAGCGTCTTGCAGTATGCACTTTGCTTGGGTTGTAAACGGCGCGGCTAGTCCCAACGGGTCATACAATGACATAGTCGTCTTCAACAACTGACGCTTCGTAATCTGCTTGCTCAAATAAGAAGGGTCTACTTTCCTGAAGTTGAATCCTAAAGTGTCGTCCCGGTGTCGCCAGATAAGACCGAGGATTTTCTCTTCCTTGTTGAGCAGAGTGTCTCTTTCTGCGGGCTCGGTTGCGAGACCGGCGACAGCGGCAGGCTCGTTGGACGCCCACTTCTGCAGCTCGAAGTTACCTCTCCGATGTACCGTGTCGACTGCTTTAGACACACGGTTCGCTTCCTCCGCGTTGTCAAAGCTCTGTAAAATATAATTCGTATAATGGTTTCGTACTTCAATGGATTCGTCTGTACTTATGTGACCGCATCGTTCTCCGGTCTGTGGTACGACATGTAACTTTGTCAGACTGCATATTCTACCATGTAACATCCAACCAAGCGGTGTGCGTGATGCTACTGGTTGACCTTTCGTACCTACTCTCGCTTCTGAGGCGAGCAGGAGTGCCCAGTTGTCCTGACCGATCAAGATAGTTGGTATGCCAGCGTCATATGCTAACTCCTCGACTATAGGCGTCAGGTGCTCGAAGTCTGCCAGGTCCTTTGCACGTATTGCCTGGCCTGCTAACTCGAGTCTGTCGATGGTTCTGGCTTCGATGTCAATGCCGTCGGTTGTGTATTTCCCGCGTATATTTACCTTGACTCGTTGCGAGTTTGTAGCATTGATGCGCGCGCCTGCTATGGCCTCGATGTAGAACGGCTCGTTCGGACCTTCTGCGCCTATCCGCTGAGCGACTTCAGTAGTAAGTAGGGTTATCGTTGACCCATCGTCCAACAAAGCAAATGTGTCTACTTTACCGTTAGGTCCCGATAGTGTCACTGGTACTACTTTCAGCAAAACTTGATTGTACGTGCGCGGCGTGCTCGCGTTGCTGATGACGGTGTGCCGCATGATGTCACCACCTGGCGCGAAGTCGACGCGCGTCGCCACGTGCTCTGCCGCCGTAACGCGAGGATGCTCTGCCGCGTCGCTTGTAGCGCTCGTTCGCTGTCTGTTGTCGCTATGCAGGAGCTTGTGATGATAGTGCTCGCAGCCTGGCTCCTCGCACCGCTTACTTCTGCATCTATGCTTCCACTTACGTCGGTTCAGGCACCTGAAACATAATTTATTTTTACGTGCAGTTTCCCATCTATCTGATATTGTCATTTTTCTAAAGCTAGGACAGATAGCCACGCCACTACAGTTGCCATTGCATATCACACACGGTGTTTTATCGTTGTTCGCTATTTTAAACGTCTTGTGAGCGGGTCGGTGAGAACGTTTACGTTCGTGTTCCACTTCTACTGTGGCGTGACGTGCATTGAGGTCTGCCTCCCTAGTGAGAAATCGCCCTAATACCACTAGGCCGGGCTCTGCGTCACTTGCAGCCATCTCATAATCGTACCACCGGCTCCTTAACGTAACCGATAATTTTTCTGATATAACGGAGATCATCTCCGGGCTATACAAATACTCTGTTTTTCCCAGAGCTTGCACCGCGGCAATCGCGTTTGTCACTTTCGATGCGAACACACATATATCTGTGGGGCTATCTGACACTTTAGGTAACTGACGTAATCTATTTAACTCGTAAGTTATTAATGCGTTGGGTCGTCCAAATCTCGATTCTAACCTTTGCATAATTTGAACGGCCGAGGCTCCAAGAAACAGACATTTAACTGCCTCAAACGCGGGCCCTTTTAAAGCTTTTCTGAGGCGGGCTAAGTTCCCTGCCTCTGTGTGAGTCGACGCAGACTCATTATACGCTGCTTTAAAATGCAGCCATTCGCCGGGTTGGCCACTATAAATAGGTAAATCAAATTCATACCTGCTGGCGGCGGGTTTTCCCCGCGCTACCTCTAACAATGCCTGAGTTAGTCCTTGCAGCAGGCTCCCCTCGTCGCCGCGTCGCGGCAAGGTCGGCGGCGCGTCGTCAGGCGTCGTCGTCCGTGCGCCGTCGCGTCGCGGCGGCGTGGGTGAGTTTCCGTTAGGCGTCATAGGTTGTGACGTCGGCGGATGGGTGTGGCCGCGATGTCCGCTGAGTAAGTCCGCAGCTTCCGTTTGACGTTTTGAGGATGCGGCCGAGCTTCCCTCCAATAATTCTTCGTCTGCTGATTCTGCCTCCAAGAGTGCTAACCTGGCGGCGGCGAGTTCCAATCTCGCCTGGGCCAACGCCTTCCTATTGGT
The DNA here is from genome assembly GCA_949316365.1 of Hoplodrina blanda. Taxonomy (NCBI): domain Eukaryota; kingdom Metazoa; phylum Arthropoda; class Insecta; order Lepidoptera; family Noctuidae; genus Hoplodrina; species Hoplodrina blanda. Next base: position 560,764 of record OX438586.1, on the reverse strand, counting down.
TTTCTCGTCTCGTGGTTGTCCGTGTGGTGTCGTCGCCCCTGGGCTGTGACGTTGGGTCTGGTCCGACTCTGTGACGGAATAATTGGGCGGGTCTGTCGTTCCCGCCGCTGTCGCCATTTCCGTGGAGCCGGGCTCATTCCCCTCCGTGGCCGATGTGAGGGGTTCTTGCATACCGCGTGTCTTCACCATGTCGCCGATATTGCACTCACTACACTACCACTTTCACGTAATATTAAAACCGAAACCACACCTGTCCGTACTGATCCGGCTCGAAGGACCAATGTCGAGGTCAGAGTGAACTTCTAAACTCGCAGCAACGAATAAATAAAAGACCTATATTCACTACTACAAGATTTTATTATATTACCACAGGTTTTAACGTTCACTGGTCAGTACGTACAAGCGTAGCTTATTACAGTTTAATATTCCTATCTAAACGTGATACAATACAACAAAACTTACGAGACTAGTGCACTCTTTCGTGTCTGGAGGCGAACAGGACAGCGCAACACACGAAATGTGGGCGGAAGGCGATAAAACTTCCGGTTCGACTCTCTCGAACAATCGAGAACATTCCAACTATTTCCTACGTTGCTCCCTCTGGTGTCGAGTGGAACACATCATGACATTCATTCATAATTTTACACTATTTCATTCATAAAACAGCGCCTCTAGCGTCGGGAGGCGCAAGCGATCGATCGATACACGCATTGATTGTTCTAGAACTCTGACGCCCTCCAGTGGCGAGTTGCGCGAACGAAGTGACACTTATTATCGATCGCTTCCACTACGCGATAACAGAGGGCGCTACACGTATATCAGTCACAAGTAGTGTTAGTGATTTTATTGAAGATTTTTAGAGTAAAGTTAAATATTTTCGCTAAATTCTTCTGATTACAAAGCTCAAGAAGAGCCCAGACGACAATATTCAATTTATACCAATCACTGGATCTTTGGCAGTTGTTACTGATAGTCAAAAGCCCGTAAGTCTGACACCCAGTCTTACCAAAGAGTATCGTGTTACTTAGGAACTGGATTGTGGAGGTCAGAGAGGCAGCCATGTAAAATACTGGTTATTCAGGTGCATCCGGTTAGACTGGAAGTCGACCGCAACATAGTTGGGAAAGGTCTCGGCAAATGATGCGATCGAGAAACAGTCATGACGTATCGGTTAATAATTGTATATAAGAAAGTGTAGTGGGACTTCACAATGTTTACATAGATTGATTTTTGAATGCTATTTAATATTATACTATAGGAAAAACACATTAATTGGAAAGAAAGTACTCACTCTGTATCGTTCAATATTTCCTCAACGAGCCGTAACCTCAGTCGGACAAGCTTCATATTTTGAAACGGGAATAGCTTACAGAACCGCGAAATGAACTCTTCATTAAAACATAGCTCGTTTTTATTCTCATCCTTGCAATAGTCAAATAATCTCGTGTTATGGTTAAACTGCTTAAAACTCACATCTTTTTTTTCAAACTCAAAGTAATCTTCTAAACCGTAAAAATTACATTTGAACATTTGTTTAACCATGCTCAGGGCTCTGGTTGCTTCTCTTGGCTCCCTCAATTGTTTAATTCCAAACATAAGAAGGGGTTCATAATGATAGTAAGTACTGGGAACTGAATTTACCAGGTCTCCCATAAATGTAGATCCTGACCTCCATGATGATATTATAAGACTACGCAAGGGTTGTCCCCTAGAGTCCAAAACTAAATCTTCTAAAACATTAACATTGGATTTTGAAAAATTATAGTTACAGAGTTCATCTTTTATTTCATTTCTTGCTTTTTTTAATATCTTTTTCATATCTTTCAAACTGTGGGTCTTGTTTTGTGCATTGGTGTGGATATTTCTGGAGTCTGTTGAACCATGGGTACCATCATTTAGTACAATAGGTATCTGTTGCGTGTAAGTCTCTTCTCCATCTTCGACTTTTATGGCAATCCTGATATTTCTCCCGTCCTTGATGGATGTCAGATAATATGCGTTGTTAGGATTCTGAGTCCCAATGTTAATAAAAATAAGAAGAATACTGACTCCAAATACTAGCCATACGTAAGCTTGCAGTTGTCGCATTATCTGTAACAATGGATATTTTATAGTCTAAACTTGGAGAACTTTAAGTTTACAAAATTTGGATTAGCACGATACCAGATAAAAATAATGTTTTTTTTTTGTATTAGGCATTTTTAGACCAAAAAAAGAGCAAGTAAACATGCTTATTCTACTTTTGGTAGAACTTTTGCATCTTTATTTTTTTAAACTATTTATATGCTTGTTTCGCGCTCACAGCAATAAAGCAGCTTAATATTGTCATACTGCAGGACAACTGACAAGTGACTTTTCTCTTCGAAAAGACATTGATCACCGCACTTGCTTAATGCAGTTTGGCGACATCAGACTTATATTTTATTATAAGTCTACATTTCCTCCTGATATTATTTACCGATGTCAGTGATATCCAAGATAAACTTAGAAAGTACATATAAAACGGCAAGTGTCACATTGGTACTAGTCCATGCCCAGTTCCGAACACACAACCTCGTGCAACAGAGGCATCGCCTTAACCACTAGGCCATCACGACAACTCATATAGGTACTAGCGCCTTTTAAATTATAATAAAAAGCATTAAAGATTACAAATGAAAAAGAATAGGTACCACGTTTTGGCTTTTGCAGGTTTAACACAAAATAAGTGATAACCAACTCAATAATTATGGCAATTTTTCATCACAAAGAGAAATCTGGAACTTGTCACAATATAAAATGTAATGGTAACAAGCGCGATAATATGAATTTTAATCACCACTTACGTGTGTCTTCTGCTATAGAAAATATAGACTAAATTAAATAATATATAATTATAGCTGCAGAATTGTTTGTAGGTAGACCCAATATAGTCATTGGATAGTACCTAACTATAAAATTATGCGAAAATACCAGACTAACTAGTTCCAATAACCAATAAGTTAGTACTAATAATAATAATAATAATAATTCATTTATTTTCAGGTTACAAAGACCCATAGATAGAGACCCATAGACCTTAACCTAAGTATACTATATAATAACAATTGTGTTAGTAAAAAAAAAACTTAAAACTATGTTAGTAACACTTGGATGCACTAAGTAGTAGTAGTAGTACTAATGTAGCTAGGTATTTGACGTCACTGTAGACGTCTAGACTATTAGAGCTAAAACCAAAAAGTAAAAACTCGAAATATATGTATGACGGATCGGCAGGATGGTTCGAGCTACGATCAGCCATCAGGCGGGCTTATATGGGTATCGTGCAAATAAATAACAATTACTTAGAGAAATAGTCACTTTACAGTTTAATAACTTGTTACAATCAATAACTTTGCAATAACAGGCTGGTGATGATGATAACAATTCAACAAAACGTAGGACAGTTCCGAAGCGTCTTCACTACTCGATCCACCAGGATATCAATCCCAACTTGACATGTTCTCTTCAACCTTGTCAAAAACGAGCGGGAAAACGCACCGACTCTGTCAAAGCGCGCCAACTCTAGTTCTCTAAGTTGCCGCCAGGTGGCGTGCTTTGTTTTGTTGTAAACATCATAAACGTCAAGTGTCAGATGCGACACGGCCATCCTGCGTGAACGCACGTCCTCGTGTGTTAATCTGAAACAATATTACAACAACACAGTATACGTTCGGCTATGCCTGACATCGATTCAAAGTACATGTTGCTATCTGATTGCTTTTAATGAAAGAAATTTGGTCTGTGAAGTTTGTTTATTTAACTAACAATAAAATCACATTTTTAACATCAATTCTTCTAACATCCAAAATAGCAAAATCAATTTTAAACAATAAGGTTACCTACAAGTCAAATGTAGACAGAGATAACAATGAAATCAACAACATGACAATCAATCAGAGTCCAGGCACTATAGAAGGTTATGTACAATGATAATTTAACAATCGTCTCTCGATTATTAACTAACTCACAAAACCCCAGGTATCTCATTCGCGGTCAACAATCACAGCTATAACATAGCTCCCACACATTTGTGACATACACACTTCCCGGAGGAATGCCGAGTCGTCCTTGACTCTACGGTCTTTGCTTCGAGGCTAGACCCGACCATACTACCCAGAGCTACCGCGTACCACGTACCCACGGTCTAGCAAGTAGATTCCGATTTCTAACGGGCTATGGCTACGATACTCTGGTACGGTCTCCGACTCAACGAATCGAGAACCTGTTCATCTTACACAAACAATTCAATTTGACTCTTCCTCCACTATCTCATCTTCCTCAACAACCTCAATAGGTATTTGGCCCTCAGGCATTTTTCTAACGCGGTCGTGCGCATACTTATAGGTACGCTTATTGACCAAAGACTTTAAAAGGTAACGATCTCCGTCTAAGATCTCTACAATTTCAAATGGTCCTCTATACTTTGCATCTAACTTTGTTTGATTACGTTCCTCATTTTCTATTAAAACGAACTCACCGATGGAGAATTTACAAACGTTAGCTTTATTACGATCAAAACGTTCTTTGTCATAACGCGAAGATTTTTCAATATTTTCCGATGCTAATTGCCTAAGTTCGTCGAGATTTACGGTTTCGTCTAAGTCATTAGCCATTAAATCAAGGGGACGCGCAACTTTACCTATAAGAAGCTCTAACGGACTAGCTTTTGTTACTCGACTTACTGTACAATTCAAAGCTAACTGTACTTCACCCAGTGAATCTTGCCATGACCTATCTTTGTCAGACTCTACTGCAGTCAGCATTGACTTTAAGGTGCTCATTATACGTTCTACCTGACCGTTAGCCCGACTAGATCCGGTAGCGATCAGGTGGAGATTAACGTTCTTAATCTCACAGAAGTCCCGAAACTCCTTACTTGCGAAGCATCGTCCCTGGTCCGCGATTATACGAACAGGAGCACCAAAGAGCGCTACACTGTCCATCACTGCCTTGATGCTGCTTTTGGTGTCTATGTGCTTAGTATGGAAAAGCAAAACATACTTGGTAAATGCGTCGATCATCACGAACACATACTCCTTCCGGTCACTCTTCCCGCTAAGCTTACCAGTAGCGTCTATATGCACGGTGTGCCAAGGTATCGCCACCTTGGGAATAGGGTGTAACTGAGCCTGCACCTTACCTGAATGAGACTTTGCTACCTTACACACCACACAGCTATCTACAAACTTTCTAACGTATCTACTCATACATTCAAACCAATAGTGGTTGTACAACTTTTCCAAAGTTTTCTCCCATCCAAGATGTATGAGAGACTCGTGGACGTTATTAGTAACTGACCACCGCATAGCACGAGGAACAATCGGTAAACATCTCGTTCTGCCGTGCCGTTGCACCTTGCGATGTAGTACCCCTGACCTTACCTCGTATGTTTTGGCAACATCTTCATTGAGTTGACCTTGGTTAAGGTCTTCCATTGTCTTCTTGATCTCCTCATCTCGTAGCTGCTCTGCAAGAAGCCAGTTGTCTCCTAGTTCGGTTATATTTACCCGCTTTTGCTCGACTCTACCATGTGGATGCCGTTTAGGTATGTCAGGTACCATGTTGCGTGAAAAGAAATCAGCATGTGCCATTTGCTTACCAACATTATATTTAACGTCGAATTCGAATAGTTGCAAAAACATCCACCACCTATGTACCCTTGGAGTTAAGTCTTTTTTGTTGAGCGATGACTTCAACGAGTTACAATCGGTTACGATTGTAAATTTTCGTCCATGAAGATACTGCCTAAAATGTCTTACCGCGTTGACGACAGCGAGCGTCTCCAATTCGTAGGAGTGATATCGTGACTCAGCTGGTGTCGTGCGCCTGCTATAATAAGCGATAGGTCGTTTCTTACCATCTACGATTTGCAGTAGAATCGCACCATAACCGTCTGCACTAGCATCGGTGTGAAGCTCAACATGATACTTCGGGTTAAAAATCATGAGCACTGGTTCATTAGTTAAAATATGTACTACCTTTTGTCGTGACTCTTCACAAGTAGAATTCCATTGGAATGGACATTTACCTGAAGTCAGTTTGTATATCGGTGCCATGAGACGGGAAAAGCCTTGCACAAACTGGCGGAAGTATGACGCCAAGCCTACAAATTGTCTTACCTGCGTTATCGACTTAGGCGAAGGCAGGGCTGATAGAGCCTCTATCTTACGCTTGTTGGGTTTGATCTCACCCGCCTCTACCTCGAATCCTAAGAACTCGACACGTGACTTTAAGAATGAGCATTTTTTCAAGTTCATTGAGAACCCTGCTTTTGTTAATACCTCCAAAACTATTTGCAACCTGTCTAAACCCTGATCTATGGAGCCAGAAATAATTAAAATATCGTCAACGTATACGATCACATATTTATGCGCTAGTTCACCTAAGGCATTGACAATAGCTCGTTGAAAAACCGAAATGGCATTTCGAAGACCGAACGGCATAGCTAAAAATTCATATTGTCCGTCGGGTGTTATGAAGGCCGTTCGCTCAATCGATTTGTCTTGAACTGGTATTAAATGAAATCCGCTTGCGCAGTCTAATTTAGTAAAATAGTTAGCACCATGAAGTCGCGATATTTGATCAGAAATTAACGGCAATGGACAACGATCCGGAACTGTATTAGTATTCAACTCCCTATAGTCTATGCACATACGATGTGACCCGTCTTGTTTATTTACTAAAAGCGCGGGACTAGCAAAAGGAGAACAGCTAGGTCGTATGATATTCGCTTGTATTAATTCGTCAACCCTATCACGCATTATTTGACGTTCTGTCGGAGAACACCTATACGGTCGCCTCTGAACTGTAAGATTCTGATCAATAAGCCTAATTTCTAACTCGCCTGTAGTCACGCGACTAGTAGGAAAACCAGCTATAAAAAAGTCCGAATATTGCTGTAAAATTGTAATAAGGTCGGGTTTTCTGTCTAAAGAAATGTCAGTGTCAATGCAATTAAAATCATTTCTATGTTTTAAGAGGTAATCATTACTCGAATTGCAAACATTTACTATCTTGTCCTTTGACAAAGTAAACTCAGTTGCGGTCATACTTACTCGAAAACCGTTACACAAAATCTCTCGACCTAATAAAATATCACTGCGTAGGTACACATCAGGCAAAACGTGAAATAAAATCTCCATCGTGAAATCATTAATTTGAACTTGAGTCAACAATTGTAGGGTGCTCTTAACTTTGTCATTACCGATACCAATTAGAGAAATTACATTATCAAATCGCTTTCCTTTAAATTTACTCACAATACTTTCTTTTAATAAAGAACACTCTGCACCCGAATCGTAATCAAATTTAAAATGCTCACCAAAATGTTCCAAAGTACCCGACGGGGGCTCGACTATGCATAGGTCGACTCGCTTCTCCGCGGGGGCTGCGGCTCCAGACGCGGGGGCTGTGCAGCGGCTCGCGATGTGGCCCGGCGCGCCGCACTTGTAGCACGTGAGCGAGCCGGTCTGCTGTCGTTGTCCTAAGCTCGAGGTGGCCACGGGTGCTGCAGGTGGTTTGTTCACGTTGGTCTTCCTCGAACGGCATTCTGCTTGCTTGTGTCCCAACTTCCCACATGCATGGCATTTTATTTGAAGTGGTGACGAGAATCTTGATCGTTTCTCATTTCCTGCATCTGCCGTCGATCGTCCTTCTAAGGGGTTTTTGCGCTTTAGGTAGGAGAACGCCTGTAGTTCCTGCTGCAATTGATGACGCGTCTTGATTTCCGTAGTGAATGCAAGCCGTTGCAAGCGCGTGTCTATTTGTGCCAAATGAGCGATAACTGTTGACACTGCTATTTGTTCAATGCTTAAATCCTTCCACTGATTTAATAGAGACGTAATTATGCGACTCGAATAAGCAGCGTAAGTTTCGTCATCTTTAGGTTTTTCGTTATTAATTTTAATGAGTGTAGCAGCAGATGTCTCGACGCACACAAATCTTGCTTTAAACAACTCCTTAAATTGTGCCCACGTTATGCCTGAATAACTTACTTGCGACAGCCATGTAGATGCGGAACCTTTTAACGCTTTACTAATAGTCATAATAAGCTGACTCCCTTCTATCGCACACTCTCCAAAGCACAAGTCTGCAGTTGAACACCATGATGCCGCGTCAGATTCTTTTGTTTCAGGATTGAACTCTGGTAAAACCACGTTGTTGTTCACACTTGGGCTCTTCAAAGCGTTTATCAGCGCTTGCATTTGCTGGTTTTGTAATTCGGAAAGTAATCGCCATTGTGTATCACTGTTGCTCACACCGCTTCCGTTTGTCGATTCATTTGCACGACTGAATCCCACTTCTGATGACGGATCGGCAGGATGGTTCGAGCTACGATCAGCCATCAGGCGGGCTTATATGGGTATCGTGCAAATAAATAACAATTACTTAGAGAAATAGTCACTTTACAGTTTAATAACTTGTTACAATCAATAACTTTGCAATAACAGGCTGGTGATGATGATAACAATTCAACAAAACGTAGGACAGTTCCGAAGCGTCTTCACTACTCGATCCACCAGGATATCAATCCCAACTTGACATGTTCTCTTCAACCTTGTCAAAAACGAGCGGGAAAACGCACCGACTCTGTCAAAGCGCGCCAACTCTAGTTCTCTAAGTTGCCGCCAGGTGGCGTGCTTTGTTTTGTTGTAAACATCATAAACGTCAAGTGTCAGATGCGACATGTACTTATATTTCAACCAGCTTATTATAATTTTTTTAGGTGGTAAAAATCATCAAATGACTCCTTCCGCCCTGGGTGGGGCGGAAGGGACTGTCAGACTTTTACTGACTAAAAAACCACCCTGTTCCTTCTGTTGCCCTTTACGTTCCGGGGCCGCGGTATCCTGTTAAGACGTCCCGCAACCCCGGCAGGGTGTATAAGGTCTTACGCTTATTCTGTTAAACGTTGTATATTATTTTTGTAACATAAGAATATTCTGTAGTTTTGTCAACATAACACTTGTGATAATTTATTAAGACATTAACCTATTTCAGCCTTTCATAGTCCATGGCATCTATAGACGTAGAGTAGTAGTAGTATTTGCATAATTATGTATATCATACGATGACGTGATATTTTTTTCTTGGATTATGTGAGATATTAAATATAGTCGCGAAACATACTCAAAGTTTATATCTCTATATAAACTTTGAGTATGTTTCTCTCTCTAGTGAGTTAGATTTGGGTTATTAAAGATAATTATGATAAAGCCTCAAAAAAAGAAAGGAAAATGAACGGAACGAAGAGGCAAGGTACATGTTCCATAATGCTTATTCCTTTAACACACCATAAACCAATATTCCTTCACAAAACACTTACTTTTACTACCAACTACACAATACAATAAAGAAAAGAATACCTATAACGCTTTCAAAATACCCCATAAATAAACACACCATAAAAACTTCCTTTGAACCTTGAATTTTCGATCTCATATCGCCATAAAATGGAAGGGTAATCTTTGTGAACTTTCATGGAAACTGTTATTAAACTATTAGCCGGGATCGGCGATGTTACTCACATTCCCTCGGGAAACTATTACGCTGCCGAAGGCGCCATTAATCGGCCTACACAAGTGAATTTTGGTAATAAAGACTAGATTGATGTTTTTGGATACTCTCCTATATTCTAGCGTATAGATTTAATCTTAACAGCTGGATGGACTGACGACCTTAAAAGGGAGGTTGGGACAAACTGCACGCGGGAGGCGAAAAGACGAATGCTATGACGCGGCACATCTGTTTCTCACATCGGGAAATGTTTAATTATTTATTAGCTGCTACCCTCGACTTCATCCACATAGAAGTCAAGTATACAGAGTTGATATGACAGAGGGGCATTAAATTAAACTACGTATACTATACGTGTTTAGTATTAATTTGACACGGTTTAAAATAAAATATAAATATATATTTTTTATTTCTTTTTTATTTTTCAAACAAACTAAATAGCTTACAAATCAGAGTAAAACGCAAACACCCTTTGTAAATAAATTTAACTGACCTTAGATACCTAGGTATTAAAGCGGCAACGTCGCACGCGCGCGGCGCGCGTTTATTCTCTCGTATCAAAGCGGTCGGCCAAAAACTTAAAAAATAATTTGCGACTAAACTACTGCTCCTATTTAATTGATTTTTGGTACAGAGCTTGAAAATGGTACCTAGTATAGTAGTAGTTTAAAGGAAAGCCCATCTGTCGTATCAACTTTGTATAATAAAACATAGCTATATAGCACTTGGTAATACTTAGTGTAGTTTCCATCAGAGACAGATTTTTTGTAATCGGACTAGTGCTTCTAGAGATTACTTCTTAACTACGTGATTAATAAATAAAAGTTAAGGATACGCTTGTTGGACTGATTAAAATTAACCTCAAATAATCACAATTACTTGGCTTAAAACAACCCTAAGCAGATCAAGGGTTTCTGATCAAATTTTAATTAAAAATGTAAGGTCCACAAAAAGCAATTGGTAAGTATTTAGAACCTCTCTGTGGCGGCATGTAGGTACTCGTAATTTATATAAATTCTTCGTGTTTAATTCCCTTTTAATTTCTTTTGTTGCGTGTATCACTTTAATTGCTTTCGTTCTTACTTACAAGAGTTTTAATTGTTGTGGAACTTCTTAAGAGTTATTTATGAGTTCAAAGGTGGAGTTTAAAATGAAATGAGATTTTAATTAAGTAGTCTTTAATTTAATTGTGCTTGTGATTGTTTTAAGAACAGAAGTTTTTATGTAATGGCTTGTGATTATAATTCTTAAAAGATAAGCTAAATATCTGTGGGCCTACCACAACCTCTTAAAACAATATTACTTTGCGTTCCGCTCTGTTGGATTTTCAACGCTCGGATCAGCGCCGAGAGTTGAAAATGCAACAACAGAAATTACAAAGTAATATTAAAATAATATTGTTTTAAGAGGTTGTGGTAGGCCCCCAGATCACTCGTAAAATATTTATGCTTTTTGATAAAATTGTATATAATATAGTTCAAAAGTACCTACGTCTTTATTATTGCTTCCCAAAAAGCAAATGACAGCGTATAGCCATGTTACAAGCATAAGTAAGTAAGTAAGTAACGTATTTGTTTACCATACTTAAAAGCATTATAGGAAAAAGGTTCCTCATAGAGCCATCAAGAGTTATAGCCGGACATTTGAGCATAGAGCAGGACGTTTCACAAAGTGTTCCTCAAGGCACGATGTTCGGGCCTAATCTGATGAACTCAGTAATGTTATAATTGAGCTGGATACAAACTAATTATAAGGGGCGACGAACCCACGGCTAATGCAATAGTTAGGTCAGTTCGGCCCTCGTGTCTCGATAACGGATGGGATGGATTAATGGGCACTGAGCGATTGGGATACAAGTTTGGAGAATTAGCAGAATCAGGTTAACTCAGGTTGCCTCGTTGGTATAGTGGTCGCAAAGTGCGACTGCTGAGCATGAGGTCTTGGGTTCGATTCCCAGGTCGGGCCAAGTGTTATTGGGTTTTTCCATCAGGAATTTCTCAGTAGCAGCCTCGGAGTCTGGATTTGTGTCCGGTTGTTGGCAATAGGCTCGACCCCTATTACATGGGACTTAAAAAACATAACTGGCGAAATGTGGGTGTACTCATGGGAACACCTCTGCCTAACCCTTCGGGGATTACAGGCGTGATGTTATGTTATGTGTAGGTTAACTATAATAACTAAACTAATGCTCAGTTTTCATTAATTACTCGTTAATTTGATTTTGTATTCTGTGTTGAATTAGAGCTAAGTTTAGTATACAATTATTATTAATTATACAACTAAATAATAATGATTTATTTAATGCCGAACTATAATAGCCTGACTATAATTTAAGTTATCATAAATAATTATACCGTTTACTGTCTCCTATTGTATTAGAAAAAAAAATTACGATAGTTCTCCATAAAGTATATTAATATCGCGAATGTTTGTATCTTGCACCAGTTCATCTGACAGAGAAAATAATGTATTAGATAAGAGGCCAAGGGAAGACCCGCTGGTTCACTGTTGTAATATTTTTTGTAACAATGACTTTCGACCACAAATCAATCTAGACGGATGACAGCATTTGGGTGGAAGGGTCGTAGGAATTTACTTTATAATTTATTATTTATGTTAGCCCAGAAATAAAATAAAAAAATATAAAGAACTGTTCCACATAAGAGTGAAACAACTACATGGTCAAAATGCATGGAACAGATTATTACTTTTTAAACAACTGACGAAAATGTCATCGTTGGGGAGTCTACAATCATGATGTACTGAATTCATGGTAAATAAAAAAAAAAATATATTATATGTACCAAAAAAAATTTTAAGTACTTAATTACAGGTCCCCTGGGACACTAGGATTCCCTGTGTCGTGGATACCAGTCTCTTTCTAGTGGATACATAATTTACTATATCATGGGCTAACTACAAAGGAAAAAAATAAAAAAAACATATTTTAATTTAATATTTTCGTTACGTCCATTCCTATTTACATTCAGGGTTTCTTACTTATAGGTAAAACTAAACTTTTCCGTTACAAGAAGCTGTTCACTAACTCAATACTTACTACTTCTTTCATTGTATATTATAAAACCTTTATCAAAATAGTCCGCGAATTTTATTTCCCCCACTACGAAAATCTCTTGCCAAGTTACGTGCCGGTAACTGTAGCTAACTGTGCATATTAACACGATTACATGCATTTAGAAAGATTCTTCATCATTTTCCTGAAACTTATTTTGTAAAATCAATACCTAGATAACAAAATATACTAGGACAACTTTCCATATACGAGTATTATTAGAACTCAAAAATGAGAGTTTCTGTAGGTACTCCTTCTTTAGCATAATGAACCTCCAGCGTCGAACCCTTCTCTGCACCTGTCAAACTTAATTGGCTATTTGATATTTTCAAGAAAAAATATTTTCTATTTGTAAAAATGTAAGAAATAAAATCTTTTTATGTGCAAATATTGTTAGTGTAACTTAATTGTTTGAAATCGTAACCGTATAATTTACAACGAAACATAATTAATTTTACTCAGAAACGTAATGAAAATTTGATTCCAATAAAAATACAACGAAAATCTAACATCTGTAATTTTTTACAACTAAATTGAATAACTTTCTTAACATAAAAAGTAATTAAACGAGAGCTAAAAAAATAATTAGGTACCGCAAAGTGCCCTCGCGTTCCAAGGTCAAAGCAAGTGTCCTTGAACCTTTGACCTCGTAGTGCGGTGCGGGTGCGACGGGATGCCATGCCTAGCATATTTCATAACACGGTTCCGAAGAATGCTGAATTTTATCTTTTATTGTATTGGTATTAAATTATATTTTGAGAGATATCGTTTGTTATTGGATATTTGTTACTGTGTTACTTTATTGAACATTTAATCTATTTTGAAATGACAATGGAAATGGAATATGATTTTAAAAACTATTTATTTACATCACGCCTGTAATCCCCGAAGGATTTTGCAGAGGTGTACCCATTTTAGTATACACACATTTCGCCAGTTGTTTTAAGTCTCATGTATTAGGGGGCGAGCCTATTGCCATCAACCGGGCACAAATCCGGACTCCAAGGCAACTACTGAAATAATCCTGATGGAAAAACCCAGTAACACTTTGCCTGACCTGTGAATCGAACACAAGACTTCATGCTCAGCAGTCGCGCTTTGCAACCACTAGACCCAACGAGACAGTCGAAAATAAATATAGGTATATTAGCAGGTATTCGAAAATATTCGTGGTAAAGTGTCCCATAAGTTACCCATAGAAGCATTTTACTTTTATGGGTGTTTTCTTTTCCACTTTATCAGTAGGTACTTACCTCCAAACTTCTAAAAATAAAACCCATCCAGTCTTTGGAACATATTTTTTCCACCGTTTCAATAGTTGTCGAAAGCCGGAACAGCCATCCATTGGTGCCCTCGACCGACTACACTTAGCTCCAGCCGATGCCGACGCTGCAATAAAAGTCGCATCGTCGCAAATTGTGCGATAGCTCCCACATCGCCGCCGCAATTCACACTTTAAACTCATTATTAACGGGGGAAATGGCTCTTTTAGTCCACGTAGGCGTATGTAAGTGTTGGAGGAGCTCCGTTTATGCGTTTTTGGATAATTGCTTGGTATCTTGTTACATGAGCGAATCGGTGAGTCGGTGTGTGTAATGAGGCTGCCACAGCAAAATTATTTAGCTCGCTTACATCTGAATAACACACTCACTGACATCACTCAGTATAAGCTATTTGTCTGTTTGAATGCCTTAATTTTCGAAACTGCTGTTTCGATTCTGAAAATTCTTTCTTTAAACGGAAGCTACGTTATCTCTGAGTGCTTTAGGGTGTATTTTATTATAAATAAATAAATAAATAGGGATCCGTAACAATATTCACGCGGACGAAGTCGCGGACAAAAGCTGTATTTTAAAAACATGACCAATTCCCTGATGGGTAAGTAAATTGTGTTCGGAATCCACATTTCACCAGGATTTTGTAAAAAACTTGTTAGAAAACAGTGTTCGTGGAGTTTCTTGCTTGTTTTTCCCCATAGAGATATACCTACGTTTTAGAACAGGCTCCTTAACAATTCAAAAGTGCACATAAATGGTTTAATTGAAATAAACGGTTTGACATTTGTTATGTTCAAGTCTTATGTTAATTTAGCATTATTTAATTTCTACTAAATATTTGCTAAATACAATATCACGTGGCATATAATTGGTATAATTGGTATATATGGTACATAATTTTCGATACGCAATGAATATCTACAAATTAATAGAAGCGGAAAACCTCGATCTCCAAACACTGAAAGCAAACAAAACTCGACAATCTCTCAAACAATATACAATTTAAATGTTCATTGTTCCAAATTGAATCATTCTAACCAAAACTGGCGTCACATCGGTTGTCGACGTACGATTAAAACTCAAGTTAGTATCAGCTGTTTAACTGCCGCCATCTTTTATTACCACCGCGGTTATTATGACAAATACAATGTTTTTGTCGTAAAATTTCAATTTTGTGAGCAGTTAAAACGCTCAGATTAACGCTGTCGCAGTCATCATAAAATGGTTTGGTTCTAAAGAATTTATGCGTTTGTTGTATACTTTATAATGCGAAGAACAAAGAGGTGTATTTAATAGTCTTTTGTTTTGATTTTAATAACATTATTAAAGAAAATTATGAGAAGAGACTTATGGCCGACTTTTAACGACTCAGCAGCCATTAGGCTGTGTAAGCATACTTTCAGGTTTCATAAAATAAAAGTGTTCTCATCGATGTGTATCTTTTCTGATGATAAAGTCAGCTTAAATGTTAGACAATACTATGTTTATCTAGGAAAAACACAGAATAATAAAAGCTTGTAATAACAACTAGTGCTATTCTTATTACCAGTGAGATATTATTTTTTTTTAATTGTAATATAGAAAAAATAAAAGTACAGACCACACAATCTCTGTTTTCCAATAAAGTAATCTCTATTCTTCCCATTTTTATGTCAGGTTAGCGAGGCGAAAAACAATTCACAACGAAACATTTTGAAAACTAATTCCGACGGAGCAGTGACGATTCAATTTAAACTACACTTCTCGGTTACTATTACCAATAAACACGAACATAGAAGGCTCACTTGGAACAAACACTGAGTTAGGAATTTATACCCGATGAATATTAGATGGCACAAATTAATTATGGGAATATAAAACCTATGTATTAATGACCGTATCTATATCACTCTAGGTACTACATAATATTAAAACAAGCTACTATAATTAAAAAATTAAAAAACACGACTGCCAAAATTGCACATATTTGTACTTTGTTTACTCGACAGTTTTTTTTACAACGTTATTTATTTACAGTGTTATATATTATTTAAATTTACTTGTCAAATTCTAGACGATAAACATAGATACGTCCAGATTCATTAAAAAAATAAATTGAGGCTGGTATTAATTTACGTTTTAAAGTTACCACACCGGTTTCTTTAATTTTTTACCAGCCTATGTTACTCGGAACGATGCAAGGATTGTAACGATACCCCATACATCTAAATCGGTTCAGGCGTTTAAAAGATATGGTGGAATATAGAAACTCACATACATACATATGTATGTATGTATGTGAGTTTCTTTATGTATGTATGTACATACATACATACATTAACCCTAAACACATAACACTCCTTTTTTTGGGGCAGTCGTGTAAAAAGTCGGTTCCCGCCGTCTGTACGCTTAAATCTTTTAAACTATGCAACCGATTTGAATGCGGTTTTCACCAATAGATAAAGTGATTTAAGAGAAAGGTTTATACGTATAGTTAGTATCTACATTGTACCCGTGCGAAGCCGGGGCAAATCGATAATAACTTTATAAATCGTTTTCATCGATTTCGTTCCATGCATGGCATTGCATCACATAGGTACTTTTTATATAAGGTGGACCTTCTCAATATTCTTATATGATGCTATTTCTGAAGTTAGTCATCCAAACTGATAACTAAGTTGTACATTAAAAGGACAAGTTGGTCCACGATACGATCGACGTACCTACCTACTTGTGAAAATTCGTTGCTGTCGCCACTTGACCACGACGTTATGGAGAGGACATAGTGATGACAAAAGAGCGTTTTGATCATGTTAAGGGGTCCGCTGACAGAAGGCCAACACCAGTCTGGGGCGCGGATCATTCGTTCAATGTATACCGGTGTCACGAATCATGGTGGTAGAAGTAGTCGTGGGGTTTTAGACTGTAAGAGTCCGACATAACCCTCCTTTTCCACAGATCGAGGGTTTTCATGACGAATACTCCAAGATAAAAAAGGTACCAAAAGTTTTAAAACATTAAGTTTTTGGTAGTGTTCCATTTAATTAGTAATGTTCGTCGTTGGTTGCACATGACGTAATCAGTTTCTTTTATCCACTGCTAGAGTTCAGGGCTCCTCGAGGGTCTGGTAGTACCTACTTAGCGATGAAATAGGTATGTTGTTAAGTACGCTAACAATTTCAATGAAAATTGTACAAAAATAAAATTCTAAGTGATCTTTTTTCTCAGACAAAATTTATTTTTCATGGATTCGTGATTCGTTTGTGGATCCCAAACAAATTTCGTAGTTTCAAACTCCGCAAAAAAGTTGGGTTTAATAAATAATGAGGTGTTCTCAGTAAGTGTTGGGTAATAGGTTGGGTCATTCTGAGGAAAGAATAGAAAAAAGTTCAGACAGGATAGTTATATGAACTAAATAAAGGTTGAAGGAAAACTAATAGAAGTTTTATAAACGACTTATTTATTTGTTTGGTTTGTTGAATAGTTAGCGACTGCTTGCCGAATATTATATTGAAGAACTAGCGACCCGCCCCGGCTTCGCACGGGTGCATGTATTATACATATAAACCTTCCTCTTGAATCACTCTATCTATTAAAAAAAACCGCATCAAAATCCGTTGCGGAGTTTTAAAGATCTAAGCATATATAGGGACAGACAGACAGGGAAAGCGACTTTGTTTTATACTAAGTAGTGATGGGAAAAACAAATATTAAATACTATCTTCCGCCCACGACTTCGTGCGTGTCAAAGTCAATGAATTATCCAACGGGAACCATGCATATTTTCGGGATGAAAACTACACTCCTTCTATTCCAGAAAATAATCGATTTCTGTACTAAATTTCATCCCGATCCATTCAGCCGTTCTGGTTTGTGATTAAGTAACAAATATCCATCTAAACTTTCGCATTTATAATAGAAGTAAGATTCAAATCAACCATCCATTATGCAGAATATTATTTTCCTGTCAAGCTCTCTCTTTATCCTCAATATTATTCTCTTTTCCCCGCTTTTCCCTCTGTGCACAGCTTCCTAACGGATGCGGCGCTCTCAGCACGAAGCTGTTTTCAAACTAGCTCGCGGTGTGGCCGTCGACTTGCATGACGTCACTAGTTGGTACTGCTATGTCAGTTGCGTCTCTCTCTGAATGTGGAACTATCGTTTAGTTAAGTTTATCTAGATTTGCAGTTTGATGAGGCTGAACGCTTTCAGTTATACCAATTAATTATTAACCGCTCGTTGGAAAATTGATGGAATACATAACATCAAAAAGCAATTTATATAGAGCAGATAAAATTTCTAAATAGAAATACATCAACATTCAAAGATCAACGAATCCAGCTAAATAAAAAAAGTTATGTAATTAAAATAATCCAAATGTATTCTAACATTATAAAGCTGAAAAGTTTGTTTGTTTGTGCGCTCATATCAGGTTAAACGTGCCCGATTAGAAAAAATCCTTGACGTTATATATCCCGTTTATCGAGGAAGGTTAAAAATCAGCCATTCCGTAAATTGGTTAACGCATTTTTTAGGGAACAGCTTATTTTAGGATTGGTTCCATAGTAAAAGTTCATAATGATGAGTACAATGACCCCTATTCAGGTTTTTGGTCAACTAACAATCACTCTGTATAAAAGCATTGAAATATAAAATGTAGTCAGTTCTCCCGAAGGAAAGCATCGCAATGAGTGTTAGTGGATGTTTTACGCGGAAACGTTCACGAAAGCCGACCCTGTCCGACCCACTTCCGCAATCATTAAACAAAAGCATGGTTACTGTGCCTAGACCAGGAGCGCACCTTATGTTTGTTGACATTTTTAAAATTTTAATCTACTTGCAAAACAAGAACGCAGCTACAATATTTTTAAGACAATTTTAATCGTAAAAATTAGTTATTCTGGAACTAACTTCATTTATACCCAAGTAAAGTTGTTATTTGTTCAAGTGGGCAACGTCAATAATTATAGTGGAAAGAGAGAATCAAATAGATGGTGGAATGAAATGAAATGATGATGTTTATTAAGTAAATTGGTTATAAATAACACTTTTACACGTCACATTTAAGTTTTTTTTTTAACTAGATGAATCCAGTGTTTCCTAGACGACTGCTCTGAGAAGAAACACCAAAACAAACTCAGAATATTTAGGATTGCAGTAAAACATAGCATTATATTTTAATAATGTTGTCAAACTTATTTATTTGTTTACTTCTTTTTTGAATACCTACTAGATTTGCAAACTAGAGAAACAAAATAGTTTAAGTTTTTTTCCTTCGAGCCAGATTTACATAACAACTATATAAATAGACTTATTCAACAAACCACATAATAGGTACAATTAATCTTTTTCTTTTTCTTTAGAAAGATTATCACAAAGTTAATAAAAATGAAAATGGGACTAATACCGCAGCATTCATCAACTATGATTAAACTAATTTATTTCAAACTAAGATTAATATTCATATTCATAATTCTATTATTATAATAAAGTGAGAACGGCCATTTAAATCTCCATAACTAACGACGTTTCTGTTTAAATTGTAGATATTAAATTCATAAAAGGTCGTTTATAAGAATGAAAGATATTACCGTCGAAACATGATTTACATTGAAGCAGCGCTTTTGAATTAAGCAATTAATTTGAATATTATAAAGGACGTAATTAGTTTTATCGGTAAGAAATCTTGAAATAATTTGAGTGTCAAAGTCAAAGTAAAAGTCAACCAGTTGGGTATTTTACGTTTGAAAAAAAAAACATAGTCAAACAAACAGGTGTTGACCAGATGTGTGTAGCCACTTATGTCTAGGTAGGTGAAATAGAAGGAGAGTGGCCATCAATCAGTAATAAATCCAGACTTTGAGCTGCTATGCGTAAATCATAACGGAAAAAACTCAATAGCACTTTGCCCAACCTAGGAATTACACCCAGTAATCCTTCGAAAAAAAATTCGGCTTTAATTTTTTAGGCTTAAGGAATGAGAGGTAATTTTAGATTTCTAAAATGTTTAAGAGATTATAAGGAACAAAACTACGTAGCCGTAACAAATAAGAATGAATAAAATGCATAGAACTTGTATGCAAGCCGCCTAGCTCCCAGCCTAACCGCAGCCCTGTACGTACTCCGTACAGCAAGGTTGTCGATAATTCAGCGAGCACCTACATTACGCTGCGGAAGTACGCGATTGTTTCCGCTACAGTCGGCCGCACAATGCGCTGCCTTTTTATAACTTACGTTCTTGTGGTGTGTAGGGGATTCAAGAGAAGGGATTACTGCTTCTTAACAGTGCAACATTTGAGCAATTTTAAAAGGCCAAATTCTACTAATTAAAAATGTTTAACATTTAGTTGCAATCTCATCTCAGCGTCAATCAAAGTCAAAAAATGTAAGTAAATCAAGTTTTTGACAGACTGAGACTGATATTGTTTTTTTTTTTTTATAAAAGAATTGCCCCCTTGTTACAGATAACATTATGACAGGTCTTATATTTTTTTACGAATAAATCACTGTAGTAGAAACTAATGTTTTGTGTACCTGTTAACTAAAACATAACGTGTACACAAGAAATGGTCGCACACTTGTTATTTGCTTAATTTATATTATTTATACTATTAATAATGCACACATTGAATAAATACATCGACGCAAGCCAATTAGAGAGCCGTAGCGTCGAAGCGCTTTCACAAACATCAATGTACGATAAATGTACATGAATACATTTATATTCAGAAACCGTTAATTAGTCTGAATCGTTAAAATTACATGCGAATATTTCTCTTAATCACCGGTTGTTATGAGGAATAATTATACTGAGGAACAGATGTTATTTTTAATCGACTTCAAAAATGGGAGGAGCTTGTATATCCGAACTATTTATAATATGTTCAACGATTTGGCAAATAACGACCATTTAAAAAGAAATACTGTTTTTATTTTAAAGGGTACTTCTGAGATGGCCCATTTAAGTCGTACAAAATTGATATAAACCTTCGGAGATAAACAAAGCAGATCCTCAATAACTCACACACAGTACACGCACACGCAGTATCTTTTATGATTTGGTTGTTGTACTAACGATCAAAGATAATTGCTAGTTAGTTATCTATCCATGGTTAGTTGACCATGTTCTCCAAAGATGGAACTCTTCATCGATGAACAGCAAACATAGGTAGGTACTTACAGTGAAAGGGCATCATGTGGAAGATGAAACACATTTGCTAGTTAATTTTACGTAGTGTTACCGTTTCTTCATACATTTAGATGATAGGAAGTAAGTAGCTACTAAAAAGAGAAAAATTAAAACTTTTTTATAAAAAGACCGCCTTCAAAACTACAAAGTGAAAAATAACTTAAGGATACAATGGCAATACAAAACATCAAACAGAACCAAAGCTGCCTTCAAAGTATTTTGTTTTTTTTTCGTAAAAAAGTTGTTGGTTAAATTATTGCCTTTGTTTTCACGAATGGTGACAATAGATTATTTAATAATGCTATTATTAAATAATCTATTGTCACCATTCGTGAAAATTCATCATCCCATCTCTCGATGCAATCTAAATTCCAACTAAATGCGATGTGGAATTTGATCAAATGAATTCCAGAACTGCACGCGTTTGGGGTATTGTTACACTAATAAATTGTTTCGAACGGAAACAATTTATTATTATATATGACAAATTATTTGGACAGTTTGTTCGTACAGCTTAGCTGAAGTAAGGCACAGGAGGATTTTTTTTTTTGGAAATAATTTGTTGAATTTCAGTCATTTTATGTAAAGGACAATAAAAGTAAGTGTAAAAAACACCGATTAAATATTTTTTTATTTAGGTTTTATTGCCCACTAACTTTCGCACCTGACTGTACTTGGCACCTCACGCGATCACGAGGTCAGTACACGGCGCATGCCACCGACTGCCTACCACCCACTACGTCTACCGTCTCAACTGAACACTAACACACCCGTTAATTGCAGACAACTCAGCTATAATGGAGTTAATTAGAAAACAAAGCGGAAAGTTGGTGAGAAATATCTCGGGACACACCTACCGGAAATTACGTGATGTACTTTTGTTCTTATGATGTTTTAGTGAAGTTGTCGCTTAACTCAATAATAGGAGTTTCTTGCCCGTTCTTCTCCATACAAAACTACCTTTTGGAATGGGCAACTAGATTCAATATTATAATTGTTCTTTTCTCTCATAAATGACGTTCAAAAGTGCCTTTTAATGGTCTAATTGAAATAAATGATTTGACTTTGACTTTAATAATATTCAGTTAAGTCCGTGCCAACCAACCGTAATGTACTTTCTAAGTCTATCTTGGACATTACTGACGTCGGCGATGGGAAACATCGTGAGAAAACCAGAACTTACAATGAAAATACGACTGAAATCGCCAATGCGCCTTGAGCAAGCATGGTGATCGATGCTCGTGCCTTCTTTAATAATAATAATATCTTGGGACAACTCACACACGGCCATCTGATCCCAAGCTAAGCAGAGCTTGTGTTATGGTAACCAGACAACTGATATACATACTTATATAATTTATAAATACATACATATTATAGATAAATTACACCCAAACACAGAACCAACAATTATGCTCATCACACAAAGTTTATCCTGGGTGGGAATCGAACCCACTACCTCCGGCTTTGCAGTCAGGGTCACTAACCACTAGACCAACGAGGCAGTCTTTGTATGAGAAGAAGCCTTTGCCCTGCCCTGGAGAATAACAGGCTGGTATTACCTATGACATCTGACACGTGAGTGTACAGCGGATGGCAATGAGATTGTCTGTGTAAGATTAAACGCATAAAGCTAAATAGTACTAATACTCCCGGTGAGGTAAGTAACAAGGTAGAACAACAGTGTTGCCGTAGTGTAGCCATCGTCAGGCAAACGAGTCGACTTCGTGTTAATAATGGTTGCCGGCGCCCGGCAAACTGTGTTAGCGGTGGAGTTGCTAGCGGTGGCTGCGAAATATCCGACGATATGGGGAAATATGCTAGATACAGAAAAGCTTCTGTTTTCAAATTACTGCTCTAAAATAGGGGTCTGTTCTTTTCCATTCTACCATGCCAAGCCATGTGGGGCAAGTGTGTCTAATAATCCTTTTCAAACGCAAAACCAAGTAAGTGTTAATAAGTTAGGTACTAAATTCTTCTCTATAATATTAAATGTGTGGACTACTTTTCCCCATTCCATATTTCTGAACAGTTTGAGAAGGTTTTTTATCACGTCTTATAAAATTATGGCATACTTCTTTGGTGATATTTAATAAAAATATTCCTGCCAACCATAATCCATAAAGTAGTAATGTACGGTCGCCAGCACATCAGACTATACATTTTTGTTGTAAAATCGCTTCTATTACAACGTGCATAAGATGCCGCAGTGTTTACCTTAAAGTGCTCTCGTCCGTTCATAAAAACTACAATAACAACTATAAACCTTGTTATTACAAAAATGAGAATAAAGCCCCGGACCCAAGGACAATAAAAGTCCAATATTGAGGGTAAACTTTTCGCCCTCGCAACCCTAATAGCAACTATCTTAACATTCACTTTACCTTCCCCACCCCGTCCTATTTACTGCATACAAAGTTATTACACTGCGCAATCTATTTTTCATCGCAAAAATAACCGATTTGCATTTTGTTTTTCTCATTTTATAGCAAAACGTTTTACACTGGAAAACAAGCTTAATAAGGTTGGTTCTGAGATGGAGTGGCGTTTATTAGTTTTTTCAACGAAATATTGGACGTCAGTTTTGATAAGGGATGAAATTGTTTTTGTTGAAATATCTATGCTGTTAAAAGTGGAATTTAATTCATGATCAGCATTACCTCCATCTCTGCTCCATGCTCTGCTAATACGATGGTATTTACGGGTCACTTCATAGAGGCCTTTGCCAAAAACGGACGCTGAACGGACGTCCTAATGGTGACCGCAGAATCAATCCGTCTGCACCAAAGGATTCAGTTTCCCGTCATTCATTTAATCTGGCGTGTACTTTTGACCACCTGTGTTTGGGGATATGCCAGGATTGTTCAATCGGATTGGATTGGAACATCAATGTTTAGGCTACGGAGCCCTAATACACCTGCTACGGAACCGTAGCACGTCCTGTGCTACGATTTTGTATTTTGTTGTCTTTTCACAATTTCAACGTAACTTTTCAAAGAACAGCAAACTTCCAGTGTCTCTTACAGCTCTATAGTCTAAATTGAAAAGTCCGTGTGTCACGCCGAGAGATCAGTGGAGCGTGTAGCGTGCACAGCCAGCTCTCGAGCGTCCTCCGACACGTGACGGGGTCCCTTTTAACTTAGGAATTGTTCTCAGTTGAACCTTAGATGTATTATATTTTTTTGCAGAATTTTGTTTCGTAAAGTATGTTTATAGAATAGCAAAGACCCATAATGTAAAATACAATTTATTTATTTGAGATGTTATGACCTATTTTATTTACATTAAAATGTCAAACTAAATTGTAATTATGTTAAATTATTATAATCAAAATAAATTACTAAAATCCAATTGCTGATTAGCTTGTGAATGTTGACTCAGTTTGACTCAATAAATAGACGATTTTTGAACCATAAACAACATTTTATCTACTCCAAAGTTTTTACAGATGTTTGTATTTTTATTTTATTTCCGATTGTAGGTCAAACTTGTTTCTTGTTGTTGTTTACAACATTATATTTTTAGATTTCTGTGTGTGTTTAAAGTAAAAGTGTGTTTTATTTAGAGATGTTGTTTTCTTTAAATAACGTACTCAGTCTCAATCTGCCAAACAAAAATACCTTTAATTTACATGTACTTTTTTCAAGTTTTTGACATTGACTGTCGCTGAGATGAGATTGCGACTCGATTTTAAACGTTTTTAATTACTAGATTTGGCTTTCGTTTATAACCATACTATTTATCCTATATCCATACTGATATTATAAATGCGAAAGTAACTCTGTCTGTTACGCTTTCACGACTAAGCCACTGAACCGATTTTAATGAAATTTGGTATGGGGTAAGTTTGAACTTCAAGAAAGGACATGGACAAGGACATTATTTAGAGATGTTGTTTTCTTTAAATAACGTACTCAGTCTCAATCTGCCAAACAAAAATACCTTTAATTTACATGTACTTTTTTCAAGTTTTTGACATTGACTGTCGCTGAGATGAGATTGCGACTCGATTTTAAACGTTTTTAATTACTAGATTTGGCTTTCGTTTATAACCATACTATTTATCCTATATCCATACTGATATTATAAATGCGAAAGTAACTCTGTCTGTTACGCTTTCACGACTAAGCCACTGAACCGATTTTGATGAAATTTGGTATGGGGTAAGTTTGAACTTCAAGAAAGGACATTGTATACTTTTAAGCGGAAGAAATCGCGGGCAAAATCTAGCTGCCAATATAACAAAACTTTATGTCTTAAACAAAATCCCAGCGGAGATGTCTTGTAGTGTCCCTCGCGACACCTCGTCGTACCTCTAGATACTTCTACCTCTAATCTGACACTCCAGGAGTTAGAGTACCCGCCGCCATATATCACTGTCTACCGCACTGTATATAGAAACATTTACATAGGACTCTGTAAGTGACTTGAATTAAATCAAATAAGTAGAAATAAAGTAACTACCCGATAGTTACTTTATTTCTACTTATTTGATTTAATTTGTCTATACCTGTCAAGCCCCGGCTGACTTACTGGTAAGTCAGAACAATAGAAAATCAATTGTGTCTCATTACGTGGGACTTGAGTAATAAGCTGTAAACGTAGGCAGTATTGCTTAGCGTCAGCGAACCCTAGTCCGACCCACACATCATTAGACGAAAACAGTTTTATCTAAAGAGAAGTGGGCGTACAAGAGTATCCTTTGAAAAAAAGCTTAAACCTATTACTACGTAACGGTGTTAAGGTATTTTCGAAAACAAAAAATATTATGCTCATTCATACATTTTAGGATGTTTACGACAATCGTAATTAGGTATATTCGAGGGGTTAAATGAGACATCATATAGCCGATAACTACGCATACTATGATCAACTGAAAGAGTAAGGCGCCTGTGTCTCTAACACAGTTTATATTAGATTTTTTTTTTTTTTTTAGATGGTAAAAGTCATCAAATGACTCCTTCCGCCCTGGGTGGGGCGGAAGGGACTGTCAGACTTTTACTGACTAAAAAACCACCCTGTTCCTTCTGTTGCCCTTTACGTTCCGGGGCCACGGTATCCTGTTAAGACGTCCCGCAACCCCGGCAGGCAGTTTATATTAGATACGATATTTTTTCCAGACATTTATCACAGAATTCTTTATTAGCGGACATCCACTACCTATTACTAGCCACTTACCTTAGCTTCACAGGTCAAGTAGTTTTTGAGATGTCGAGTTTTGTCACTGAGCCTTTGTTCGTAGTTCGAATTACCTTTTACTTTCATACATATATAGACTCAAATCTCAAAAAGAATGCTTTTTTTTTTTCAAAGATAATTTTAAATTCTTTGCGTGCGTACCTATAATAATATTTTATCGCGTTACCAAATTGAGTGTAAATCCGGGATCAAACGATAGGATTATAGACAAAAGATCCCCATTCCTTCTATATTTAGCCGGTAGTGTCCCATTTCACGGATCACTTCTCGCAAAGATTAAGAATCGAGCCTCTCAGATTACAACCGTTTTGTTGGGAAGCCCTCTCAATGGATATCATCATTTTTCTTACTATTCGGATCACTTTATTCGAGGATACATTTTGATGCTTCTAGAAATTATTTGGGTTAGACAATATAATAATTTGAATACTTAGTTTTAAATATATATTTTATAGTTTACTAACTATTATACTTGCATTCAGTTACGGCTTTGGTTACGGGAGTCATAGCTTCATATTATGTGTATATCCTATCATACTATTACTCATGAATCTAGCTATTATATTTTTTTTCCCAAACTGGACTGGAAATTCCAGATTTCCAGAAATAAGCACATTTAATCATATAAAAAAAACGGTAAAAACTCTTTAGCTACATATATTATTATTTATTTTATATTATAAGCCTTATAGTAAAAGTAGCAATACGGTTTGCACGCTATTGGTGCATTTTATTATCCTTTTTACACTTGCTATTGATGACGATGATAAATGCTGTAACGAAAGGAGTGGAGTTCGAATTCACATTGTGTTATAGTGAGTCAGTAACTACAATAAAGTTTTAGGTTCTAATTAGTTTAAGGTTAAATAGAGAACTGTTTACAAGAGAAATGTTTGGTAACTAACGCACCATTTTAACTTAATTGCATTACGTTCAAGCCAAACCACCCAATCCTGTCACCAACAGCCAGCAATAAACCGCGAACCGCAAAGACGTATCAACTAAACAGTGGCCTTTAATTAAAACGGGAGTATAAGCAAACTAGATTCATTTTAATTTAGCGCAGGCATCTAAATCAGGAGGCACCGCAACACATCGCCTGCGGTTCATCGGATAATTGTATCAGCCGCAGATAGCGCAGTTACGACTAAATTCAATTGGACCGTTCTAGTATAGGTTTTCCCTATTCAGTAGATTCTGATGATCTGACGAATTTTGTAAGGAGGGTTTTCTTGCTTGTTCATTTCTTTTGTAATGTTTGTTTGTTGTTTGTTTGTTTGGGTAAATGCATCTATAAACAGTTTACAGCGTTGTTATATTACTCACTAAAATTCCGTATCAAATGTAAAGCGTTATTATATGAGCAAGGACGGATCTGGGGGTGGATTATGGGAGCCATGACATCCCCCTGGGCGTCTACTATTTCCTTTTAATTTAGATTATTATTTATAATCGAAACGAAGCCTATGTTGACTAGACATTGATTAAATGACCCCCCCTCCCCTCCCAACTATAAATCTGGATCCGCCCTTGTATATGAGGAAGGCAAAAAAAGTTCCACGTGTAACATAACATAACATCACGCCTGTAATCCCCTAAGGGTTAGTCAGAGGTGTACCCATAAGTACGCCCACATTTCGCCAGTTATGTTTTAAGTCCCATGTAATAGGGGGCGAGCCTATTGCCATCAATCGGGCACAAATCCAGACTCCGAAGCTGTTACTGAGAAATTCCTGATGGAAAACCCAATAACACATTACCCGACCTGGGAATCGAACTCAAGACCTCATGCACAGCAGTCGCGCTTTGTGACCACTAGACCAACGAGGCAGTCCACGTGTAAAAAAAACAAATAATATTAGTATTAATTTATTCTTTGACTCTGATTTTCATAAAATGATGAAAACATATTTTAATGGCTCATTCTAATTTCTTCGAATAGCTGAAGACAATGTTTAAATTAAAAGTAACAAAGATATCAGAGCATTGTTTTATAAGAGATATGAAATAATATTTTCAGAATAAAATAATTGAGAGAGCTGTTTATTTAAGCTGTTCTATGAAAAGCCAACAGCGAGCTAACCGGTTACAGTTTATTTTTGATTTCTGTTATTTTCAAACGTTTATTTAGTGTATTATTATGTGTGTATGTCATTATTTAGTGTGATAGAAAAGGGGTTGAGTAAAAGTCGATTAACAAAAGGCATTTATATGGCAGAGGTGAGTGGCAACGCAGAGAGGGGAAGACCTACACTGACCTTATTGGTGTGGTTCTTCAGAAAGGTCAGGTGCGCAGTACTCGTAACCGGCCTGCTTGTATGACGAGATGTATGAACGTAGATGAGGCGTAAGGATCGTAGCAGGTGGCGTTCTGTGGATTCTGCCTACCCCCATGGGAAAAAGGCGTGAGTTTATGTATGTATGTATTTAGTGTATTTTCAGAAGTTTTTATGTTTTCTTTTGCGTTACGTTCAAATCTTTTATAGCCAAGATTGCTTTGAAAAGATGAGGTAGTATAAGAGCCTATATTCGCCAATTTCGTGGGACCTAGCATGACTGGCAGTGTTGATAGGCAGCATGTTGTAGGGGGAATGGGAGGGGGCTTCGTCACGTTTCGCCGAACATATTGGATCGCCCTTTCATATCCTGAAAATATTCACCAATAGTGCTTTCCTTATGTAACAACTAGCTTCTGCCCGCGACTTCTTCCGTGTCAAAAAATTCGTATATTTCTCCAGCATAAAAAGCCTATGTACTATTGCAGATTATAATCTATCCTTGCGGCGTGCTTGTATGACTAGATGTATGAACGTAGATGAGGCGAAAGGAGTATGTAAGGATCGTAGCAGGTGGCGTTCTGTAGTTTTTGCCTACCCCCATGGGAAAAAGGCGTGAGTTTATGTATTTATGTAAACTTGGGCCAGATTTCATCCTGACCTTCCAGCCCTCCTGGTGTGTTTGAGGAGTAACCATCTAAGTTTTCGCATTTATAATAGTAGTAAGATGATGTAGGTATCACAGGGGTAAGTAGTTTAAAGCTTAGAGCTTTAGTACAAAGCTTAGGCTTCCTTATTAATTTTCAGGTAGATAAAGCGCTAGATAGCTTAAAGGCTTCTGGGAAGACTGGGTGTAATGTGAGTAAAGCTGAAGATTTGAGATTTATGATGAAAATGATCTTCACTACAAAACCTAATTAAATCGCGTGTACTGTTTGTTGTTGAGGAGTTCCAATATTCTTCTAAAAGTCTACATACAATTTTCACGAATTTGCCCAGGAATACGTCTAAAAAAAAAACAAATCAGCCCAGAATTCTCGGAGAAATTGATGTACACACACACGTACAAAATAAAGATACACATACAATTTTTGAAGTCAACTAAAAACCCACTTTCAGCCGTCAATTGCTACCGTTAGACCTACTATGTTTCCCTGGAAAATTGGTATGACATATAATATAGTACCTATTCAATACTTACTTCCTTTTAGGTTTACTAAGGTCCACATGCGCTAAGCGCTCCGATAATAAACTACTGTAATGCTTTCATTATTTGTGGATAATATGATCATTTACAAAAAATATATAAATATCGACCAAATAAACTAATAACCATTCCTCTCGTACATTACCGCTCCGCGCAGCCGTATATAACGTAAAAGTGGAACAGTTCAGTGCTATCATCCTATTGATTCCCCATAAGTCGGCCGTTTACTGAGATCTTGGGAACCATCCAGATCGTTTCCTAGATATTCGAGATGGAGCTTTGAATTTATTTCACTACGCACAGATTATTTAGGGATAAAAATGTATCTTTTTTATGAGATATTTTAATATTTGATAGTCGCTTTGTATTTTAAACTTATATAACATAACATAATATTTCGCCAGTTATGTTTAAGTCTCATGTAATTGGGGGCGAACGGGGTTTATAAATATTATGGTAATACAGTAATTAACCTCAGCGCTTAAATAAGCATCAAAAACAATTTAACATTGGGCCTATTTGAATTGAATTAATAATCTTAATTTCAACTTTAATAACTTGTTCATTATCAGGAATAATTAAAACTTATTGAATTTTATTAAGGATCATTCTACGAGTATTCCGTACTTTCTTTCTTAAACTTGGATTACGACATGGTTTTTGTCTAAACAAGTTTCTCAACATATTCTTCACTGAAAACGTATTTATGTTTATACAAGAGAGGAAAATACCGTTTGCGTTGTGAGAGTATTGTCGGAGTATTGTCGGATTGGCGAAACGCCTATAAACTTCAACTGCCGAACGAGGCTCTTCAAAGGCCGCATGAATTTTGCCTTTGTTACCTTCATCCAGAAACTAGATAGAGAACGCTTTACGACACGGTTGGCGCAGTGACTCAGCGATTAGCTGCTGCGCTTCGTGTTGCGGGTTCCATTCCCTGGCGGAACATATATTTGTAGGTATTATGGTTGTTTATGTTCGTGAGTTTTCAGTGTTTGTACCCACGATACATGAGTAGTTCTAGTTCGAATGACGAAAAAGGTTTCAGGAAACATAGCTAATATAGAAATATTTTATTACAGCAACAAAAACAACAGAATCCGCTTTCGATTGCCAAGGTCATAAAAATACAACAAAAAAGTAATCTCCCCAAGGTCACGAACAAATCGCGATCCTAAACAAGGTTAATGCTTAGAATCAATATCATAAATCCACACAGTAAGGGTATAAGTAGAGAATTCGCTCGGAGGAAGAGATCTTATAAAATATTTAAGGAGTCGGAGCCCTCCGCTGCCGAGCGTGACGAGAACTTTATTACGCTTTCTAACCATTTTATGGAATGTTATACGTTTTGCTTTTATTGTTCCAGTGTTATTTGATTGAATATTTATTTTCTGTGTGGTGATAAGGCTGGAACACGTTCGTCTCGCGTGTTGAGTTATCTTGACGTTACTGAGGGCTCACGTGCAGAGACTGAAGGTCAGTAAGTAAGTTTAGGCTATCAACAGCCATTGGCCATTGCCAATGGCAATTTGTTATACCTTCTAGTGAAAAATTTACGATACAGTTCTGTGAAAATATTTCGCAGCAACCCATAAATTCTGCTTATCCTGGTGAAGTAATAAGTAAGAAAAATGGAAGGGATAAAAATAAATGCAAAGCTTTCTGCAAGCAGGTATGCAGTTGCAAATCCGAGATCCAGCATTTTACGTTTATTAAACACGGAGCGCCAAAAATAACACAAACGCAATCACGCAAAAACATCGCACGACTAAATAAAGCGCGCTCTAAAAAGCAAAATGTAAAATCTTAAGCATTTTTAAAGTTCACAAAGGAGCGGAGGCGGGGGAATGAATAAATCTTCCAGCGCTGCACCGCTAACTTGATTTAGCACTGGATCCTACAAGCGTTATAAGAATTTTCTGCACGCGCTACAGCGAAAGCGATTAACGCTGCAAGCGCTTTACTGTGGAGAAATTGAATTTTGGTGTGGGGTTGTTCTGTGGCTCTTAAGAGAGATGTTGGCTTGTTTATTAGTGACTTGTTTTTATTTTGTTTAGGAAATAAAAAGGAAATGCATTGATAATTATTGAAACAACAGACGTTTTTTTTTTTTGACCCTACCCTTGAATGTAGCCACTCACTTTACTGTTCTGGAATTCAAAACAAATCAAATCAAATCAAATCAAATCATTTATTTGCATAAAACATGGTGGGTAACAAGATGTTCAATAAAATATATGTACAGCATGTTTTGCCGTGGCACACGGCGCGCAAAATAATATTAAATTAGATGAATTAAATGAATTAACATTATACATTATAGTCAAATTAGTATTAGATAAGTAAAAATAAAGATAAGTAAAAGTAAAATAAACCACAAATCAATTAAACGTTTAAATTAATTT
Source organism: Hoplodrina blanda (assembly GCA_949316365.1). Lineage (NCBI taxonomy): Eukaryota > Metazoa > Arthropoda > Insecta > Lepidoptera > Noctuidae > Hoplodrina > Hoplodrina blanda. The sequence goes on along the minus strand of OX438586.1, from coordinate 528,619 downwards.
AAAGAAAAAAAAAAAGACAACTAAACATTATAATTAAAGATTAAAAACCATTAAATATTAAAATTATTTTCATTGAGGAAATCATGAATACTATAATAACCTTTTTTAGCCAGAATAAGTTTCAATTTATTTTTAAATACTTTTACATTATAATTTTTAATATCATTAGGGATTTTATTATATATTTTTGGCGCCATACATAATACGCAAAAACAGTTTTTTTTAACAAATAATTAACAAGCTCTTAAAACAATTCAACGATCAGACTTTTGTCTTTTTTTTTAAATCTCTGTCTGGTTTTATAACAGACTGCAATAAACTGAATCCTAATGACGGGGTATTTAGAATTACATTAGCCAATCAATAAAGCTATAAATCGTATGTTAGCGGTTCACTCTCGCTGTGTTCCAGGCCTATCTGAAGTGTGAAGGACTCGAACCGTGAAAGTTGGATGTCGCCGAACGACTGCGACGGCTCGAGCCAACCTTTGATTACGTCACAATGGAGTTACCTGATCACTGGCCTCTTGTGACTACCTATTTGGAAACGCTGCTAGATGAGACACGACAAGTAAATAGTGCATGCCGTTGCACCTTCCCAGTTATTTAACATTTAATTTGGGCTTTATTAAAAATAGTAAGATGGAAGTCAATTGGGCAAGCGAGTGGTCGAGACTTTAAAGTTATCCAAGAAATCTTAAATTGGATATACGGGGTGGAAAGGATATCGTAACGAAAACTTTTACCATGTATTCATTACATGATTGCAGACCCACAGTGACGGGTATAAAAAAACTTTATCAACCGTGTAGGTGTAGGACTTTTGTATAGAACAGGAGTTTCTTTTTAATAACCGACAAAAAAAAATCTTTCCTGGGGTGTCTTGAATCATGTACTGAATCCATAGTGAAAGTTTTCTTAAGAATCTTTCTAATAATCTACCAGATTTTCAACTGGTCGTGATCAAGTATACCTCTTATATTTGAAAAGCTAAAGGTAAATTTAATGTCCTTAAACATAGAGCTAAAATTAAATTACGGCTTTATTGAGGGCCTCGAGCTTTTATGTTTACGGTTTAACGTCCTATAAGCTCGTATAAACATTTATTTAACACCCGGAAGTTTCCAACATTAGCTATTGGACTCACTTTATTAATGAATCCATTGTTTTCAAGGAAACGGCTCTAAGGACCATAATATATCGTTCTTGCGGATGGTAGCACCGTTAGAGCTAGGACCATTCATAAACACGTCAGGTTTGCGGTACGAATGTTCTATAAATACTGCTGAGACGGTTACGTGTGTTTCGGAATTGTTATGGGCTTGTATGGGCAGTTTAGACGTAGTTTTGAGCTTGGATGTGGATGGAAGATTGATGTTTATGTGCTTTTGTTTTGTTGTATATTAAGTATTGTATGGAAGCTTACTGGGTTCAAAGTTCTTCTCCATGTATTTCAGTTTTAATCGAACTTTGAATACATCGTACATATTTTGTATACTCGATGATAAAATTTTATTTATGTAAGGATATAACCACTGTATTATTTCTAGTCAAATATTATGTTCTGAGTTTACCGCATATTTTTTTAAACTTAGTCTAAATCCTTGTGAATATTTTTCTTTTTGTATCGTAAACCAATAAATAGTAAAATATTAGATTGCGATTGCTAACTTAATTAAATAGTAGATAATAAAATATATGGACAAATAAATATGTGAACTGCAGCAGTCAAGAACGTTTTATTATGAACGATTCTCTATAGAAATACGTTGGCTGTAAATCCACCGGTATCGCTCGGTTGACAAATGTGATTGATATCATAACGAGCATCCGAGCGGAACGGATACGATTCGGTTTTATTTTGGGACTGATTCCAATATGTGTTTTTTATGACTTGAAAGGATTTGAATATCTAGATGCAAAGAGGAAAATAAAATCATGCATATAATCTAAACTATATAATCTTTACCACTATCGTATCACGATGTTTGTTCAGGATAAACTCCGGAACTACTTGACCATTTTCTATGTTTGGCTAGCTTTTATCTCGATTATTGAACTCAATATTATTTTTAATGCAATTTGAAGCCACAGCAATGCGTGGCCAAGTCAGCTAGTAATATTATGAAGAGAAAAGTTTTGTATTTTTGTTTGTAATGGTTAAACTCAAAAACTACTTTTACCGATTTTAATTTTTTTTTCACCTGTGGCTAATTACATTGTCAAAGAGAAACATAGACTTTATTTTATTTCTAAACAAATTAGGTTTCTCTAACAAAATTCGCATTATATCCATACATTATTTTCATGCGCTCAACGTATATACGTTGTACGATAAAGAAACAAACTCCTTTGTCGTTCAAGATCCGTTCAAAGATCGTCTGAACACAGACATTGGAGTCACGGAATTGGGTTGAAATGTACGATTTCTTTTGAAAAGATTGGGTACGCTAAACACTAAAGTAATTTCCGTTAATCTTTTCACCTTTTATTAACCTTAGTTTTTAGTTAAAGTAGGTAGATACAAATTGAATTGATTTATTTTTAGGTATATTGGGTTAAAAAGACACTTAACGTAGTCGACAATTACATGTTCTTCTCATCGTTACGATCATTATTTTGTTCTTGACTATACCTGGGAGGTGACAAAAGAATCATCGTACTGGTTACATGTATAATTATGGTATAACCTTTTGGGGGCCTACCACAACCTCTTAAAACAATATTATTTTAATATTACTTTGCGTTCCTCTCTGTTGGATTTTCAACGCTCGGATCAGCGCCTAGAGTTGAAAATGCAACAACAGAAATTACAAAGTTATGTTAAAATAATATTGTTTTAAGAGGTTGTGGTAGGCCACCTGGTTACTGATATGTTGAAGGTCAAAGTTACATCTTTCTTTTATGTTTTTAACTAACCTTTAAACATCTACATGCCCCTGTACTATTGCATGTATACACCCATAAGCACAATATTTGCATTAAGTTACATTACATGGTACAATCAATATTACATTATGTTACATTACATAGTACATTAGATTTAATCTGTATTGGCAGAGAAAACGTTTGTGAAATAAATAAATAAATAAACAGTGATTTTTGAAACCAAAAAAAAAATGTTTTCCAGTATTTATTTTTGTTGAATGTTACATAGTTTGTTGGGCAGTATGCGTAGTTTTAACGGGTATGTGATGTATCTTTTTACACCCTGTATATTGCTCATAAATCGGATGGTGTAAACGGGCTCAGTTTAAATAGTCATAGCGAACAATAAATAATGTCTGTTTGTCAATATTGTTGTGTAAACTGCACCGAGTTAGATTAATTGGTTTGTTAGTTCACTATCGATGAATTGTGACATATTCAAATATGTTTTCAATCAGCAAAAGACCTACATTTAAACACTAAAAAACTACAGTGAAAATGTGTTTGTATTGTCCCACTGCAGGGCAAAGGCCTCTTCTCATACAGAGAAGGTATGAGCATTGATCACCACGCTTGCTCAAGGCGGATTGGCAACTTAAATTAATCGTATAAGTCGAAGTTTTCTCACGATGTTTTCTTATGCTGATAAAATCAGTAATGTTAAAATAAGATTAAGAAGTATGTACATAATTATGTAATGGAAAATCATATTGATACGACTTGCTCTTGCCCGCGTGCGAATCCACAACTTCGTGCATGAGAGGTATTTGATCCATTGTTTTATTTTTCAAAAAAGCATGTAAACATTGTATGTATTTTAAAACAATTCAATTTACACTTATAAAAACAGTTAAAACAATGGACGGCATAAAAGCTGCTTTCCCTCTTTATTTCAAAAATAACGAACCATTCCGTATTTAATTTATTTTAGTAGAATATAATACAGGCGAGGGATCGTGTGTAATGACGGATGTTTCCTGATACTCCTGTATTGAAACATCCAACATGTGTGTTTGTGCCCCAGGATTTAAAAGCTTTATTATTTTTAAATTTAAATCGCGGTGAAGGTAAAATTGCTTTGTGTTTTGTTTTCAATTTCAGCCAGGATTATTTATTTATTTATTACACGCAGACTAAGCACGGCATAAAATAATTTAATTAAGAGTGAAAAAAAGATAAAGGGTAGGGTAGGGTAGATGACACCACTAATCAATTGAAGTACATTTTATTTTTTCGGAGTTTACCTACGCTTCGGAGATTATCCGAAACAAACTAATAGACAGACACCAAAAATTAAAAATAATGTTTTTTTTCTTCACGTTTCTTGTAAACATTCGCATATTATACTCGTACTTTGTAAAAAGCTGTTTGTTATTTTTATATACATTACAAACCAACACTTCATATTTGTATAGATTAAACTCTTTGTTGTTCTCTTTAGCAAAAATAAACCGACAGTGAAAGCCTAAATTAAGACGTCTTAAAAACAAAATTGTCTTCTGCTATAAAATGCATTTATTATAATAAAAAGCTGCCACTTTATTAGTATAACCAAATTCCGCGAACCCCCCTAATGCTTGACTTACAGCGGTAATAAAGGGGCTTGTAAATATAATGTGCTCGTTCTACTGACATACGTTTTATAGGAGCGAGGACAACTCATATCCTGTACGATATGATGATTTACATCAGGACAGAATTCATATTTTTTATGCATGGGTCTGTTTTCATTTAAATTTCATATTTTTGGATTTTTATCTGAAATAAATGATTTTATAATGCAGGTTTCGGTTTGATTGTATGATGAAAGCTTGAAAAAAAAACCAGTGTGGTCCTTTGAGACGGAAGGGCCTTTATGTCTGTATATTGGACGGAAGGCACATAATTGATCTTTCCAGGGTTATAAAACCAAGTGCATCTCGGACTTGCACTTGAAGGCTTTCATACTATTGTGAAATCTCCAAAAATTATGACTTATTTTATTTTTATTACAAAACAAGTTTAGTCGGATTAGTCGACTGATATCAAGTAGGTATCTACTAATTATTGCTAACCAAAGCCTTTTCTGGTACTGACACTGTGTGTGTGGGTGTAGCAATCCGAATTGGATTGGATATGACATATTTTACCCAATTATGTTTTACCTGTTTAACCATGATTATCTAAATTCATAATTGTATTGAGAATATAGTTAGTAAGAACAATAATTTATTAAAATTCTAACCTATTAGCATAACGGTCGCTTGATATATTAATTGGACATAAATGATAAAAACCTTAGAATAAAGTCGTCATCAAACTCGTACAAATCCAAAACATAACGACACACTAGATCATAAAGTACGAGCAGATTACTCAATCCCCCCCATATGCGTGACTTACGAGGGCAGTAAATGTCCTCTCAAGAGCCATACGTTTTACAGCATCGTACGTACTCTCGAGGTGGCGCGCGCCGTGTGATGTAGCGGTGCCGCGGGTTGCACTCGTGTAGAATTCATAACGCAAACGTGGTAGAACAAGGTTAGGAGACAGTCAAAGGTTTTATTAGGTTTTGAGTTATGGTTCAGACTACCTTTGGTTATTCCTTAACGCGGCTTGCAGTTGGAGTTTACTGGCGAGTCTTTCCTAGTTTAAGCCCAGTTGCACTTTCTCTATACTTTGCCCACTTTATATACAACTTCCTTGTTTGTTTGCTCTGTAATTAAGGTTTATACTTGGGTTTATAAATATTCTTATTCATATTCTTATTTACTTTCTTTCTCTTTCTGTTAAAAACTGTCAGGAACTTTATTCCTCTACCTCGACCGGCTTTATCCCGACCGCACAATTATTTTTTTATAAAACATATACGTAGGTACTGAAGTATGAAAATTAATTCTAAAAACTATATCTGAACGCCAATTGTGCTAATTAAAAACGTTCAAAATCTAGTCGTAATTTCATCTTAACGACGATCAATGGTAAAAGTTAGAGGCATTTTTGGCAGATTGGGACTGAGATTAAATTGCGATCGTTCCTAAAAGTTTGTTGAAGGACCCCTGTTGTCATTCGATATTATACATGGGCTTTTTTAATTAATTTAATTAAAAAGGCTGCTGATGGTGTTGGTCAACATTGTTGCTGAAGTTGATACGAGTACATAATATAGTACAATATTGTGATTGTAGAAAATTTTAGATGACAAATTGAACTTACCGATTTTGTTTTTTTATTTTCTAAATATGATGGTGTAGATTTGGTTATTTTATGTGACGTTATTTAAAAAAAGTATTTAGTTCAATGTTTTAATTTAACTACATAGTAAGGCAGAGATGTACCCATTAGTACACCCACATTTCGCCAGTTATGTTTAAGTCCCATGTAATAGGGGGCGAGCCTATTGCCATCAACCAGGCACCAATCAATTTAGTTTTACTAAATTGATTTTATCTGTGAGTTAAATAAAACCACTAGCAATAGGTAGGTACTTTAGTTTCTCGATTAATTTCCCATTTTCAACACAAAATGTAGCTATCAAATAAATATAATAATATCCATAATTAATTCCCTCTGCACTATTTTACGCTAACGTGGTTTCATCAGCTACATAATAAGTTATTACTACGTTTAAATTATGTTTATTATTTGCCTTTCAAATTAATAATTACATTGGATTTTATCAAAATGTATGTATCATAATGTATTGTACATATTTCTTTTTATAACTAAACATTGTGATATCTAATCAGAAATAAAATATATAACTTAACGAGTTTTAGAAATCCGTACCCAAAGGATAAAACGGCCCGTCTGTCTGTCTGTCCGTCCATCTGTCACCAGACTGTATATCATTAACCGTGATAGTTAGACAGTTGTCACAGATGATGTATTTGAGTTGCAGCTTTAACAACAAATACCTAAGTACTAAAAAGAAGAATTATATAAAACTAGCTGTCCGCCGCGGTTACACCCGCGTCTTTGGTTACTGCTCCGCTCACGTAGGTCGTAGCGTGATGGTATATAGCCTATAGCCTTCCTCGATAACTAATCTATCTAACACTGAAAGAATTTTTCAAATCGGACCAGTAGTTCCAGAGATTAGCGCGTTCAAACAAACAAACAAACACTGCAGGCTTTATAATATTATAGGATAGATAATATTTAAGAGGGCTCCCATTTTTTTTGGCCTTTTTATAGGTACGGAACCCTTCGTGCGCACTCCAACTTGCTCTTGGCCTTTTTTTTTGTTTTAAAACTCATCATGATCTTAGCTCATCCAAATCATGTCTGTTCAATAATAAATCTGATCACGAGCAGACACGATGAAGGATGAAGAAGCAAGCAATCACTTTAGCTGGTCTGGTCAGTCCATGAATAAAACATGGCCGACACTCGAGTAATGAAGCTGTCGTAAAACGTTGAGGAACACGACGTCGCCATTAAATGACGCGTTGTCTTCCAAATGGCAGGTCTAAGGTGGAAATTGATTGGAGCACGTGTTGAGTGGATACTTCAACACGTTTGATGGTGTGACCCATATGTTTATTTCTTTTTAATTCTTGGTTGCCCGAGCGACACGTTTCTTAATATAAATCATGGACCTACAAGTGGACTTTTGCAATTTTATTCCTTATTTTTGTCTGTTTGCATGTGTTAATAAATGATTTAATAAGTAAATGATAAACTTATGTATTTATTTACCTATGTACTTTATATACTTTATTTATTACTTAACTGTACACGCGATAGAAGAAGAGATTTTTGTCTGGAAGGTATGTAAAAAAAAACGACCGTGTAAGTCCAAAGAGTGAAACTCAAATTATCCAAGTATTCCAATTACACTTATAAAAGTGATTTTTAAATATCATTTAAATTAAATAAATGTTTTACAATATTGTACAGTCAGCAAAACAGATAGGTATGCAGGGTCGTCAGATATAGTTGAAGTTTTCTAAGAAACTGATGGAGGTCTTTAACTTCAACTTAACCTAAATAAAGAACTATTTATTATTTACGTTTTAAATTAAATTACATTCGAAAACATCCATCGGTTTGTAAGAAAACTTCAACTATATCTGACGACCCTGCATACCTATCTGTTTTGCTGTATGTACATGATATTATCCTATCCTACATAATTCTACTATTAAAATAGACGCGAAAGTTTTGTTAAAATAAATGAATAGAATTATAATATGTAGATGGAAAGATGTTAGGATATGATTTCACGATTACGTGGAATAAGCTAATTAAATTATTTTTTTCCCGTTTTTATGTTTCTATGGAATAATTTAAGACTATTTCTTAATTTTGAAGACTACGGAAACAAAGTTGCGTGCAGAAGCTAGTTTATTGTTACACGACACTAAATCTGTGTCTGTTATCATGAGGATCGCATTACTGTAAGCACTATCACTGAGTGCCTTTAAAATAAACTTATGACAAACAATAAAATTACCCTAAAAATGTGTTACAAAAGTTTTCGTAAGGCCAGAAATACGGTTATTTTTACAAGCTTCGAAGACATTTTACAGTTTCTACAGCGCGAGATAAGATATCGGCCCTCAGAGAGTGCGAAAAATATACTAGACCCTCTCCTAAAAATAAAGGCATTTTACGGTTAAAATAAAAAGCGCTTGATAACAGAGGATAAGAAATATTGAACAAAATGAGCTTCAGTAGGTACTCTTTTAGCATACAAGCATTATTAAGTAAATGCCTATTAATATTCTCTTCGTCTATTCTCTGTACCTAATTGTCGTGTTTTTTTCTATTTTCTTAGAATCCAACAAATTAAATCTCACATCTCAGTCATTTTGACTATTTTATGACCGCGACTTCGCCCGCGTGGTTTTATTTTCAGCCACGTTAAGTTACCGCTTTGGTTACTACTCCGCTCCCAATTTCCGTAGCGTGATGTTACCTTTATTATTCCTCATGAATGATCTGGTTATCAAAATACAAAATATTTTTTTCCAATCCGACTTTTCTCTTTCACTGTTCAGAAGGGTTAGGCAGAGGTGTACCAACCCATTAGTACAGCCACAATTCGCCAGTTATGTTTAAGTACCATATAATAGGGGGCGAGCCTATTGCCATCGACCGGAACAAATTCAGAATTCGAGGCTGCTACTGAGAAATTCCTCAGAGAAAACCCAATAACACTTTGTCCGACCTGGGAATCGAATCCAAGACCTCAAGCGAGGCAGTCCAGACAGGCGAGGCAGGCATTTTTTAACCTTGTAGTTGTTTACCTGGCAATAAATACTTATATTTTTAACTACATAAAATAAACAGTAAGTAGATACTTTTCAGCTCAAACGTCTCGTGAAACCTTAAAAAGTAACCTGGGTGCTCAAATCCATAACGCAATCTATTCACCTCAAAATATTGCAACTTATAACTTTCAATAACAACTTGATAGCACAATATTATTTGCTATAAACTTGCATCCAGGTGGCGTACCTACGTTTGTGCAAAGCGACGACCACGAAAATAGTTCTATTTGTCAGCTATCGAGTTATGGCGCATGCCGCAATCTTCCATCTTGAGAATGCTTTTGATTTTCTTGCCGGAAATATTGCAGTTTACTTAGATAAAATGTTTCCGGGATGTGTTTTGGGGTTAAAATGGGTACAGTTTGTTAAAACACTTTAAGGCAATTTCTTATAAAAGTTCAAAGGAAGACCTTTATTGTTTTGCTTTCGGTATTTTTATGTGTGACTAACTTTCGCGTCATATGTGATATATTATCTTACGGGAACCGTATTTTTTTTACATACATACATACATAAACTCACGCCTTTTTCCCATGGGGGTAGGCAGAAACCACAGAACGCCACCTGCTACGATCCTTACATACTCCTTTCGCGTATTTTTTTTTTGTTATAAAAAGTAGCGTATATTTTTCTATACCTACCAGACTATCTATCTCTGTGCCAAAATTCATCTAGATTCGTTCTAGCCTGATTGAGTAACAAACATCCAACCATCCAAACTTTCGAGATTGGTAGTTGTAAAAAAAATGAGATTCATAATTATATTAAAATACTAGCTTTTGCCCGTGACCTTATCTACCTGCCATACAGCTTCAAAGGTCAAGTAGATTTCGAAATTTCGTGTTTAGTCAGTGAGTGAATGAGTGACCTTTAGCTTTATATACCTATGTATAGATTTTCCCTTACTGTCGAATTTCGTCTTTTCTATCATTCAAAATTTTTTTTGAATTGATTTTCTCCAAGGTTTGCCTAATGAGCTGAATAATTCTTAACTTCGTGCTTACCTCATACTACACTCAATTATCTACTACAGCTGACAAAACCTACAAACAGATACAAGTCCATTAAAAAATAATAAATACCTACATCATCTTCATTCAAAATTCCATCACAAAATCTGTCTTCAAGTAACTCTAACTTTAATACTTAAAACAAATCCAAGACAGAGGAACCTAATAACATTAATGGGAGAGGATTGTCAACAAGTTGATGGCGGAGCAAGTTCGCTGGGAGCTGCAGCGAGCACTGCAGCTCAATTCAAATGAAACTATCACCAAGATGAACCACTCACGGGATTAAAAGAGATACTCCGAATAAGACGTGACGCTATTTCTCTTTTTTTTTGTTTTAACACTTGCATAAAAGCAAGGGGATTATATTGTGCACTAGTGTTTGAGTAGGGATTTATTTAAATCCGTAATATACCGTGATGGTCCTGCGGTGAAGACGCTTGCCAGTTATGCATGAAATCGCGGGTACTGGGAAATAATTTTTTTCTATTCATATGAAGTACTTTCTAAGTTAATCTTGGATATTACTGACATCGGTCAACTAAAACATCATGAAAAAACCTAGACTTCTAATTATAATAAGTTTGAAATCGCCAATCTGGCTAAAGCTTATAGTAATATCTCAGTAGTAACACACATAAGTGTGTAAAAAAAATAATTAGTTAGTAAACAGTTACATCGTTTTAACATGGCTGATTTTTTTGTATAAGTAGACAGAATATGTCATTAAGAGATTACAAGATGAGCAGAGATGAAGTTCAACTAAGTCAGTTTTTGTAAAACATTGAGTGCCATTAAAGCCTCATTCCGTAGATAGATTTATTGATGCACTGTTCCAAAATTAATAACAAAATAAAAGTTAGTTTATAAAGGGAAGCTTTCATTTACTTTTCCACAAATAACAAAACTATTATCACTTATCTTTAGAAGCCTAAAATATTTTCCAAAAAGATATAATTTAAAATCCAAGTTTAATCTAAACTGAACCGTTTGGCCCGGAACTTTGGAGCTTAGCTCTGTTCTTTGTTATAACAGAGTTAGGTTTTAATAAAACTTGATTGGGTACAAAAGTTAGAACATTAGGATCTTGTCTGGCAATGTTAAGAACAGAGTGCTTTAAAATTTTGACGATATTAAAATATTTCTCTTTGGGTTTACTAGACTTTCTTCTTGATTTTAGCCCCAGTTAACTTTACGTATTATACTCAGCTAGTTCATACCGTAGTAGCACAAAAATTTGAGACGGAAAGTAAGTTTGGAGCCGGTGCAGTGTAGTTGATGTACATGTCTGTAAGAAATCCTAACGGTTTTAGATCGCTAACAGTTCAATACTGTGGTTCACGAGAAATGAGAAAGGGCTTTAACAAAAAAATATTGGACGATTTATAACCTAAAGGCCAATTGCCGTAACCTAAAAACGTTTAAAATCTAGTCACCATCTTATTTGAGCGACAATCGATGTCAAAAAATTTAAGGCAAATTAGAAATATTTTTAACAACCTATTTTAAAATGTGATCGTGACAAAAACTGGAACCACCAGAATATATAACACTACAAAAAGTTACTCATAAGAAGCGTCTAAAAAATACCCACGCTTATTATTAGACACTCAATAAACACTCTATATTAGACACATAAAGAAAACAGCTCCGGAAATTCAGGCGCATTGCAGTGTCATTATTATGCGAACGTTAATATTTATGCAATTCATAAAGTTTATACGAATCCGCTCTATAATTGTGCTCATTTTAATGAAACTTTAAGTTGACTGTATAATTGGCAAATGGGACAAATTAACATTGCTATTTATGTATTTTATGACACTTTTATGAGGGTTCGATTATTCCATTTAGATAATGAGATTGTGGAGCGCTGATATGGTTGATTTTGGATAAGCAAAATGCAGAACAAACAATCAAAACAAAATCAGGTTAGTGGTGGATAAATCGAAGTAAGTTTTATATCTTGTGGAATCTTTTTCCTCATCTTATCAACCAATAAAGAGTAACTGCTACAGAGAATGTGACCGTATTCATTCTTATCCAGGAAATGATCGGAAGGCCAATCCTTGTAATTGAAACATTCAAAATCTAGTCGCAATCTCATCTCAGCAACAGTAAATTGACGACTGTGCTGAGATGAGATTGCGGCTTGTCAAAAATGTAGGTAAAATAGAGGTAGTTTTGACAGATTGAAACTGAGATTAGAATGCGAACGCACATTACACACAGCTAGTTTTATTCTAAACATCTAAGCTAAGAAAAAGTCTAAGCATGAAACTTTTTATTAAACTTCAAAGTGTAACCTCTATCCATTACAACTGCAAATACCCTTTATGTCGCATCCACACTGGTACGTGCTCTGCGTGCATCAAATAACAGACAAAGTTAAAACGTCTCATGTGTCTGTAATCCATTCGATATCCTGCCATTGTATCTAGACAGAGTTCTATTGCAGTCACGTGAGGGAGCGCGGCGGGCGTGCGCGGGCGTGATCCGCGCTGTTTACAACGCATTACATCACTTGATGGATCAGGCTGTGTTTAGAGATAGCTAACAATATTGAGGAAATCATATTTGTCATAGAGATAGGATTTGTGTAGGTACCACATACGAGTAATCCATAACAGGGCTTTGTATTTTTACTAGAGATTACAAATGATAATATTAACTCTATATTCGGTAATTTTTAATTAATTTTAGTCGTTTACATACGTACGGAATGGGCATCACTACTGCTAAAGTATTTAATTTCCAACATACCTTTTAAATTCTGCTTTGCTACTCTTATTCAAAATAAAATAAAAAAAGACTGAATATCAAGTAAGAACAAACTTAAAACTACCTGACTACTTCAAGTCCATTCATAAAGTTGCAATTCTTAATGAAAATCTTAATTTAAAACTAAATAAGACATCGAGAAGTTGCAGTAATGAGAAACAGTAATCAGTAAGAAAGTAATTAAAGTTCAGATCTAGTTTACTGGTTAGTTGAGAGCTGCCCTGACTCTGTTGTTACGTTTATAGTCTGCTCGACTTTAGTATTTGTTGGTTTGTAGTTTGTAACAACTCATGCCGCCCTGGTACTTGTGCTTTGCTCGTTGGGTGTGGGAATTAATGGGAAATGAGGGTAATTAATTAATGGACAATAACAACGATGATTGTTATTATTACACCATTAACCATGAGGTTTAGGACGCACATTCTATTCTATTTTCAATTAATAGTTCATCAATTGAGTTTATAAAAAAGCGATATATAGTTTTGCCACTATTACCATACAAAATCTATAGGGAATAGCGTTTTCATAGCTCAAGAAGTAACTATGTTAAATGATTGGAGATGTCAAGTACCCAATTCAGAGCTTGAAGGTATGCGTCCATATTCGACATCTCGTTCAAACATTAATAAAATACTTAATATTACACTCGTAAATTGTAAGTCATTTTCTGCCAGTGATTTTCAACTGTAACCGTGTATAAGAAAACTAGCACTTTGCTCCACACGGATGAAGTCGTGGGTCTTCATTCGCGTACATTTTGTGCTTCCCCTTCAAACTTAACAGCCCTAATACCTTTGATCCCTCAAAGGGAGCCTAAGGACAAAAAAAATGAAACTAATAAAGTTTAACTTTATTATTGACTTAGGTATACATTCGTGACAAGTTTCTAGTTGTTTAACCCAAGTAAAATAAGATTGTTCAAACAATCGATTTCCCCTTCACTCCCTTAGGGGTTGAATTTCCGAAAATCCTTTCTTAGTGCTCGCCTACATTATAAGACGAAGCTGTGCACAAAATTTCACGTTTCTAGTTCCAATAGTTTCGAATCTGCGATCATACGTTAGGCAGTGAGTCAGGTTCTACTTTTATATAAAAGTAGATTGGTTGCCAATATCTCCATCATTGGTACCATATTCAAAAACTTTTCCCGGCCAAATTGCTATGTTACAAAACCAAACTGCTTTTTTTTTAAATTAAATTGCAGAGTTTTGCATAGGTTTAGTGAATTAAATATTCAGGCACGTGTCAATGGATAATTAGATTTTGTGATTATACATTACAATTCTAGGCATAGCACCAGCCGAACCTCACTAAAATTTAAACAATCATATTATTAATCCTTCATTAGCGAATTGATATGGAATGCATAAAGCGAGCGAAATGACTGTTTATGAAACTGTACCAAAGTCTGTGGTCGCATATAATGGATCTGTGCGTACTGGCGTAGTCTGTGGCCACGTGGCCGCAGTGTATTGGCTTCCAAAGGAAGGATTAGGTCCCTACCGATAATATTGGATATTAGCGATTTGCATATGTTATCTCTCTGAATAAAAGACTTCGGTTTATATCAAGCAGAGGGAATTGATGTATAAGTAATTGCGGATTAGGCGAGGTAAGGGTTGAAGGATATTGTACGTAATATATTAAAAATGATTGATCAGTTTCTATGTACCTACCTTTTTTTTGCTATGTACTGAATGACATTATAAATAGTTGAGTTGGCAACTAAATAGGTAACTGAATATGGTTTAGATTTTTGTTTAGTGTTTGGGGTTATTCTAAACGAACATTACAAGGTTTGCTGATTCTATGAAACAACAGAATACTTACGCCTTGTAGATTTTATATGCACAGCAGATTTAATGGGGCTTAACCTAAATTGGATAACAGACATAACATACGACAGACATTAACAGCTTACCTAAAAATCATGCTGAATAATTATCTGATGTCAGAAATGTCCCAAGCTACACCAGAATGATTCAGATCATCCTAATTAACAGCTAGACAAATGCATCACATAAACTGAAAGTTTCCGAAACTATTGAGCAGGGGCGGGTTAAACGGTTCCATTGACATCTCTTCTATTCGCCCCACACGGCAACAGGTCTTCACGTCCCCTCGCTTCGAATACTTCGGATTAAATACGTCAACTCTACCCCTTCGACTGTGTAAACGGGGAAAATGAATATGTATTTTGAATACCGCTGCTTTGAAATGTACGAGAATTTGAATGATTAAATAGGAATACAGGCTGTGCAATAACGGATGTTGAATCGGATGAGGTTATTGGTTCTGGCTATGTGGCACTATGTGTTTAGATAGAATGTGGTTGTCATACGTCTATTGTTTGGCAAATACAATACATAGACAACATGTGTGTGATATATAATGGAGACGTTACAATAGCAGTGTCATTCAGACATTGTGTATTTACCGAGAAGGCTTCGACAAATAAACCACTACCAAATGCGGTATTATAGGTAACAGCGGAGTCGACTGTATTATTGTTATCTATTATAAATCTGAGAAATTATTAATTATCACAGTCTTGCTGATTTTGGCAGCAAAATATTTCATTTGCTTTAAAACTTTGCTGCTAAGTGCATTATCCTTCTAAAACTTTATGAATAACGAAACAACGTAATAACTACCCAACTTGATGTCCCAAAGTTCTTTTCCAAGCCAAAAACGCATAAAGCCATACCCCGCGCACGCCGAGCACGCCGACAATTCGTTTTCAGTTCAGCCAACTCTCTAACTTGCATAACTTTATTCACCTCTAAACTGGCTTAAACAAGGGAAGTTGGTACACAAACAATGCTCCAAGCATTTTGTTCAACACGAGTTTATTGCAGGCGCCATTTATCCGCTAAGTTCGGACGTAATTCTTGGCAAAGTGTGTTTCTTTGGTCGTCTGTACTTGGCATGGCGCGGGAGTAAGGTGTTGATGGCGAACTTACAGTGTTGTTCTGCTGTCGTGTTTTTTGTTCGTGAAGTGCAACTAAGTTTGTGAAGGTGAGGAATAAAAGTTGTTTGAGACTGTTTCCTGAACATGGCTACAAAATCTTGGGATATTAAGAAGTTTTTCATGTCTTTTTTAACTTTTTATGGGTCACAGATTCTTTTGTGTTTTCAACAACTTTTTGGACGTGAATTTTACGTTGGAATTATTCACCATGTAATTGCCAATGCCAATTAAAATAATTTTCGTCCTACTCAAAGGATGGTTCCTTCAAACAAGTTGGGACTGTACTATTTTCGTGTTGGTATAAAATTGCGTGAGGGGGTATCCAGTTAGTTCAGTCGTCTATACTTGTGAATGGTTTATCAGCATCTCATACCACTGAACTGTTTCTGCCAGCTTCTGGTCCTTAAACAAAATACTAAAATTTAAACATAGGTACCTGGGGAGGTCTATAATTTTTGGCATAGCGACTAGAACAGGGCACTAACTGGTCCAATCTGGGTACCAGCCACCTGCTCCGCAATTTATCGTCAACTTTACAACGAGCTGGCGAGTTGCCACTCCCCTGTTACCTTGCCGTCCAATTGTGCATTCTTGGCTTAAGCAGCGATGCTAATCTGGCCTATTTGTGTTGCTTAGTTTCTGTGCTAGAGTAGTGACTGGAATGTATTCACGTAAATGTTGGTATCAGCTGTAAATGTCAATAATACTGTGGAGTTTACAAGATCAAAATCAAGGTTGCCTGCGATACCTCTATGGTAAAACAGAAATATCTGTTAGATTAATTAAAAAACGAATATCGAAACGGTTCATACACATTTCAACTAAGTTCTTAACCTAATTGGCCAAAATTATGAAAAACTAGCATAAAAGTATTATAACATAATCAGCAATATAAGCTTATATTTTTAAATACACAAACATACATCATTGAATGTCAAAGTAAAATGAACCTAATGAAAAGGGTTTGTAACTCAATTTAAATTAAACCACATTACTGTGTACTTGAAACTCATGAGTCAACTTTCTGTCTTTCCTGAATTATTCAAACAGATATGTGTACCTTTTAGATTAATATAATTATCGGTGAAACATAAGCAGAAACATTTGCTGACGACATCATAATTTATGTTTAGCAGATCGTTTTTAGCTTTGCCTTATAAGATAAGTAATACTAGGGTTTAGTTATTCTATTGGCAGTCAAGTAACTAGACGGCCGGATGGAATACTCACTTGTTCAGTTAGTTTACTTATGTTTATTAGGGTTCTCGACTATACATCAATTTGGCAATGTAGTTACTTTATATAAATTCAATAAAACATGCGCTTTGACGAGACAAAGGTACGTAAAAAGTATATAGTTTAATACCTATTATGTATCAGCAAAAACTGGCAAAAGAAAATCAAAAAAGAGGGCTCCCTCAACATGTTAATTAAAAAAATATTCTGCAATCTTCATCTTTTATATTAGGTATATTGTCCTCTCTAATCATCTTTATTTAAAAATAACATATATTATAAATGCCTTATATATTTAAAAATAACACGTATTATAAACTAAGCTCCAATACATTGGAGCTTAGTTTATGTGTATCTCTCACAAACTAAGCGCCAGTATTTTCTGGTAGATCAGATCGCACCGCCTCATTCGTCCTGCCGGAGAGTTACGAAGGTTATCACTGAACATATGGGCCATCTGCACCGATTTATGACGGGTCAATACCTGCTAACTTAACTTAGGTACATCCATTACTAACCCTTATATTAAAAGCAATAAAGGAGATTATTGCGTGGGTGGATCGGAGAGATTGGTAAAGTGGATGAAAAATAGAAGGTTCCTAGTGGAAAAGTGCAAGAGACCTTACATAATGTTTAGGGGAATAGTACCGATGGTAATGGCTTAAGTGGTTTAGTATTATGACATTAAATAATTAATTAACGGAAACAACTTTCCAACTAGGTGGAGGAAAGCCACACTTTTGAACAATTTTTATTGTTGTTGATCGTCAAAATTGTAAAATGAAAAATAACGTTATATTATTCCTAGTTTTAAAAAATTGACCTTGACAAAATATCATAGATTTGAGTACGTTGGCCCAATTTATAAAATTGACATTTAAAAAGCAAGAGGTTGACTTAGTAGACTATTCTAAAATCGAAGAACCAGGGATTACAGAAGAAGAAAGTCACTAACTTATTAAAAACATTAAAGAAGAAAGCAAATCGCCAATGCCAAATAAAGTAACAAAGGCAAACAATAAATATCATAATTATTTAATATGCATAAGTCACAAAGACCACAATTCCAGACATGAATCGAGAAAACAGAAAAAGGTTTAAAAAGTTTCAACTGCCAGATTTTATTGTTAAAATATTCGCGAAAATTCAAAATTGAATTTTAGAGGCACGAGTTAGGCACTTTATTAATGCAAATCAAAGGGAGGAAGTTTCAAGAAAAAATGGAATAAAAAATTGTGTTAACTTTAGATTCATTTAGATAGGATTTCAAATGATGACAAAACAAATGATTCTGTGGCCCTACGTTAATATTTTGCACGGCAGGTGAGTGACAGTCGGCGCCCATGGATATTGCATGATATTTAGACGTTAGCTCACACACTATTAAATCGTTAGTTGAATTGTTAGGGAGTGGCCGTCTATGGTTTCAATATTCGTAATACTTTTTACGTAGGTATTATGAAATAGTAATTTTTATAGATACATTGCATTCACATGTAATTCTGTATAGGTAAATATTGTAATACTTACATTGATTTTTAAAGAGTATCTATAGAGTCTCTTTTCCATTATGCTTACGAAACTACCTTTTGAAAGGGGCAACTAGATTCAATTCTATTTTTCATGTACTTAGGTTCATAACATTAATTTAAAATATAACGTAACATCACGTCTGTAATCCCCGAGGCGAGGATTTAAGTTCCATGTACTAGGGGGCGTGCTAATTGCCATCAACCGAGCACAAGTCCAGACTCCGAGGCTGCTACTGAGAAATTCCTGATAGAAAAACCCAATAATACTTAGCCAGACCTAGGAATCGAACCCAAAATCTCATGCTCCGCACTAGACTATCGAGGCAGTTATGTTTAAAAGTGTATTTTGCTGGCCTAATTAAAATAAATGATTTGATTTGACTTTACGCCTTATATTAACCTGCCTTAAAGGTGTACGGTACCCCTTTGTATCACTGGCATCATATTGGATCATGTTGGCTTGACGTTTCACGCCGCTGAATTTACCCTTGTCAATTTCTCACGCGGCCGGTTACCTTTATGATGTAAATAACGATTCTGATGTTCAGGGGTAAAAAAACTGTCAATCAGTCGTATTTGAATAACTTTGATGCAGGTCTCAACCAAATATGAAAATAAAATAACGATGTTTTTTGAGTCAAACCTTCAACAAATATCATCTATAAGCTTCTTATTTACAAAAACTTGTATACTGTTTGCATTGGTAGGTACAGTAGCGGTCATAAGTGCAGTAGCAATCTCACATAGCAATAGATTGACATTGACATTTAACTTATGACCTTTCAACGTCGTCTGCGAATTCTGAGGTGCTCGTCGGTACTGTGTAATACATAATCACTTATACATACAGATGTAGGTACGGTACGTGGGTACGGGTACGTGTTCACAGCAATTCAAATCTTAGCATGCTACTGCACTTATGACCGTTTACTGTACCATGATATTCCAGTTATAAGGACTGTATTTTGAGTGAATGAAGATGCCTTGCCAAATTTATTAAGATGAATCAATGTTGCACAGTATGGCGTTTAGGTGAACGAGTTTCTCTGTCTAAATTATTATTTTTTCTAATACCACAATGATACCAGCTGCTTACAGAACCATAACTACTTCTAAAGTTTAGTAATATTAAACATCCAGCACTTTATAGCTCTCTGTGGCTTCAAAATTAGTTTTCTTAGCTTCGTTCTTATGTTTATAAAAAAAGAAAGATCCAGCTATATAAAATGAAGCAGATTCTACGTACTGACTAACTTTGATTAATGTTGAAGCCATTTGTAAGATGTTCTTGGAATACCAATTTCTTCGTAGCAATTACTAATTATGGATAGAAGTTGGCTTTTATTCATTTATTTACTTCTTCATGGGTTTAATACAAGTTGTCATGCAATTAAAAGACATAAATAGAAAAAAATCTGAAATCAATTTGGCATTTATATTATACACATCAAAAGTGTCTAGGGATCAAGATGTATTTGGTAATAATAATATATTGATCCCTAGACACTTTTGATGTGTGTAGTAATAGCTTCTGCCCGTGACTTCGTCCGCGTTAAAATTTATACGGGAACCGTACATTTTTCGAGATAAAAAGTCGTCTACGTGATATTCCGGATTATAATCTATCTCTGTGCCAAATTGTATCCTATTCCGTTCTACCGTTCTGACGTGATTGACCAACAAACATCTATCATTTTAATTTGACATATTTTTAATATTAATTAATGTATGTATGTATGTATTAATAAAATTAATGACCTTAATTTGTAATAATTCTAACTGTGACTTTAATTTGTATTTTTTTTAGACGACGCGAAACTTAAAAAAAATTGTTAAGCAAACAATTTTTTATAAGTTTCGCGTGCTTATTTCCAGGCAGAATGTACAGTCAGCAACAAAAGTCGATTAACAATGTTACTTTTTTATATCATTTAAACAGACACTAAACACATAATTTACTGGCTTTCAGAATTTCAGGTAATAGCTAAGGGTTTATTACATCTTAATTTTATGTTAATTGCGTTTTATTTTTAATATTGTACTTAATAATTAGGATTTCAAAATCATAAATGTTAATCGACTTTTGTTGCTGACTGTACATGGCTCACTCCTATCTACTCCACCTGTTTTATATTTTAACCTACATTCATTGCAAACAAATGATTGATTTGATTTGATTTAATATCTACTACGACTTTACCTTTTATAATACATAGTATATTAAGAAAGTAAGATATGATAGTAGTTAGATATAAGATGGTTTAAAAAAAACATGAATTCGAATAGGAAAGAATGGTTAAAAACACTATCTGTGATTTCTAGCAGGTATATAATTTGCATGCATCCTCATTACCCATCCATTTTCTCCAAACACACAAACCATGCCAGCCTCGGTCGAGCTTTACCTTTACCATTTGATGTACTACTCGAGTGATTAATGTAAGTATATTATGCGAGCCCTGAACACAATCTCGCGTGCCACGCACTAGTTTGTTGTGTTTCCTGAACAAAAAATACATATTCTGTGGACCGAATGTGGAATGTGTATTAGAGGAATTTATGGCTGACGGTTTAACGTACGTACTTTAGTGTTTTGGAGTCGTTAATGTATGGCTCGTTTGACGGAGACAGGTGGGGAGATTTGTTTGTTTTCGTGTTAAATGGTTTAAGACTAAAAGTTTGTTATGTGCTACAACCATGGATAGGTAGAGTCAGAACCCTAAATTACCAGACCTATCTAGGTTTAGAAAAACGGGTTGCACTCCGGGAGTGCCGGCAGAAGTGAAAACTTGATTATTAACGTTTACGTTTACGTTTGACATACACGAACATTCGCGCAAGCGCCCTGCGCTGTCTAAACGAAACAGTAGGCCCAGGCATACATTTTCGCCGCGCCGTAGAGAGGGGATAGCTGTCTACTCTCCATCCGTCTTACGCTTTTTTGATCAGGTCACGTGTCCTGACGCGCACGTGTCCTGACGCGAGTTTAAGATTTTATACCCATTACAGAAAAAGTGCTCAACGCCGCTAAAGAAGTTTTCACTTCAAAAAACTTTATTCTCAATAAAAACATAATATGTCATTTACTTGAGAACAGTACTAACCATAATATAAATATAGAAAAAGTTCGACATCAGCAGTTACAGACTAATTATCATAATTATTCGAAACCCGACCCACCCAATGCATCCATTTCTTCAGAAGTCTGACGTACTCGCTGAGCTGAGTTTTAAATGCATTGAATGAGTGACTAAACTGAGAAACTATATCACTGACATCGGTGAAGGAAAAACATCGTGAGGAAACCTGGACTTGTAATTAATATAAGTCTGAAATCGCCAATCCGCCTTGAGCAAGCGTGGTGATCATGCTCATGCCTTATCTGTATGAGAAGAGGCCTTTGCCCTACAGTGGGACAGTAATAGGCTGGTATTATTATTTTTTCAGTGGCTTGGATATTGTAAATTGGAGATGTGACAACCCCGTGTCTTGAAAAGCACGTAAAGTAACAACTTTGCGTGCTTTTAGACGACAGATCGAGCGCAGTACGAACAAGTACTGCGCTCGATCTGTCGTCTGGTTGTATCGAACTGCTGCCTCATCGGACTATGAGAATTAGGGAAAGGAAGTGCGCACACACTTGTGTATACTATAATATTATGCATCAACAGGCTAGTCAACATTTAGTTTGACCGCAGTGACGAAAGTATTTCTTCTAGTTTTAGAATACACCGCCATCTATCAATTTATCTACAAACTACTTAGTATGTAACACGACACAAACTATTAACACCTGTGTGGTGTGCTAACCAATGAAACGCAAGCTAATGAATACGTGATTAGTAATCAAGCGACTAATTTTATAGGCTTAGCACTCGAAAACGACGTGTATGTTGGTTATGCCGGCGAATTTATGGTTCAAACAATTTTTTATATAGAATAGGTACAATACATAGGCACATATTTTGTAACAAGCTACTGCCCGACTATGTCTGCGTCAGAGTTGATATATTAGGTAGTCCACGTGAATAGTACATTTTTCCGGGATATATAGCATATGTGCTAATCCAAACTATAATCTATCTCTGTGCTAAATTTCATCCAGATCTTTTTAGCCGTTTTGGCGCAATTGGGTCACAAACATCCATCCATCCAAACCTTCGCATTCCCTCCCTCAACCACTAAAGGTAATGTGGAAGTGCCATTACACAAAAGCATTGGAATATCAAAGATATTCTGTTAGATTACTATTTGGAAAAAAATAAATTTATAGGTAAATAGGCGTTCACGAATATAAATTCAGACGATATCTATTGGATATTTTTTTAAACATTTAGGTAGGGGATGCATGCCTATATAGGGTGTAACGGAAAGGTTATATACATACAAAGAGCAAGGCTTCTTTGGATGATAACAAACGATATGGCAAGTGTTTTTTAATCTTATCTCTACATGTTCGGAAATTATGATCAACAAAAAACACCGCCTGTAGGCGCCGGAAGAGATTCTTCGTGATATTAGGCAAGTAACGTGGAAAGTTTTAGACCCACGTAGTGCGGTTTGACACGTTTGTTATGATTTCAATTTAAGAAACATAAGTAATTATGAAACCGAAAATTTGGTATCAATTCTTAGAGTATTTTATATTGAGCTGAAACCCTTGCCATATCGTTAGTTATCATCCAAAGAAGCCTTACTCTTTGTATGTATATACCCTTTCCGTTACAACCTGTATAATAGCAGTTTGCTTCTACTTGCAGACGCTATTATGAGGCTCAGTAAATAAAATCGTGCGCCACTTGATACATACAAGCCACTCAGTATCATAGTCCATATAGAAAGCGCCATTGATTATTCAAATTGAGGATGCGGTTCACCCACGGGGACTAAGGGATCACTTATCAAAACTGAAATTGAATTTAGGGATATTTTAGGGCTTCGACGTAAACATTTGTTTACGTTCCCTTTGTAGGGCCTTCATATACGCAGATACCCTACCCGTGTCACCTTGGGATCAAACATCTACATTCTCTTTGCGAAGAATGTTTGTATTAAGAGCTTTTCTTGGAGGCCCATAGGTTTATTGAATTGTGTTAAAAAGAAACGCGTGGCATCGACAGGGAGTGGGGAAATATCTCTGGAACGCTTGAGGAAAAGAAATAGCGAAAGATGAGAAATAAAAAAGATCTATCAAGATCCAATTTTCAGTAATAGGTAAAATATTTTCAGGTGTAATGTTATCATGTTCAATTCAAATCATATATTTCAACTATTATTAACTGTCAGCGGATGGTAACATTTTATACCTTATACTGTTAAATTAAGCGCCGCGACGACAATAGTATTTATCTGAGTTTACTAAACCAAGTCTTTTAATTACTTACTTAACTGCTCGCGACTTTGTCCACGAGGTTATTTTCACCCGTGTTAAGATACATCTTTGGTTACAGCTTCACTCCCGTAGGTTATAGTATGATGTTATAAAGACAATACTATTAATCATGAATCTGGAATCTCTAAACTGACGGTAGTTCCAGAGATTGGCGTGTTTAAACAAACAAACAAACAAACAAAAAAACTCTTCAGCTTTATTATATGAGATAGATAAGTATGTCTTTCATTTCAACCATAACATAGCTACTCACGTCTTGTGGAGAAGTGTAACATGATTTTAAAAGCGTTTTACGTTCTCGCAAAGGAGGTTAGGTGCAGGGAGTAGCACACCGCTCTTGTGATACACTGATTTTATTAAGTACGGCCTAGTGTTGATCAAGACGACGCTAGGGCTGCTACCTAATATAGAACAGTTAAGTAGGCTTACAAAATAAATAAATAAGATGACTTTTAATTATATTTTTTTTTAAATATTAAGTGTGAGAGAAGAAGAGCGTCCTAATAAATTTCATTATTAGTTAAGATTTAACGTCTATAGGTTTTTTTACAACTGTGTTAGTTATGATTTACAGATATGATTAATATATAGTTTTGTTATATTAGTACAGTGGTAATTATAAATACATAGTGATGACCTCAACATAGTGGGAATTAGATAAAGTAATATGTTTTAAATCAATAGACAAGTGCTTTATAATAAGTAAGATACTTTATAAAAATAAAGTAACTACCTAACAGTTAAAATGTGCTAGAAATAAATATCTAATTATGTTGTCAAAACATTACTTACCTACTACTTCATGTTAAAATGACCTACTTTTGTGTTAGTTATTTTATTTTTCTTTTAAAACAACTAAGATTTATGAACATTAGGTCTAAAATAAATCAAGCATAACTTACAGCGCTTAAGCAATAAAAAGCTATTTTACAAAAAAAGATAACCGCCTTCAGAAACTACAAAATAAAAATAACTTTAGTTTTGGAAGTCGGCGGCTTTGGTTTTGTTTTTTGTTATGTACCTAGGTAAGTATTGCCACCGACTTCCAAAACTAAAGTTATTTTTATTTTGTAGTTTCTGAAGGCGGTTATCTTTTTTTGTAAAATAGCTTTTTATTTTTCACTTTTTAGTGCTTGTGTATTAATGTTTGGAATCCTTACAAAAAACCCTTTCAAACAATACCTCACACGATATATTTAATTTTGGAAACTGGTAGGACGACTGGTTGACGTAACCCCCCCCCCCCCTTTCCTTCAGTCAGTCATTGACTACACGTATAAACAAAGCAATTTCACTTGTTATGATATTGCTGCTGTGATTCTGTGAGGAGTTCCATTCCATATCTCCGAAGTTCATCATCAGATATTGAAATGGTGACAATGGAACCACACGGGAAGCACCAGCTTTCAAATAAAAAAAGAATCATGAAAATCGGTTCACCCAGTCGCAAGTTAGGAGCTAACAAACATAAAAAAAAAATACAGTCGAATTGATAACCTCCTCCTTTTTTTGAAGTCGGTTAAAAACAAAACATCTTTTTCGATTAATTTATAGCAACAGTAAAATAAAGTAAAAAAACAACAATGCAGCTTGTTAGCCAAAGGAAGAGAAGATAGTACACGACACGAGTGACAACCCTGAGCTCACAAGTTACACTCATTAGCTTCCTAATAGCTGTAGCGCCTCCACTTACATCTCAGTGCTTGTCAAAGTTTTGTACTCATACATAGAGTTTTTTTTTATTAATCCGATTTTTGAAAGATTATATATCGTGACTAGGTATAGTAGATATTAAACGTAGGTTTTTTTATTTTTAAAGCTTTATAAAAATAGGTACATATTTGAATATGTGTTGAATTTGAATGTGTGACTGGTGAAATGAGGGTGTACTAATGAGTACACCTCTGCCTAACTCTTCGGGGATTACAGGTGTGATGTTATGTTAAGTAAAATTTAGTCCGTCTTTTAACATCCCACAGAAATGTCCATGTCATTCAACAAATAATTCAAAGTTTCGACAGTCAAAAGCTCCACTTTGAGAGTCTCCATCTGAAGGTGTTCGGAGAGCCTGCCAATTTCCTTACCGGCGCGACGAACTACTAATGGAGTTATAAAGTTAAAATATAGCGCTATTTATTTATTGTCGAAGCTTTGGTCACGTCTGTTCGGCTGCCATTTTATTTATGCTACTTTAATGACTTTGAGTTTATTGATTTCTCTTCAATTTGAAAAGATTGCGGTTCCATTCAATTTATCTACATTTTGCAACGTTGAATAGACAAAAAGATGATACGTAGCAAAACGGTTACCAACTAAGCTACGGTTTGACAGCTGGCGTAGCGTTGCTACGCCGTAGCTGAACGTAGCTCGTATTCAGTTAGGGTCCATATTTTTTTTGTTAAGAAATGAATTCACCTATAACTTCAACACCGTCATAAGTAAATTTAATAATTTTATTATACTCTCCAGACCGAATTTAGCTCACGGGGGCCAAGTACGCGGGAATTATAGTGCACAACTATATGCGCAAACAAAAGTGCACTTCCTCTTCCCTCACTCTCATTGTCCGATGAAACGGCAATTCAACACGACAGGGGAAAGGTCGGACGCAGGTTCAACGGTTTTACATTCTTTGTGAGACACGAGGTGTCACCACCAACTCCAGGCTGTTACTATGAACTGAATGACATTTTTGCCTGATCTGAAAATCGTACCTAAGACCCCAAGCTCGGAAATCACCACGCGATTACTAGACCAAAGGAGCAGTAAATCAGTTCATTCATTCTTTCATCCAACCACAATCAAATACGTACCAAAACTTTATAGTATAGGGCTATAGCAGTACATGAACTCACTGACTTTATTGTTTCCAATCTGGATGATAAGAAGAAAACCATAGCTATCTTCTTAGACTTACCTAAAGCATTTGACACAGTGTCGGTTCCTATCTTGCTGAATAAACTCGAGAATCTTGGTATCCGAGGAAATCAGTTGTTGCTTTTCAAAGACTATCTAACGAACCGGACACAGTTTGTTAAAATTGACAATCTAGTCAGCGACAGCCTTCCCGTTACATTTGGAGTTCCACAGGGAAGCATCCTAGGCCCTACGTTATTTTTGGTTTACATTAACGACCTTTGTAATCTTCATCTTCAAAATGGCCGTATAATTACTTTCGCAGATGACACTGCTCTTCTTTTTAGTGCGGACTCATGGGAAAACGTATATCGCTACGCACAGACTGGGTTTGCTGTTGTGAATGATTGGCTGAAAACTAACATTCTCACCTTGAACTCGGAAAAAACCAAATATTTAACCTTTTTTCTGAAAAATAATCCGCAGCCATCCATTCATTCTCAATAGTTGCTCACACCTGTCCGTTTCCCCCAACCTGTAACTGCTCCTGTCCCAAACTACAGAAGGTCGACACTATTAAGTACCTAGGTGTTACCTTGGATTCTAGACTTACCTTTGCCGCTCATATTAATTCTCTCACTAGAAGAGTTCGCAAACTAATCTATATGTTTAAGAGTCTCAGGTCTGTTCTGGACACCAAACAACTAATCTCCGTCTATTGCGCGTTGTGTCAATCGCTGTTGACATATTGCATTACATCATGGGGTGGCACATTCAAAACAACCCTTTTGCCTCTTGAAAGGGCTCAAAGAGCAGTCCTAAAAGTTGCACTATCTCTTCCCTTCTTTCATCCCACCAAGGATGTCTACAAGTCCTCAAATGTCCTGTCAATACGTCAGCTCTTCATTCTGCTTGTTGTCATGAAACAGCGATCTCTTATCCCTGTCCTTGTTCCCCATAACATGGATGTACGGAATAGAAAAAGAAATGTATGCCAATCTAGGCCAGTTAAAACTAAATTTTCTCGAAATTTCTTTCTTTTTTTAGGGCCGTTCCTATACAATAAAATAAATGACATACTCTCAATACATACTCTGGGCAAGGCAACCTTGAAAAGAAAGCTGACTGAGTGGCTTCTCTCTTTAGATTATGCCCAAATTGAAGATCTTTTCTCTATAATGTCCTAATTTATTTGTTCATAAAATGACGCACACTACCTCATACACACACTTACACTTCTACACATTTACACTCACCCACCCTTACACTCTCACACATCTTTTGCATGACTGCTAATAAAAAATAAAAAAAAAATAATACTTAATAATAATTAAATTAATAAAAAAAAAACTTGTAATAAACTAATGTAATAATCTTGTTATTAAATAATCTTATCGTATTAATTAACTAATAGTACCTATCAATGAAATAATTATTCTATTGTCATCGATTGTAAACCATACGTCTCCAGTACAATATTAAGTATGAAACTAAATTGCTCAGGGGGCCTGGTGACCTGACTTACAGGTTTTGTAAAAAAACCTAGTTTAGGCACCAGTCTTCCACAAATTAAACACAAAATTGTTCTGTTGGCTAATCTTACTTGATGCTGTTATTTGTGGAAAGAAAATAAATATAATTCTATTCTATTAATTCTATAGTTGCGCTTTAACTTGGTCCTACTTTCATTATCACCAGATCTTCGTGTAGTTGTTCGTGTAGATCAGAATCTGGTAACGAATGGTATGCTCTGTACTTCGTTAAGGGCTATCAGGCTTCATTAGTTAATGTAGTGGGGTACCTGCTGCCTGTTTAACACTTTACGATACTTTGTCACGCTTGCTTTTTATTTATATTTTTAGTTTTTTAAGTCATGTAACTACTGTTTAAAAAAGGTGCTAAGTTAACGTGATTTGATTAATATAATGACTCATAGTTAAAGGTGCTTTGTAGATAGGGTGGCTGGTAATTAGTGACTGATACTTATACACATGATTGTACTCATGATAACAAACCACTGATGAAACAATTTTTTTTAAATTAATTAATTGATTTATTTATTTATAAATAACCAACTTACACTTAATAATAATAATAATATTTATTTATCAAGTAACATGACTCATTCGTGTTAGTAACATATTCCTTACTGCTATGTTAGTATTCCTATTCTAATACTTAACCTAAAGTCATGAATATACGTGAATCACTGCCACACGCCTATCACTGAGGTGGAGAACTGAGCTGATTAATGATGCGAGCATTTAAATCACAGGTTTTGTGTTATTTTTATTACTTAACAAAAATAACAACGTACGTGTCTGTACACGTCAAACTTATAACACTGCGTCGTTTTTGCGTCGGGGATTAAAAACTAAAACGAATCTGGAATTACCAGTCACCCTATAGGATATTAAAACCATGTAAAGTAATTTTATAACTATAACACTAACAAAATAATACGAATTAATATGATGATGAAAACTAGCAATCTAACAAACCACTCTCGCGTAACACCATCCCAGGAGAAGCTCTCAAAATGTAAATGTAATATGAATTTCATACATATTTTGCTACCTTTGGTATTCGTATACTAATTAAATGAGTGATTCAAGGGTCATTAATATAAGGAACGGCTGGGTAGCAGATGTTTGGTTCACAATACTTACATTTATTCATTTTATTCAGGTTGTTTGTAAAAAATCGCCTTGTGTGATAAGACCGCCCATTATTTGATATTTTTCTTATAAAATTATGTGACCTACTCTATTTATGGTGGTTATGTAACTATTACACACAAAACTTTCAATGTTTAGTACTCCTAGACGCGGGATTACTATTTGTATCGGAATAATCAAAATACAATGATTTTAATGATTGACTCCTTGACAATTCAAAAGTGCCTGTAAATGGTCTAATTGAAATAATGCTTTGCTACTATTCTATTTTTTTTTTGTAACTCAATGTGAGCCTGTCAACTTTAATGGCGGTCTGCCAAATCTATCTTATTTTAAACTACAATTTATCTCATAGGCATTGATCATATATACACATCAAAAGTGTCTAGGGATCAACATCCCTAACATTGATTAGGGATGTTGATCCCTAGACACTTTTGATGTGTGTACATCAGATTGTATAAGGTTCATCCAAACATTTCCTCGAAAAAACACGTTATTTCTAACCAAATACAGGACAAAACCCACCATAAAACTGAACATAGCAGGTAACAGCCTGCCATAAATATTCAAATCACCATTATAAACATCCCCCTTCAATTGTTATGTAAATATTGATGAGTATTAACGACCATCTTATGACGCATCGATCGAACGATATCGTCAAAGGGTCGCATCAGGCGAACTCCGTTAATTTAATAGGTAATTAAATTACTTTGATGAACAACTTGAATGTTTTACTTGGGATTGTGGAATATTATTGTAACTTTGGGTTTCGTTGATAGGAGACTGGTAATGTCAGTCCCTTTTAAACAAAACAGAAGTCAGTTCCAGTGAAACAAACATTTGCAATTGAAATTGTAGTGATCTATTAGTATATTAACACGAATAAATATTTAGGTGCCTTTTTGTAAAATAACAGCTTTTTACAAAATAAATTCTAAATAAATTCTAAATTCTGGCTATTTGTTGCAGCTAATCTACAAAATGGCTGGACCGATTTTGACGCGACTTTCAATGGCAGACAACTGATGTTATAAGGAGTTACTAAGCCTTCTTTTCTTTTTAACCCCCAACGTAATTGAACGATGTTATAGAAATAAATTTAGGGCTGCGCGCAAAAAAATTAAACCCCATGATAATTACTGACATTCACGTTAATGTTACTTCCTACAATTTTAATAAAGATAGGTATTTAGTTATCCCCACTAATAATGGCTTTATTATATAAAAAAAAATGCAAAAAGTTGTTCCCTAAACTTGGTTCCAAACGGCTGTAATAAAATAAGTAATCAAATTCGTTCATAAACACCTAAAATGACTGTTTTACTTGTGATTTTCCGAAATGAAATTAAGCTGGGCTGTTGCCTCTAGGGGGCGTAAGCGTCCGTCATTTAATTTTAGCACGTCAGGGGTCCAATCGGCGGTTATTGTTTTTTGTGATAACGTCAAAATAAAATTAATGAGGGCCTCGTTGTACGGCGCGGCGGGTAGCGTTATATTGTGGAATAAGTGCCTTTTGTTTGGGAAATGGTTGCTTTAAGTATAGTGCTGTGAGGTAATTGTTGGCTTTAAAAGCGGTGTCGTGTAGAAATATGTTGGGGGTGCGTAGTTATTAATGGGGACAAGTATTTTTATTTTACAGGATTAAGGCGTGTCAATTCTTTTATTGCCATTTTTTTATTCGTTAACAACTCGGTCACGCGTCGCCGCCATGTTCATCATTATATTACATGCATTTATTTGATTGACTTTAGCCTAAAATATGTTTTGACCTTGTTATGTTAATTTTTGTTCAAAATTTTAATAGTATATTTACTGACCGATTCTTATACACGTGATTGTACTTACAACAAAGAACTATCCCAAAGAAACGATTTTTTTAAATCGGCTTAGTGCTTGACCTCAATGCCCCAATAGAATATTAAGTAACAAAAACAACACACAATCAGCTGTAATTTAATTAAGACTTATCCCTTATTACAAACAAAACTATTCAACTTTTACCATCCATAATTATTTTTTATTTAACTAAAGTAACCCTTACGTAACGCACGCGTGCGCACGCCTTCGCGAGAGAGGTCATGCGCACTGCATATTAAAAATTATATATTTGAGACAGTTATCATGAGTACAATCATCATCATCATCTGCCTAGCCTTTTCCCAACTATGTTGGGGTCGGCTTCCAGTCTTACCGGATGCAGCTGAGTACCAGTATTTTACATGGAGCGACTGCCTATCTGACCTCCACAACCCAGTGACTGGGTAATACGATACCCCTAGGTAAGACTGGTTGTCAGACTTTCAAGCTTCTGACGACTCGTAACGACTGTCAAAGATCCACGTATGACAGCCGGGACCAACAGCTTAACGTGCTTTCCGAGGCACGGAACGATGTCAGTGATGTCTAAGATAAACTTAGAAAGTACATATGAATTGAAAAAGTCACAGTGGTACTTGCCCGGATTCGAACCCACAACCTCATGCATGAGAGGCGGGCGCCTTAACCACTAGACCATTATCATCATCGATCATGAGTACAATCATGACTGTTTAAATATCAGTCACTGATTACCAATCACCCTATAAAGTTGATGATTATGATGCATGGTAAAAGTCTAATATTTTATGTTTGCACAATTTTAAATGTATTGTAAGTGTATTTATGAAAAATAAATAAAATAACAAAACATTTGCAAACCTTTTGTACACCAATCTATGATTTACAAAAGCCATGCACAAAAGGACTTCATTAGTTCTAACTGCACAATGCGTGTAAAAATTCCCGCTCAGACATGCGTTCTGTTGACAAAGCGATTGCTAACCCACATCCGTGTTCGGCGTGTACCCTTCCGCTCTCCATACACAGTGCAAACAAGCTCCTATGGTGGAAAACCAACGACATTGAACAAACAGGACCATGACACGGCAAACACCATGGACGGAGGGAAATTCTAAGGTGAGAAAATACTGTTGTCCATTATTTAGAAAAGGTGTTTTGTGTGCGACAACATTTTTCTTGTGCTACTTTGAAAGATATCTCGGGCCATTCTATTATGTTTTTCTTTGAGATAAAAAGGAAATGTGTGGGAGTTACGACTATTTTGAAGCTTTATTTGCTTAAACCTTTTTAATACAGAAAAATTAACTCTTTATCTCAGATTATTTTTTTAAACAAACAGCATCTGTTACTTTTAAGTGTCATTTAAAAAAATACTTTCAAGGATTCGTTTCATAAAAATTTTAAATAAGAATTTAAGTGTTTTTTTCTACGTTGAATATAGAAAACATTTCTAATTTACATTCAAAAGAAACCTTACCTTGACCCGAAAGCTAAATTAATAAAAGGTCGCTTTTTCAATTAAGAATAACGACGTTAACACGAAACCTTTTAAAGTAATAAACAGGTTTACAAATAAATTAATTATGAAGTTAAAACACGCCTTAAACAGAACTATTGATAAACTAATAAGCAATTTGTTTGCTCAATGATCTTGTTGGAAGAAAGCCTGAATTAATTTTATGAAATCTATAGTTAGCTCTTCATAGAGGAATTAATTAATTATGTATCTACCTTTTATCTCCTGTGTTAATGTGTTTCATTGAAATTAGCTAAGCTTGAATAATGCGATAATAGGAATATAATTAAATATAAGAGTATAATTAATTATATTTATGTACACATACATAAAACATACACTCATGACTGCCGCCTCGTTGGTCTAGTGGTCGCAAAGCGCGACTGCTGAGTATGAGATCTTTGGTTCGATTCCCAGGTCGGGCAAAGTGTTATTGAGTTTTTCCGTCAGGAATTTCTCAGTAGCAGTCTCGGAGTCTGGATTTGTGCCCGATTGATAGCAATAGGCTTGCCCCCATTGTACATTACTACATTGTACTTAAACATAACTGGCGAAATATGGGTGTACTAATGGGTACTCTTCTGCCTAACCATTGGGGGATTACAGGCGTGATATGTATGTATGTATGTTTATTGTTGAAAAAGAGTTACATCCATCTTCAGTCTGTGTGACTGAATTCCACACTAGAATACCCTGTGTCCCTCTTTCGTATAATGTAAAGCAATATACAAGTTGTGTTTTCAAATATGAAGTTAATTACAGTTTGAACAAAACAATAAAGAGTAGAAAAAAATTATTTTGACATGGGTTTTTGTGTTGATTATTGGGTTATTCAGAGTAGTGTAGATTGTTAAGTGAAGCTTAAGCTGGGGGTGTGAGAGTAATGATAACTGAGAGTACCTAGTTCCAAACCCGCAATCTCTTCTTCGTGAAACGGGTCATCATGAAACAAGGATAAGTATAGTGAGCCGAAATAGCACAAACACCCCGACCGGACCCTTTGTTTGCATTCGCTATACCCGTATGTACAGAGTGGAATAGCCTCTTGGGTCATATTTCGCGTTGGGTTGCTCTGTCCATCAATTTGTATCTTCGCTCAAGAACTGGACCAAAAGCAAGGTTAGAATCATACAGTACGTAGGAGTAAGTATTCCCTCATGAAGATTTCGTCCAGAAATACATGAAGGTCGTAGATAAAATCTTAGTATCTACATTGTTATGGTGAATCCTTTGAATGATCACAAACAAGAAAAGCGATATGAATATTTAAAAAATTATTTGGTTCGTTTCAGTCGCAAAACAAAACAAATTTGCAAGATTTTTATTATTAAAAAAAAACTGGCCAATTGTGGGGTCGGACTCGCTATAACGGGTTTCAGGGTCACTACATTTCTTTTTTTTAATAGTTTAGTAAATAAACACGTTTTAGGGGGTTTCAGGGTCACTACATTTCTTTTTTTTAATAGTTTAATAAAAAAACACGTTTTAGGTAATTTCTAACGTTATGTTATTTTTATTTTTTGTTGTACTGCCTCGTTGGTCTAGTGGTCGCAAAGCGCGACTGCTGAGCATGAGTCTTGGGTTCGATTCCCGGGCAAAGTGTTATTGGTTTTTTCCGTCAGGAATTTCTCAGTAGCAGCCTCGGAGTCTGGATTTGTGCCCGATTGATAGCAATAGGCTCGTCCCCTATTACATGGGACTTAAACATAACTGGCGAAA
The DNA here is from genome assembly GCA_949316365.1 of Hoplodrina blanda. Classification (NCBI taxonomy): domain Eukaryota; kingdom Metazoa; phylum Arthropoda; class Insecta; order Lepidoptera; family Noctuidae; genus Hoplodrina; species Hoplodrina blanda. Next base: position 493,899 of record OX438586.1, on the reverse strand, counting down.
TGTGGGTGTACTAATGTGTACGCCTCTGCCTAACGTTTCGGGGATTACAATCGTGATGTTACGTTATGCTTGTTATAGCAGCTGTGGTATTACATACTCTGTGACAATTTTCAAGTGTCTATCTATGTTGGTTCAAAAGATACAGCCCTAAGCCCTGTGATGGACGGACGGACGGACAGCGGATCCATAGTAATAGGGTCTCGTTGGCACTTCTGAACCTTGAAAAGCTAGATTTCACAGCCACTGGCCCAGCTTACCATCCTAATCCCAAATCCCTTCATTCGCTACAAACTGCTTACTGCCCTCAACAGTTTACTGTAAGTCCACGATACATCACGTCCTGAAACCTTCAGGGCTTAAACTTTATCTCGGCCTAAGGCGGGGTATCATTAATTTTTTCGACCGCTCTTAACATTTATCACTGAACTAGGAAAACAGAAGAAAACTGTAGTTACATAAAAAGTTGTGTGATAGAAAAGAGGTTTATTTATTCACTTGAGAAAAGTCTGGAATGAAGTTTTTCCTTATCTGTGAACTCATTTTCTTGTGAAAAATATTTCGAATAGTTTTCTTTTGGAATCTAGTGTTTTAGTAATAATGGAGGCTAGTCACGACGTTGTAAAGGATTATGGTTACTGTTATTGTTAGACGTACAAAAAACGAACCACTAAGATTTTTCTTTTGTTAACATCACGCCTGTTATCCTCGAAGGGTTAGGCAGAGGTACATTTAGTACACCCACATTTCGCCAGTTATGTTTAAACTACATGTAACAGGGGGCGAGCCTATTGCCATCAATCGGGCACAAATCCAGACTCCGAGGCTGCTACTGAGAAAAACCTAATATCACTTTGCCCGACCTGGGAATCGAACCCAAGACCTTATGCTCAGCAGTCGCGCTTTGCGACTTTTGTTAAGTTGTGAATAAATTTAATGTTGTTAATCTCCTATGTTCAAGTACCATACAAATAAATTGATATCACTGAGTCCACTTCGCACTGACTAAGGCACTTGTATCAAAGTGCGGCATGAGATCAATCCCTCTAGGTCACGTTCACGCATGCACATAAGTGGGGGTGACATAAGTGGGAGGGAGAAAATGGAGCTGAGTACAGAAATATGCCCAAGGACACAGGCGCTTTTGTATGCCTTAAATATTGGCATATACGTACCTAGTATTTTGTGAATAAGTGCCGGCATCGTAGATGCTACGACGTAGCACTGCTACGCCTGCTACGATGTGGTCGTAGCTCGCTCTATTTCTTCCACGCGTATTAACCCCACTACCGTGTAGCGAAAATTTCAAAATGGCAACGTTTGTTAAGAGGCTTTCACTCAGCCTCGCTCCTTTCAGAGTATTTGCTACACATTTTCGTAATGAAATCTTTACATAGTATAAAACAAAGTCGCATCCCGCTATTTGCACGCTTAGATCTTTTAATCTACGCAACGGATTTTAATGAGGTTTTCATCTATAAATAGATTCAAGAGGAAGAATTATGTATCTACATTGCACCCGTGCGAAGCCGGGGCGGGTCGCTAGTTAGCTATAAACCTCAAGAGCGTAATTGTGTTGGTGATGCCAAACAATTTTCTAGGCCTAAGATCTAAACCATTTTCGCTACAGCCTATCTTCCATTGCATACCACCCTTATTTCTACGCACCCCACACAATCAGTGGGCTAATGACACAGCCTGTAGGAAACTGCACACTTTGTCACGAGAAACGTTTGTTTGTTTCAGTAATGACGGCGATGCGTGCTTGTTTTTTACCCCGAAAGGGTGACAGTTCGTGTGAGGGGAGAGACGGCGGAGTTGTGATTTGTACAAATGAGACTCACTTTCGGTGCATAATTTTTTGGGGCCAATTTTCCGGGTTGTTTGTTAGAACGTTTCGTAAATGATAATGACGATTTTTTTCTTGATAGACTGCAGTTCTCTTTTGTTTTTGTTGACTCAATATTCTTTTACTTTTTTCTTTTACAGGATGTTACGTTGAGTATTTTGTAATGTCAGTTGACTTTTTATAGTTTTGTATGTTTTTATCTGACTACCTGAGAAGGAGGATAATGCCTTCATATGAATAATTTAAATAATAAATTGTTACAAGGAATTTTATTTCATCTTTTTTTTTAAAGGAGAAACATTTTAATTTTGATTCCGTTATCATGGGATTAACAAACAATTTAAAAGCCTCCGAATGCCTTTGACTCTCACGATTTTATGTCTTGAGATATCCCTTGAGGAAGCATGTTCCTAAACGGTATCTACTGATGCTTATTTGTCAAGGGAATAGAATCCAGAAACCAGATTATAGGTATTTGGTAACCTGGTGACCCGAATTTGTATTAAGGTTGCCAGGTAAATAATTATAATCTGAGTGAATTATTTATTTACAGATCTAATATGGCCCCAGCACTATTATTATGTATTACTCAAGATTATGTCAGTTTCTCTGATTGAGGTTTCAAATTAAACATAATTCTAAAATATTTCTTCAGACACTTAAATCGTAATTTTCGTTTTAAGGTGACGTTAAATAAATTATCTGAGAGACTAGATAATTTATTATCGTTCAGTTATAATAAATTGCGAAGGTATTGTAAGAATTAGTACAATTATTTTTATTTATTACAGAGGAGATAATGAAAAAACGGGTCTCAACCCTATCTTTTTAAAGGGTATCAAATGTTTTACAAATAAACGATGTTATTTTATTACTCTAGATTACGTAATTGAGGCTTTTTCTTATCAGGTTTTAGGGGTGTACTATTCCAGTCGGCTTTAAAGATGCTAATAGCTATTGATCTAGTAATAGTCTGTAATAGCTTACGACTAAAAATAGGTAAAGTTGTTTTTTTTAAATAAGTAATCTCTGGAAGTATTCATCCTTTTACAAAGAATCGTTCAATGGTAGAAAGCTACATTATAGCTGAGTGCCATGGGTAATGTTTTATGGAAGTTAAAAGGTTATATGGTGTACCTACTATAAACTACTACTACTATCCCTGGTAGGTACTTGATATCCACGCAGACGAAATCCCGAGCAGGTAGCCTATAGGAACTTAAATAACCTTAATAAGAATAAGAATTTTTATTAAACAAGAAAGTGATTACAAAATTGTGTGAAGTCCCTGTCCTGTGCTAGGTGGTAGACATCACGGCTGTTGTGCCCGAAGGGTTAGGCAGAGGTGTAGCCATAGTACACTCACATTTCGCCAGTTATATTTAAGTCCCATGTAATAAGGGGCGAGCCTATAATTGCTATCAACCAGGCACAAATCCAGACTCCGAGCCTACTACCGAGAAATTCCTAGATGATATACCCGTAATAAAAAATAAATGTAATGATATTGAATTGAACAATTCACCGACATATCACTATATGGATCTCACAAAATCAATCACCCAAGCACACAACACAAACCCAACAAAGACAAAAAAACAATTGCAGCTACAAATGAATCCTTTCTGGATTGTAATGGCTTCACAAGTGCCGAAAACGTGAACCAAAGGACGCGTATGAAAGGGATACGATATTAATTAAAACTTGAGCTCCCGCGGGCCTCGCAGTAACAATTAGTGGGATGCTGGATGCCTCGTACGTCCAGCGGTTTATTTTAAAAGCTGGACACGGACAGGCTTCAGCGAATAGATTAGTCCCGGGGGTGTCATAAGATTCGAGATGAAGTATCATTTCTGGATTGGATCAAGGTCGTCTTTGCGATCTATTAATATAAAGTTTAATTATGGTATACTATACAAAGTTACTTAGTCTTATAAATTGTGATTTCGTGACTCTTCAGTGTTGTGGAGTTGGTGGCTTTGTCTATCAGGATGATGAGTTGATTAATTATGATGATAGATAAATAAAACAGTTTTTATGCAAAGTCGAGTCAAAGTATATCATTTATTCCAATTATACCCTTAAAAGGCACTTTTGAACGACATTTACAAGCAAGATAATTAAATCTAGTTGCCCCTTTCAAAAGATAGTTTCGTGTGGAGAAGAATGGGGTTAGAAACTCCATAGTATTGTTGCTTCATTGGAACAGATTGGACAGACATATTTTCCTGAGAATGCCTTAATAAAATGGGCGGTTTACAAGAAAACCTCACTTGGAAAGACATTTTGTATGAATCGAATTCATTTAGCATCCCTTTTTTCGTTGGGACAGAAGAAGAATAACAAAAAATAAACAAACAGGACAGTCCACGGAACGCAAGATGTTGGTCCACAATACAAAAACCTTACTTAAAATGAATCCCAGTATTTATTTATCCGAACACAACAACCCGTGTTTTCATTACAACTAAAGTTTCATTTTATTCATTGTATTTCCAACGTACAGTGCCTCCACAGTTTCAAGTTTCTATTAAACCGACAACAAAACAAACAAAATACCTACATTTTATTTTGATTCCTATAACAATTCACTTGACTACATACTATTCATGTATTCCATATTCACAAACTGGATTCAATCTTAACGTGCTGACCATAAAATCGATATTAGCTTATTAAGTTGTGAGATGGTTAGTCTAACCAGCCAGTTCTTAGCCTTCGTTTCAGTCTTTAGTAATAGCAGTATTTGAAAGATGATTTGTAGACGGTATAATTTATCATCATCATTCATGAGCATTCATAAACTTGTTCTGAACACAGCAATAGTAATTCGTGAGTGAAGTCCGTGCGTGCATTCGGCAATCTTTGTTGAGTATTAACACGAGTAGGTCCCACAGGCCACCACGGCGAATTATAGCGGAGCTAAGGCGTACCACGTATAACTTGGCACAGTAAACGCAAGGTTAATTATGAGGATGACTTGAGGGTTGTTTGCGGAGCATTTTCTTAGATTTTATTGTAAGACAACATCTTGTTTCAACACAATTATTGTGTTTTCATTTTGCTGTTATTTCACAGAATGCAGTATTCTCCAGTCCAAGCAACATTGTTACTTTAATGTTTATTATCGAAATAACAATTCCTAGTATTGTTATGTTCTAATCTTACAAATAGCAATACGTATGTAATTTCATCAAGTTTATCAGATTGCGACCCTACCTTTTCGGGGCTGGCTATAAAATCCGCAAAAATATAGGTATTCCGCTTACTTAACAACAAAACACAATCGTAAACAATCTTACGTAAAAAACCAATCGCAATTTCAGCAACGATTTACTGTTCAATATCGGATTTACTACGATTTTATTTGAAAACAAGCGCAGGCTAGTTGTTACTCAGTCGGCTGGTAACAATTGCTACGGAGGCGTGAAATGGTCAATTGTACCCGCGCCGCGCGAGGGGGTTGCGTGCGGAGCCTTTCATGGCGAACGTATCATACTTATGTAGGTAAATAGGTAATGGAATGTGGGGCATACATTGTATTATATTCTGAAGAATTGTTCCAAGTTGTGATCACAATTATTATTGACGATTTGTGTATGTTTTCAAGCCCAAAACTAATAAAAATAAGTCAAAGTCAAAGTCAAATCATTTATTTCAATTAGGCCATTACAAGGCACTTTTGAACGTCAAGGGTAAGGGTACTAGAATAATTGATATCACAATTTCAATAACAATTTCAACACTTTGGTCTCAAAGCCTGAAGTGGTTTCCACTGCCTTGAAACTACAAAGCGTACGTTGATAACATCTGATTACTTAATTTTATCGAATAGGTTGTAAAGACTTGTAGTTCCAAGTGCACACATAAAACTAAATCAGAACAATACTGTTTGTAAGAGCTAAACTTGTATTGAATGCTCCGTAAAGCGCAGTAGTGATTTATCTACGTTGCATGTGAATATCGTCAGTTATTTCTATCCTGTATGTGCAAGTTAGCTTCAGTCGTTCAATAAGCTAGTGTTTGTTTGTTCACAGACGCTTGTGCAAAGCGCCGGAAACGCCGCGACAGCCGCGCGACTCGATTCCTATACACTTTTTGTGTGGTCCAAGATATAAGATAAAGCGAGCATTATGATTGTATCTTCTTTGGCATTGAATCTACGAACAGAAACTGCTTTTCATCGATGGTTTTTAAGGCAATGATTATACCAATACTCATGTAGTCCACATCGCTTTGTGTGTCCTAAAGATACTATTACAAACTAACGTGCAATTTACGGAGTACTTTTGTTAAAGATTTATGTGCAGCGACCATAATATGTTTCGGTTTGACAAGCGACAAGAGTTGAAGAGTTAATAGTGGAAAGATTGTTTTTTGCTACGAATCTGTAAAAAGATTTAACACTTAAGAAAAAAAAACCTTCTTAGTAGACCCTGTAGTGTAAGTCGCTGCTCGTAGCTTGGCCCGTCCCCACAAGGGCTAGTTAAAGGCAGACCAGAGCGTATCCTGCGACACAGTAGCAGGCGTTTGTTCTGCACTCATTGTTCAGGAGCGCTTTGTTCGGTGAAAGTTGGCGTTGTACCTGCAATGAGAGCAGGCGCCTGCTTGCGGCCGACAAGCGAAGCCAATCATAAAGCATGTGCTGCTTTGTGATTGGCTCCGTTTGTTGCTTGATCGAGTCACTGTTGTGGTTAGTGAAACTGTTAGGTACGCTCTGTGCAACAATAGCAGAATTTCAATGGTTAGGTAGGTAGTACACTGGTAGTTTGTAATCGAGTTGAAAATTTTCGTGAATATTATTAGCAGTCAAGTCGACACAAATGGCAATAAACTTTTACAGATATTATAATCTTATAATTCTCAATGACGATTTGCTTTAATTTCACCTTTGTCTGAAATTGTAATAGCTTTTTTTAATTTAGTTTTTATGATTAATCATTTTGTATTAATATTTTTGTATCCATCTAGATATTTATATGTGCATTATGTGGTCTCTTATAAATTGAAAGAACTCATTTAACGCCAACAAATGGGTTCAAATGTCATGTATCCTTTGTAACCAAACAAATCACCAAAAGTCAAGGTGTTAATTGATTCACTGAACTTTGTTACCTACAGTAACATGCTATTTCCATAGATGATTGTAAGTTTTGTTTTAGGCACTTGATATGGCTAAATGTCAAAATGGCCACGAGCGAACAAAATAGAATTTTTTTTTCCTTAGGCCAGATTTATACTAAATTATTACAGTAACTACGATATTGTGTAAAACCTAAATATTTTTTACACTATAATGTAACAGTAATTATTTTTAATACCTGCTCTCTGTGAAGGTTTACTAGAGGGACAATTACTATAAATGGGTTTACTTTCAATGTATTGTTATGTTAATAAAATAAAACCTCATAAATAATAAAGTCTATATACATGTAAACAAAACGACCTTTGAATAAATGTTTTATTAATATTTAACAACTTGATAAAGTGTTAGAGCTTATATTCAACAGGCCATTATTATTCAAATAACGTTTCTAGCAAAAACTGTTTTAGAATAATATTTATTTGGTTATATAAATAACTGGTAGGTAAAAGTCAGACTTTTTTTTTCTAATTGGTTTTATACCGTCTGTAATAACTTAGAGTACCTAAATGTTAAAATTACTAAAAGTGAGACCCAATTAATTTTTTTGTTCTTTTTTTTTTCAAATAAATCTCGACTTTGTGCCGTTCATTTTAGGTTGCTCACTGACCCGTTAAGTTTACAGCGAAATATATTTTTAATGAGAAATCGTATTTATTTTTAGCAAAAGAATTTTATAGAATATAAAATTGTTTATATAATACACTAGCTTTTGCCTTCGACTTCGTCCGCGTAAATGTCGGACCCCCGTTCATCCCCTTAGAAGGTAAATTTTAAAAAATCCTTTCTTAGCGGATGCCTACGTCATAACATCTACCTGCATGCCAAATTCCAGCCCGATCCGTCCAGTGGTTTGGGCTGTGCGTTGATAGATCAATATGTCAGTCAATCAGTCACCTTTGAGTTATATATATTTAGATAGTATACAGTAGAATTTACGATTACGTTAAAATAAGGAAATGAGAGCTTACAATCTGGCATTTAAAACTGTTTTATCATAATAAATTATAAGTAGTTAATAATCTCTACATACTCACAAGTTTGCGCTTAGATCTATTAAGCTACGCAACGGATCAATTAATGCGGTTTTCATTTATACTCGTAGAATGAAAAAGGGATTCAAGAAAAAGGTATCTAAGGGATGTATCTATATTGCACACGTGTAATAATACCTATGTACGTACTAACGACAATGACAGTAATTCAAGTCTCCATAAACCGCAAAGTGTGGGTCTATAGCCTTCTGTATCTGCTGTACCTTCAACTTTCATAAATTAATTTTGCCTCAACAACTGTGGAGTGTAAATGAAAAAAACTCATCTATACGTCGCGCTGCCGACATAAAAGTAATTATTTTCTAACGATTTTTTTTCAGTTGCTGTCTCTTTCACGCTCATTTTCTTTTTGCTCTACAGGTAGATTGTAGTGTCTAGCTTCGATAATAGAAACTGATGACTAACTCATTTCACAAATTAATTTATTTTCGGAAAATTATTATTAGTGGATGTTTCATTTTGGCAGTATTTTCTATAAGAGAAAAAAAATCTTTAAATAATATTTATTAGATATTGTAAATAGAAAAACACAAACAAATCCTCTTTATCGAACAGTAACGTTCAATGAAAATACACAATTGGAAGTCTAATCAGTCAACTTCAAAAACATCCTAAATCTCCGTCAACAACAAATACGTAGCAATGTTTATTTTCCTCCTAATTTCGTAAATTTTCAGCATTTTTCAGTCTCCCGAGCCACAGACTCTGGTGCCAGGGGACTCGCAGAAGTAGGTCACAGCATACATTCTGCCAACATTGGAAAACAAAGCTAAATCTGTGTTTTAGCACACTTTTCCTCCTCCATCATAATACTTTGCTTAATAATTTAGATTTTGAAATTTAAAGCTAAACAGATTTAGAACATATTTTCCTCCGCTTTATTATAAACATAACATAATATCACGCATGTCATCCCCGAAGGGTTAGGCAGAGGTGTACCCATTAGTACACCCACATTTCGCCAGTTATGTTTAAGTTCCATGTAATAAAATTATATTTAGTGCAAGTAATGAAATATGTTGTCACTTTAATAAAAATGTCAACTAAGTCGTATAGCAGCAAATCCAATCTTAAAATCGTCGTATCCTACGAATAGTGCCCTAACGAACATAAGGGCTTTCTTTTTTTATTGCATAATTCAATTCTGCTCGTCATACCACAGATAACCAGTTTAGCAAAACAATTAAAAACCGCACAGGTTATCAAATAATTAGGTTTTCTAAAAAGCCACAATTTTAAGCACTACGTTTTCAACGAAGAAAAAAGTCACAACCGCCGTCGCGCCTTCGTTCTACGCGAGTAGTGGGGGTGCGGGGACGCGGCGAGTGCGTCTAAGCGCCGCTCGGGCCCGCTCGGCTAGACGGCTAGTATTCGGCGGAACGCGGAGATTGTTAGTTGCGGCGAGCGTAAACTAATTTTTAAATAAAAAACTTTTATGCTTGTATTACTAAAGTTTAGTAATAATTATTAAATATTAAATTCTTAAATAAAATATTATATATTCTTTTATAACATTCACATGTTCCTAGTAATGTTAAAATAGTTATGATACACAAATTCCTATGCCATAAAAATAAAAACCCGCATGAAAAAAACATATACAGGGCATTAAGGCGGTTGTGGCCTCGACATTTCCGCAGATAAAAGGCATAATGTAACTTATTTCTCAAGTTTAGACGTACTAAGCCTTAACACAACGGAGAAAAAGGATTTAAGGGACAAAATGCGTATAAACTATAAAGATAATTTATTAAAAATAATGCTAACCAAACCATAAAATACCAATACACATTATATTAAACCACCAATACATATTTTGTCACATTTAATTTAATTAAACACAAAATAGTGTCTCCTGAAAAGTAGCTGTTATGCAGTTACGCCCCTATTCGTAGGATACGACGAAATAGCAGAATCATCCACTTGCAGTACAAGGAAAAATAACATTAATAAAGTGCAAAAATGATAACAAAGAGAGCTGGCCGGCCAGGTAAGAATCACGAACCAGCGAGAAAAAATTGTCTGTTTCAATACTCTTCATTTTATTATTTTATACAGCTCCTAAGTTGGATTGTAGAAAAGTAAGAACTGAAGCTCTAGTTGAATTTTTATAGCCGTGTTAATGGAAGTACATTTTTCTTAGTTTTTCTTTCTTTCAGTGTGACAAGAAAAACGTGAAAATGAGGGTGCTTAGAGTATCCGTGCGATCTGTAAGTCGACTGAGCAGAGGACTCGACTCAACTCAAACGCGATTTTAAAAAGCTATTTAATATTTCCTTGAGCAGAATTTCTTTAGTGGGAAAAAATAAACTTTTCCTTTGTATTTTATCTGCGCGTTAAAAAATAACAATAAAAATAAGTTTAGATAAGTCGGCACGTAACGGAATCGGAGTCAGTGAATCGAGAAGTGTAGTTATAAAGTTGTTTAGCTGTACAACTTGTGTTAAACACAAGTATATTCTCCAAGTGTCCGTCTAATAACAAAACTTTCACAAGAAAAGCTTGCAAACTAACACAGGTTAAATGAGCGGAGTAACAAACTATTTATAACAGAGTTTTTTTTCGAAAAGGTAAGCAAAAACTAAGCTGCTTTGTAAGCGTCCGTTTATGAAGAAAGTGTAGCGTTACCTTGTTGTAATTTAAATTAAGACTTTATTATAAAATAGCTTTTATATAAACTGGAAAGTGATAAAGGCAGGTTTAGAATATTGAAAATACGGGTCTTTGTATAATGCTAAAAGAAAAGAAAGTGTGAGCACTCAAGTCTGGGTAAACGACCTTCGGGAGCAGGAAACCACTTTTTACACAGGACCAGACTTGCTTTTACACTTTATTCTAAAAACCAAAAGTTAAATATTAACGAACAAAACACCTTTAGCCCTTAGGTAAGCCATTGTATATACGGCTATAACGGGTGTAAAAAAGACGCTTAACGTAACCGAAAGATGTTAAGGCTTGCTTTTATTAAAGGTTAAAGTTCCTACCTTTTGTCACCTTTTTTTTAAAGAAAAGATGTTTTAAATATTATCATAACTTATCTTTAAATATTAACATGACCCCTATACTGTTGCATGCCCCCGATCATTTATATTGCGCAGTACCATAAAAAGTGATACTTTCAAACCAACAAAAAAGAAAGTCTTTTTCCAGCATAAGTTTTTGCTCTTTAAGTTAGTTTGTTTTTTCACCCCCAAGTTTTAATTATAGGTAGGTATGATTTCATACTTGATAACTTGATCGAAATTAAAGCCTTTGATGTCATTACACGCATGAGGAACAACACTAAAGGACCAATTTTACGTCGCAATGTGGCGCAAAATGCAATCACATGCAACGTTGTATGAAACCGAATGTAATGGTAATATCTCTTTGTGAGGCGTAAAATATCTGGCCGATATAACCATACATACAGTAATATTTTGGTCAATAGCTGTGTATGTATATACTAGTATTTGCCCGCTACTTCGTCCGCGTGTCCGCTACGTGTTATGGCTACGGGTTATTTCACCCGAGTTACGGCTTTGCTTACTGTACAGCTCTCATGTGTCATAGTGTGATGTTATATAGCCTATGCCGCCTGAATCTGGCTATCATAAACATAACATAACATCACGCCTGTAATCCTCGAAGGGTTAGGCAGAGGTGTACCCATTAGCACACCCACATTCATCATATTATTATACAAAATCCAATCCGATGTATAGTTTTTAGAAATTAGCGCGTTTAAACATACAAACAAACTCTTCGAATTTATTATATTAGTATAGATTTAATACTACCTTCTGCCCGCAACTTTGCCCGCGTAGTGAAATAATTTTTGTAATGATGAAGGCATTAATACAAACTTTTAGAATACAATAGCATTCTTATCTCAGTGTCGATCTGTCAAAAGTGTCTCTAATTTATCTACATTTATTGACACGCTAAGATGAGATTGCCACTACTCGTATATTTTTCGTTTTTAATTTCATAGTAATTGTCATTCAGATCAGTAATTTTGCAAATTACTTCTTACGAAGAAACATATTTTTACCTCTCTATAATATCTGTTTCTATGATGAAATCGTTACAAACAATAAAACGCTTGCCTCTTCATTCATAATAAATCTGCTCTTATTATTTATTTATCTGTACCTCACGAACCCAACAAGGATACATCCTCATAATTTCTCCTTCCTTCCCCAAAACAAAATACAAAAAATATATTATAATGAAAACACTCGAAATATATCATTTTTGTCGGAAAATATAACTTCCTTACGCTATAAATCACTATATAAGGAAAACTATAGAACTCGCATACTAGAGACATGAATGTGTTTTTATGATACCTTCAATTTGTTCGAGGAGATGAATGGCATTTACGGTTTTTTAAAACCGGTTAAAAAACGCTAACAACTATAACAAGATCCAAATTAAAATATAATCGGAAAGTTATGTCATCTCAGCAACAATCAACGACAAAAACTCATTAAAAATGTAGGTATCGTAGAAGTATTTTTGACAGATTAAGGAGATTAGAATGCGAACATTCTCAAACATACGAGAATCGACCACCTGGTTGATAGCCTTATAACCAAGTAGCATGGTAGTCCTATTCAACCTGTATCATAAGTTACGTGCAACTAGAACGAGCTATAATCACCAATCAGTAGTGATTGTATAAGAGTTTATCACCGTACTTTGCGAACACAGATTTGCTAAAGCAAAATTGATACCAAAATGCAAATGCCCCATTAAGGGTGTTACTGCCAAAAATTTACAAAATGTTGCTCCAAAATATCGTAACATAATACCTAATAAAGTATCGTTATCAAAGTGAGGGCGTTTCGCAAAGTGAACGCTGCATTTTCATAATAGGTGCAATTTTGTGCGGAGTGTTGCGGGACGGTGCGGGACGGTGCGGGGCGGTGCGGAACGGTGCGATCTAGCCACTTTATGTACGTAACGTGTGATTCTTCCGCCTCATAATGTAAAGGAAAATGGTGCGGTGTTTTGTTCCTGTATATATTTTTTAAAGATTTTGTTTTCGCTTTAAGTTTCAAGATTGTTCGATGTCAAAGCAGAATAACGCTTAAAATAATATGGTTAAGAGTTAAATTACCGATAGACTTGTTGGATTTTATAAAATGCTGTTGCCATTTGAAAGTACCTAGCTGGCTTTTCACTTTAAACGTGATACAAAAGCTCTTAGATGAAGAGTATGTAAGTAAGGATTTAGATCAGCTAGATTTATAAAAAGCTATCGCTAATCAACACCACAGAAGGTTCTTAATTCAATCCATTATTTATCATAGTAACTTATCAATTTCTAAAAATAAATTATAGAACTTTTTGTAAAAATCAAGAATTCGGCACGATTCATTTTAAAATGCCGTTCAAAAAGTGGAACATCGCCCCACCAACTTATCCTCCATTATTAAGTAATTACTGGAATCTGTTCGGACTAATATTAAAATCATAAATTCTCTTTATGTCTACGAAAAAGGTTAAAACGAGCGCTTTATACCAGTTTAAGGGCTAACCATTCTTAAAGGGGTTTCTGTAACAGTTACGTCACAAGTTTCAAGTTAAGGGGAAAAAATGAATTAAATGATAACTGAAAATTTTATGTCGTGTTCAAAAATTATTTTTAAGAAATTAAGGGTGAGTGAGAATAAAATACAAAAATGAAGAAAACAGTCGTATGATGTGAAAATATGGCAATTAAAAAAGTTAAGTCGGATAATAGAGTTTAGTTGGACGTTTAAAGTTCAGTTGGGTGAAGAATTTTACAGTATACAGCGTAAAACTTATAGAAGAAAAAGAAAGTTTTTAAAGTCAAAGACAAATCAATTAATTCAATTAGATTATTAGACCATTAAAAGGAATTTCTGAGTATTTTTTAAGAAAATAGAATAGAATCTAATTGCCCCTTCCAAAAAGTAGTTTCTTATGGAAAAGAATGAAATGAATGAATGGATGATTGTCAGATTTTAGTACGGTGGATGTATTTAGTACAGTGGAGGATTTAAAGGAAGCGAAGTCAAAGCCGAAGCATTTATTTTAATTAGACCAATTTCAGGCAGGAATTGTCAAGGAGTCGGTCAGTTAGAAAGTTGAAGCTAAGATTAACAGTAGGTACAATTATAAATGGAATATAAAGTATAAAGTTGCACGTTCCAAAACGTAGGTAAGCATGAGAAGAACAGGAAAGAAACTCCACGGACACTCTTATCCATTTTATATTCAATTGTGTTAATGACAATGCTACTTTATGTAAAGCACAATCTGAAATAGGTTGTGTGGTCAGACATATTTACTTTTTTATTAGGTTTTACAAAATTATGATTACAAAATTCTCGTTGCTTCTGTACGTGAAAACAAGGTGAAGGAGTGAATAGAGTACGAATTTTTTTATATTTAACAAATCACACACACATGGGACACACACACCCCGGGACTTAAAACATAACTGGCGAAATGTGGGTGTACGAATTGATACACCTCTGCCTACCTCTGCCTCTGCCTTTCCGGGGATTGCAGGCGTGATGTTATATGTTAACAAATAGCACCCTTGATTCCCTCATCCAATTCTCTCAACATAACCATACATACTTTAATTAACCACAATCTTCATCGAATCTTCAATGAAATTAATACGAAACTACTAAAACACTTGTTCAATTTAGAGGAACATAGTCGTGGCTGAGACTACAAAATTTATGAAGGTGTCCGTATGTTGTGAGAACGGTGGAACCACAACATGTGTGGGGACAGAAGGTCAGCTTCTTACATCTAGTTAGAATAGGCGCTAGTATACATGGACGCGGTCGTACGGCGATCTCACTAAACTAGTTGGGACTCGGCATGTACAGTAGCGGTCATAAGTGCTGTAGCATGCTAAGGTTTGAATTGCTGTGAACACGGGGTACAGGCCGTACCTACATCTGTGTGTTTATTTGATGTATTCAAAGTTAAAGTCAAAGTCAAATCATTTATTTAATTAGACCATTATAAGGCATTTTTGAACGTAATAACACAGTAGGTACCTACGTACACCTCAAAACGTCGTCGAAAGGTTGTAAGTTTAACCAAAGTGCCAATCGATTTGCTTTGTAGATTGCTACTCCACTTATGATCTCTACTGTACTGGTGTTACGGCGTGGCGTTATGTGCGTTCGATTCCACTCATTGTAGGACCCGATCTTCTGTAGATCTTTCTGTGCTGGAACTGCCACAATGGCCGGCCCGCCTCGTTTGATACCGACCCTTTTTTATTTGTAACTGTATTGTTTTACTTGTTCCCTGTTTGGTGTATCGCGTAACTTTTCCACTTTAACGGTTACGAATAGCTGTAGTTTAACGTGGGTTTGGTTCGGGATTTGGCCAAAAAACGGCTTCTATTGAAAAAAGTAAATTCATTATCATGCATTATTTTAGTGGAACTTTGTACTAAATTGAAACCTATGTTTATAAAATTGTTATTATCATTAATGTTTAGTAACTTAATGATGATATAAAGACACTTGCTTTTACCCGCGGCTTCACTTGCTTTAATGTAGGTTTTTGCAATCATTTCAATTTTCCGAAAAACCGGTCCCTTTTCTAGATAAAAGGTACCCTGTGTCCTTTTCATACACCCCTCACGTGTATGTGCAAAATTTCGTTAATTAGGTATAGTTAGGGCGTGAAGCGATACAAACAAAAAAATGCCTTACACATTAAATATTAGGATAAAACTCAGTCACAGTCAATGATTACAAAGTTACAAACTTGATTGGTGTCAAAACAAAACAGGAATCAGTTTTGCATTTCCTCACAGGTTCATGTCCAAGTAAGGAATATAGATAGAACCAAGGGGTAGTTCATTCAACATAACGTCGACATTGCTCAAAGTGCATTCTGCGACTAATCGACATTAACGACTCCATCACGAAGACAGAGATAACTATTTTACGGCCAGAATACACGTGAGGCGGGGAGACAAGGGGGTAGGGGGGGGGGCAAGGATACAGATGGGTAGCAGAGACATTGGTATGGGTGAGAGGCTTACGAGAAAATCATACTAGACAGTTGACATATTTCGAGAGGATTAAAATATCACGGAGTAGATCGCTAGTTTTCAGGGGGTAATCTATATCTGCGCATGTATTATGTCTCATTAGTCAACATTTGACAGGACAGACAGACCGTGGTGATGTTCTATTATAAATTGATGATCTTTTTAATAATCTAAAGTATTACTTTTATTTTAAACTTATAACTTATATTTTAAAGTATTACTTTTTCTAAATTTAAATTATGTAAGTAGGTATTGTTCTCAAGAAAGTGACATAAAATATTATTATGTTTTTTTTTGAGAATAAAGTTTTTTTAAACCTAAACCTAACACAAAATCTCGTAAAAACTTGAACTGGGTAACAGTTTCGCGTTTTAATACAAAGTATAAACCAACGTTAATTTACTATTCAAGCACTAATATTATGCCCTTGAACGACTTTTTTTTCTTTTGAAAGACACTAGAAGATAAGATACCAATAAAAAGACAATGTCACCTAAAAAAACTTAATCACTATCTTCATAACCACTTACATAGTAAAACCGAAGTTTGACTTTTACACAGACATTCATAAATTGTGAACAAGAGCCATAACTCACTACACCGAAAGACAATTTATATTTATGTTCTGTGTATCGTGACGTCATACATCTTACTTGCTGTTAGTTTGCGCTAAGTTTCGCCGAATGTTAGAGTACCGCGCTGCTATGACTACGTAGGTGTTGATCATGGAACAAGGATTGGAAATCTTTAAAGTTGTTTTGTTACCTTGGTTTTAGGACTTGTACATTTTAATTAGAGATTTTTATGAATGGACACTGACTGACGCCTCAATGCGTGTATGTCTAATGTTTTGTGACATTTCATTCACGTGTTATCCTATTATGATTCTGTATGCAAATTACATTTATTTTAAAAGAGTAAGTATGGACTTTCTTGACCATTCTTCTCCATACGAAACTACGTTAAGAAAGGGGCAACTAGATTAAATACTTTTTGTTGTAAGTACTTACGTGACTTTCAAAAGTGCCTTCTAATGGCTTAATTGAAATAAACGATTTGACTTTAATTGTGAGTGACATTATGCGAGGGTAATGTCTACTGACCCACGTTAGTTGTAAGTAAGTATTGGTTTATGACACAGTTTTATTGTCAACATTACGGTAGGTACTCGTTTTTACATTCCATTTTATTTGTTTTTATGTTTATTATTGTAATTAGTGTTGCACCGTTTTAATTAACTGTACATGAATATATAATAGGTAGGTTCGTGATAATTTAATTTAATGCAAGCATAGTAACAGTTCAAAGAAATACGAAGATGAATTAATTAATTTAATTTTACAATAAATAAACTAGTTGACGTTTCCAATCAAAACTTTTAACAAGTAATTGCTAGCTGGTCGAGAATTACGTTACCTAACAACATAACTAACTGGACCGAAAGGTGGAATCTTCTGGGAACACCTGAGGTTACCCGATATTGATAACAGCCCTAATAAATTAAACTTTGCTAATTAAAATATATGGGATTTGGTTACCAAGCGGTATTTTGTCTCGTCACAATGGAGTAAATGTTTTTGCGTTGTAATTTCTATGAAATTCTTGGTTAAGAGTTGAGTGGAAAGTCAATAATTATGCCGTTATTTTTGGGAGTACGAGTTGGGTTCGCACTTGGCTGGTTTTTTATCTCATAAACATATTATTTTTTAGCAGTCAGGTTAATTTTTTTAAATACCCTCCTTCTTGGGAGAACGAAAGGTTATGCCGGACTCTTACTCTGACTAAAACTCCCGCTACTATGAGTCCGGAGCCCTATATTCGCATGACGCATGATCCGCGCTCCCGACTGAATAGTACTAATACGTGTGTCCCTCTCACTCTGAAGAGAGGTCATCACCATCTCTTACAAGTCCCAAAAGGGTCTGAGGAGCTTTTACGATGTCTATGGCTTCGTCAATAAAACCCGTGCTCAGAACATAAGACTTAGTTTATGTCCCCACTTCTTCAACTTTAAATATTCATACGAACGAAACCCTCTAGATCCCCCCACAATTTATGAGGCCTGGTACTAGTGCATCCTCAAGTGTTCGGACAGAGGCGATGCAAGGCCCATAAAGTGATGCAAATGGTGCATAAATCTGAGTGAAGCATTAGAGAATGCAGTAAAACTAAGACTCAATTTCACTGGCGGAAAACTGCTTGCACGGTGGGATCGTCAATGATAAAAGATATCATGTTCTGTAAATAGGTTAAAAAACACTTTTACAAGTCGGTTTTCTTTAACAAGATGAGTTCGGGAACAGAAATAAATTCGTAAGTCAAAATTAACATGTACTTGGGACAATATTTTTTAGATATGCAGTGTATATCTATACAAAGTGTATAAACCAAAAGTAATAATTAACAAATAAGTTGTTTAAAATGTCAACATTAATTAATAATAATAGTTGACAAAATAAGTTAATTTTGTGAAACTATTCAAAATTATATGATACTTACAAATAAAACTAACAAAAACTCGACGTTGGTCGCAAAAAAAATAGAGCAAAATTGAATGGTCAATTTATTATGCCACTCCCAAATTGAACTATATGACTCTTGAGCGTCAGTAGATCGTCTACTACTACTCAGAGCTTTCTGTAAAAGTATGTCAGACGCACTGGTGTACCTACTTGGCTAACATTTTTTCACATTTCTCAATCTCGTAAGTACTCCTTTGAAGTACTTGAAAATTTAATCTGAACAAAATCACACAGGATTTACGAGACATTTTGTAGCATCTAATCCAACTGCATTTCAGAATGAAAAGCTTTCAAATGTTTTAGAGAACAAGCAAAGAGTCTGCATTCCGTTTGTAAAAAAACAACTTTTTCTTTCTCCGCTATCCTATCTAAACTTTGAAGTCTGCAGAAACTGAAACATGTCGAGATTCTTAAGTTTAAAGAGATCTCCACAGTCAACAGTGTCGGTGCAGCGCCGCACAATGTTAACATTGCTGTACTATTCAAAGAAGCGAAATGTTATTACTTTGACTGTCGCGGTGCACGGATGCTGGATTTTGTCAAGGAGAAAATGAAAGGGGGACGCGAAATGGGGACGGATTTTTTCTTATACATCTGGAGGGAAAATATATGTAGGTGCGCGTGTTTATGAGTGTGCACGAATTCGGATATGTGTGAAAGAGATTTGACTTCACTTGGTTGTCCTCTACTTGCTTGTTAATATTGCTTGATATTATTCAGCCTTATATTTTGTTTAGTAGCAACCTGAAAAGGGGCCATTTTACTCATCATTATGAACAACTTAATAGAACCAAAACTGAGAGCGCGAAAAAAACTGTCTCATATTTTTTCGTGTTATCATTATCAAAGTTTAACTTGATATGTAAGCACCACATAATGTTTATCTCTGCTCGATTAATTTACCTTTGATTATTTCTAGACAATGATTCAAATCTGGAACTTAGGTACTGCACCTCACCTCTTCTGCACTCTACTGCACCTCTACTGCACCTCACCACTTCACCTCACCTTACACCTCAAGGCTTTAAGATCCTCATAGGTGGTCTACCCAAAACAATATTCAGTTTTCATCAATATGCCGTGAAATTGTAGTAAAATTACACATATATTGCGCCACAAGAGTCCAGGCTGACTCATATCCGTCGAACAATGGACAATCAGCGCAGTAAAAATGCAACGGACGTGATGCGGCACGAATTTGACGACTCCAGGTGTACCGCGATTCGACAAGTGGGACATATTTCGGTGCAAAGGTTTTCTTCTCAAAGTAGAAACCTATAAAACGGCTATGAAGCACATAAACATTCACTACAGTTATCATATTATGTTGGGACGAACTATCAAACCTATGAACAGTTGCATCGAAATTCTGATTACTTTTTAGTGTGAACTTTAGAACTTCACTAGACTAGACTAGACAAGACATAATTATAATGTGGAAATAAGAGTATTACGTACTTTCTTTATTGGGTCTGTTGTACACTGAGAATTTTATAATGAACTGGCTTTTGTCTGGGACTTCGTCCGCTTGGATTTTGTTAACAGATCTTTTTTTTTTTAATATATCGATATCTTATTCACTAGTAATGTGTTTTTCCATAGGTGAAAAAATTTCGAAAATCGATTAAATAATTTCTGAGTATAATCCATTACAAACAAAAATACAAATCTTAGCCTAGAATATTAATTTAGAGATATTGCTAACATCAAACAATAAGTTCTCAATTGTTCAATATTAGCATAAAATTATCATAAATTAGATACGAGTACGTAAATATTTGAAAAGCTTAGTCTATCATAAATTCATAATATTAGTTATTAAACTAATCATTACCCACTTAATTCGTTTCGTACCATCTTCAAACATTTATCTATTACTTTCTTCATCCATTAGTTTTGTATAAGAGTAACCGCCACAATTTTTCAATGCCACTCGAGCGAACCAACTTAACCAATTAAAGCCAGACGTTCTTAAACGCAAGATTAATTTGTATTCTCAACTCTCATTACCCTCAAACGATCTGGAAACTTCTGCAGATAGTTTTTCAATGGGTTCAAAGTCGGATTTTTGAAAGAAGGGGTCATCATAATTATGTTAAAGGGTAACTGTCAGAAAAATTATTTCGTTCTACAAAAGAAGGCTTACGGAGTAGTAATTCATAACTTTTGTATATAATTTTGAATTCATATGTTTTGTATGTAATCGATCAACAAAGTTACGATTACCCTAGAAAAAAAAGGGGTCAGAAAATCATGGATAACTTTTCAAACAAAAATCACTTCACTCTTTTTTTTCTACAAGTAGTACAACCTGAATTGACCTGATTGGCAAATGCTACATTAACGCGAGCGAAGCCGTGAACGAAAGCTCGTAATATTATAAAGCAGGAGACTATAAAAAAAGAGACTACAAAGCAACAGGAATATAAAAAAATACCAATGCTACTAGTAATTGTAATTACAATAATTATAGGTATTGTATTGTAATAGTGATGCAGAGTAAAAAAATAAGATAAGTTTCTAGCGAGCGTATCTTTCGTGAATGTAAATAGTCTTTAATGGTAGACTATTGAAATGTGAATATTTTCTTCGTTTGCAGTGCAGGGACTGCTGTTGTACCCGATTAAGTAAAACCGACACAGTTTGACGATACGGTTGTCTTAGTGGTTAAGGGATTGGCTATTGCGCTGCGAATCGCGCGTTAGATTCCTGTACGGAACAAATATTTGTATGGCTTACAGGTAGTTAACAAAACATAACTGGCGATATGTGGGTGTACCTACTACTGAGTACACCTCTGCTTAACCTTTCGGGGATTACAGGCGTGATGTTATGTTACAGGTAGTTTTGTTCCCGTAATAGTGTTCCGGGTGTGGCGGTTTTAAGTATGTTTGTAAATCTGCATCCGCGATGCAGTATAATACTATTCCTGTACAGTTTTTTTTTAATGCCAAAAAATACCTTCTTCAATTTTGACGTTGATTTGGTTAATCCCATTATCGATATTTTAGCACATCGTGTCGTTCGACGTAAGTCAAAAATTACTATGATTAAATTATTGCTAAAATAAACACCCTTTCCCGCTCCCTTCGTGGCCCAACACGAAAAGACAATGGACAGACCTCGTCCTGTTTCGAAGAAACTTTTCAATTTACAAGGAATATTCTGGACAAGTTTTTTTATCACTACAGGGAAAAAAATAAAGCTAGGTGCTTCATTCTACAGAAAATCTTTTTAAATTCTGATTTATTCACTTAAAATACACTTCTGTATTTTGAGGTGGAAGGTTTTGATGTGCATCGAGTTTACTTTAAAATGAGGCACTTATCGTCTGTTGTGAGTCAATGTGAAGTGCACTAGATAGACTGAATATCAGACAGTGTAAGTAAGAAAAGATTGTAGTAGGTATCTCTTCTAGCAGACAATAAATCTGATATCAGAATATTTTAGATGAAAAGGTGACAGCACTGCAATAAGAACGTCATGTGTTAAAGAAAAGACCTTATTCTTCCAAGTGTACACTCATTCACATTCAAACAATAGCTGCCGGTACGATCAAAGTCAAAGTCAAAGTCAAATCATTTATTTCAATTAGGCCATTATAAGGCACTTTTGAACGTCATTACAAGAAAAAATTAGAATTGAATCTAGTTGCCCCTTCCAAAAGGTAGTTTTGTATGGAGAAGAATGGGCAAGAAACTCCATACGTACTCTTTTAAAATCAATGTTTTACAATATTATTATTTGTATACAGAGTCATACGTAATTACATGTGAATGCAATGTACCTTATATAAAAACTACTATATAATAACACACAAAAAGAATTTATATTACAAATCAAGAATTGACGGTAAAAACACACACATCAAAAGTGTCTAGGGATCAACATCCCTAACATTTGTTAGGGATGTTGGTCCCTAGACACTTTTGATGTGTATATATTTAAAGTTACATAGTGTTCCATAGTGTGTGTGTGTGATCTTTTATAACCGTTCCAAAATTACATTTGCCGCACCTCTAAATAACGATGTTTTTGACACATCCTTTATTTATAAGTGTTGCCACATTAAAATTCATTCGGACACTAGTTATATTACCTTCTACAGTTTAAGTAAAAACATTAAATAGGTACGTTGATATTTTGACAATGATGTCATAGTGAATTTTATAATTATGTCATCATCTGCCTAGCCTTTTCCCAGCTAAGTTGGGGTCGGCTTCCAGTCTAACCGGATGCAGCTGAATACCAGTGTTTTACATGGAGCGACTGCCTATCTGACCTCCACAACCCAGTAATTGGGTAATACGATACCCCTTGGTAAGACTGGCTGAAATTTTGTAATTTTTTTAAATTTAGTTTTAAACATTATGCACAAGATAATATTTTTTTTCTTATTAAAACCAAACAAAAATAACATACCTTGGGTCTAGAATCATACCTACTAAAAAGTTTTCGTAATGACCTTCCACCCGATATAATAATTTGCATATCTAAGTAACAATGCCTTTATTTCTACATTAATGGTTCATGCCAATAACAGAGTACGTCGATATTCAAGTAAGATTAAAATTTCTAATAGATTGCCTGCAGCCTCCTGCAGCGGCAATTTGTCTGCAACGTAAAACAATTAATAAGCTGACACTAACTAATTACCCAGGACGACAAGCACCTGATACTAAAAACCTTTTTCTGCTCTTGTTTCGAAACTTGGGCTTATTTTAATACTCAATTTTTTTATTTTTTTATTTCGAGATATCTGATAATTTTGGACGTTTTAAAATAGAGTTTTCTATTTAGCAACTAGTTTCTGTCCGCGATTTCACCCGAATGGTTTTTTTCGCCCACTTTAAGTGACGACTAATTCGAAACTTAACAAAAACTTCATTAAAGTTACACTTTCCGTTCTGTCGTCTACAAAGTCTCTTTGGGTGGAACAATTAATGTCATATTAATTTAAAAAAAAAACTTTAAAACCGATGATTTATCACACCATAAAACTTAGATCAATAACAGAGTAGGCTAAGCTATTAAATTGAAAGCTGCAGACATAAATAATTGACGTTGGTAAGGCAGTTAAGAAGAAAACTGATCAACTTTGAAAGTTAGATTTTGCAAATTGTACACTAATTAATATACGTCCAATTGGCCGAGTTGTGAGATGCAAAATATACGGGATGGGAATAGGTAAAGACACGCTATACCAATTTTATTGTTCTAAAACAAGCATATTTGCCGTATCTTTCTTGCGCAGCCAGGCCCACGTATTCTATGCAAAATGGATTTTGAGGAAAATAAAATGGAAGGCATATAAGTGCGCCAAAAATAAGCCATTTTTTTTATAATTTTAAATACCCAGTTTCATTTTCATTCTATTAAACCATTTAGGCTACAGAGCGTGCCAAAGAGATATACATACAAACACTCGAAAAATATAACCCTTCTACTGCAGTCGGGTAAAAAGTGGACGATTGTTTTAAATTATATTCGCCAAAATTCAAATTATTACAAACTTTAATTTAATTTCACTTGTCTCGGTGTCTGTTTATTATAAAATCTTACTCTTAATGTATTGGTGTTATGGATTTTGAGTAGTTGTGAAATAGGCGCTATGAGTGATTCATTTTGCTGTTTCAAGAAGTTATGCAAGTAATTTCAGTGTGTGTTTTTTGTTAAACTCCGGTCGTATTATACAGTGTCAAAGAGAATGGACAGTTTTTCGTTTTGCTGGAACTGATTGCAATGACGTATACCTACGTAGACATTTGCGCGATGAGCTTGCTATTACAAGAAGTGCAGAGTTTTCAAAGTGTATGTGATTTTGAATGCATGTAACTTTATCGTTCCATCGATATGGTAAAGAAGAAAGTGTGTAGGTATGTTGCTTTTGAACTGTAGCCCACTTTAAGTGACAAAAAAATACAACTGATGGTGAATTTTATTTGCTGAACTGGACGTGACGGAATTTCCACGATTTGTCGAGTTTACAAGTAATTGATTGCTTTTTTAAAAAGTTACTTCTGAAGGCACTTTCCTACAGTGTGTGCGATGAGGGGGGTGTGTTTGTAGCATGTGTGTGATCGGCTGAGCAGTCGTATATTGCGGTGCGGGAGCTGGCGGCGTTGCGTTAGTGTGGTACATAGGATTACACATACCTACAACTTGCTGTCTATGCTAATTTATATATTAAAGTTTGGCAACAGCTTCTGTATCCTTAGATATTAAGTATAACAAATTGTCAGGCACAATCTTATACGGTTGCCAATAACAGACCAACAATCATGTCTAGCAATTAGATAAGATATAAAATTAATAATTAATATTTGAAAGAAAAGAACACGTCTGGAAATGAGATTATCAAAGACTTAGGTAGGTACTTAGGAACATCATTAAAATAGTAACTACTTTTTTTGTAAAGAAACCGTGATTACAAATTAATTATATGCATTGAAGTATCGATCTGCACAAAAAAAAACTGAGAAAAGGGCAAAAGCAAAGTTACAGCTAATGATTAGTTTACGTTTTAGGACTTAATGACATCAATGACTTGCTTGCTTTGGATGTTTTTGCGCTTTGATAAGCACTTGCTTAAGCTGGACATGATGTCCTAAACGTTCAGACAGTGTTGACGACCTTGGCACAGTCAGTCAGTCAGTCTTGGCAGACTGGATTAAATATTTGTGGCAAGACCTTACTACCGACTACTACAAAACGTTGTCTGTCTGTTATCTATGCTAAACAACTAGGTATTCGACACGACATTTATTTGATACAGTTAGACGTAGTACGAAATGGGTAATAGTCTAAAAATACATTATCAAAATGTAACAAGTCCTAGCTAGTAGGTACTAGGTACTAGTAGTAGTTTTTAAATATCATGACGTCGCTTATCAAATTAAGGTCCTGCATTCTCACTACTATTTTAAATACGAAAGTTTGTGTGGATGGATGTTTGTAACTGAATCACGCCAGAACGGCTGAACGGATCTGGATTAAATTTGGTACAGAGATAGATTATAATCTAAAATGTTACATAGGCCCCGGAAAAATGGACGGTTCCCGTGGAATAATAAATCAGCTTTGACGCGAACGAAGTTGCGGTCAGAAGCTTGTAACATTGTAAACGAAGTTTTCTAAAAGAATGGAAGTAAAAGAGTATTTAATTATTCAGAAGTTGACCTTAGAGAATTTCTCACCATCTTCGAAAGTATTAGTGTCAATCATGATTTTAATATAGTTAATGGGCTTCTAATTATCTTACCCCATTGTCGATCACCGACAATTCATAATGTTTGAGATGGAAAATTTAAACTTGGCCTTTTCTTAGCAGAGGGACATAAAAAGTTGGAAAATTTAGAATAAGTTCGTACATAGAGCAAAGTATTTCAGGTTAAAGTAAACCAGATTCATTACTTTCATGCAACACATTATGTCTGTTTCAGGATTAAGAAAAAGCCACACTACACTTACGAATACCAACTAAAGTCATACATCTACCATCACTGAAATCGATACTTTACCGATTCAAACGTAAATCTCAATTTTGGCAATCTCAAGATGTGTCAACTACATCCAGCGAGTGTTCCGCTGAGCTAGTCGCACCGCACACGGTACGTACTTGCTTGACATTCCTCCTTTCACTTCACTTCCAGTCTAACAATGATCTGTTGGAATAGTCCCTATTCATAAGATTCTGCACGTAAAGTGTCGTGATGGCTTAGTCATTGAGGCCTCTCGTGCTTGAGGTGTTGAGTTCAATACTGGCCAAGTCATCATCATCTGCCTAGCCTTTTCCTAACTAGGTTAGGGTCGGCTTCCAGTCTAACCGGATGCAGCTGAATACCAGTATTTTACATGGAGTGACTGCCTATCTGACCTCCACAACCCAGTAACTGAGTAATACGATACCCCTTGGTAAGACTGGTTGTCAGACTTTCGGGCTTCTGACGATCCGTAACGACTGTCAAAGATCCACGTATGACAGTGGCCAAGTACCATTGAGAATTTTCCAATTTATACGAACTTCGTTAATCTTTGAAGTTATTTAGGTATATCAATAAAAGAATGACTGAATTATAAGGATACTTCATGGAACCTGGATTTATAATTAACACAAGTCAGTTATCGACAATCCACCCTGAGGTAGCATGGTGATCAATGCTCATGCCTTGTATATACCTAATGAGCCTTTGTTCTGCAGTGGAATAACAATAGGCTAGTGTTATCATATTAATTATAATATAAGTTCCTGAACAAGAACTATCCTCCCGTATTTTCCACAGCCGAGCCGCTCTGCGCCGAAATATCTCACAAAACGTCTGAGAATTTAATTTAGAAACTTGTTCTCTGAAAACTAATTATACGTTCACAATACGACGCGATTAATTTCGTTATCTTAAACTGTTTCACCTCCTAAACGTTTGTTTGTGAGAATTATGTGTCATTAGAGACTACTTCAACAATTTGTATTGTTTAGCTAGCGAATTAAAATTGATAGCTGGATTTAAAATAAATGTATTTAAAAGAAATTTGAAGAGATGCAATGTTGTCGCTAAATTGATAATGGAACTCGGTTTTTGTTTTACTTTCTAATTTGATACTTACTGGCTACTAGGTAATATCTATTACATTTAAAGAATGTTCCTATATTTTGTTAACTATTGTCGTGGTTATTTTTCGCAACAAAGTTGACATAATATCACTACATTTTTTCGGGATAAAAACTAGCCTTTGTGCTATTCCAGACTATAAATCTATCTCTGTGCCAAATTTCACCCAGATCCATTCAGCCGTTCTGGCGTATTTGAATAAGAAACATCCATCCATCTAAACTTTCGCATTTATATGTAATACTAGCTTTTGCCCGCGACTTCGTCCGCGTATATGTCGGTTATCGCGGACGCAGACGAAGTCGAAGTCGAATAAAAAGTAGCCTATGTCCTTTGTTGGGGTTCACACTTACCCTGTACCAAATTTCACACAAATCGGTTCAGTAGTTTAGGCGTGAAGAAAAGACAGACAGACAGACAGACAGACAGAGTTACTTTCGCATTTATAATATTAGTTAGGATATAGTAGTTTACTAACAGAACATAGTGTTCCTTATTATTGGAACGGATTGAATTAATTTTAATGTGATAACTAAACACATTTTTTATTGCATCTCGTCCCCCTACACTATAAAGAAACATTGTCAATTTGACCTTCAAATAAACGAGACATGTTTCTCCCAATGGCCACTGAGACTTAATGCCCCGGGGATGTCACCGCGCAAGGAAGGTTAATGGGGATTGTTTAGAAGAAAGAAAAATGTTACTATCGAATTACTTGCTAAAAGCTTTCTAACTATAGTGCTTGTGTTACTATTTTAAGTTTAATTTTCATTTTCTTCAATATGCCTAGCTCCTGCCAGCGTCAAGGTTGATATATTTTCAAATGAGAACCGTACATTTTTCCAAGATTAAAAGCTTATGTGAATTCCAGAATATAATCTACCTCTGTGTCAAATTTCATCTAGATCCGATCAGCCATTCTGGCGTGGTTGAGTAATAAACATCCATCCAAACTTTCTCATATATAGTAGCAGTAAGATCCAGAACCAAACCTAAGCGAAAAATATTTAAAGTGAATATTATAGTCGTATTGGACCAAATTACATGAAGTGTCTAAAATGAAAGCTTAGTTTAGATACGAAACAACAGAATTATTCACGACAGTATTTAACTAAATCGCATTAAAATTCTCAACCCTTTGACACTTTATATCACAAACTCACATTATCCATAAAATAAAGTATCAAGTAGGTACATAGTATAAATGTTTGGCGATGTTTCGTTTGAAAAGGGCTCGGTCCGCTGTCAAATCGATCCGACCCGAACTGTCACTTTGAGATTAAAACGTAGCTCAAGTACAACCGTATAAATCTCTGGATAAAAAATGGATCTGAAATTAAAGTATCAAAACTCTTCGTGTACCTTTATCGAAAGAAGTGATTGTATTTCTTTTTGATCTAACAATGTACTATTGGTTCTATTGTGTTCTTATATTTCAACTCCAGATGTAAAGAACTTATACGAGTCTCTTTAAGACAACTTCATGAGTATGGGTAGGACTGGTACGTCTTTATTGTTATAAGCATCATCGACCTTCAAATAATATAACATTAGAATCCTATTCTTTTCCATTGTGTTAACTTCCAAATACTTAAAAACAACAAGTAGTTGAATAAAACAAGGCAGATTCTTTAAATTAAAATTATCCTGTCTCCTTTTAGCGTAGGGTAGTGAGGGAGACAGTGGAATTAAATAGTGTTGCATGCGCCGTGTACACACGGTTACACTATACGTGTACGTGCACTACTACCTACGTGTTTAGTTATTTAATAAGACTTTTATATTGTACATTATCGGTACAAGATGCCTTGAAGCCAGGGATACTCGAAATGAAACGCAGTACCTCAGAGCGAGACAATTTTATTTTGGTAGACCTAACACTATATACTTTGGCGTGTAACGAAACCATAGCGAGATGTAATTCGACCCCAACGCCATCTATCGAGCTATCAGGTACTATCTTTAACAAAATACTAGTTTAAGTTATGGGATAGCGTTGGGACCGATCACAACTTATTTATTCTCGTTTCTAATCTGAACATTCCGCCCACCAAAAGGAATATGTTCCTTTTCTTACCACCGCCCACCATGAACAAACTCAGCAACAACAAAAAACAATGGACTGTATGATAATAAATTACAAATACTAAATAGTGAACGGCTTCTTTACATTGAATTGCAACATAGTGAACAGATATGGTTCCGCTCAAAACATAACAAATACCTACAATAAACAAGAAAACATTTCATGACAATATGGAGTTTGAACTCCATCAAAACACAAAGCAATAAATGAAGATACACAAAATATAACTCATTGTTAAAATCAACAGTACAACAGAAGAAAACACATAAAAGCAATAAAAACACAAAATGAACAAATTGCAATTTAAAACATTTCTATTTCTAAGAAGATTGCTGCTTATTC
Organism: Hoplodrina blanda; assembly: GCA_949316365.1. Classification (NCBI taxonomy): domain Eukaryota; kingdom Metazoa; phylum Arthropoda; class Insecta; order Lepidoptera; family Noctuidae; genus Hoplodrina; species Hoplodrina blanda. The sequence continues at coordinate 464,249 of OX438586.1, read as the reverse complement.
CGTAGCAGGAAGAAAACACAATTTTGAAATTGGACGTTTTATCGTAGTGCCCTTACAACGAACAGTGACAACGCGCGTTAAGTTATCGTTACCCGGATGCAGTTGCGTAATTCTACCATACAACCACTTGGCTGGAGGTAAGTTGTCTTCCTTTATTAAAACTATATCACCTATTTTACAGTCAGGGTTACGAATATTCCATTTATGCCTTTGGAAGAAGTTAGTCAAATATTCCTGTTTCCATCTACGCCAGAAATGCTGCACCATACGTTGTACTAATTGCCATCTGCGTAAAGTACTAATTGTGGCATTTTCATAATTGTAGTCAGGGGCTACTACCAATGGATGACCCACCAAGAAATGGCCAGGAGTAAGAGGTACAGGATCCTCTGGATCGCTACTACCCTGAGACAAGGGCCTAGAATTTAGGCATGCCTCAATTTGAGAAAGCACTGTGTACAGCTCTTCAAACGTCAAAGAGGCGTCACCTATGACGCGTTTCAGATGATGTTTTACACTTTTTACACCTGCTTCCCACAGTCCACCAAAATTTGGTGCGTGGGGAGGAATAAAATGCCATTCCGTTTGAGAGGAAGCAAGAGCAGCTGCAATGTCTTTAAACATTGAACTCTCTTGGTTGACAAGGATTTTCAATTCCTTGGCAGCGCCCACAAAATTGGTGCCATTGTCGCTCCAAATATGACGACACTGGCCGCGCCTAGAAACAAACCGTTTGAACGCTGCCAAGAAACCCTCAGTTGATATATCTGAAACAGCTTCAATGTGTACTGCGCGCGTGGCCATACACACAAATAAACAGATGTATCCCTTATACGACCGCTGTCCACGACCTTTAGAGACTCTCATCTTAATGGGGCCCGCATAATCGACACCGGAATTAAGAAACGGTTTACTGGGGGTCACTCTACAAGCTGGAAGCTCCCCCATAAACTGTTGGTTTGTAGTCGCCGCGTATCGAATACAGGGAACACAATGACGTATATGAGCTCGTACAATATTTTTTACCCGACTGATCCAGTACTTGGTGCGTATAAAATTGAGTACCAGTTGCTGTCCTCCATGAAAAGTCTTTTCATGTGCGTCGGCTACAATTAACTTAGCCAAACTTGAACCATGAGGAATAACAACTGGGTGCTTTGTATCATCAAGCAGTGGAGAATACCGTAGCCTTCCACCAACGCGCAATATCTCACATTGATCAACAAATACATTTAATTTATACAAACAACTCGATTTGTCTAATGGAACCTTGTTTTTCAGGGCCGTCAATTCTGCATGAAACCATTGCTGTTGGCTTTGCCTGATACAAACATTCAATGCTTCGCGGATTTCTGAAGCTGACAGGTATGTTGCAACTTTAATGTTCGCTTTACGCATTCTTGTTGACTGTAAAAATCTTTTACAGTACGCAACAACTCTCACTAAACGTGTAAGTGATGAATACCTAGATCCCCAAATGACTTCGAAATCAGGCACTAGGTTGGCAGTGTGAACCTTAACAGGTTTTTTCTCTTCATTAGTGCGTATTGCGCTAGGTTTGGTGTAGTCTATCTGATCATTTCTTAACCAAACTGGCCCTTGTTTCCATAGATCATCACCGAGTAGAAATGCTGAAGATTCTCCACGAGAAGCGACATCCGCTGGATTTTCTTTCGATTTTACGTAAGCCCATTGTGTATTGTCTAACAAACTAAGGATCTCTGAAGTGCGATTGGCCACGTAAGTTTTCCAACGACTTGGATGATCATTCAACCAAGCCAAGACAACGGAAGAATCGGTCCAAGCATGTATATTAGACCTTGGAATGTTCATTACTTCAGCTACTTCTATCAATAATTTTGCTACTAAAACAGATCCACACAATTCCAGCCGTGGAATGGATATCTGCTTGATAGGAGCTACCTTTGTCTTTGCGGTTATGAGGTGCGAGTGTATTTGAGCAGAAGCATCGATTATGCGACAATACACCACAGCTGCATAAGCTATATTTGACGCATCGCTAAAACCGTGTAGCTCTATCGTAATACTATCGTCCCTTTTGCCTATCCATCTGGGAATATGAAAATCCACCAGTTTCTCTAGCTCTGCTCTATAATATCTCCACTCTTGTGAGAGACCTGGTGGCAATTCATCATCCCAGCCTATACCACTAATCCATAGCTTTTGTATGAAAACATTCGAGGTTATAATGCATGGCGCTATCCATCCTAACGGATCATAAAGCCGTGCTATCTCTGATATGACCGTTCTTTTTGTTTCAGTTGCAGCAGGAGGTGACATCTTCACAGAATAATAAAATTCATCAGTGTTCCGGTTCCAGGTAAGTCCCAAAATCTTAGTTACTGCATCAGTTTTAATTTCCAAGTCTCTACCAGAACTTTCCTTTAAGGTTTCCATGAACATTCTATTGCTTGACCACTTTTGCATTTGGAAACCTCCTTTCTCTAATAAACTGTTCATTTCAGTATAAATTCTCTTTATTTCTGTTTCAGATTGACCCCCAGTCATCAGATCATCCATATAGAAATCTGACTTCACCCTCTCAGCAGCCAATGGATAGATATTACCTTCATCGCACGCAACTTGATGCAATGACTTGACAGCCAAGTAAGGGGCACATGACGTGCCAAAGGTGACAGTTAGAAGTCGGAAGTCCTCTATTTCTTTTTCAGGATCCTCTCTCCAGACAATTCTTTGGAAATCCGAATCTGATCGAGCTACTTTAATCTGGCGATACATTTTTATTACATCTGCTGTCAGACAGATCGGATGTTGTCGCCATCTCATGACAATATGTCTCAAATCTGCCTGAAGAGTGGGTCCTACCATTAAGGTGTCATTTAAGGAAACTCCGTTTGTTCCCTTACATGACGCGTCATAAACCACTCTTAGCTTAGTGGTCAGTCTATCTTGTCTAACCACTGCGTGATGGGGCAGATAAACCGCATCGCTCTTATTTATTTCAGCCTTGTCAGTGATTTTCTCCATATGGCCTAACAATAAATACTCATTTATAACATCCGTATATTGTTGTTTTAATTCAAGATTCCTACCCAATTTCCTTTCTAAACCTAGCAATCTTTTTACAGCTATATTTTTAGAATTACCGTATTTACAAGGTGGATCTTCTGAACGAAAAGGTAATTTTACGACATATCGCCCATTTTCATCTCTTTCCGTAGTATGTGCGTAAAATTCTTCACAAGCCTGTTCTTCAGGCGTAAGAAGTTTTTTCGTTTCAGCAGGCTCAGAGTCTAGTTCCCCTAAACGTTTTAACATCTCATTCAATTCAATTTGAGTGTGCATCGCGATCACAGTATTACGGGAATTTACAGATCTATCTGCCTTACTGACATGGCCTGACACAATCCAGCCTAAATGCGTGTCTTGTGCGACCGGAGATCCTGCGGGACTCTTGATCAGACCTTCCTTTAAAATACGGCAATAGGTTTCAGCTCCTAACAAAATGTCGATTTTATTAGGACAATTGAACTTTGGGTCCGCTAGACGTATACTGTAGATTGCTGGCCAATCCTCAAGTTTAAAAGCTGTATCTGGCATAACTGAGGTCAGTGAGCTTAATACATGCGCAGTTACATTCATGGTAAAAGAGGGATCATGCAACGATTGTATATTAATATTCACCGCATGTTTAGAAACGATGTTGCCATTACCACCTCCTATACCTGCAATAGTAGTCTTTGAAACTACTCTCTTTAAACGAAGTAATTGCGCTGCTGCCTCAGTAATGAAGGATGCTTGTGATCCTTGATCCAACAAAGCTCTCAAAATTTGAGAGGACCCATTTTGTGATTCGGCTTTTACCAAAGCCGTGGCTAACAAGACTTGACCCTGCGCTTGTCCATTCACAAAATGAGTTGCTATATTTGCACTAACATCTGGTACGGGCTCTGAAGTACATTCATGTGGGGTAACAGGATCCACTGACGTAGAAACCCCACTGACTCCATCAGGCTTCTTAGGATGCAACAACGTATGATGCTTCCGCTGACATATACGGCATTTAGAAAGAACACGGCAGAATTTGGAAGTATGATTACTTCCCAAACAATTAAAACAGACACCTAATGACTGTGAAATAGCACGACGTCCGTCAATATCTAGTTGACAAAACTTCTTACAATTTATGAGCTTGTGGCTCTCCGAACAATGAGGACATGAAACATTAGTATTGACATGCATAACTTTAGCGTGAGATGTAGAATTATTATCGCCTTTTAATTTATGTTTAGGCTCAATGCATTCTAGGGCACGAAAACGTGTCTCTAAAAACTCGCAAAACTGTTTAAAGGAGGGTAGATCGTCGGATGACTTACTAACATGCAGTTCCCACTGCTTCCTAGATTCTACGTCCAACTTCAAACTTGCAACATAAACAACAATAACATCCCATGAACTAACATCAATCCCAATATTGGTAAGTTCGTGCAAACAATCACTTGTAACATTAAGCAAATCTTTAAGTGCCTTCGATGATTCGCTTGCAATATTACGCTGGCCAAATAGTCGGTTTAAAATACATGTGGACATAAATTTCTTATTATTAAACCTATGTTCTAACATTTCCCAACATTTTCTATAGTTTAACTCGGTTATAGGAACATGTCTTATAAGCTGCTCTGCTTCACCTGACAGCTGAGTTTTTAAATAGTGGAGTCGTTGAACGTCATCAAGTTTTTTATTATTGTGGACTAATGACAGGAACAAATCTCGGAACGACGACCACTCTGTATATTTTCCACTAAAAGTTGGTAAAACTATTTTTGGCAGTCTTACCAAACTGTCAAATGAATCATCGCGAACTTCTTTATTGGAACTGTGAACCCCCAACTGTGACAGAGTATTTTTCAATTCAACCTTGTACATTAAATACGTTTCAAACACTTTTTCATGAATATCTTCCTGAAAGCAAACATATAATTCATCATCTTCACATTCGCCTACTATTTCTTCGTATTTTGCAGTAAAATTCTGGAATTGAGTCTCTAACATCTCTAGACGTGTTACCACATATGTGCGATTTATTCGATCTTTCGGAGACTTTTTGAAGTTTATCAAGCCCTTCTCAATCTGTTCTTTGACCTGCTTCAACTTTCTCAATTCCTTATCCATGTTGAATTTCAAGTTTCAACCAGTGCAAATTTTTCTAAGTCCAGTGAAGGATAAATTTTCTAAGTGCCGCCAACAGTAAATATTCTAAGTCCCAAAAAGAGAGAAATTTTTCTAAGTGTTTTAGACTTGTAAAATCGGTCCAAAATCGGGCATAGATTCGATGTCTGGTCGTTTTTATCGAAACTATTCTAAGTGCCTGACCGATCGCACACTGTACTTACTAAGTCCATGCAATTACTTAGTACTCTAACTTTGCACTATTAACACTTGAATGTACTCACGGTTTTATGTCCACATATGTACTTTACTACTCACGGGGTCCAGAAAAGAGTTTCACAGTTATCCTCAGCACACATTTATTTCACCGACCACCAGCGCCATCTCGAATCAAGTAGCTTAACTAACCCTTTTTACTTGTGTTCTTCCAAAAACGCCCTTCGGCTCGATGGGACCATGTACATTATCGGTACAAGATGCCTTGAAGCCAGGGATACTCGAAATGAAACGCAGTACCTCAGAGCGAGACAATTTTATTTTGGTAGACCTAACACTATATACTTTGGCGTGTAACGAAACCATAGCGAGATGTAATTCGACCCCAACGCCATCTATCGAGCTATCAGGTACTATCTTTAACAAAATACTAGTTTAAGTTATGGGATAGCGTTGGGACCGATCACAACTTATTTATTCTCGTTTCTAATCTGAACATATATTATGTACGACCCGCCCCGGCTTCGCACGGGTGCAATGTATTATACATATAAACCTTCCTCTTGAATCACTCTATCTAAAAAAAAAAACCGCATCAAAATCCGTTGCGTATTTTTAAAGATCTAAGCATATATAGGGACAGACAGACAGAAAAAGCGACTTTGTTTTATACTATGTAGTGATAGTGATTAGTTTATTTTTATTTATAAGATTTTTTATAAGATTATTTTGTGTTTTTTTTTTATGGGCCACAGTTGCCTGATAATAAAATGATTTATTATTATGCGATGAATTTATTTTAATAGATAAAATGTATTCACAACGATAAAGCATATCAGCCGAACGACGTCCACTGCTGAAAATAGGCGTCCCTAAAGATAGCCACAATGACCGGTCCTGCACTGGCCGCATCCAGCGATTTCTGCACACAGACCAACTGTACTGCAGTTTGACAGAATCATCATCTGCCTAACCTTTTCCCAACTATGTTGGGGTCGGCGTCCAGTCTAACCGGATGCAGCTGAGTACCTACCAGTATTCTACATGGAGCGACTGCCTATCTGACCTCTACAACCCAGTATCTGGGTAATACGATATCCCTTGGTAAGACTGGTTGTCAGATTTTCGGGCTTCTGACGACCCGTTACGACTGTCAAAGCTTTGACTTTTGTATGACAGCCGGGACCAACGGCTTAACGCTTTCGGAGGCACGGAACGATGTCAATGATGTCTAAGATAAACTTAGAAAGTACATATGAATTGAAAAAGACACATTGGTACTTGTCCGGATTCAAACCCACAACCTCATGCATTTTTTTTTTGAGTTGGTAAAAATCATCATAATGTTCACACACCTTCCGCCCTGGGTGGGGCGGAATTTTAAGGGACTGTCAGACTTTTACTGACTAAAAACCACCCTGTTCAGATGGGACTCCATCCGGAGATTTTTAGGAAAGGGTATCGTGATTTTACGGTTTATGATATCAATCCTTATGTTGCCCTTTACGTTCCGGGGCCACGGTATCCTGTTAAGACGTCCCGCAACCCCGGCAGGCAACCTCATGCATGAGAGGCGGGCGCCTCAACCACTAGGCCATCACGACATTCAAACATGCAGTTTGACAGAATATTCATGCTTAAATATTGTAAAATCACATAATTTAAAGTTTTGTACTTCTATTAGTCCACATAAAACCTGATCTGTTCCTCATTACCGATGACGATTAAATGACACAACAAAATTCACCAACAATTGTGGAGTACTTCTGATTTTCACAAAAAGAGAATCAATACCGAATTTTATTCAGTACTCGATAACGTTCGTACGTGCGTTCAAGTGAAAATGAATTAAATGAATTTACAATGAGATATTTCGATATTCACTTTATTAAAAACGTCGATAGCGATGAACGTGGCGCATGTTGACGTACGATAGAGGTTACATTAACAATTATAATATTATTCTGTTCAGTGCTGTGTAATTTAAACTTTGTAATTTGATTATTGTTTTAAACGTTTTATGTCGTTCAGACCGTCGCGTCGCGTCGGCGGCTACTAAATGGAACAAACTATATTTTGTAGCTTGTTGCAAGTGAATGGTCATCATATGAAATGTTCAAATGAAAGTGGAGAATAATTTCTGAGGATTTATTCCACTGCCCTAGGTAGGTAGCTGCAGTCAATTATACCAAAGCGTAGATAAACCGTCTCCCGTCTCTTTTGGCCTCCATCCTCGTGACACTGCGTCGTCCCGATGGCAATATCTAAATGCAAATCGTAAGGCATTCGCAAAGTGTGGGCAATTCAATTTGCCACCGCCCGCCACCAGACGCATGGGTACTTAAAACTTTGAGAATTTCGACAATTGTTTATTTATAGGCGTTTAAAGTTAAACTTTTGGAGATGTTTTATTAAACTTACTTAACTTTATTTGGGTTTTCATAAGACATTATTTATTTAACTTAAAACTCTTCTTTAAGTTTTAACTTGTCAGTGTTCAAAAAGAGTTTGCTGTCGAAAAATGTTTTACAACTTAAATTGGGTAGAAAACAAAATACCTAAAGCTGAAAGCATTTCGTACAAAATTTAACAAAATGATCCCTCGGTGAAATAATAATTTATCACACCATAACATCGTCAGAGAATTGTAAATAATGTTAAAAGGTATTTCAACGAGAAATCAGAAGGCTATAAATATTGATGAAGAGAAATCAATGGTGGGTTGGAGTGTAGCCTTAGGGGCGCTAGGACTTAGAAAATTTTTGATTTTTTTACGAAAAGTTTTTTCGGAAAAGTTCCAATTTTATTGCAGCATCTTATTAAGCTAGTCCATAGAAACAAATTAAGCTCTGAGAAGTATGGCCCTACGACGCACCGTTTCCGAGTTATGGGTCTTCGAAATTTTTAGTTTTTTATAAAACACTCTATATTTCCAAAATGGTAGGTCGGATGAAAATCTTTTCTGGAAAGAAATTGTTGCTCTAGTCGAGAACCATGAGATAGTGTAAAGAAACCCGCGAAAATTAGTAAAAAAAAAAATCTTAGAAAATTTGACTAAGTCCCGTGCCCCTAAAGATACGCAAGCTGACGATCCGACACTTAGAAAATTTTTCATATTTTTTTTTTTTACTAATTTCCGCGGGTTTCTTTACACCATCTTATGGTTCTCGACTAGACCAACAATTTCTTTCCAGAAAAGATTTTCGTCCGACCTACCATTTTGGAAATATAGTGTTTTATAAAAAACTAAAAATTTCGAGGACCCATAACTCGGAAACGGTGCGTCGTGGGGCCATACTTCTCAGAGCTTAATTTGTTTCTATGGACTAGCTTAATAAGATGCTGCAATAAAATTGGAACGTTTCCGAAAAAACTTTTCGTAAAAAAATCAAAAAATTTCCAAGTCCCAAATTTTTTTTTTTTCAACCAAAAAAAAATTTTTTTTTTGTTTCTTTGCTGTTCATAGTGCCCCTAAGCGTATACTCCAACTCCAACAAATCCGCCCCTAAGACGACCCACTGACCGATAATTTGATACGTACCTATCAAAATGTTTTATGTAATAATAATTATAAATGATCGAAGCATCGAAGGATTGTAGCAGGTGGCGTTCTGTGGTTTCTGCCTACCCCCATGGGAAAAAGGCGTGAGTTTATGTATGTATGTAATTATAAATGATGATAAAAATACATTGTCTTTTAAATCCCTCAACATTCACTTGTAATAACCCTTTAAACCTTTTTAACTTGTAATGCGATTTTACTTATTACATGAAATAATTATCCTTCGACCCACATCAAGAAAATGATTTTCTATTGAAAAGAAATGCGGAATCACATTCAGTAAGTAATAGATTTTATTTCAACTTTCATCTGAACTAAGAATTCTCATTAAAATCTTTGAAATGAGTCCTTTTCAAAGATGGATGAAGGCGAGTACTATCAATTTCTTTTTAATCTCTCTGGAACGTAATGAGAACTTCACATTTAATCCTCTAATTGGTTTGTAAAACCCGGTATGAGTACCAACCATCAGCTGAGATAAAAAGTTTAGACTTAAGTACACGTGTAATGAAGATTATTATGTGATTTTTGATCTCATGCTTTAAAAAATATATAAATAAATACTTCCAGGTACTTGCATATTAAAGTAAAACCTCATCATGTTTGCATTTCTACAGTAAATATTTCAGAAACTACTTACTTAGTAGTACTTGTATGATTTTTGAGAGTAAAATATTGAGCGGAAATTGGTTCAGTCATACTGTGACTGTTTCGTTTCATGTAATATGAAACCATAGCATGGTTTTATTGAAAGGATTTTTGACTTTATTGCGTAGGTACTAAAAACGCTTTTAAGTCAATGTAAATCCATATTCAACGGCTGGTTATTTCGTCAGGCATCAATCGAAAATATCATACAATAACACACGAAGGTAGGCACAACGCTTTGTTCGTTTTACAACTCGGGTATTGCAAGTGATAAAAATTGACGTGCCACTAAAATATGTTCGTCGAGTGAATCCATACGGAGAGGTTATTACCTGTAAAACGGTTTACGTCAGTGTAAATCTTGAGCGCTACAACTTTAACGGAACGGTTTTATTGAGTAGACTCCACCTGAATAAAGGAAAAACAGTATACACTGTATTCTTATTTATCTTCTGGTCTACTCAAAATGAACAATTACACAGTATTTTTAACTTTCACTCAACAAAAAATATTGCTCTGGTTCCACTGAAAATGAATAATAAATATAAAGTATTTTTAACTTTCACTTAACAAAAAATATTGCTGAAAAACTGGTAATTTACTGTGTAAAAAATCACTATTTATCGTGAGGATATTTTAAGTTTAACTTTCAACTGTGTTCATGAAATAAAGTTTGACTTTCAATATCCCTGTAACCAGAAATTCGCAGATATATTTTAGTAATCACGTTCTTACTGACATAATCATAGAGGTTTTAAAAGCCGCTAAGCTGATGAGTGTAACATTTAAAAATGGACTTCATAATGTTACGTAAATTATAAAAAAGAGATAATTACATAAATCATTATTTAAAAATAATAAATACCTTCACAAACTTACCTGTACTGCACGTTTGGTAAGATAAATTAGGAATACACGCACGAAAGTTAAAATATAGGTAGTTATCACTTAAAAAATGCTTAAGGTGCGAGTGCAACATGCATTACTGCGAAACTACATCGATATGATAGAGTTTAATTGCTTATCTCTTTGGACGAAACTGTATAACGGGTGTAAAAAAACACTTAACGTATTCGAAAACTGTATTTTTTTTGTCTCTTGCGATATTTTTTTCTAGACCATACCTGGAAAACTTCTGATTACAGAGTTGAAGATTCCAACTTTTTAAAAGAATTTTTACGAAAAATTCATCTGCGTAGCCTTTTCCCGTTGAGGTCGGCTTGCAGTCTAAACGGATGCTAGATACCAGTATTTTACATGGAGCGAATGCCTATCTGACCTCCACAACCTAGTAATTGGGTAATACGATACCCCTTGGGAAGACTGGTTATCAGGTATTCGGACTTCTGACTACCCGTAATGACTGTCAAAGATACGCGTACGACAGCCGGAACCAACGGCATAACATGCTTTCTGGGGCACGGAATGATGTCAGTGATGTATACGATAAGCTTTGGTACTTGCCTAGGATTCCAACATCATGCATGAAAGGCGGGCGCCTCAACCACTGTGCCACGACAAGACGTATTGTTACGAAAACAATGTTTAGAATTATAACTTCTTCTTCTTCTTCTTCTTTCTTTATCGTGTGAGCAGTAAGGGCTTATGACACCACACACTCTAGTATCTAAAATCTAGAATTATAACTAAACTTTATATACGTATAATATGATCCCACAAGCACAATGTAATGAATTAAAACAGTGATTTTTCACACACAAAAAAAACTTGGCCTGCAATAATTATTTTTGCTCAAAGTTTCTTAGTTTGATGGGCACTTTGCGTAGTTAACGACTTAGTGATATTTGTCTTGTTACGCTTCGTATGTAAAAATAAATGCATAAAGGTTTAGCGAAAACGAACTAATTTTGTATATATCTACTAAATTAAATAAACCACACAAATAAAATACATTTATTCACGAAAGTGCAATTCAACGCTCGCGTTTTGATACTGAGTTTTAAGAAAGATGTCTCATTATAGAATACCGACATGTTACTTTGTGTTATACATTATTAAGGTTATATGGGATCGTATAATTTATCGATGGGGTTAAAGTTCTTGCTCGACGTTAGTCTCGTTGTGTGATTATAACAGCGTAACTTCTCTGCAGCCCAACGGAAATGTTAGATTACTCGTCAAAACACGGTGTTACGATAGGTGAGACTGACAAGAGTGATAGTTGAATAAAATAAGTGTCATGATCCGACGTAAAAGGCAATGCACAAACAACTATAACTGACTCGTTGGTCTAGTGGTTAGTGGCCCTGACTGCAAAGCCGGAGGTAGTGGGTTCGATTCCCACCCAGGACAAACTTTGTGTGATGAGCATAATTGTTGGTTCTGTGTCTGGGTGTAATTTATCTATAATATGTATATATTTATTAATTATATAAGTATGTATATCAGTTGTCTGCTTAGCTTGGGATCAGTTGGCCGTGTGTGAGTTGTCCCAAGATATTTTTTTTTTTTTTAACTATAAAAACTCAGCAGTATCATATTAACGTAAAGTCCAGTGCCGTGCTCTATTTGTGTAATGCGTATATGCGTCTGCATTCTTTAAACTTATAGGAAGTTGTAACACTAAGCTGTATAACTAAATCTTTAAACCGCATCACCCTGTAATTTTATTAAAAAAGTAATTGGTTACTATGCTTAACGACTTTTATTTTTATCTATATTCAGACATTTCGCCGTGTTTGAATGAAGATAAAGCATTAAACAGGTTTCTTCTTTTTCAAAAATGATACGACTAAAATGTATTAAAACATACAATTTGAAAACTTCTGTTATCTGTTGTGTTTGGTAAGCCGAAATAATAACATAACATAACATCACGCCTGTTATCCCCGTAGGGTTAGGCAGAGGTGTACCCATTAGTACACCCACATTTCGCCAGTTATGTTTAAGTCCCATGTAATAGGGGGCGAGCCTATTGCCATCAACCGGGCATAAATCCAGACTCCGAGGCTGTTACTGAGAAATTCCTGATGGAAAAACCCAATAACACTTTGCCCGACCTGGGAAGACCAAAGACCTAATATTGATTGATAATATTAATACTACTAGTGTTCTTTGGTCTAGTGGTCGCAAAGTGCGACTGCTGCACACGAGGTCTTGCGTTCGAGTCCCAGGTCGGGCAGTGTTATTAGGTGTTTTCATCAAGAATTTCTCAATAGCAACCTCGGTGTCTGAATTTCTGCCCAGATGATGGCAATAGGCTCGCCCCTTATTACATGGGACTTAACTGGAGAAATGTGGGTGTACTGATGGGTACACCTCTGCCTAACCCTTCGGGGATTCAAGCGTGATGTTATGTTAATAGTTAGATTATGTAGATGAATTTTCAGAATTAACGTCCGCCCTTAACGTGAATTAAAAGAATATATTATGGACATGATTACTAACTTACATTTGCAATATTCTTCCTGCTGCTACATAGTCTCTGATCATGACAGCACACAGTATGGTCCACTTAATGCAATCCGAGGATAGTTTGCAGGAGGTAGCAGTTAAGCCTCTATTGCATCACTTCGCGAGTGTCCTGAATCAACAATATCACCCTCACGTTAAGCCTGTAAGTTATTAAGTTTTATAAAAATGGTAACACAAAGCTAGATCAACTAAAAACAGCAACAGGATAAACTGAAGTGGTGAAGGTGGTAGCAGTAAACAATTGAATACACTGCCTCACGACAATGAGGTACCACTTACACAGTCACTGATTATTGCTCACGATCCCGTGAAAAGGTAAGGGCAGACACATTATGCCCTATACATATCTGTGGCAAAGGGTTAATTCTCGTAATAGGGAAGTCGACGCAAAAATTGGTCAATTCTATACCAATAAGTACACGTAGTACTTACCATCGGGGTGTAAGTACTTACCATCGGGGTGTAAGTACTTACCATCGGGGTGTAAGTACTTACCATCGGGGTGTAAGTACTTACCATCGGGGTGTAAGTACTTGCCATAGGGGTATAAGTACTTACCATCGGGGTGTAAGTACTTACCATCGGGGTGTAAGTACTTGCCATAGGGGTATAAGTACTTACCATAGGGGTATAAGTACTTACCATCGGGGTGTAAGTACTTACCATAGGGGTGTAAGTACTTACCATCGGGGTATAAGTACTTACCATCGGGGTGTAAGTACTTACCATCGGGGTGTAAGTACTTACCATCGGGGTGTAAGTACTTACCATCGGGGTGTAAGTACTTACCATAGAGGTATAAGTACTTACCATAGGGGTGTAAGTACTTACCATCGGGGTGTAAGTACTTACCATCGGGGTGTAAGTACTTACCATAGGGGTATAAGTACTTACCATCGGGGTGTAAGTACTTACCATCGGGGTGTAAGTACTTACCATCGGGGTGTAAGTACTTACCATCGGGGTGTAAGTACTTACCATAGGGGTATAAGTACTTACCATAGGGGTATAAGTACTTACCATCGGGGTGTAAGTACTTACCATAGGGGTGTAAGTACTTACCATCGGGGTATAAGTACTTACCATCGGGGTGTAAGTACTTACCATCGGGGTGTAAGTACTTACCATAGGGGTATAAGTACTTACCATCGGGGTGTAAGTACTTACCATCGGGGTGTAAGTACTTACCATAGGGGTATAAGTACTTACCATCGGGGTGTAAGTACTTACCATCGGGGTGTAAGTACTTACCATCGCGGTGTAAGTACTTACCATCTTGGTGTAAGTACTTACCATCGCGGTGTAAGTACTTACCATAGGGGTGTAAGTACTTACCATAGGGGTGTAAGTACTTACCATAGGGGTATAAGTACTTACCATCGGGGTGTAAGTACTTACCATCGGGGTGTAAGTACTTACCATCGGGGTATAAGTACTTACCATCGGGGTGTAAGTACTTACCATCGGGGTGTAAGTACTTACCATAGGGGTATAAGTACTTACCATCGGGGTGTAAGTACTTACCATCGGGGTGTAAGTATTTACCATCGGGGTGTAAGTACTTACCATCGGGGTGTAAGTACTTACCATAGAGGTATAAGTACTTACCATCAGGGTGTAAGTACTTACCATCGGGGTGTAAGTACTTACCATCGGGGTGTAAGTACTTACCATCGGGGTATAAGTACTTACCATCGGGGTGTAAGTACTTACCATCGGGGTGTAAGTACTTACCATCGGGGTGTAAGTACTTGCCATAGGGGTATAAGTACTTACCATCGGGGTGTAAGTACTTACCATCGGGGTGTAAGTACTTACCATAGGGGTATAAGTACTTACCATCGGGGTGTAAGTACTTACCATCGGGGTGTAAGTACTTACCATAGGGGTATAAGTACTTACCATCGGGGTGTAAGTACTTACCATAGAGGTATAAGTACTTACCATCAGGGTGTAAGTACTTACCATCGGGGTGTAAGTACTTACCATCGGGGTGTAAGTACTTACCATCGGGGTATAAGTACTTACCATCGGGGTGTAAGTACTTACCATCGGGGTGTAAGTACTTACCATCGGGGTGTAAGTACTTGCCATAGGGGTATAAGTACTTACCATAGGGGTATAAGTACTTACCATCGGGGTGTAAGTACTTACCATAGGGGTGTAAGTACTTACCATAGGGGTATAAGTACTTACCATCGGGGTGTAAGTACTTACCATCGGGGTGTAAGTACTTATCATCGGGGTGTAAGTACTTACCATCGGGGTATAAGTACTTACCATCGGGGTGTAAGTACTTACCATCGGGGTATAAGTACTTACCATCGGGGTGTAAGTACTTACCATCGGGGTGTAAGTACTTACCATAGGGGTATAAGTACTTACCATCGGGGTGTAAGTACTTACCATCGGGGTGTAAGTACTTACCATCGGGGTGTAAGTACTTACCATCGGGGTGTAAGTACTTACCATAGAGGTATAAGTACTTACCATCAGGGTGTAAGTACTTACCATCGGGGTGTAAGTACTTACCATCGGGGTGTCAGTACTTACCATCGGGGTATAAGTACTTACCATCGGGGTGTAAGTACTTACCATCGGGGCGTAAGTACTTACCATCGGGGTGTAAGTACTTACCATAGGGGTGTAAGTACTTACCATCGGGGCGTAAGTACTTACCATCGGGGTGTAAGTACTTACCATCGGGGTGTAAGTACTTACCATAGAGGTATAAGTACTTACCATAGGGGTGTAAGTACTTACCATCGGGGTGTAAGTACTTACCATAGGGGTATAAGTACTTACCATCGGGGTGTAAGTACTTACCATCGGGGTGTAAGTACTTACCATAGAGGTATAAGTACTTACCATCAGGGTGTAAGTACTTACCATCGGGGTGTAAGTACTTACCATCGGGGTGTAAGTACTTACCATCGGGGTATAAGTACTTACCATCGCGGTGTAAGTACTTACCATCGGGGCGTAAGTACTTACCATAGGGGTATAAGTACTTACCATCGGGGTGTAAGTACTTACCATCGGGGTGTAAGTACTTACCATCGGGGTGTAAGTACTTACCATCGCGGTGTAAGTACTTACCATCTTGGTGTAAGTACTTACCATAGGGGTGTAAGTACTTACCATAGGGGTATAAGTACTTACCATCGGGGTGTAAGTACTTACCATCGGGGTGTAAGTACTTGCCATAGGGGTTTAAGTACTTACCATAGGGGTATAAGTACTTACCATCGGGGTGTAAGTACTTACCATCGGGGTGTAAGTACTTACCATAGGGGTATAAGTACTTACCATAGGGGTATAAGTACTTACCATCGGGGTGTAAGTACTTACCATAGGGGTATAAGTACTTACCATCGGGGTGTAAGTACTTACCATCGGGGTGTAAGTACTTACCATCGCGGTATAAGTACTTACCATCGGGGTGTAAGTACTTACCATCGGGGTGTAAGTACTTACCATAGGGGTATAAGTACTTACCATAGGGGTATAAGTACTTACCATCGGGGTGTAAGTACTTACCATCGGGGTGTAAGTACTTACCATCGCGGTGTAAGTACTTACCATCTTGGTGTAAGTACTTACCATCGCGGTGTAAGTACTTACCATAGGGGTGTAAGTACTTACCATAGGGGTATAAGTACTTACCATCGGGGTGTAAGTACTTACCATCGGGGTGTAAGTACTTACCATCAGGGTGTAAGTACTTATCATCGGGGTGTAAGTACTTACCATCGGGTGTAAGTACTTACCATCGGGGTGTAAGTACTTACCATCGGGGTGTAAGTACTTACCATCGGGGTATAAGTACTTACCATCGGGGTATAAGTACTTACCATCGGGGCGTAAGTACTTACCATCGGGGTATAAGTACTTACCATCGGGGTGAAATAAGAACGTTAAGTAGCGCCATTTTTATCTGAACATCATGGTTTAATAAAACCTAAGTAAGCCAAAATTGTATTTAAATATGTTAAAAAAAATAGTAGTTATAAAAATGTTTGTCTGTTGGTCTGTATGCATATTCCAGATTAACATAAATACTATGACAGAATCTCTTCACATTTTGAAAGAATAGAAGAATCTCATAAATATGACCTGAAAAAGGTTTTGGTTTAAGATACGATGAGACTTGTCTTAAAAACGTCTGACTTAACCCTAATACATTGCCGTAGGGAACTTTTTAATGAAAAAAAAACAGCGTGTACGTGGAATTTGTAAGACGAGGGTCGGTAGGCATTATCTTAAATTCACTTTATTTCTATAAACATGTACTGAACGTTTAATTTCAGAATTTTAAAAGCCGGTAAAATAAGTTAAAGTAACTAAGCTTAACTTCAAGTCCCCCGTAATGAGACACAATTTATTATTTATTATTCTGTGACACCAGTATGACAGCCGGGCCTTTAAAAGTTAACCTTGACCTTAACCGCCCTTGAGGCGGTTTAGAAACTCTGACACTAGGGTGTGTGGGATCGTAAGACCGTACTGCCCACACGATAAAGAAAGAAGAGAAGACTTCACCATTAAAGCACTTTACAACAGGCAATCTAAACCGACCTTTATTACAAGTTTCTCAAAACATTTTTTTAACATTTTTTTTTTAATTTGTATTGACATTTTGACAGATACCTATGACAGATAATGTAATTTGTATTTTGGTTTTATTAATTTTATTGTTCTAATTTTTTTTTAATTTGTATTGACTGAAATTATGTATTTATAAAATGATTGAATTTTGACTATAGGTGACTCTCAAACTATTTTGTACGCCGAATTTGGCAAAACATGTTGAACCAATGACAAGCTAGTTTTCCATCCATATGTGCATATCAATGTATCATGTTACACATGTTTATACAAATAAACGCATCTTTATCTTTATCTTTAACAATCTCCAGCTGCATTTGTTTTGACACACAACATTCTTTCCTCAAGTTTTTACATTTATACCCGTTGTCACCTGCATCTTTCATCTCTTTCCAACTCTAGCAAAATATCACCCCATCCTTTTCTTAATTTTTCACCCAGACTCCGAGAGTGTTCCTTTTTTAAGAGTGACGGATCTAATGAGAGAGTTTCTTAGAAATGTAGGAACAACGTGTAGTTGGAAAAGAAAATCTAGAGTTTCATTTCTTTCTTTTCAGCTTTGTTGTTAGTAACAATGGAGGATGCAAAGGTTTTCTATGAAGTGATTCTTTTGTAGCTAGATACAATAAGTTATAAGGAGATTCTTTTATTGTCCGCATAGACAATGTCAGAGCAAGTTGTATGCGGGGAAATAAATTAAAAATACACCGTAGAGCCTATGCATACATGTTAAAAAATGTAACCTTCAATTAACTGCAAAACATATCGATTTAAATTAACTTCCTTTAGTCACAAACTTGGCAGTGATAGTCCACCTCCGCCGTTGCAACTTATACTCAAAGCCGTCTTAATACAGTGGTTTATTCAACAGCAGTAGGTGCTTGCATTCGTGCAGTATCGTCCTAATGAGGTGCTTTCGTATAAACTAGAAGTACACTTAAAGCTTTATATTCTGTAATTCCTTTTTTGTTGAGAACTCCGGATTCAGTTAGAGAAGTTTAATTCAACGCGTAGTTTTATTTTTCAAAGTGATTTGGAACATTATTTGTGTGATAAAAACCAAATAGAATTGTGTAGTTACGTTGCGATTTATTTGGAACAGATTAAAAGCCCAAAGGATTAGGTACTGTATAGACTGGAAAGCGAAAGGCGGTGTGTTTGAACCCCAGCTGTTGCACTACAGACATGATCAACCCCCCTTTAGTTTAGAAGGAGGGTTTATCAGAAATCTACATTAGATAAAAGCAAAAGGTAACTCATGCATTCACTCACCGACTTATCACGAAATCTCGAAAACTTCTTGACCTGTAAAGCTGAAATTTAGGCAGAAAGATAGTTTATATGTAAAAGATTTCAACGTTAGATTTTGACGACATGGTTGAATTAAGACGGTCTTTGACTTTCACGTCGGCAAAGTCACGGGTTAAAGTTAGTACTCGTTTGTGAAACCTACGTAGCAAAATAATTTATGCAAATAGATTAGAGACAATATTGACGCCTTTCTGGTGTATGCAATATGTTCATCAAGTAACATAGGACGGTACGGTATAGTACAGTAGCTGAACTATTCAAATCTAGCTTTTGCCTGTGACTTCGTCCGTTAGACGAAGTCGAAGTCCAATAAAAAGTATCCTATGTCCTTTCTTAAGGTTCAAACTAACACCGTACCAAATTTCATTAAATTCGGTTTAGTGGATTAATCGTCAAAGCGTAACAGATAGACAGAGTTACTTTCGCTTTTATAATATTATTATGGATGCACAAAACCAAAATGTTCACCAATAGGTAATTTAATTTGCAAAAACGCGATATTGAAATTAATATTTCCGTTTGACCGTTCAATGAAGCGGATTATTGAACCCATGACCACAAAACGAGGGCTAAATAACATTATGATAGCAATATTACCATGCATTATTGTTTCTATGCGATTTCATTGTTGTTCTTCACACATTTTGGTTTATAGGTAATTGTAAGTTACATTATGGAAAACACAAAATCAATCTGCCTAGACTTTTCCCAATTATGTTGGGGTTGGCTTCCAGTCTAACCGGATATAGCTGAATACCCGTATTTTACATGGAGCGACTGCCTATCTGACCTCCACAACTCAGTAACTGGGTAGGTAATAGGATAACCCGTGGTAAGTCTGGATGTCAGACTTTTCGGGCTTCTGACGACCCGTAACGACTGTCAAAGATCCACGTATGACAGCCGGGATCAACAAGCTTTACGTGCTTTCCTAGGCACGGAAAACACAACGAATGATAAATATCGTGCCATCTCCAACAAGTAAGTTGTGTAATACTTCTTAATACTTGCGAATGTTGGCTTCTTGCCACGTTATGACATATCTTAGCTGACTGATTGTGGGCTTATTAGCAAGTGATTCGACGAATCTTACTACTCAGTACTATAAATGCGAAAGTTAGGATGAATGGATGTTTGTTGCTCAATTACGCTAGAACGGCTGAACGGATCTGAATGTTTGACACAGAGATAGATTATAATCTGGAATAGACTTTTCATCCCGAAAAATATACCATTTTGCGTAGGATAATATATCAAATTCGACGCGAACGAAGTCACAGGCAGAAGCTAGTATGTAATATTATAAAGATATATTAGTATCATGATCTCATATACAGCTAGAGATACACACATCAAAAGTGTCTAGGGATCAATATATTATTATTACCAAATACATCTTGATCCCTAGACACTTTTGATGTGTATGTTTGAAACATTCGTACCTTTTGTTCTTGTAGGTAGATACAACATTTTGTATTTTAATGCAAGTCGGTTATCTGTGGGGTATTTTATTTGCGCGAATCAATGATTCAGTTTCTATAATGAAAATAAGCCTAAGCTACTCCTTACTCAGCTAACTGCCAGTGAAATTCCCTTTAAAGTCGGTCCAATCGTTTCGAAGATTAGACAGAACAAAAAGTCAGACATACAAACATTAAAAAAAAAAAACATTTTTTGGTATAATTACCGTTCATTTATGGTTTTAGTAAAAAGCTTATAGATATATATATTGCAAAAAATCGCTAATTCGTGAGCTACCTACAACTGAACTAGATCTCACGAAGCAAGCCATGGCAGGCAGCGGGCCATGAAAAGCGGTTTATAATGACAATTATATTCTTTTACCGCAGACGCAATCGTAGTCACGGGCACTAATTTATATTATAGCTCCCTATTATAGTAGCAGTTAGTAGCTACGGTATCTCCGGAGCCTTTTTTAATCATTCTTCTTCTCACGTATTGAACGAATTGCTCAAGAATAGATCACGCCGTGATAAATTTATTAGCAACTAGCTTCTGTACGAAACCGAAAAATATAGCCTATGACAATTAGTAATAATGTAACTTTCAATCTTTTTTTTTCTTGTTATTTGACCAATACGTACTTCGAGAGATTCCTTAGCACCTCTCCTCTCCTCTCTCCTTTTTATAATCGTAGCTATTACAGACTACTACTGTCTAGTTGTGAAGATCAATAGGTATTCTATATATATTATATTATAGCTTCTTTACAGCTAAAAAGTCTTCCAGATAATACCTTCTACAAACAAAACAACTTTACCTCTCTATAATATAAGTATAGATTATGTACAATGCAGAAGTATTACAAAAGACGAGCCGAGTAAAAGTTTTTAAAACATAAGTCCGAGCTGCATCTGTGGCTTAGGCCGCACGGTCCATTTGCATAAGACTTCCCGACGATGCTTTTAGCTTGAAACTAACTCGAACTACGAATGTGTTTGTGCATACGTCTAAAGCCGTAATCACATTAAAACATGTACAGCACACATGTACACTTTTAATATGTGTACTGTGTATATTTCATGCATTTCAAACACACACACATAAATAGAATATCCTGTTAATTGGTGTGTGTGCTTCCAAGTTTGCAAATTATATTTCAGCGTAGGTGTCTATGAAGTTTTATAGTTTGCACTTCGAATATATTTAACACCTACGAGTTTTTCAGTGTTCAGATTTCTGAAAATTTTGCCTTTGCGCTTTAGAATGAAGTTTTGTTTGAAGCACCCAATATTTGAGTTTTAGGTAGATAAAGGTACATAATATTATTTTATTACATTTGAAATTAATGTACTCTTATTTGTTGATAAAATACAATATACCAAAGTCAAATCAATATCAAATTAGTTTAATTCGTTTGAAAAGTCAAGTCTGCGTTGTCGCTTTTTTAAATATTATACTTAATATAGTTTCAAAACGAGAGCACTCCGTAAGGAATTAAAATCATAACGTAGTACAAAACGTAGTTTAGTCATATTTTAGTCAATAAGTAAGTAATGAAATTAGATGAAAAGTAAATAGAATAGGCTTCAGGTTAGTCAATTTTCCGTCAAATAATCTAGTTTCCAAATCATACCTACGTAATTAAGATTTGATCAAAGTATTATGTAGACTACATTTGTATGCAACACGCTGTCGGTAATATCCTTCTAATTTCCCAACATTTTGGAGCTATGAAAGAATGTCGTCTAATCCCGTCACGTCCGCGGCCGCTAACAGCATCATTAGCAGGATTTGTGTCAAATGACGGATTTACGGAGCTCCGGAGTTGAGGCGCACGGAATTTGATAAACAAATTTTTTGAAGTGTTCGTAAGAAAGTGACAATATTTTTTTGCCAACATTATGTTTAGGTACTTATTAGGTGTTCTTGTTCCTAAATTGACTCGTGTAAATAGGTATTCAGTTATAATATTTCATAAAATCATTTAGAGGAGACTGACAGGTCTTAGATCTGAGATTCTTACCGCTTCAATTAAATTCCCCCGATTAATACTATTTTAATATTTATACTATGAATACGGCCCAGCCCCCTTCATAGAAGAGGAGGCTTGAATCCATGCTTTAGAAAGACGACATAGCAGATGAGTAATTTCCGGCATTATGAAGGGATGCGGTTCAGAAACATGCAAATAATTTCGGCGAAGCACTTTGAACTACATATTAAACCTCTCTAAGCTTATTTTTGAGGTACGATTCAAACCAATCAAACAAATGATCTGTGTAATAAGTCAGTAGTGACGCCACAATACACACTAACGTCGCACTGTAAGCCTACCTCAACACGTTTACATTAAACCTCAGAAAATTTAATAACAGCTCCCTTATTGATATTAATGGTATTGTAAGATTTACGTACAATCACAGGATATTAAACGTTGTATTAAATGTTGATAATACACAGCGGGAGCCTACCGTTGCGCCCATTAAGCCTGATAGCTTTTGTTTTGCGCCAGATTAATAAATCAAGACCCACCCTTGCCATCCGGGCAAAAAATGTAGCAATATTAACACTGAGCTTGAATGTTGCTGTCGAATAATTACTTTTTGTGTATAATACAGAATACACGTTATTTATTTACGTTAACTGCACCAAATAAACCATCTGTAGTAGTTTAACATCTTGGAGGCAGTTCTGGTAACTTTTTGGAGCGATCGCAATCTAATCTTAGTCTCAATCTGTCAAAATGCCTATAAAATATCTACATTTTTGACATTGATTGTAGCTGTGATGAGATTACGATTTTTAATTAGTAGAATAAAATTGTTCTTCTTATGTCAATGATGCTGTAAGTGACCAACAAAACAGCGAGCGATAAGAAATTGTCGGTTCACAAAATCTACCACACTTTTGGGAGAAGGTTCGGTGAGTACTTGAATGTCTTAATAGGTAAAAGTCGAGGACATGCTACATGCTCTCTGCCTATCCTTTAGCGTTTTCAATAAACAAAGCATATAAAATAAATACTATACTATACTTTACCCACAACAAAAGCGTATAAATAATTTCACAAACGAAAATACATCATTAAGTGAATACACAAATTATAAAAACTTAAATAAAACCTCTCCTTGTACATTCGTTTGCAAGTTAACTCAAACATCAGTCTCTTAGTGTGAAGTGATCTCGTAATTAAGGAGACGTTTCGTCGTCGGCGCCCACTGCGCCTCAGTGCACCGCATTCATAATAACTGTACCTGAAGTTAATTACTCTCAGGTGTACACAAGTTTTCTTTTTATACTTTTAGAATAGTAACTTTAGCATGTTGAATGGTCATTTTTCACCAAAGTTTTTGTGACATTATGCTAAAGGCCAATTACCTACTTATGTTAATTCAAACCTTTTAAAATCTAGTCGCAATCTCATCTCAGTGTCAATGTCAACAAATATTGGTGAGTTGGAGTCATTTTTGACAAATTGAAACTGAGATTAGATTGCGATCCTTGCTAGCAGTTAGTTTAATAGCACTCTTGGTATAATTTGCAGCAGTGATAATACGCTGTGATCTTCAAAGAAAATGCTGTAAATTTAGTAAAGATGGAAATACATATTTGCGTAGGTATAAGCAATTATTCCTACAAAGTAGAGAGTATTATATTTTTTTGACGAATATTTTCTATGCATATCTTACAACGTTTACCACCAAAAGTTGCTGTAATGCAAAAATCATGGAACACAAACATGTTTAAAAAATGTAAAACATTCGAAAACACTGTAAAACCTATAATTACGGCGGTGGCTTACCAAAATATATGCAGAGTTATGCATCGGCCACTTGCTACGAAATTACTAGAGCCTCAGTAAAACGTTGGCTTCGCTAAAAATTAGGCGCACTATTTTACAAAATTGCCTGTCGGCTATGCATCACCGGAACTCGTTCGACTAAACTAGCTATAACATTAAGGCTGAACCTGTACTGGATTTTAAGCGACAGCGATTTGAACTCTGAAAGAGAAGACGCACAAAAAATATATTGATGGAAGTCCCTGTATATTTGTTTTGGCGTAGCGGTTTCGAAATGGTCACAGAATTTCCAGTATTAAAGCTTTGATTGACGACAATCACTAAGTGGCAGAGTTATACTCTAGATTTAAAGACCACACTCGCCGTTTTTAATTTCTCATTAATGTATAAGAATGTATTATGTAGTAGGAAGTTATGATAGGCGAGTCGTTTTTACTAATTATTTATCCGCTTCAGCTCATGATAAAGAGCACGCGCTATTGGTCTAACGTCACGCTGCCACTGCGCACCTCTGTTTTACATAACTGCGCTGAAATACAACCACCAAACGCCTTCGGACACGTAATTATGGGAAATTTCAGACATTGTAAACTAGTAAATTGTGCTCTTTTCTTTGTAGTAAATGTACGTACCGGTAGAGTTGGATAACAAAATAGCTCATGGTAGAACATTCTTAATGTAATAAGTGCACAATAATTGTTTTATTTCAGTGTTTTTGCTGAATAGAATCAATCATTGATTTATATAATTATATTTTTTTACTTTACTTACTTTGTGTACTTACAATAATAATTATTAAACAAATATTGTTACGTGAAATTCTATTCTATTTACAGTAAAATACACTTTATAACATTCAGCAAATCTTCAAAATTATGACCAAAACATTTCCATACGTGACATAACTCACGCAACATAAAAGAGCTATTCTCCCGTAAACAGCGTTTATTCCGCCACTCCAACGTAATAAAACTCGTTATTCGCGTGTGTTCAACTACCCACATAAACGTACAGCGAGACTTAAGTCACAAAACTAACACAGTAACTCCCAAATTTTATTCAAAGAAAGCCGTGCCCAAGATATTAACGATCTTCTACCATCGGTAATCCTTCCTTTAGCTAACGGGAATAATATTCTTTTGAGTACAAACTTAGTTTTACACTTCCATACACCCAAATTACAGAGGCAGTAAGATGCAAATTCTCATTTTCGGATTTCAAAAGTAAGTTGGCGTTATTTTTACGAGCAGTACCGTTTACATATGTCTTGGCGAATTGGCATCGTAAAAGGCCTACAGTGGCTACAGCACGGATTCATAATAAAACCTTGAATGTACGCAGAATGAGAATGAAGATGGATCCTGTACGTTTTATGTCTATCAAAAGACTGAATTTTAACAGCTTTAAAGGGAAAATGTGAAACATGACTAACTTCTCAACGTTTGAACTGTGAAACGTGCAGGTTTTGTGTGGCGAAGTAAGGGCTTGTCTGTAAGACTTTATGTTCTGTGAGCCGGGATTTATAAGTTTGTATGTTCTCAAATGTCAGTCAACGCGTTTTCATTTGAAATAGCATTCATTAAATATCTAGTCCCATTTTACTGTGTTCTTAATATTGAGTTTAGGATATATAAAACGTATTTCCAGTTTCTAAACTAATTAAGGAATGTCAAGGAATGGGGTTGCAGAGTAGTTAATGATCGTGCTTCAAGTTGTAAGAAACACACACGCCGCTGTGTTCATTTGTTATTTATTCGTCTGTGTTTATTTATAGTAGTCGAATAATTAAAGAGCTGGTTAACGTTGTCTGTTATGTTATTAATTTATAGCAATCTACTTAACATTGAAAGAAAACTATGTGAGGCAATATGTGGATGTCAGAGTTGCTCTAGTTAGCATGTTATATTGTATTCCTATTCAGTAAACAGTCGTAATACTATTTTACTCGTCGAAGTTTATATTTCTTTTAAATAAATAAATTATTTATTTATTTTAGACTATTTGTACTTATATTAAGTTAATAGCCGTGAAAAAAACTAATAAAAAATCACAATTCATATTAAAACCACACCACATAACTTTCTTTTTTTTTGAAACAGCAAAAAAAAGGTACGGTACCTCGTCTACCACACTAGTCAATACAAATTTTCGTCAAAAGCCTACTAATTACGAAAAGCTCATAACGAAATTGTTTCAGTTTTTAATTTGAAACAAAAAATTACTACATTTTTATTGTGATGTCGGTCGACCGGGGTTTTTGTTAGCAGCCTGTTACGTCGTATATTTTTATACGCTTCATATACGTCAGGGCTCAGGTAGGTTTTGTCTGAGTTTGATATATTTGGGGTAATATATCTACAAAAAAGCTGAATCAGTGTCTGTGATAGAATTTGTAATACAAACTTATAGGCGTAGAATTCTTAGCAAGTCCTAAGGATATAAATATTTGAAATTACACTTATTTTTATACTTTTGCAAACATGAATCTGATTTGCCTATTTACGGAATAAAATGACTGAAAAAGCAGCGATTATAGATTTTGGAAAATCAGCCGTACCTTGCAGATGCAGTTGGCACTGTACCTTAACGTTATCTTATCATTTTCAGTCTACATTGTAAAACACAACATCGCAGTCAGGTTGAAATATTGGTCTCCCATAGATTACCATGGGATTAGAAGCGAACAAGTGGGGAGAACACAGCAATAATCAGCAGTCGTGTCAGACGCTTTTCTGCTTCGCCAACGTCTAATGAATATTAATGATATTATATTTGTAGAGGTCCGGCTGCGGTGGACGAGCTAGCGGGCTTGGTGCTCAGCCCGTGTAACATGTTTGTTAAACACTACAATTTCAACTGAAGCGTAAGCCATTGTCAACATTGCTGAAACTTTGGTCAATGAAACTATCAAAACAGGTTACGATAGTCTTGTAAATTGTAATCAAAGTTTATAAGTTATGCTCAATAATGCTTACAAAATATATTTTTTTATCATTGTGCTAACTTTTAGTAAATAACAAACATAAAGGTTTAAAGTCTTTGATCCCTTATCTTATCATTTCTGCTAAGCAAGATTATTTTGATTGGCATAAAACGAATAACAAAAATAATATATTAGGTAGGTGTCTTCCTATGGCCCGCTATAGGCAGCACTAAGTTCTAGGCCTTAAATTAGGTTCAGTAGAACGCTGTGCTAAACGTTTTATATTTCTCGTATGCTATGATTATCATATATCTTTGTAAGTCCCTTGTTATACAGAATCCGACATGATTATTAGGTTTTTGGTTTGATTAATAAATTGGGTTTTCGTTTAATTAGGCAGATATTCTTTTATTGAATGTTTTAGAAAATAATCTATTTGCTCATTTAAAGCTTCTTAAGTACTTTATTTTATTTAAGAAAGCCAAGGTCGGTTGTTTTACAGTTGAAAAAAAAGTATTTGTAAAAAATATTATTTGCTTCAAATATTTGTTATTTTAATTACACTATTTCAAGTAATGAATTAATCTATAACATTATATTTACATTTTAAACGTTTTCAAGAAGATAGACAGCGTGTCCTTCCGTTACTGTTAGCTAATTAATTACCAACCTACGCCATAACAGTCCTTCCCTTATTGGGAGGCCATTATAAAATGGTTTCGTTGGAAAATAACACTTAAGTATTTGAACACTTGGATTATTGTTACCTGAACACAATAACATTTACAACCAGAATAATAACAATAACATTTCAAATAATTTCAGGAGATTAATTCCGCGAAATTGAAGACTTACAGGAGGTACAGACATGTGTAAAGAAAATCTTTGTCCCTGTATGTTTGTTCTCCAGTGTACTTGCTTCCATCATTTATTTATTTTAATATTCCATATAAGAATTCTGTGATTTCCATTCAACATTGGTATAACAAAAGGCTTCCTCTATTTCCATGTCACCTGAGTATGAAACTCTAAGCCGCCCTACAGCATAACAACGTACAGAAGGTTGACTTATCATTTTACTAGCTAAAGCAAAATACTAGAAACTCTGATAAATAAGTAATGATGAAAACATCATTTGGTAGCTCGGCGATGCCCCGATTTACTAGTAGTAGGCAATGGGTTGGACCCAGATAGGCGTGCTCTTTATTCCATCCAAATTATAGGTATAGATTTTACGTATATATAATAGCTTCATCTCGCGACTTCGTCCCCATTGACGTCGATACCACAGAACATACTTTAGACCACTTGGCTATAATTATATGTATAACAATTTAGCTTTTTAACAGTGTAAGATTTTTTTATAATAGGTACCAGCATTTTCGCACTTCGTGACGAAACCTGGACTTATACTAGCCTATCTGTCCCACTCAAACCATGTCAGAGGCCCTTGAGGCGGTTTAGAAACTCTGACACTAGGGCGTGTGGGGTCGTAAGACCTTACTACTTACTGCCCACACGATAAAGGAAAGGAAGCATTTTCGAGATTACCTCTTACAGCACACACAGAAAAACAAAACAATTTTACATCTTTTGGGAAGTTCTACTACTATTACTGCTTGATATACGAACGTAGTATCAGTCAACAAATCACATTGAGCCTGCAGCATTAGAACCCACTTTCCCTCACTGAGATGAGTCTCGATCTTTCTATTTAGTTGATGACTAGACAAAAAAACGCATAGCAAGAAGCCTACATAACGTGAGACATACAGATTTATATTGAGTGAGACTTCTGCGGCTCTCATGTTGCTTGACAGTTGGCACGGAAATGAGTAGGTCTCGTCCAACGCGGATATTGACTCGTCTGCTGAGGAGCGCCGGATGAAGAGGATCTGATACTGCAGCGCTTGCAGCTGAAGTTTTCTCATTATTTGTAAAGTGACGGAGATGGAAATTACAATTGGTTTGATGAAGCAAATAGGTTAAATAGATGAAGTGAAGTGGTAACACTCACCTACTATTATAAATTCAAAAATTTGAATAAATGGATGTTTGTTACTCAATTTATCTCTTATCAGTGGTTGTACGGATTTGGATGTTTGGCATAGAGTTAGGGTCAGTTCACACCGAGACGCGACGCGACGCGACGCAACGTGAAGATACTTGAAGAGGCCAGTGACTTCGCGCTGCGCCGCGCTGCGCCGCTCGCCGCCGCGAGACGCATCGCGACGTCGCCGCTCTTGCACGTCATTCTGTGCGCGCGTACTGGCGATTCACCGCTGCGTCGCGATGCGGCTCGCGGCGCCGCGCGGCGCAGCGAGGCGTAGAGCGACGCATCGCGACGTAGTGCTGCGTGGTGTAACGTATTCTAAATTCTTACAATGAAATGTGTATCTTTTCGTGTAGAAAATAAAGTTATATTTTTGAGTCGCTCTTTTAAAGTGTGCAAGCAGCGTCGCGTCGCGTCGCGTCTCGGTGTGAACTGACCCTTAGATTATAGTCTGGAATAGCACTTAGGCTACTTTTTTCCCGGAAAATGTTCGGTTCCCGTAGGATAATAAATATATCAATTTTGACGCGGACAAAGTCGCAGGCAGAAGCTAGTATTGCCATAAATTAAGAAATAAAGATCCTAGGTAAGTAACAAAATAAATCGGAACTAGTACCTACCTACCAAAAGTCAATTTGTAAGAAAATGCTTTCAATATGATATCAAAGAGAATTTATACTGATAAAAGAGTAGACAGATTATGTCGGAACGAATACGGGTATAGACAAACGTAATATCATTTACCCGAGGGTATTTTTGTAGAAGACAATTTTCAAACTACGGGAACAGAATAATCAAAAAACTTAAACGTCGTTTGATCTGGGTCGGTTGTGATTTATTCCCAGCGTACTATGTAAGGCACATTCTACACGGGCGCGAGATACGCGGCGATAGTCACGACATGCCATCAAATTATCGCCGCGATGTTATCACCGCGTGAAGATTGATTCATAGAGCTTTTATTCAATTTGATGGGACGGCGAGACTATCGTCACGATTCTCTCTCTCGTGAAAAGGGTGCCTTATACTTTAAAATAATATATGTGACTATTTTCTGCTATACTACCAGTTTTACAAATAGATGTGTAAATGAGGTTCGTTGCACGATACTTACCTACCTAACTCTTTATTTTGAACTGTGGTAAATAAATTAAAGAAAAGGTGAGGTTAAAAAAAAGTTATTACCTAAGTTGGTACCTACCTTTAGTTTGTACATAAACACTTAAAATTACATAACTATGCTTTACAAACAGCGTAAGTGTTTTCGATGAACTCTGGCATCCAATGTAAGATTTAACTTGTGTTTAGGGTGCCAGCGTCCTCGCCTGCCAATTGAGCATAAAGTAGCAGTACTTGTTAAACAAAACAACATAATATTATTTAGTTAAAATGAAAGCTGTGCCTACTCTGTTAAAACAACTTTTAGTAATATTATTACGTAAGCCCACGCGTTTGCTAAACCTCTACATTACCGGCGATAGTATCTCGCCATTTAATATTAATGCAGGTAATGTATCCTATGTTTCAAGATACCACACATCGTCTGGAGGTATTAGTGATATTCATAATTTATACATTTACTTTTAGTTAATCTATTATTACTGCTGCAGGGTTGCGGCTAAGCGTAACCATTCACTAATAGTATTCCCCAGACATATTATAGTGCACTGGTGTGTGCGCAAACACAGTTGCACTCCCTCTTCTCTCTCATTGTCCGATGGGACGGAAATCCGCCACAACTGGGACCGACGACTTTACGTGCTTTGCGAGGCGCGGGGGTGTCACATCACCAACTTTCCAACTCCGAGCTGCTGCTGAGAAATTTCTAATGGAAAAACTCAATAACACTTTTTGCCCGACCTGGGAATCGAACTCAGAACCCCACGCTATACAGACGCGGTTGTGACTACGAGACCAACGAAGCCGTCAAACCATTCAGAGCATTCAGTAGAGATGTCACAAATTGTTTTTTGTTTTTGTAAGTGTTTTACTAACATAGTTTGTGAGTAAATTGTTACTAACACTATGAGTCTTGGTACTTGAAATAAATGATTTCATTTAAATGTCATTTCGAACACAATATGCAACGCAACGCAAATCTGTAACAGTATTAATAAGTTGCTTTAATTATCATCTCTATCTTATTTTATTGTTTACTTTACTTGCTCAAATCAGATGACGACACGCGAAGGTCTTTTTGGGATTTCATTCTTACGAGACAACAAATTAAAGCTTTATACCTACTGTTATAATTCTATTTACAAAATGATATCTTACTATATCAAATCCTGTCTTCATTTAATAGAGGCAAATATTTAACAATGTACACCCTATTTTCGCAACATTGCACATCCCGGGAAATCATAGAGATATGGTTCACATATTCGCTCCACAGCGACGGCTGACTTACCGCAGCGGAGCGGTGGCTTTATACAAACTACGCAATGGAAAGGGATCATTATAACTCATAATTATTTGCTACATTAATGTACTACTTAATGCGCCAGTATTTGTTTTACGATGTTGATAATTAACCGCTTCGGGCTACCCGTAGTGCTCGTTTTTCATTTTGTTGAGCGTAATATCGTCTTACTTTTAGAAACCTTATAATTTATTAATGATACAATGATGCCTTTACTCTCTAAGGATAGCTCACTACAAAGATTATAAAATATGCTCGAGTTATTAAAAACTAGCTTTTGACCGCGACTACGTCCGCATGGAACTTGTTTATATCGTACTTGCATACAAACTTCCATCCCCCTTTTCACCGCCTTAGGGAAGATTTCCGGGATAAAACTATCCTATGTCCTTCCTCGGATCTTAAACTATCTCCATGCTACATTTCATCAAAATCGGTTCAGCGGTTTAAGCGTGAAGAGGGAACAAACAGACAGACAGACACACTTTCGCATTTATAATATTAGTATGGGATAACGAAATGTTCTGCTAGTATTCCATTATTGACAATTTATATATGGATTATTTATTATTTACATAGGTAGGTACTCGTATGTAACGTTTAGAATGGTTAGGATTTCAACTAACCTTAACCTCAAAAGCCTTTAAACAAAACCAGTGTTTTAATTAAAAAAACATTTTTTAAATCATTTTTAATACTAGAAAGAGCTTCGTAGGCTGTTTGTGGAATAGATTATTTAAAATCTGAAAGGTTTTTATTACATTATGTAAATCTTGTAATGAAAAGGGGGAAAATGGAAAAGCCAGCGGTCTGGGTCAGCCCTTATTTGGGTAGCATATTAAAAGGTAAAAAATTAAAGAATGTTTAAAATGAAAACATACTTTTTTCCTACCTTAACATTTAATTTATGAATAAACTATAGGAACGTGATACATTTTTAATGGTGGTTTTCCCACGGCAGTACGATCTGCCCTCAGATCGAAACATAGAGATAAACATTGTCATAAAATACAATATAAATAATCAAAATAATAATTAGTAAATAGATAAATTAGAATATAAATAAATTATAGATAAATTCTTATTTGTTTTTTAGTTGTTTATGTTTGACAAAAATACCTCTTTCAAGATCAGAATCGCCCCGTTACGAATGCGATAGAGAGTGTCGCGCGACTATATCACTGAGTGCGTGCGGGTTCATCGCCCCGTCTGCCTAAATCCAGCGACAAGATGGCTATTTTAAATTTCAAAATCGCATATAAAAAAGTAATTATTAAATTATTTTATTACTGATTCTTGCTGAAAATCACTAGTATAGTTATACCTCCTAGAATTTGTCGTGGTTGCAAAACTGCCACCTTATATTAATCGATGTACTACCAAAACAAAATTACCCTGTGGGAAAATCACTAAAAACCATTAAAATCGTGGTGTACACCGGTAAAATAGTTAATTAATCACAGAGTATGAGAACATATTTTATTCAAGAACACTGCCAATTTTATTTTTACTCTGAAGCATAGAAAATTATCCATAACAAACACATAACCAATAAATGAATGAATATGTGAATTTTTCAATTCATATGTACTTTCTAAAGTTTATCTTGGACATCACTGGCATCGGTGAAGGAAAAACATCGTGAGGAAACCTGGACTAACTGTTCCATTCAAACCATGTCAGAGGCCCTTGAGGCGGTTTAGAAACTCTGACACTAGGGTGTGTGGGGTCGTAAGACCTTACTGAGTGCCCACACGATAAAGACCAATAAATAATGGCCAAAAAATCCTCACATATAAAGTCAACTATAAATAATGACGTCACATAAAACTTCTGAACCTTATAATTTGAAAAAGGCGTTAAAAGTAACCTCAGCATTAAGTATCCGGACTTATCTCGCCAGAAAATAAGCCCAGAGATTATGTTAAGCCGACTTTTTCGTCGGGTAATGAGATCTCTATCAGGAGGTACTTTTGGCACCAACTTCCCCTTATTGCGCTTTTTTGGCAAATGCCGCGCAAAAGATATCTCGTTCTAATGTGGCCTGCCTTGCTTTACTGCAACTTGGTCGAGGCAATTGGAACATTTTTAATTCACCATGTTATGGAAGAGGCACTGTTAGCGTCATTTATCAGATAAGTAAATATAATCGGGTAGATAACAACATTAATCAAAAATCCCAAGACACAACATCATTTACAAAAACAATGTATTTAAGCGCCGAAAACTTGATAACTTTTTAATTAACAGAATAATTTGATTTTTAGTTGCTTTGATATCAATAAATAGTTAATCAATTGAGTTGGTAAATACAATTCACTGTTGCCATACAAAATTTATGGATTTGTTTATAAAATTCGGTAACGAAGCCCTTACTGGAGCCGAAAGTTCTACCCATCTTTGCGATATTTTTGTTGGTTCTGGAAACCTGGTAAAAAAATTGGAAAGTTCCAACTTTCTTTTACGTTTTTTTAAAGGAAACAAGTTCTAAGTGTTATACTACGTTAACTTTAAATACCCCCATATCCCCTGTACTGTTCCATGTACCCATAAGTACAAAACTTAACTCTGCTTTTGTAACAAAAATGTTGTTAAAAACTTAGTCACAATAACTACTCTCACGTTTTCTGTATCCGACATTGATATTCTGTTAAGCTTTAGGTAAAACATAGTCCAACTATTTACAAAGTCCGACAGTATGCAAATGTGAAGCACTGTCAACACTTTTTTACCCTTGTTTGTACAATTTCAGACAGACTGAAAGCGATTCTGAAAGTTTTTTAATTGGCTTTTAGTGATTAATGAGAATTTCTTGCGTAAAACTAAAATGGATGATTAATTGAAATAGTAATTAATTCTTGGTATATTATATCACTAGCTATACCCAGGCCCCTAATTCTTTTGCTTAATAGAAGTAGCTAAAGTTATCCCTTAAAACATCGAATATCTGCCAGTAAAAGTCCCTTCACAATCGATCCAGCCTTTCGGAGATTAAATGAAAAAAACTGACAGACAAAAAATTGAAAATAGTTTTTGTCGTGTAAATACCTATTGCTTAAACATACATGTTTATTTTGTAAAAATCTGTTATTTTGACATTAGTAACAGTCACTTCAATTTTATAATTATCATCAATATGTCACGTATTACGCCACATGGCAACAAATGTTATGAAAAATGCAACTTCGTAATTAGTTATTCCTCTATGAGAATACCTCGACATGCAATTTAGGCTTCCATATTAAAAAAGTTTCCGTGCCTCGGAAAGCACGTTAGTCCCGGCTGTCATACGTGGATCTCTGGCAGTCGTTACGTGTCGTCAGAAACCCGTTAATCTGACAACCAGTCTTACCGAGGGGTATCGTATTACCCAGTTACTTGGTTGTGGAGGTCAGATAGGCAGTCGCTCCATGTAAAATACTGGTATTTAGGTACAGCCGGTTAGACTAGAAGCCGATCCCAACATAGTTGGGAAAAGGCTAGGTAGATCGATTAAAGAAATTCTTTGTAGCCAGTGGCGTAGCTACCCAGGGGCTAGGCGGGGCAGTGCCCCGGGGCCCTCAAGCTCAGGGGGCCCCCTGAGCTTCTAATCCTTACCAGAAAATCTCTATCAAACCGGACTTTTGAAAATTTATCCCATTTTCAAAATAAATAAATATGACAGTTTGCAATCCGACTTCAATCATGGCAACACATTCGTCACGTCGGCTTTTTTAAATTTATAACAACTTTTTAATCTTAATTTTGAAAAATCTAGTCTGTCCTTTTTCCAACGGTATGCAATATGTAAAAAAAACTCTTAAAAAGTCATGGGCACGTTTGTATGAACCCTGGACCCACTTTTCAACAGTGATAAGACTTATATGTCAAATGAAAGTTCTGAGGGTGTACTTCATTTCATTATATGGCAGCTAAGTTCAAATCGAGCGCGAAAATGGTGTTTTGGTACATTTTGTCATTTTTATTTGAATCCTCAACCTAGTTTTCCACATTGTCTAACAGTGATGAGACTTATGTCAAATGAAAGCTCTGAGGGTGTACTTCATTTCATTATATGGCAGCTATAAGTTCAAATCGAGCGCGACAATGGTGTTTTTTTATAGTTTTCGTAAAAAAAGATAACTATATCTATTATAAACTTTAAAATATGATCTTGCTTCTCAACAGTGATGAGACTCGTGTCATATGAAAGCTCTAAGGGTGTACTTTATTTCATTCTATGGCAGCTCAGTTCAAATCCAGCGCGAACATGGTGTTTTTTTAAGTTTTCGTCATAAAATAACTATATCCTAACTAATATTATAAATGCGAAAGTAACTCTGTCTGTCTGTCTTTTCTTCACGCCTAAACTACTGAACCGATTTGTGTGAAATTTGGTACAGGGTAAGTGTGAACCCCAACAAAGGACATAGGCTACTTTTTATTCGACTTCGACTTCGTCTGCGTCCGCGATAACCGACATATACGCGGACGAAGTCGCGGGCAAAAGCTAGTCTATTATAAACTAAAAAAATATGATTGTGCTTCTCAACAGTGATGAGACCCATCTCATATGAAAGCTCTTATAGTGTACTTCATTTCATTCTATGGCAGCTAAGTTCAAATCAAGCGCAAAAAGGGTGTTTTGGTACATTTTGTCATTTTTATTTAAACCCTGAGCCCAGTTTTCCACATTGTCCAACAGTGATGAGACTTATGTCAAATGAAAGCTATTAGGGTGTACTTCATTTCGTTATATGGCAGTTAAGTTCAAATCCAGCGCGAAAATGGTGTTTTTTTTAAGTTTTCGTATAAAAATATAACTGTTCTATATAATTATATTATAAACTGAAAAATATGATCCTGCTTCTCAACAGTGATAAGACCTATGTCATATGAAAGCTCTAAGAGTGTACTTCATTTCATTCTATGGCAGCTAAATTCGATTCCAGCGCGAAAAGGGTGTTTTGACCATGGGCACTTTGGGCCCACTTTTCAACATTGCTCAACAATGATGAGACCTATGTCAAATGAAAAAGATAGGCTTAATTTCATTTTAGAGCAGCTAAGTTCAAATCGAGCGCGAAAATGGTGTTTTGGTACATTTTGTCAATTTTATTTAAACCCTTAGCCCAGTTTTCCACATTGTCCAACAGTAATGAGACTTATGTCAAATGAAAGCACTTCGGGTGTATTTTATTTAGCTATATGGCAGCTAAGTTCAAATCCAACGCGAAAATGGTGTTTGTTTCAACTTTCAAGGACGTTTAGTTATTTTTTGTCGAAAACTTAAAAAAAACACCATTTTCGCGCTCGATTTGAACTTAGCTGCCATATAATGAAATGAAAAAGTACACCCTCAGAGCTTTCATTTGACATACCTACATAAGTCTCATCACTGTTGGACAATATGGAAAACTGGGCTAAGGGTTTACACAAAAATGACAAAATGTACCAAAACACCATTTTCACGCTTGATTTGAACTTAGCTGCCATAGAATGAAATAAAGCGTATCTTAAGAGCTTTCATTTGACATAGGTCTCATTACTGTTGAGCAATGTTGAAAGTAGGCCCAAATTGTCGCATGGTCCTTTGTGTATCGAGGCGAACACCAAGCTATTCTATATTCGGGATAAAACCGTGTTTTCGGCTAAATAATACGCTCGAAACAAGCAACACCTGCTATTAAAGAGACCGCCATCCGTCATTATCCGTCCTGGTTAAGTTTTTGGAAAATCCTTATGGATCTCCGCCTTCCTGGGGAAAGAGGAGGGGTCTGTCAGACTCTTACTGATTAAAACCACCCCGGTGTTCCCTTCGCACACCTACGCCGGGAATCAAAGGAACGGATGCGCCTTCTGTGATCCCCGACTGGTGCTGGCCCGCCGCTGCTGGCCTCCTCAGGTCATGGGAGTGAGGTGTTTAACTAGTTCAGCGACGTCAGAGAGAGGCGCGAGAGGACTACCGGACTCGAAGTGGCGGCACGTAGTATACGTGCCGCCGTGCGCCGTACGTGGGGGAGACGGACGTCCCCAAGTCCGCCGCCCCTGGACCTACTGAGGTTTCAGGCAACGCAGGTGCTCATACAGTGGCAGGACGGATAATCACGGATGGTGGTCTTTTTGATAGCAGGTGTTGCTTGTTTCGAGCGTATTATTTACATAAAAACACATTTTTATCCCGAATATGGAATAGCTTGGTGTGCGCCCCGATACACAAATTTAGCGAATTAGTGACTTTATTATGAGTTTTTTTTTTACAAATTGCATACCGTTGGAAAGGGATAGACTGGAGAACTTCTTAAAAGATATAACAATAAACTATACAAGTAATAAATAACTTAAAAAATAATTGTAACTTAAATGCTGGGTCTTGGAATTTTTCTAATTTAAAATTAAAAAGTTATAAAAAAACCGGTGTGACAAATATTGAGTTACTGGCGGGAAGAGATAGCATACCTCTCCTATTGGCCAATTCGATTTGGCAAAGGATGCACCAAACACCCTGTATAATAATCCCTTGAATCTTTTCTAATTCGTTTTGTTGCCCAATACCTACACCAAGTAGTAATTGCAATTTATAATAATAATAATTCTTTTTTTTTATTTTTTTTTTTCATTTTTATTACTTGCCCTGGACTGCACGAAAAAGAGCTGATGATAAAGTCGCTTAGCATTTTTAAAGTATTTGTAAATTTAATATTTTTACTTGATAAAACCTAACCAGTTCAAAAATAGTAGTGGGGCCCCATATTTTATTTGCCCCAGGGCCCTTGGTTACCTAGCTACGCCACTGTTTGTAGCAAACAGCACAATTCAAACAGTACACCATGTGTTTTTGTTTTAACCAGGAAGAGAACGTATTCCTGTGTATAACATTTCGCTCACGTCCTGTCCCCTACATTAAGGGCTTAGCAGAGTTCCTGCCGTTGCGGCATTATGTCTTGGGACTCGGCTGATCATAGCCCATAATTATAGGGAAACCGTTATACCAACTTTAACTGCTTAGGAGTTTTGTATGAGAGGTGAATGTTTATTGTGTTATTACTCTTATATAGCTATCTTATTTACATCAATACATCTTTACAAATAGATAATATGGACGTATCTGATTGTAATATCAAAATAACAGCAAAGGTACCAAAAACCAATTTCTAAGATTATTTTGTGTCTGTTTGTTTATCTGCCTGTTTGTTCCAGTTAATCTTCAAATGGTTGAACCAATTTTGACAGCATTTTATGAGGCAGATAGCTGAAGTTATAAGAAGCAACTTAGACTACTTTTATTTTAGAAAGAGAATTAGGGTTGAACACAACATAAGACACCGCTGATAACTGACATTCGCGCGGCCGAAGTCACGGGCATAAGTAAGCTTACTAGCTTCAGCACAAAACAAAATTAATCAATAACTCTTTACTAGTCAAAAAGTGTGAATGCTCCCAAGATGCAGAGGCCGCTATAATGATGACAGAACAAGCGCCATGGTACAGTAGCCACTGATAACATGCATCACTCACATTGAGAACCACTGACAAATAGATATGACAAACACTACGCGGGTGTTGCCATGTAGATGATATAAACAAATATTTGTTCATTTTAACATAAAAGTTTGCCAACGTACGGTTATGTTTTTTGTCTTTTTAGCGTTTTCGTGAAAGGACGTCACATGCAGCAATATTCTCTTTTTTGTTACAAACATCGTGGAATACAATACTTTCCTCTATTTCGTTGGTTGTTCGTGCTTATTCTATTTGCTGACGATGGCATGTTTTTTAGCGAGAAATCTTCTGAATCTTTAACAAAATTATAAAAGCAAAATTTGAATATTTCTGCTAATAATCTCGGTGGAAATCGTATCAATCGTTTTCTTAAAACACTATTCTTTACGATTTGCTGAAAAAGAAACATTTAATTTTGCAACTGTTGCTGAAGAAAAATAAAATATCACGGAAAACTGCTTCGACGAACAAAGGTCCCAAAAAAGTCTCTTTTCCTCGTAAATAAACTAATCATTAAGATTTATTATGCTGATCGGTCATGCTCAGTCGGTAACATTAGCCAATCTAAACAATAAATCATTAGTCGCAAAGAATAATCCATCAACAAAAAATATAGCCGAGAAATCCGCGACCCACTCAAAAAAGTACAAAATAATTTACCTAAACATCATCCTATGGAAAATAATAATTTAATTCAACAACACAATAGTACAAAGGGACCAAGGCGAATTAGTCCGCAAATGTCCGGGACAAAAATGGTTGCCATAAAAAGTTGAGACGGGGCGCGACGTCCCGCGACGGACGGCGATAAATAATTTCCACGGTAAACGTTTTCATACGGCCGAGGACGTTATGGCATTAACATACTACTTGAGTGTAGTAATAAGTGGTTACTTTTCCTTAGGTACACTCGTTTTCTCGTGAGCAAACTGTTATTTATTTCAGTTTGTATGCTAATGTTATCGCGGAGGAAACGTTACTTTCATGTTGGTATGTTTTTATTTTATTACGTTTTGCTTACAAAGGAAATTGTTTGTTGGAGAAATACGTTTATTAGCCATATTATAATTGAGTACTGAGTTAGAAAAGTAGGACTTCTTACTTCTAGATAATGTGCTGGATTTGGTAGAGCGCTTTAATGGAGGGTTAAATAATGGTAACCTCAAGTCATGGTCCAAACCCGAATAGCGTATGTACCCAAACAGTGGCCAGCTTTCTGTTATTTATAACATAACATAACATCACGCCTGTAATTCCCGTAGGGTTAGGCAGAGGTGTACCCATTAGTACACCCACATTTCGCTAGTTATGTTTAAGTCCCATGTAATAGGGGGCGAGCCTATTGCCATCAACCGGGCACAAATCCAGACTCCGAGGCTGCTACTGAGAAATTCCTGATGGAAAAACCCAATAACACTTTGCCCGACCTGGGAATCGAACCCAAGACCTCATGCTCAGCAGTCGTGCTTTGCGACCACTAGACCAACGAGGCAGTGTTATTTATGTACTTAAGTATTCGATAAAAACATTATTATTTTCTAGTGACATAAGTCCGAATCGGTAACATCGTTAGCAATTATAATTTAATTGTGATAATTTAATCAGAAGATTCTATTGTAATTACGAATTAAGAGCTGTTTATCTGATCATTAAAACAAAAAAATAAACTAATCAATTTTAAATAGATACAATCCGTAACACCCGCAAACCATAAAGTAAAACCCCGACATTCCAGTCCAGCATTACATTCCACAATAACGCAGCTTTAATCCAGTCCATCACAGCGCAATAACTTCGTAACTATCAATTGTTAGCATGCGGCGCCGACGCACCGTGGAACAGCGGTCTTATTAATTTATGGAATAAATTACACCAGTCCAGGTGCTGTGATATTACAGGGAACAGGATCGGCACAATTTATATGTTGACCCTGGTGACAACAGGATTACAGAGTTATTGCCGCCGGTGACGGAGGAAGGAGTTATGGGCTTAGGAGGATAGTTAGTTAGGGAGGGAGGTCAAATTGGCTTTTTTATTGAAGTAATTTTGGGCCGGAATGCTACTCACCGATCTAAGGGAAAAAACATAATGTAGTTCCACATCAATTAACCCTTATCGTAATGTTTTATTAGGATCGTAATTGATTATTACGAGACTATAAGTAAATGTCACGCAAATAAAAATGTCGCTGACTAAAAGTTAAATCAAACAGTGAATATTTGGCAACAGAGAACAAAGCCAGCTGAAATAGTGTGATAAGACGATCATAAAATTAAGTAGGTACCTCAGTATCCCAGACCTCAGAGCAATTCATTTGTTTAGGTTTCAGTTCCAACAATAGCAGTTTTTGCTGCCGAATCGTCTATTATAATCCGAAAGGGTGGATTGACTTTGAATAAAATTTACTCGCGGCCCCAATGAATATTTATATGAAACGATATGAATTAATTTTGCAAATAACCTCTTATTCAAACAATAGGGTGTTAGAATTTGAAGTTTCAGCTGAAAACGGAAGGTGTAGGGTGTATTTACTTTGCATGCTAAAAAGACGAGACGATTTATGTGGGTTTATTAACAGTACCTACATTAGATGTAGGTATACCTACGTACAAAAAGTTAAGTTCCTAAAATAGGTGCAGAACAAATAACCCAAAAATGAAGTTTAGTTACAATTTAATAATAATATAGCATTATTTATATTCGGATCGACAATACCTAACTGTTTAATGATAACCAGCGGTTAACTTAATTATTTCAAAGCCAAATACAGCAAACTAGAGACAGAGCATAAAATCATCTTCCAAGAGTTCCCTGAGCTCGCAGCCAGCACGTGTATAACTTTAAACTGATAACCACGGCGCCAGGTACTCACAGCTAATGAGTAGCAACTTTGACAGATTGTACCGTGATACCGACAGCTTTTACAACACAAAACAAAGTTTTAATTAAACATTTCGAAGCAATCCTTTGGGAAGCGAAAATATTTTGGAGTAATAAAACGCTTGAAGAGGTTACAATTATAACTTTGCACTATGATTCCCCTTGCCACGGCGTAAACGAACTCTGTTTATAAATAAACCATTGGTTTCAGAAACGTTCGAGATCACAAGTATTTAAATCGAATTTGAGCTTGGAAGCAGACGCTTGGTTTCTGCTTTGTTTTCGCTTCGAGGGCAAAAATCTAGAGAACTGTTTTGCAATCTAAATCACAGCTTCGTTAAGGATGTTTACACTTTTATCTTTATCTTTCTATTTCCCGCGACTTCGGCCGCGTGGTTTTTAGGTGTTAAGTTTCGTCTTTTGTAACTGCTCCGCTGCCGTGTGTCGTAGCGTGATGTTATTTATCTATAGCCTCTAGTATTCCTCATGTATCTGGCTATCATGCACAATAAGATTTGTTCCATTCCGACTAGAAGTTCCAGAGATTAGGGTATAAACCAACAAACATAAAACTCTTCAGCTGTTTTTAACCGACTTCAAAAAACGAAGGAGGTTCTCAATTCGGCCGGTACTTATTTTTTTTTTTATGTATGTACACCGATTACTCCGAGGTTTCTAGTCCGATTAATGTCATTCTTTTTTTGTTCGATGCAGTATACTTGCCATTTGGTCCCATAAAAATTTCATCTAATTTGGTTTAGTGCTTTTTATTTTGTGAGCATTTTTCTAAATTAAATATATCGTGTGAGGTATTGTTCGAAAGGGCTTTTATTAAGGATTTTAAACATTAACACACAAGCAAGCACTAACAAGTGAAAAATAAAAAGCTTTTTTACAAAAAAAGACAACCGCCTTCAAAAACTACAATATAAAAAATAACTTTAGTTTGGAAGTCGGTGGCAATACAAAAAACAAAACCAAAGCCGCCGACTTTCAAACTAAAGTTATTTTTTATTTTGTAGTTTTTGAAGGCGGTTGTCTTTTTTTGCAAAAAAGCTTTTTGTATTATTATATCAGATTCATAAAGAGAATACCATTAGCCTTCATATCGATTTGAAATGTTTCAGTGTTTTACTACAATTACAGTTCGTTAGCACCATTTCTTTTTTTTTCCATTCTCCTAAAACAGTCACATCGGCTACATAATGCCCCAATTTCATTATATGTTCCACATTCATGCAACACTTCATTAACATTCTAATCTTCTTAAATCAGCTTTTAATTAAGCTCGCTACTTAGTTCTTTATCAGTGTTAATCTCTAGTGCTTAACCAACCTTTATTCTAACATCCCACATAGATTCTTCCTCTACATTTACCAGACCTTTATTAGCGGCTCGGTTGCGATAAAATCTTATCGTACATAAGTTGTAGTACCTCTGACTCTATTGTATGTTACACGTTTACTACAGCAGGAACAATTAAGGTTAATTCGTACTATAGATTCACTGGTTATCTACATCTTAATGAATATTTTTTCTTGCAAAAAACGGTAAAAAATTCGCGTAGTTTTGTTGAAAGTAGGTCTTGGGCTACTTACTACTTACTGTATTGTACTTACAATACAGTAGTTTTTCATGTAGATAATATTCTCTAGACCGATTTCCGTCACGATGACCAATCTCAATGGAAACTAGCCAAATATCGTGCACAAATATGTGCGCAAACACAGGGGTACTCTCTCTTTCCTAACTCTCATGGTCCGATGGGACAGCAAACCGACACGACCGGAGACAAATCAGGCCAGCGGCCAGGCCAACGGCTCAATGTGCTTTTCGTGACACGCGGGTGTCACATCATCAACTTCCAAACTCTGCGCGAGAAATTCTTAATGGAAAGATCCAATACTACTTTTTACCCGACCTGGGAATTAAGCCCACGCCCTTCCCCCTCTTAACACGAGCCCAATGAGGCAGTCAAACACACACATGACAACAACGTACAGCCTATACTTGTACGCTCGAGTACATGTGATTACGATCCTACACACAACATATGATTACATCGTTGTTAACAGATTCCCTTTCATCTCTAACTGAAAAGCAAACTATGTTT
Organism: Hoplodrina blanda; assembly: GCA_949316365.1. Taxonomy (NCBI): domain Eukaryota; kingdom Metazoa; phylum Arthropoda; class Insecta; order Lepidoptera; family Noctuidae; genus Hoplodrina; species Hoplodrina blanda. Next base: position 420,179 of record OX438586.1, on the reverse strand, counting down.
AAACTTTGGCGTCTATTAGATTGTGCAAAGAGAATAAAGTTAGACTAAAATATTATAATTAACTTCGTTGCGTGTTTCAAACCGCGCCCTTTTAAACTTTCGACATCAAAGAATATTTTGCGGCCTCTCGCTGTAAGATTAAAAGTGTAATTCAATATTTATTTCACTGGTTTCCAATTTATTGACGATTGTACGATAAGCCGCCGTATTTATGAAAATACCGCATTAATTTACCGAGCGCGGTCACAGGTATGATAAATAAAATTAATTTAATAGGAAAAACAAAGACAGTATTATTTATGATGGTGGGTGTGGCTAGCTAAGAAAACACTTTACTAAAGCTTACGTTTGTCGTTGTCACTGGTTAAAGCGCAGCCTTTCATGCACGAGGTTGTGACCATATGTGACTTTTTCTATTTCAATTGTACTTTCTAAGTTTATTTTGGACATCACGGATATCGGCAAAGGTAAAATATTATTATGACGAAACCTGGACTTGTAAAGTCTAAAATCACCAATCCACCTGAGGCAAGCGTGCTGATTAATGCTCGTGTCTTTCTTCGCTCGTGTCTTTCTTCTCTTCTGTATGAGAAGAGGCTTTTCCCTGCAGTGGGACAATAATAAGATGGTATCATTTCTTTTATTTATGTAAAGCTTACGATTACAACTCTTCGTTCGAATAGCAATATCTACTAAAGTTTGTAGGTACGTAAACGACATCACAAAATCTGCGCCCGTAATATTTCCAGATTGTCTTATTCAAATGAGTACAGGACCTACTACAGTATTCCCTTTCTCCTCCTCTCGTGAACATCTTTAATGAATAATTCTACCCCGCAGTGTAATACAGATCGGATCTAGCTCTAATAATTATACGTCTAACTATTTCAGAGAATTTTCAAACTTTGACGTTTATTAGCGAAATTCTCGGCGAACAAGTTCAGTCATAACGGGTAGCCTACATCAAGCTTCATAATTACATAATTGACTCACCGACCTAACATTTGCACAGATAGAAGATAGTCGTGGTGCGGAAGTAAATCATGCGGAGGAACGTGAGACTACAGAAGTAGAGGAAAATTACATGAAGATTTTGTTGCTGAAGTTATGAATAGGCTTAATTTAGCAGGTATTCACGTAGCCAGTTACGCAATCATTTTTAGAAGCATTGAAAAATGAAGTGCTTAAATAAAAAGTGACAAACGTACATTATGATACTAGTGAGCTACGTTTGTCATTACAGTCGAGTTTTGATTGCAGCCCGAGCCAAAAGTGTGGGCATAAAGCCGAGAGTGTTAGGATTAAATGATCGCGAGTTTCATATGCCGTTTTTCAACACATTTGTGAGGAAATATATGGCTATATGTTCATTGATAAGTAAATAAAATAACAATTTAACTTATATCATGAGTAACGTTCGCCACCACCTCAAACTAGTCCTCGTGGTACGCGTCCAGATCATTGTCAATATTTGATTAAAGTGCTTTAATTGCAATGCTAAACGATACGAGTTTGCATACATGAGTGTTACTACATCACAATTTATCGTATCTCGTAGACTTTCCAGTTGTTCAGACGAACGCGATGCTGTGGCGGTCATTGTCAGTATGACATAATTCTACCATCTGACCTTCAACAACACATTATTCTAAGGTCAAACAAACAACAAAACTATATCAAAAGTAATTAGGTAATCGAAATGGAGGGAGATACAAACAAATTGTTAATAGCTTCAGACTTTAACGGTATCACCAATTTGTAACTACAAATTATATTAATCAAAACGTAACACCGCGTATCTATCTATTATAGCAGCTGTAAAGTTTATGTGGCGAACTAATCTTGGACCACAAAGGGTTGAGAAATTAGAAGTGTCATTTGGGAGGTTGAACCCTTCGGGGGGAGAGTATTAGCATTCTCATTGAAGTGATTATTCTGAACTAGATGGTAGATTAGTAGTGAATGGCTAATGTATGAGTAACTTAGTGCTGTAAATGTGGTGAAGCCATAAATCTTAGGCTTTGGGTAAACCTTTAGATTGTTGGCGTTAGTGACGTATAGCCATCATTATGTTGAATCAAAAACATGTTACATAGCTTAGAGAATTACCAAATCCCATTTTCATAGTGTTACCCTAACTAGCTTTTAAGAATTGAAAATCTGTTTAAGATAATATTTCATTAATTTGCACTATTTCTATTTGGACCAATTGGGTCTTTTCTATATCGTATAATAAAAATATTGAGTAGAGTAAATTAGGAAGGAATATAGGAAGGGGGGATTGCACTTACGTACATTTGCGTACTTGACTAGTTTCCGTTGTGGTTCCGCCATTACTAACACACGGGGCTATTATTAATAAATAATACCTTATTATAACTATTAGAGGTCTAGCATGCGAGTGGTTTAGCGACTATTTATCGGGCAGGACTCAGCGTGTACGCGTTGAATGTCATGAAAGCGACAGTGCCACATGCAGCTACGGCGTTCCACAAGGTAGTACCCTTGCCCCAACACTCTTTCTGATATACATAAATGGCTTATGTGGTGCTACCTGCCCGGGACTAGAGCTGCTCATGTTTGCTGACGACACTGTGCTGCTTTTTCATGACAAAACATGGGAGCAAGTTCTCCAGCTAGCCGAGAAAGGTCTGGCTACTGTTACCGAGTGGCTGGATAACAGTCTACTTTCATTAAATACTGGTAAAACAAAATACATCTGTTTTACCAAATCGGTGACAACGCAAGCCAGAAATGACCTCGAACTCAAAATCCACACGTTCCCCTGCAATCGCAGTCCAAATCGCGCCTCCTGCAAATGCGATGTTCTGTCACGCGTGAACCATCTTAAATACTTAGGCGTAATAGTCGACGAGAAGCTTACCTGGAGCGTCCTCATAGCTTCACTAGTGGGGAGGATTAGAAAAATGATATACGTTTTTAAAAATCTTCGTACTGTGGCAAATAATCATCTTCTGATCCAAACCTACAGAGCGCTGTGTGAATGCCTGATCAGATACTGTGTGTGTGCGTGGGGTGGTGCAGGTAAGTCCTACCTTATTACCGCGGAACGAGCGCAACGCACAGTACTCAAAGTGCTCATGCACTTACCCTATAGGCACCCAACAACACAAGTCTATAAAAAAGCCAATGTCTTATCTATAAGGAAAATATTTATATACGAAGCCGTAAGAAGATACCACAAAAAAACCATTCCAACCCTTCCTAAAGAATCCAAAAGAATAATCACCTGCCCACTGCCTCATGTAAGAACATCCTTCGCACAAAAACACTTCTCAGTCATAGCTCCGCGCATGTACAATATCCTAAATAAAAAAATACAAACCAGAACGCTTAACGACAATCAAATAAAAAAATGTATATTAACATGGCTGGGGACACTGGACTACGATGCCACGGAAAATTTATTTAAAATAGTCAAATAAAATAAAGATAAAATATTGAATATATAATTTTAGAAAACCACTCATAAAACTTCTACAAACACTACACCAACACACTACAGCCAATCATCACACTTTCACACCCACACGCTTCACACACACTACACACACCACCGCACACTTTGTCCCCGTCTGCACGTTATTTTATTTTATTTTTATTTTTTATTTTTCATATATTTTTTTTGTTTTTTAGTTTTCTTGTGCAATTTATTGTATACGCATAATACTTAAGGGAATGCACTGACCTCTGTAATACAGTTCAATACTAGCTCAGGGGTCAGGGATTTCAAATAACCTGTGTTTGTATAAATTGGCAATAAATATTTTTATATTTTTTTTTATATTTTTTATATAACTTAGTCTGCATCGTACATAATAATAATAATAACGTTTATTTGGACTTAAAATAGTATAAAATCTAATACACAAATAGCTACAAACACATAATTATAATTTATGAATGAGGCAACTTAACTTATATGAACTCCTAACTTCCAAACTATGTAAAACCTTTATCTCGTCAATCAGTGTCTTTCCGTGAGGAATATGTAATATTTAACAAATTGTTACTAATTACATCGCTAACTGTGTCCATGTCTAACATAAAACTAGTTAATCTAATACCCTAACAGATTAGTTTTGGAAACTAATCAAATATTATGACTGACCATAAAAGGGAAATGTTGAAGGTACCTTCCTCTATATTTTATCTTTTCATGTTCGGTCTTGGATTTTAAGAATTTGGAAGGGCCATCAAAATGTATCAAGCAACCAGAATTATATGAATAGAGTATGTTTTGGTCAGCAAGTTAAAGACATACAATATTATTTTATTTAATAGGGTTTTTGAGGTTCTTCTTGAACTTTAAGGAGGTTAGTATGCCAATTGGTGATCAACTACGTTGTTATAACCCTCTTTATTTTTGTTCGTTTTGATGATGTGTAACATGTTTTTCCCATCATTGGGATTTTTCACACCAAAAATAATAGTCGTTTCACAGCATTTTTGCTTAATGTTACTTAGGTCGATGGGCAATATGTTTAGGAAGGTTTAGAAGAAATTATCACCTAATAAATGATAAATTGCTTATAAATTCTTCAAATTCATGTCATCTTATCCACGTTGCTACCATCCAAGACGGACCCTTTCAAAGGTAAACAACAACTATTCGGGAACTCGGTTGTTTTAAGTCGGAAACATAAATCCCGTGGACGGACCTCAGTAAGTACCTCCGGGATTTTTATCGGAGCCCCGATGCTTCTTTGTAGTTTTATATGTAAGACGGTAATAATATACTTCTATACAAATACTTGACTTAACAGATATTCCTTAAGCATGCGCACATGCAACGTGAAATGGATTTCTACTGTGACAGAAGACATTACAGAATAACCCCCACAAGTATTACGTAAATGTCCTATCTATTATTCTTTCCAAAAACATATTCATTACTGTGTTATTTTCGTCTCTTTCAGGTAAAATTATGTTTGCTTTTCTTTCAGTGGTTAAGACGCCCGCCTCTCATGCATGAGATTGTGGGTTCGCAACCGGGAACGTACAGGTGCAAGTACCAATTTGACTTTTTCAATTTATTCATATGTACTTTCTAAGCTTATCTTGGATATCACTGACATCGGTGAAGGAAAACATCTGAAATCACCAATCCGCCTTGAGCAAGCGTAGTGATCAATGCTCGTGCCTTCTCTGTATTAGAAGAGACCTTTGCCCTGCAGTGGGACACTAATAGGTTGGCATTATTTCTTTAATTCATAATGTTTTCTTTCTTTGTTTATTCTTGATCTAAATATTGTAACTGTTTTTTTATGTAGATATCGCTCTAACAGTTGTTGGTAAACCAATAAATAAATGATCGTGTATTGGTAAAAGAATGAGTGTAGTAAAATATTTGTCAAGTTATCAATATTTCGATTCTTCGGTTGTCTAATAGCACTTTGTTTAATACCTTGTTTAAATTAAATTATGTATAACTGCTTAAAACATAATGATACATGTATGTGTAGTATTTGTATAATAAAGTACCTAAATAAATACATAAAGTACGTACGCAGACAGCAGCGCTCCAGACACCTTCGTTAAAAGTTGTATTAGCCAAAACCCTCTTCAATTAGTTAGGCTTAAAAAATAATTCTGCCTTTTAATGACCGAAAGAACGAACAAAATTAACAACATTAAAATACTGTTAAGAAGTTTCAGAGAGAGAAAGTTAACTTCGTTATCTATTTTCACTTTAAACAGGCGAAAAATAAAAGTACAATTAAGAAAAGATAAAAAAGTATTTATCACCAAAGTTGACAGCGGCGCGCAAAGTTGTACAGGTACTTGTGACGCAAATAAATATAAGGAATTTGTTAAGTTTGGTAAACAAAAATATGATATAATTTGCCCTTTCAATCAGTGACCTAATGACCTCAAAGTATTTGAGGCAAATAATAGTTTGAGATAGAATAATATTAACTTATCAGTTACCATCAATATTGACTGTTACTTGTATAAGTTATTGTGAAAGTTAAAAGCAAAATAATATTAAGCGCTTAATAGATAAATCAGTAGCTGCTTCTGCTGTTATTACAAACCTAGTTTAATTATAGGATTATAAAACAATAATTAACATTAATTTAACACCACAGAAATATAAGGGTGTTTAAAGACTCTTAACTAAAGCTTTGGTTTCCTAGGATAGCGGTGCCGTCATATAGCGGCCGTAATACAGCGGTGAATAACGTCATTAGAACGTTGTCTATGTAAACAAAATGGCGCGGTTTCCTAGAGAGCGGTAACTGACACCGTAACGTCAAAAAGCGATGCCGTGATTTGCATGACGGCCGTCTTGACGGTGTCAGATAGTTTCGTGAACGTTTCATTGATAGCAGTAAAGCGTTTGACGTTTGTTTAAAAAAAATGACTGACGGTGTGTTAAAACGGCCGTGGAACTTTCCACATGTCGTCACCGTAAAGACGGCCGCCTTTTTGCATCCGTAATATTACGGCCGGTATATTACGGCTCCGCTTTCTTAGGAAACCAAAGCTTAAGCTAAAAGTCATAATGTTCTTTCCACCATTGCAATATTTTTTTATTGCAAACCACGCCTATAAAATTTATGGTTATGCTAGAGATATTGCGTATATTACATCAGTAAAACCACAAAAATGTTGACCAGAAAAGTCTTGCATTCATTAAAAATAAATAAATAATAAGGTACTTAATAATTGTAGGTAACTGTTTCTTTACAAGCAGATTTTTCTTCAAGCTTGCCTTCTAATCCACTTTGCTTATCAACGGCACTCATCATGGCGTCAACCACAAGTCCTCTCACACTATCTGCTTGCATCTCCTACGTGCCGCTCCAGATAATTACCGCAGCATCCCTGTCATGACGCTACCATGGCCGGCGTCGGCACGTGACAACTCACTTCATTTCCATTTGCACTCCCATTTTTGTCGCCCCATATTTTAGGCGTAAAATGTTTGATATAAATATGCTGAATAATATTATTATGATAATGTTTGAGAGTCTTATGCTTAATTTCTCTCTTCTTCAATTTTGTATAAATTTTGTCCCACGCTAGGAATTTCTTTTGTACTATAAGTGCGTTTACAAATATAAATAGACTTACCCACAAACAACCAGAAATGAAACAACTACCTGGAGGCCATACAAATATTCGTTTCGTGCGAGAATCTATTCCTAATCTATTCTAATTCCAGCCACTGCGTCAATCGTACTATTGTTGTGTTTCAAGTGGTTATTGTAATGTCTCATGTAAATAACAAAGATCTTACTTCGATCTTGGCTTAAGGAAGTTTAAGTTAAGAATCATTCAATCAATCTATTTAAAACGATTTCGATTTGTCAAAATGAATCATTCCATAAATCGACTTTAACGTTGGATGAGTATTTTCGCTGTAATGTTCGTTAAATTTCGTCAAAAAGCTTCGACTAGGTTAAACTTCTTCCAAAGATTCGTTGATTTGAACCATTGACTCGAAAAAAAGCCCACGTGAAATATATACTTGCGTTTCACAAAATCTCGAATGCAAACATTCTTCTTTGTCTTTAACACTATAACAAAAGAGTACAAAATTCACTATTAAGTATCCAGTGTTTCGGATTAACGTATGAAAATGGTTGCCAAAACAGATCGTGCCAAGACTCGTGAGGGGTGTAATGCGATGCTTGGCAGAACACGCCAGGTACTAAAACTTGCATACTACGTAGAAACACGGCTCCTGAATACGGCTCGGGTTTTTGTTGTAAGCAAGATAGCCGTGCTTATAGGTACCTAAATGAAAATATTGGATTAAACTTGGTGTTCTCAGTATCATTCTATAATGTTTCTTGTTCGCAGTGATCATAAAAGCTCCCAAAGAGACTTCCGTAGACAATATTACATTTCCTTAGTATCATCAAGATGTGAGCACGTTGGTGTTAGCAGAATTCTGTATCTGAATTCAAGTTACTTCCATATTCACGTCCATGCCTTTTTAACTAAACAAACAATAACTAAACAGTATATAAATTCACACAAAAATCCGATTAAAAACACCACCTTCCCAAATTCCCACCTATTGCATAAGTCCAAACTTTAGCAATAATCTCCATTAGCAGTTCCATAAAAAATCTCTCGCATTAATTTATTCTTTAACCTTTAATATCGAACATTTTTCGAACAAAGTAAACCAGTGCTGGCCACTGATGTGTGAAATACTCGATTTTTAAATCGAATTGTTCAATTTGATTTCGGTACGAACGGGCGTATATTTTAAAATCAATCAAAGTACTCGGCCGCGGTTTGCGGTTCTCTGGGAAATGTTCAAGTTTTACATTTATTAACTTTGTATAGCTTGAACAAAGTATTAAGCTTTTTACTCTTTTTAATTATTTGGTTGAGTTGGTATTTTTGCTCATTATAATACAATGGTCTTAGGTTATTTAATTTTTGTAATAATATCAGTAAGTACCTAACGGTGTTTATTTCATTGATACTGATGATTATAAACTAAAGCAGACACAGAGGTCTATTGGTGTATTTAGAGTTTGGAAGGGCAGGCCCTTGAGATGCAATGGCCGATATGAAATTTCGAATTGGTAACCCAACATCCTGGGGCACTAGATCATACTGGAGCGGGCACGGCCCATACGGCTCCCCCTCTATATACGCCTATACAACAGACTATGTTGCCCCTACACAAGCTTAGAAACACGGAGAGGCCAGCCATTACCGATGAGTACGACATAAGTTCCATATTCAAGAGCCTCACACAAATCTGACACATTTCACCACCAAGTTTGTCACCCACGAGTCTAGAAGATGGCAAGGTACATGTTATAGCCACTCTTATAACAGTAGTAATAAAAGTAGTCAAACTTTTAACACGTTCGGAGTACCTACGTCGAGAATTGGAAAAAACTTTGTAGACTAAGTACGTCTAGAAAGTTCCTCTCTACGCGATCATCTCCTAGACATCTAATATGAATGAAGACTTGTTCGTGGTTACTTTATGAACAACAACATTATCGCGCGAATAGAGATTCCTTACATATTTAAGTATTACCTAGTACTAACTTGTTCTACAGTAACTTCGGTACTTGTGGTTGTAAGTAGCTCTTCGACTAAATTCAGTTCTATTAGTTGCTATAGCTAAAATTCAATTATGTTTGCTGTTACCGTCGCGGTTGTTTTCATAGCTGGCTCAAAGTTTGATACGGTTAATAGAAGAAGTTTGAAGTGCTAATGACGACGTTGCCTCGATTTTCTGATAGGGTTTATAAGGTATCTAATAGGTAAATAAAATAGGTGAGTTAAAACGAACATTCATTTGTTATAACGACCGTTTAAGTTGCCACTACCTAAACGAAGTTCTTGATAGTAATAAGGCTGCTCAAAAGGTTGCTAAGAAACACAACGAATGCGTCGCTAACAACAAAAACAATATAAGTGGTTGTCAACCATCAACTCACTTTAACACCTGTTTCAAATGATTTATACTAAATAACACAAGGTTGCTAAGAAACACAACAAATGCGTCGCTGACAACAAAAACAAAATAAGTGGTTGTCAACCACCAACTCACTTTAACCCCTGTTTCAAATGATTTATGCTAAATATCACAAGTATCGATTGTGCTTATCACGACTAATCCGTCAGCGACCCACCACCTTTGTAATTACGTATGTAAATCACTCACCAGTCGCGGATGTGTGGAGGCCCTTATTGACGTAACACCCATCAATTATTCTCGTAATAGCAGCAAATTGTAGCATGCAAACAAACGGCTTTGCTAAATAAAGATTAATTATTTATTGTATCTATAAGACGATGTTCTTTACACCTTGTAAACTGAGGATGATGAATGGAACCGTTCGCGTCGAGTGTGCTAATATCACTAATTTATTTTACTTGTGAATCCTTGAGCGCATATCTACTTATTATTATGAAAACGCTGATTTAGCTTAACCTACATTTGTGGATTTGTTGATATGCGGGACTGCGGGTTCACCGAACAATGTCAATAGAGGCATAAATACTTGCAAATAACTCGACAGTCCTTTTAACTGATTCATTTAATAGCCTGTTTTTACTTACTTACAGGCCTTAAGCAAGCGTGATGATCAATGCTCGTGCCTTCTCTTCAAGAGAAGAGGCCTTTCCCTTTGGTATTTTTATTATTTTATGTTACTACAAAACAATACTTACCATATTTGTACATACAAAAATATGAATTAAATTCAATATTCATGATTCAATATTCTTACATCAAAAAGGATTCTTTATAACAACAATTAACGAGAATACCAGCAGTCCAATTAACGAAATAATTGGAGTGCGCCAAAAGTATCGAACCCATTTTAATTTTAATCTCTGCGGTTACGAATGGGTATAATGCAATAATCATCGAAATCTGATCCGTATTTGTTATGACATTCGATAGACAGAATGCTGATATTGGTTCTTTGATGATGATATAACAATATTCTCCAGATCGATTTCGGTCACGGCGGCTGGCCAATCTCAATGGCGACAAGCTATGTACGCAGGAGATATTATATTGCACAAGTGTATGTGCAAACACAGGGCAATCCGACACAATCGGGGAGATATCAGGTGCAGGACCAAAGGCTTGCTATCCGAGGCACGGGGGTGTCACACCACCAACTTCCAAACACCGGGCTGCTACTGAAAATTCCTAATGGAAAAACGGTCAAATATTACTTTTTGACCGACCTGGGAATAGAGTCTAGGACTATTAAAAATGCGATAGTTGTATAGATGTTTGTTACTCTTACATACTTGAACGGCTGAACAGAATTAGCTAAAATTTAGAAAATATATAGATATTGACGTAGCGTAACACATACGGTAACTATTCACACATTTTTTACATACTCGTGGGATAAATTAGGACTGAGGCTTAATTCAGAAGTCTACACTGACGAAGTCGCTCCTCGGCATGCTTATTACAGAACTAAACTGAATAGTTCAATAAGAGCATGATTTCATGCTTGTAACGGGAATGTGTATCAAACTGTCAACGCTTTGGCTTTGGGTTTGAGTCACTTCCTCCATCAAATTAAAAATAACAAAATCCTTCTTGACAGTCGGTTAATAAACATCTCCTTCCACCAAACAACGAAATAAAATAAACATATTATCATTTGTAAACGTTCCAATTTGAGCGTAAACGTCTCCATTGCTCGTTAGTCTGTTGGATTTGCATTCAAATTGAAAAAGATCCATTAGCATAATAAACTATTTGTGTTTGAGCTCTGACACGCGACGACGTTGTATATAATTGTGTCCGCGATTTTCTGCTGCTACTGCAATGCGAAACTGTTGAGCTTTTATTTATTATTGTAAAGTTTTGTTTTAGTACTAAGTAACGTAATTGGTTTAAAGCTTTTAGTTGTGCTCTAAACTTTAAGGTCATTACAGATAACATTCATTTGAGTAAAGACAGAAATAATTGCACGCCGCCGTTTTTTTTCAATTGGTATTTCCTTTCTGAAGAACCTCACCAATAAGGTCAGTGTAGGTCTTCCTAAGGCGACCCCACCCTGCGTTTAACTCGACAACTGTTCTCATGTGGCTACTGTTACCAACTACCTTGCGAAGATAATAGCTCTAAGTAACAACATGATATTATGATTACAATTATTTATCTCACCGTTTTGAGTAAACGCACTTCGAACGGGAGCAATATAGGGGTTTATCTACTAATTATACGTATAAACCTTCCTCTTGAATTACTTTATCTATTGATGAAAACCGCATAAAAATCCGTTACGTAAGATTAAAAGATCTGAGCGTACACACGGCAGGAAGCGACTTTGTTTTATACTATGTAGAGAATTTAACCTAAATGTCGAAAGTTATTATCATTATGAGAATATTCTGGAACATCAAATTAGAATAACTTTCAAGGAAGCCTTTCAAATGTTGTACCTAAATGTGGCAGAGATATACACACAGCATCATATTCGTTGTACTCAACGGTTTCATTTACAGAAATATCTTTCCCTAAAAATCTCAGTTCCTAAAATAACCGTATATGCCTACGTATAGCGACAGCTCCGAGCGTTGGGAGTTTCAACTGTTAGTGATACAAATAACTCACGGACGAGCGACGACGATTACAACTCGTGTAAGCCGACTGAGCCACTTAATCCTGTTTTCTAGTTTCTGCGCACGCATCGCGGATACACTGAGCGATGAAATTGATGGGATTTGTTACTGATTAGTGGTGTACCTGTGTGTTTTATTAAATGCTCTTAGTTAGACTCAACGTGGATGTTAAATACATAATTATTTGTAAAGTTTCAGAGCTGTATCTAGGTTTCCAAAAATCAAAAATGATTTTTTTTAAATCACTTTACCCTTTTAGGAATTTCTTCTGTTTTGTGGATGGCTGGATGCGTACACACAACCACACCCGAAAATAACTACTTGTAGGCCATAAAAATAATTGTTCCATGCGGAAATCGAACCCATGACACGCACCAATCGCTCAGCCATTGCGCCCACTGTGTTTTACTGTGTAAATTGAAGTACCTACCATATTATTATTACAGTGAGAGGCATTTTTGACAGATTGACACTGAGATTAGATCGCGATCATTCCTAAAAGTTTGTAGAATTGCCCTCCTGATCATCTAGTGATGATAATGGTGATGATACATAAATAAAATGTAAACCGATTCTCGCATGAACACAGTGCTTTCGGTCATGACGTGAGCTTAAAAGTAAGCACCAATTACATGTCTATAGACGTCCTAAAGTTAACATTATGCTGTCTCCAAGATCCTAATCTATCTCAAGAAATTACCTTCTACACAAACAAAATTAAAGAACAACATCTTTACAATTTGCCTAAAATGTTTCGCGTTCGTATGACGTCAGTGGGTGTAAAAGGGTGGAGGGGACGTACGGGGAGGGGGGTACAAAGGAGCTCATCAAGTCGAGTCATCGCCTTAATGCTGGGTAATGAAGACACGCATAGGATTACTGTTTGCTTAACCTTGTTTTTTGCCTAGAAAATTAAAAAATGGACTGGTTCTGTGGAGTTTCTGTAATGGGATTGGTATAGATGTGGCTCGTCTTGTGTTTTTCTTTCTGTAAAGTTGAAAGTGTTAGCTTGTTTAGTCGTGTTTTTATTAGAAATTGTTTTACAACAGGGGAGAAGTTGTTAATTATGTTTCTGTCTTAAGTTTCTTTGTTATTTCGCCGAGAGAGCCTTTAAATACGACGTTTAGTCGTAGGAGGATTTCGAGTTTAGATTTTAATACATGTAATACTAATACGTGTATTATAGTTTGTAAACCCTCTACTCTATCCAGATACAGCTAAATACTTACATTGGCACTCCTGAAATTACTTACGGAAAATGAAAAGTACGAGTAGGCATTATATTATTATTAATACAAATAAATGAAAACACATCGGCAAATAGGAACATCCATCTTACCCAATCAAATCTAATGTAATTCAATTCAATATTCGTTAACTTCTAATTACAATTGCTAATTCCGTTAACAGTAAATACCTTAACACAAATCACAATTACAACTCGCTTCGTGTGAACACCGCGACAGCAAAGCGAATCATCTAATCCGAGCGGTTTATTCCGGTTTCGAGATAAAGATGGAAAAATGTAAGGCGAGTCGCATTAAATAAATGTTTTACAATGAAAACGTACTGCGAGTAAAGTAGACCGGCGCCGAAAGACAATGTGTGATGTTCAGATTCTGAAATTGGAAGTGATATTGACTGGTGTACGTCTGAAATCTCTGTTATACCTTGAGCCGGTGTCGGGATCAATAATGTGCCGTATTTCCTTGAAAATACGTAACATCACGCTTGTAATCCCCAAAGGTTTAGGCAGAGGTGTACCCATTAGTATAACCACATTTCGCTAATTATGTTTAAGTCCTATGCAACAGGGGGCGAGCCTATTGAAAAACCTTCTTCTAAGCCTGCCCTTTAAAAAATCATACCTTGCTAGTAATGTAATCCGCTAATAGAAAAACAAAGAGCACAACTTACATTCGGAGTATAAGGGTATAAGTAAAATAACGTTGCATTCACAACGTAAAAGGCCAGATATTTTTCCCAACGAGGGAAAACAAAGTTTTGTCGACTATATTTTCAAAAGTGTGACTTGATAAAATAACGGTTGAACAGTGCGCCGCGTTAATGGATTCTACAATTTATTTGTGTATTCTGTGCTAACAGGCCACGCCCACTACTTTCATGAATCAACGTGAATTAGTCACAGCCACAGTAATGGAACAAAATGTTTTTAGAAAACCGTTTTGTGAAAAAGTTTTAGTGCTAGATCTTTAAAGTATTTTCCTTGATATTGGTGGTTAGTTTCTACAATTCTATTATTCTTTGCTTTCACCCGCCACTTCGTCCGCGTCAGAGTTGATTATAAAGGTACATAATCCCACGGGAATTTAAAAAAGTAATATAAATTTACCTGTGTTAAGTTAAATCAACATGATTGTTATAGTATGCTGAGGCTTTAAACCGTGGAAGAGTCAAAATTCATCCTAACCAACCTTCGCATAATTTATAATAGTAGATTTATTATTCATGTTTGCCATAGTTAGGGATTGCTACTTAAATAACAGTCTCAAACAATGTAAAGGTTTATTAACCAAAAAAAAAAGAATAATTCTGCGTCAATATTGTTCTTCCATCACACACAAACGTCTCTATCCACCCTTATACAACAAGCCAGAATTACATCGCCATTTTCTTTCAATATACGATACCTAAAAAACTTTCTTGCTAAATCCCATCATCGATGTTTTCGAAGTCTTGAAGTATTCCTTTGAATGTATTGTTTCAATCAGCCAGCTCTCGTCGGGTAACAGCAAGTTTTTCCCAGTAATAGCAGAAAGTTAGGAGCAATATACCGCTTCCTTCGCTTTGCAACACTGAAAAAAATATGCCAAATCATCCTTCAAGAAGTACTTTTCTGTACGGCTTTTATTACCCTAAGCTTTAGGTTTAGGGGTAACGTTACCTATTGTTATTCTAGTATGTTGTAAAAAGTGGAGCAAGAAGGGCGTGATTTATGGATTCACCGTACAATGGCCTGGAAAATGAAACACTTTATTATAGATGACCGTTTTTGCGTAGGTAGGTGAGTCCTAATTTTCTTTAGAATTATTTTGCAGGAAAGGTAAGACACGTGATTAAAATCAGAAAAGGTCAGGTTTAGGTTCTGACTAAAAATAAAAATAAGCCCTGACGGTAGGCCTTTCTGAGAATCTGTATCTCATTACATTTTGTTCTTGGGTATGATTTGAAACATAGAAAACATCAATCAAGCCCTCGCGTTCGATATCAAAACTCGTAAGCTCGCTACCGCAGCCACACGAAACTCCAAACAATATAAATTACACCTCATGTTATACCCGCGTATCGACACGAGCCTCCACTGTTATGATTTATTCCCACATGTAAATGTATTCGGAATGCGCGGATCAATCTTCTGTATGAGCCGAGTCGGGAACTTTTGCTATGTATTATTTATTAGTACGTACGTACCTACTGCGCCTCTCGGAGTACGGATTATTTTTTCAAGATGTCTAAGTGGTGTGTATTGTCGGAATTCGATTTATGAGATCACTTGTTGTTGTGCTTACTCCGTTATTTGATTTTGTCGACGTTTATGAGTCAGCATGAAGATGAACTCTAAGTTATAAAGTTCTTTATTAAATCTCGGTTTTGTTATTCATCAAATTGTTGTTTGGTAACCGTAATATAATTTATCGGGATTCTCTTTATATATTTTATTAACCTTCAACTTCTAACTTTCGACATTTTGACTTTTCGAATTTTATAATTATCTAGAAAGTCTAAGCATTTATTTCAATTAAACCATTAAGGCACTTCTGTTTTGTCAATGAGTCGTTCAGATAGACAGAAAGTTGAAGCTAGTCGTTCCAAAGTGTAGCTGGTAGGTCTTTATAGAGAAGAACGAGCAAGAAACTTCACGGACACTCTTTTCATTTCGATTTTTACAAAATCCAAAAACAATTTCAAAATATATTATAAATCAAAATCCGAACAGACAGCCACCGTACACGATCATGACGCGTGGATCAGCTAACAGATCTACTAATCTATTTGAACGAAACATACACAATCATGTAATATCATCAGAAATGTCAACAAAAAAAAAAACAATAAGAACTGTTAATTTTGCACACATATGAGATTGTACTTAGACCAGTACCCACTTATCACCAGGCAGCGTATCTCAAGACATTGGAGTTGCAAATCAGCCGTAACTCGTGAGTTAACTCCCCGGTGTTAGAATAATGCCGCTAATGGCTTCGGACGGTAAATCAGAGGCGCCTGCGTTTATCACCGACGCGCGTGGTGATTACGAGAACAATGGACTGGTGAGGCATTGGAGAGAGCTCATTGATGTTGCCAGGATTGCCGCTAATGTTTCAGATTAATTTGGTATTTCGTGTTGTCAGCATTTCTGAATACATGCTCAATGAACGCAATTAATTGATGTACAACGAATGATCGTAAACTACAGTTTAATGTGCTTGTTGAATATTCTTGAGAGACTGAGAGTATTAAGTATACCAACCACTAACACCTTCGAACGACTATTCGAACGACTAGAAATATGTGTCTTGATCTGTTTACAATTTATATTGACAACAAGTAAAAAAAAGCTATTTATTGTTACCAAAAAACATAACACAAAATAGCTGTAAGGATTAAGAAGTAAGTAATAGAGTAATAGTAACTGCGTGACTTCTGACAATTATAAAAATAGAGCGCCACACAAACCCACAAACACCGCAGACAGCTATTGACAAATTCACAATAAGTATAGGACAGAAGAATGCAATAATATTCATATCGCAGGTTGAAGCGACGAGCGAATGCCAGACAATTCTCACAAAGCCCCGTTTTATATCGAAAACCGGCGATTATGCGGCGCACTCTCACGTAAATGTTTTATGGCTGCGCCAATATAAGTTAAATGGCTAAACATAACGTTGGAACTACATAAAACCAAACTTTGTGGTGATGATAAAAAATTTAAACAGACTTACATAGATGATAGTAATTTTTATGTAGATGAGTAAATCAAAATAACAAAATAAGAAAATAATAATATTAGTTAGGTATACGTAATTATAATGGTAAAATATATAGTAACACTTACATAATAACGGTTTAAGAATAAATGAGAAATTTCAAAATTAAGAATCATTATAGTATTTAATTGGATTAAAATAAAATAAGACCCGCAAGATAACAAGGATAACGGTATTTAAAACAAAATAAATATCGAATTAATAATCGAATAGAATCGAACTTATTCAGGATTGCGCAACATTTTTGAAAGTAAAAAAAGAAAAATCTTTCAATTTTATTACTAGGCCTTTATGAAGCTGTAAGTAATTTTTTATTAGGTACGTCAATCATAATTCCACCATTTTTTATTTATAAATGTACTTGAGCGGGCGTTTGTAAGGCAATTTATTGTGATAATGCGAATAACTTTTTTGATATTGTGTCAGAAGTTGTTCCAGATGCCTGGAGTTTACAACAGTTTAGTAATGGACTTAAATCAGGATTTATTGAATTAAGACAAAATCTCTTTTCCCACATTTTACTCCTGGATAGCAGTGCACATCACTTTACAACTGATTTCATTTAAACAAATGATGCATGTAAGTAGATAATGTTAATAAATGCAATGCTTTTGGGCACATTTCCGGTTGACGGCGATGCCGAAGAAGTTATTGATGAACAAAACGGCATCAAACTATGATGCCGTTTTGTTTTAGTTTCTTTTTTATTATTATTTAATTGTTGTAGGTTATCCTAGATTTCATAAAAAGTTAATTTAAATTTAATTTTGAACGACTTACGATATCCCAAAGTTTACTATCTATGTGAAAAGAATAATAAATAAATTGTCTCCTGGAAATCGGTGGACAAATACTTAATCCAAAAACTGTAACAGGTGTGAGTAAAACTGCATTACGTGAACCATTCGAGTGTATTGCAAATACAAAGTCGGAGGAAGTTCGCAGAAACTTGCCACTCGACTCCATACTAGCAGCCGAACATATCGAACTGTATCGAATACATTACCGGCGAGGTTTAACGATAAAAATACGACACTCCACTTTCTTATCTAAAGTTCGCTTCATTCTGTCGTAAAATCTTTCATTTACTTTTCTTTCGACTGTGTATCGAAATGAAATATGGGACTTGTAAAATTAAAATTGAATTGAAGCTGCATCTTTTATGAAGAAACAGTTCCGTGTCTTAGATAAGAGTAAATCTTCGCAGTGTCTTAAAGATGCCTATGAGTTGTTTACCTAGATTATGTATGAACGTTCTCGCTAAGATGTATTATAGTAGAAGCACATGCGTCGTGCCACCCGTATAGACACACTTTGTTCCCATTTTCCATTTTGCTCACGTCATTTGCGGCTGTAGTTAAACCCGCAGCTTAACACAAGCACAAGATGGCGGCATTGAATATTTGAACAGCACTACGTCGCCGACAAACGGTGTGAATAAGTAACGCCTCACTGAAATGTCCTGTTTTACAATGTTCCTCTTATTCTACTTCAGAGCAGAATCTTGACTAAGTTTTAAGATACTTACTTTTTTTTTTCTGCGGATAATTTGTCAATTTCGTTTAAAGAAAAGATACGGGATTTTATCTAATCGATTCAATTAATCGCTTGCTTAAATGCATGCTGCAAATCCCACTTTTCAATTACTTTGGTATTCCTCAGACGTTTAAAACCCAACGGAACAAACCCAAACCCAAGAATGCGTCGAACAAACGATAGCTACATTTCGATTAGCGCAAAAACTTTGGATCTCGACTCTCGAGGGTAAAAAATCCACCTGCTAAGTTGTCCAAGTACTTCCCTGGCCGAGAGTTGTTCGTACTCCAAATATAACAAAGTTGTATGTTTGAAAACTTTGAAATACTTATAGCAAGTTTCGTTGGTAACTGCCAAAACAGATCTCTCGCTTGGCACGAGGCTTGGCGGTCGCAAATCAAATGAAACTTTGTGAAACTAAAACGCGGACTGTATTGAGATGTTTGGCCGGAGGAAATGTAAATAAAAGTTGATGAAATATAGCTGTAATATCTGTAAAAGGAATAAACTGTATTGAACTGTAATATTTTGAGCAAATATTGGAAACAATCTTTAATGTTATAGCATAAAAATGTATTGTTTGGTGATCAGAATTACTGCAGTTTCGTTTAGTTTTAAATCTGTAAGCCTTCATAAACATAATGATATAATACCAAAACAATCCTCTGTTGCAATAAATGATCATTTCTTTTATTCCGTCGCAATATCTAAACATATTTTATGATCAGAATGCCCTCTGACAAAATACACAATGTAATTTTGTTTCCCTAACGTAAATGCAATAAATAGTCATGCTAGCGCACAGCAGTATAGTCGGCAATATACAGAAAATATTGTCGACAGGAAAATTAGGAAGTTGTAGGGGTAGTAGGGCCACATTGCAATAAATAATGACGGATCAGTTAACTAAATATGTAGTTTAGACTGATTTGAACACAAAGAAAAGTATTGGTTATCGGACTCGAATCAAATTAAATAGGTGTAATAAGGAAAGGCCCTACCAGCCTTTTTGGTATTAGATTTGAGAAATATTTTATACTATAAGACAAAAGACTGTATGAAGAAAAAATCACTGATTACGGATGCTCATTGAAACACAGATTACAGTAACATTCCCGAGTCACAGCAACGATGTTCTATTTTAGCGCACTCGTCTATCTTTCCCACGAACGCAAGAGTGTTTCAAGCTCGATTTATCTCGTAACGCAGTGCATCTTTTTTCGGGCGATGCACGAGTATTTGACGCTCCATTTATTCCCTAAGTGTACAAATCGCGGGTCGTGGAACATTAACAAAACATTGACGATTTGGAAGAAAATATCGCTGACAGGACTCGGGTACTGGAGCTATTTATTGCGTCACAGAATGAGGTCACGGCGCGGACAATTGCCCAGAATTTAGAAGGAAGTTTTATGAATTCTCTTTTAGTGAGCAGACGTCCTGATAATGGGTCTATTGACGTTTTGTCGACCTTTATGTTTGAGAAATGTCTTGGAAAATACGAGTAAATTCTGGACACCGTTTTTTGTGCTTTGTATAGGTTGATGGGTACTTTTTATTGAAATAGTACTGGTAATTTTACATCATTTCATTTTTGTTTGTCAATGATGTAGGAGTTCTAAAACAGTTAGTTCACTGTGCAGTTTAATCGATAACATTGATCTATTGAGTGACTTTACCTGTAATGTTAAACTTGCAGTCTCCAAATAATAAATCCTATTCATTACAAACACACTTTGCCATCCGAAATGTATCCTTATGATCACGACAATGTCCCCAATTATCGTTGACCGTGTATTGCAATGTATAGCAACACACGACCAGCAGTGGACATTCAACTGATAATAACATGACAAACGGGAACGTTATGCGTCCTTTAAACCGTATTTGGCGTAACATTTGGCGCACCAGTGCCAAATCCAGAGTAATAAGCTGTAACAACTCAGTGGTCCAATTTTAGGCTATTCCTTCGTGAAGATAAACTTGGTACGGTCAGGAAGAAAAGTTGCTGTTGTTGAACCTAATCTAGAAATAGATGTACTGATCACATAGGTAACTAAAGCACAAAAACCCTGTAAACATTTATAAGAAGTTAATTTATTAAATAACCACTTTTGCCTTTCTCAAATGCAAAATTGTCCTTAGTATACGCAGTAGGTAATGAAAGATTTGATTTCAAAACATGTAAAATTATAAAATTGTGAACGGCATTCAAAAGGCATCTACGAAAAATTTCAACATTTTAATCGCTACTCAAGTTTTTTTTACCGACCGTACGCTTTTCTCATACAGTTAATCAACGTAACTAAATGAATTTCTCTGGTCCCTGCCAAATACCACAAAGTGTACCTTCGTTTAGGTAATCTGTCTCCTGATGAGTCCCAAGTTTGCTTGAATTATTAACCAGGTATGACGTCACATGGGTAGGAACATTAAAGAATGTCACTCGGGCTCGGCACGGGCGTTGCTCTATAAAGCCGAATATTAGAACGTCGATGTGCTAAAGGCTGGGCCACACCGGAGTGGACAACTTTTTCTTTGGACAGCGGCTGCACGCGTTTGTGGGTACACTTCTATACAAACACTACTGCAGTATCTGACCGATGATGGCCATCTGTGAAAATGCTCGGTGGTGTGGCCGAGCTTTATAGGTCGGGTATATGAGGCCACTTTGTCTGGTGTCATAGTTACGTAACTGAGATAGATGCTAGATCCTAAAAGTTAAGTTTAATGTTCACTCGTGATGTTGTAGTATGATAGTGTGGTACTAGTACAGTCTGTTGGCAAGGACGTCTGACCCACCATAAAAATAAACGAATTTGGACCCTCAGCTTGTAGCATTAAGGTTTATTCAATTTATATGAGCTTATCAAACTAGTGCTCGAGAACTCGATGAACAAATACAATAATAATACAGACACGCAAATTTGATCTTTATTACGTTAGCATTAGGTTATATATTATAACTACTTGTTATAATATTATTAGTGTAATAGCTTATTTTAATGATTGCATTCAAGTAATTCTGGTCTCGTGGCCTGTATATAAGACTGCGAAAAACGAGTTGTGAGATCAAATCCTGCGACGAACTTATTGTTTTGCTTTCAATTTAGAATTTATTTAAAAACTATTTCTTGTATTATTGTAAAGAACTATAGACGGATAATCTTCAAATAAAAACTTTCTAAAATGGTAATATTTTCACATAACTTGTAATAAGTGGGTAGTTGAAAAATTAATATTAGTATTCATTATAAAACTGGTATTTTCAAATGCTACGGGTATGCAGTGACTACGCGCAAACATATTTTACCTTGCCTTACTAAATTCTGTGAACTTTAAAGTTTTTTAATTTACCCACCAGTTTAAAAGATAAATTGACGTAAATCATATTGCTCGTTCTATAATAATGCAACCAATATTGTAGAAATGAAAACAAATTAAAAAAGAAACTGATAATAGGTGGACTGTGTTTTGACACCCACATGTTGTTAGTCGCCAATCCAGCATCAAACCGCTAAGCCACAAGAACTTGTTGGGAATACGCGAAATTAAAGATTGGTTTGTAATAAAATTATGTTGTGTAACTTAAAAGCTTTTCAACTTTAATGTCAACGAGATAAGGATTAAAATAACTTAACAAAATTATATATAATTCTGGTAGCTCCGACAATGTTACCTTAAAGTTACGTGTTAAAGATCAAATTTGCGTGTCTGTTTTGTTATTGTATTCGTTCATCGAGTTCTCGAGCACTTGTCTGATAAGCTCATATAAATTGAATAAACCTTAATGTTACAGGCTGAGGGTCCGAATTCGTTTGTTTTTAGGGTGGGTCGGACATCTTTGCCAACAGACTGTACTTCTCATGATTTTATCTGTTAGTTTTCGTTCAGATTTGGGTTCTGATTTAGCCGTCGAGGTAGATGACGCGAAAGGAAATTACCTACTTATGTACAAAAAAAAAAATACAAAAATCTTGGTCATGTCAGTGGTACTAGCTAAAGATTTTTTTTTAAATTATGCGCCTCTGTTCTGAGTATTATATGAAAATATAATTTTGGAAACAGGGATCACATCCATTTTCAAATTCTTAAAAAGTATGGTATATGTATATTGTCAAAATGCCTTGCAACTAGGTACCTGTTTTTCAAAATAATATCCATTGTATAACATTTAGTAGGTTTGTCGATGGTATAACTTCCCTTAATGATGCCCTACGCTTGCTTTAAATACTTAAAACGATGCTAATTAAATTATGAAAATTTAGTTAAGTATACACATCAAAAGTGTCTAGGGATCAACATCCCTAATCAATGTTAGGGATGTTGATCCCTAGACACTTTTGATGTATGTAGTTTTTTTTAGTTTTTTCGCCAGCGCCACTTGAAAAAGCTTTTCAATTATTATTAACCTCTCGTTCGTCTACCTATTAATCACTAGTCCAGTGGAGCGTCTTCCAAATATCTAATAGACTTAACAAAACTGGCTGCAATAAAAAACAAAGAGCCCCGAACTAGATGGAACGAAGCTCTTGAATTAATAGACCGAAGCTCTGGCATATCTTAATGAATATTAATTGTTGCTTAGCAATTATCATGAGGTGAATGTTTCACTATTGGTTTTCGAAGACTAAAAGTGTAAATGTAATGTAAATAATGGTATTCAATGAAATTGATATAGGTAATTTATTTTTGTCTTGATATAATTTTAAAATTACAAATCGTAGCAATCGTACCAATCGTATCGTCGTGTATTATTATGTACCTATCTTCTTAAAATATTAAAAGTGTATTTTTAACCGACTTACAAAAACAAGGAGGTAGGCAATTACATAGCAAGAAACAAAACCAAAGCCACCGACTTCCAAACCTAAGGTTATTTTTTATTTATTTTGTAGTTTTTGAAGGCTGTTGTCTTTTTGTATTTTTTTTTTGTAATACTCTATGTCAAAGGTATTCAAATCAAAGGGTATAAATAATTAATTTTAATTTTATTCGCCACGCCAACGTAACTTGAATATTAAAAAGGTTCAAAAAGGTATTCAGAACATTTAAATGAACATTTAATTTCGGTTTGCATCGACCATAATTTATCGAAGCAATAAAACGCTTCACCTCATACTATCTCGATCAGGCTTCACTTTAAACCTACATAATTTCGTAATCGTATCGTAGTGGTTCCGGCCAGCGTCCGTCGAGACACAATTTATATCAATTTATATTACGAGCCCCATTCATTATACGCCGCGTCTCCTCTATTATTCGGTTATGATACAATTATTCCATTTTCACGTGCGACCCGAGGGGGTTGCTTTTTTTAATAATTTTGAGTAGTGTTTAAAATTGGGGATAATTATTATGTTATTTTGTATAACTTTTCTTGCTATTATGCTCACTTTGCCTTTTTGTTTTTAAAAGGATTTTTTTAAAAGGAATTTTGTAAAAGGAGATTTACAAGATTCACATCACTTGAGAAACTAAAAATGTTTATATACGACTACAGTCTTTGTGCTTAGTTATAACTAACAATATTAATAGTTAATTAGAATAACATCGTTAATCTGTTACGAACTTCAATAGAATTTTTATATAAAGGATAACAAATAATTTTCGAAATTATCGCCACTTACACCTGCAGTATGTACCCGGGGAGATGCTCAATGCACTATTGGAATTGCAAACTATTTTGAGACAATCAGACAGTGACCAAATGTTTGTATCAATTTTTGAAAGTGGAACACGAACAAAGCGGTTTGCCGGCAGAGACAGGTATGTTGGTATTTGTTTGTAGATAATTAGGTATATTTTCTTTCAATTCAATGGTATATTTTTGATTCCACAGGAACCGGCATTATTATCCAAATATTCTGCCTTTTTCGAAGAAAGTCATTTATTATAAATCCCCGGCTTAGCTCTCGAAAACATAACGACCAAGCGGAAACTTCAAAAGGTAAAGATCACACTTTTTACTTTAGCTGAGGGCACTTTAACCTCAGAAAGGTAGAAAAGGTATTTTTTCTGTAAATTTTTTCCTGTTTTTGGCTGAATATCTTAAGTAATAACATCAATATTTGGCAAAATATTACGTAAGATAAGCCTTTTTCAACGACCCTTCAAGGAAATCCTTACATTAGTACTACTAGCTTCTGCCCTCGACTTCGTCCGCGTCAAAGTTGGTTTCTCCATACAAATGTTGGACCCCCGTTTCATCTCCTTAGGGGGTCAATTTTGGAAAATCCTTTCTTAGCGGATGTCTACTAACTATAAACTACCTCCCTGGCTTTCACATTTATCCGTCAAGCAGTTTTCGATATTTCGTGATAAGTGAGTGAGTGACCTTTAGCTTTTATATATATTATTTAGATTTAACATAAATTATTTATTTACACTTAAACATAAAACCTTAAAGTGAATGTAAAATATTAACATTTTAACATTAGATAAAATGCAATTAATAATAATAATAATAATTGCGCTTATTAAAAATATACTAATTTACTCGTAAATGATCACCAGCACCCAATTAACTGGTGTTTTGGGTGCTAGGGCTCACGCAACTGAGTTTTCTTAACATCTAGTTACATTTAGCGAAATCATGTGAGTTACCTGTTTCTATACATTATAAACGTTTAAAACTAGATGTGAGGAGTAGGGATATGGGTGTGTTGTGTGGGTGAAATGGGTTCGAACTGATTCTAGCATTGCCTTTTCTGCTCCGTATCATCAAAATTCTTTATTGCTTTATTACAGAACCCGAGAAATGAGACGTAGATATTGAAATCGGTATATTTTTTTGTTTAAAATAACATACCGCATGGAATACCTTGTTATCTTTGATATTCATTCAGATAAAAAAAAAAAAATACTCGAACAAACCAAAAAATATAACATAAAATTTCCCTCCTCAAATCACGCTCAGCAACCAAAGAACATAACCATTGAAGTGTAAATATTGTAGTGCCTCAACTCAACTAGGTATATTCGTTCTCGTCGCGAAACGTATTGATGAAAAAAGTTCCGTATCGCGAATTGAACAGAGTAGGTCACCCCTCTTGGGGATGTATGCTGTATGCTTGAAAAACGGTCAACTTTCAAATGAAACCAACTTCGTGCTCTGGTTCCGCGGTTATTGTATGGATCTGTTCTTTTTGTTACACTTTACTTCTATTGTTTTTAATGGCCTCTTGGTTATGACTGTATTTTGTTTCAGGTATAATGCAGTACGAGAAACGAGTTATAAGCAAGGACTTATTTGGAAATAATAGACTTTTTTTATTATAAAATCTATTCTATTACTAGTTGATCCAACAAACTTCGTACCGCCATTTTTTTTTTGGTATGAAAATTTAGTTATCAGCCGATTCTTAGACCTACCCGATATGCACACAATTTTTTTTTTAAATCGGTCCAGCCGTTTCGGAGGAGTTTGGTAACAAACACTGCGTCACGAGAATCTGTCTGTTAGGCCTTTGCCACACTAGACGGAAATTCTGTCGCCGAACTTCCGCGGCGGAACGCCAATACATGTTATTGCATATAAAATACGAATAACGGGCACACTACGCGGAAGATCGGCTCGTCCGCGTAGTGTGGCAAAGGCCTTACGCTTTCACCCGCTAAACCGCTGAGCCGATTATGATAACTGAGTAATTTTGAACCCCAAGAAAGGACATACTTAGGTTAATTTATGATTCGCAATTTTGTATGGTTCCGAAATAACCGATATTTAAGTGGACATCGAAGTTGGACAAAAAAGTAGTAAAAAACAATTGCACTTTGCTTCGCAATGTTCGTATCTCGAGTGTTCTTTTATATAAAATCTTAATTAAAAACAACACTTAAAACATTGCGAGTGGATTGCAACAGCTTTTTATCCGGAACAGTTAACTTTTATTTTGGAATTAGCTCGGAAGGAAATACTTGCACAATTCCAACATAAATCCCAGGAGTGGCTCTAAGCAGGTTTCCTGGCTGTAAGGAGACTCAAATAGCGTTAAAATCTTGAACGTTCCTTGAATTCCAATGGTCTGGAACTTAAATGTACGGTATTTAGGAAGATATTCTGAATAGTGTTCTTTTATTAATCAATTGTATGCTTAATTTCGTGTACTTATGAGTCTATGTGGTTTTGGCTGAACGAAATACTAGTGTGATACTAGGGCATCGCACTTTCTAACCACTCATACGACTATTATTATCTATATTTATATAATAAAGGTAAAAGTTTTTTGTAGGTTTGTGTAAACGCTGTAATCTCTGGAACTACCAATCAAATTGGAAACATTATTTTTGGTGATAACCAGAGTCATAGGATAATATAGGTTATATAACATCACGCTGCGACCTACGGGAGCGAAGCAGTAACCAAAGACATATCTCAGATGAAAAAACCACGCGGTCAAAGTTGCGGGCGGAAGCTAGTGTAGTGTAGTCTAGATACAAACTTCCAACATTTGAGCAAATGTTTTGAATGTAAATTGATAAAACCGCGTGTTTCGGTCGGTCCGGCGTTTGTACAGCAAACATTGGCCCAACGTTCCGGCTCAGATTTGTATAGGTTACGGGCTCAGTTATTTGCTCTCGTGTATTTGATAAAGAATGTGTTCTTTTCAAAGCGGTTTGAGTATAAAGAAAATCGTGTATTCTTTTGAAATATTCAGTAGAATATGAAGATGTTGGTAAAATATCCGTGGCCTGGAGTGCTATTCCGGTTTTATTTTTAGAACTGAGCTTGAGGTGAGCTACGTCTCGCCGCATCCCAGCTCACGTTCACCTCACTTCACTTCAATTAACAGCGGGAGATCTTTTTTACAGAATCAACCTGGCTGGTGATGGTCATTTCAAAATTAAACTATTAGTTTCATTTAAAGTAGGGTACGTAAAGTTTATTAACTAATTTCAATTCAATAAAGTCCGTGAAGTTATGTCATTGCTATTCTAAAATTACACAATCAATTAATTAACACAGCAACACAAATTAGCCACGAGGCTACATTTGCACAATAGTACAGAATATAAAGTATAATTGCACATGTTATTATATAAGTTCATAATATTAATGAGCTCGCACAAATGTTTCTATAATACGAGTATGTAGCTACTGCGACATTACACGCGTTGACTAATATCGTGTAATGTACCTGTAATAGTACACGTGTTCACTTATCGCTGTAATATAAAAACATTATGCGAGCTCATTAATGTATCTTATAATAATTTTACAATATAAATATAAATCCGTTATACAAAAAATATGACATAATTATTATAATGACCGGTCATTGTGCTTATCTTTAGGCAAGGCCTATGTCCAGCAGTGGACGTCGTTCGGCTGACATTATAATGATGATGATACAAAAAATATTACTAGCCCATTACAGTCCCACTGCAGGGCAAACGCTTCTTTTTATTCAGAGAATACAAAAGCATTGATCACCACCCTTGCAACAAAACTAACAAATAAAAATAAAATAAAAATATACAAAAGGTCCCCCATTTTGGGGACAAAGGGTTTAAAAAACTAATAACTGATAAAATTATCTATCAGATTTTTTTAAAGTTTTAATTTCACGTATTTTGATGCGGGTTATATCTATTGCTACAAGAAAACATTAATATAATACTTCGAATCTCCAGTACATAACTCGTTTATGAGTTAGGTAGGTTTATCATTAAAATGCACAGTGCACAGTGCCGCGGATACCATCACGCGACTCTATGATACAATTTCCTGAAGAATGTGAAGAACTTTTTCATAAAGTGAGATTAGTTGGAGCGGCGCCGTGGACGGACGTGACGGCTTTGCGCCATTGTGTCGGGGTTCGACGGAGAGCTCGCTGGTAAATGAACCTATGTTTAAAAAGGGTTAGGGATGTAGAATGAAAGTTCGGTTACCTATGTCACATTAGTGATGTCCATTTATTACATGATTGATTATTCTTTTAATGTAGCGTAGGTACTGTCGGTCTTATTGTAAAGCTATGACAAGTAAAAACGAGGGTTGTCAACTGTATTATAAATATACTATTCTATTTCGGGTCTAAATACTATATTATAATACGAGTATATAGATGAAAGTGCGCAAAAAACTATGTTTCGGATGGATAAATCTATTTTTATTTTGCCACACCAAAATATATCGTTTCCAGAAAAATAAATAAGTAGGTAACGTTTTACTCTTTCCATTAAATCCCATTTTTTGTTGAAGTGTATACTACGTTTTTATAGCTTTCTCTGAAAAATACTTTATCCAGTCGAATAAATGTTGGCAACCCTTCTGAGAACGGTCCTTTTTATGTGTCAAATTAGTCAAATCATACTGATAATAGGTACATTAATATTTCTCAGTAGAAAATAGAATTTTCAATAAATAGGTACTAGTGATAATAACGATTACCTACATGGGTAAAGGGATTGGAATAAAATCTAACAATAAGCCATTTCATTGAATTGATATTATGAAATACCTAGCGATTCTATTGAATTGGTATTACACCTATAAATAAGTACAGTCTGCAGAGGCAGGCTCCAAAATTAAATTAGTAGGACGGTATTCAACATTTTAAGTACCAATCAAAATATAAAATTACTTTTTTTTTATCAAAACGCTTTTACTGATGTCAAAATGATTTTTTATTGAAATATTAATCGTCTCACAATTCTGTAGACTTTTTATGTTCTCTTTTTAAATCACAATCTGAATCACTCATAAAAACCATGTTTAGGTACCAGCAATAAAGTATGTTACTGATGAAAATATAAAGTAGGTATGGTATTTTATAATTTCCATAATACTATTTATTTATTTAATTAAAGTTAGCCTATAATCGTTAACATTATACATTACAGCAGATTTATCTACAATTATGTGTATACATAATTATTATCATTACAATATATTTTATGGTGAAGATTTTTAGGATTATTCACAGTCTCACTTGCCCGTTAATTAAAAACAATAATACTAGTCAAATGCGACTCAGACTCGTACACTAAGGCTACGTTTCCACCAGAGATGTGCGAGGATGCGTAACGAGGGATGTGTTGCGAGGAATGTGTTACGAGGAATGTGTTGCGAGGTTTGCGCATTCTGTACCAGCCAGTACATAGACGGAGTTTGTTGGAAGTAGAAGTGCGCAAAATAGATACGAAAAAGAAGATACTTTAATATTTAAAAATTTGCGATGAAGAAATGGAAGCAGAAGATACAGAGTTTATTAGTTCCATAATTTTGAGCAATAGAAGAACACATTTCCACATTTCACATTTTCACAGCTCCGCTATACATCCTTGTATGCACATTTTCATCGCACAGCTTTGGTGGAAACACCCACACATTTTCACATTTCCATTTCCACATTTCCATCGCACATCTCTGGTGGAAACGCAGCCTAAGGGGTCTGTACCACCGTACAATATTTAATGCTACATACAAATAAATACACGTTTCTTATGGTTAGAAGTGAAGTTAGTTATTTATTTCATTCTCATTATTGTTGTTATAGCGGCAATAGAAATACACGCTTTGTGAAAATTTCAACTCTCCACCTATAGACGGAGAGACGGACTTTAGTAATAAAAAAACTTATCCCTTCGTCAAGATTTCTGGCAATATAGACTTTTTGTTTATATTATTATAGAACCTATAATGTACTGTAGTAGTTATCCGTAATCACAAACTAATGCTTGTACCTCCAGGCATTGCCGTGCGGTCTAGTACATTAGGCAATGTTATTGATTGCATTAGGGATCAGGCAATTAGCGTACCGCACGGACAAGCAACAAGTACATTAGGTCAATCAATTACATCGGCTGTCCTTTATACGTTCGTCTATAGAACAGTTCAAATCTGATTCTGACAAATTGATTTTTGTCAGAAAACTCATAACTCAAACTTAGCTTTAAATGCTTGTTTTGTTTAGGATCACTGTATGATAAAACTTTTAGTATAGCTGCCTTATTGGTCTCATAGTCACAAACGTGACTGCTGAGTATTGGTTCGGTTTCCAGGTGGGATAAAGTGTTATTGAGTTTTTCCATGCTGAATTTTTCAGTAGCAGCGCGGAGTCAGTAAGCTAGTGATGCGACACCCCGTGCTTCGCAGAGCACATGAATCCGTTGGTTCTGCACCTGATCGTCATGTCGGATTGTCATCACATCGAACAATGAGAATGAGTGAAGGAGAGCTCCTTGTGTTCGCACACATAAAAGACTTGTCTACTATAGTATCTTCTGCGTACTTGGCTAATCTCCGTTGAAATTGGCCTCCGTGATCAAAATTCAGGAAGGAGATATCATTATTGACATAGTTTAGAAACTGACACCCCTCTGAGTAACCCTTCGAAGAAGACAAGCGTGATATATGTCAGTACTTCATTGATGGGAACCACAAGCTCGCCTTAATAAACAGGGTCCGCAAACCTGTGGGCGGCTAGCAAATTTCTTACACCCTAAATATCGAGAGATTGGAATTATCAAATTGTTTATTGTTAATCATAAGTGAAAATACAGTTCTTATAATTGATATTTTTGTATCATTGTAACATATCCATGGGGTGTACAATATATTTATGTGTGTGTCAATGTAAAAAAAAATAGATTTATACTATTAATTTTTGATGGTTGTCATCATCATTATACATAATTATTACGGTCACACACTTAACGTTTATATCCTGTCTTCAAAACTCTGTTTGGTGCTGCGTGATCCAAGGAATCAACCAAGCAATACAAATAGGTTATAACAGTAAGTATGATAAGCAATAGCGTGCCGACAACCATAGTACGAGTATTATGATAAATAATATTAAATATTCCCTTCACCCGAGGAAATTAAAACAAGCCAACCTAATTAATTCACATTCTCAGTGTCGTAATAAATAAACTATGTCGGTGAAAGCCTCCATAACTTAGTTATTCAGAGCTCTAAATTTCTTTATCGTTGTATAAATAACTGTATAGCCTAGGTATGCTAATTAGTCCCACATTACGACAAAGTCCTATTTATTTTCGTTTAAGTAAAAATATGCGCTACACAGAAACTTCATTATTCAGTAAAACTAGGTTTGAATAGTAATTCAGTGTTTTTAATGTATTTCACTTTGTGTCGTTGGATTGAATAGGTCATAATGAGGTTGAAGTAGCTTGGTAGAAATAAATTGAGCGCTTTTAATTTAAACTTTATTAAAGAAGATAAAAGGTTTTTTTTCTCATGTTGATATTTCCACTTGTTTAACCTTTTTATTCTGCTTATGATAAGCGCCTAATTTAAACAATCTAGTGAAGATCATTTAACAAGATATTTGAGCAAGTACCTACATTTACTTTAATGGGATCTTTATCTAATGGCTGAGTAAACTTGTCAATGGATTAGTTTGCATTGATTAACAATTAGATCGCAAACGGTTTTTAAATGTATGCGGTGACAAATATAATTCATCACGAGTATTGCGTTATTATTCAAAGTCATAAGTTACAATGTATGATTTTATATTAAATTAGCAAGCGTGCAATAAGGATTTTTAAATAAATTATATTATTATTAACTGAATATAAGTTAGTTAGCTTAAAAGATGGTATTAAATAACATTATTCTGTTCGCAAAAAAGATTGCACTAAAACAGCTCCAAATTGTTCGTTTATAGCCAAATTTTATGTATAAACAGCACAATCTGAAACAAGTACAATAAATCCTTTCGAGTTGATCTATCGCCGGCTAAGAGCCGGATCCGCGGACGATTCATTACTTAAATTTATGCCAGCCCCGGCTCTGATGAAATAAAATATTAACGACTTGGAAAATTTCTAATCTGAACAAAGAAGAAAAATTGAGAGAAAGAAAGTTAATAAATTAGGGAAGTATATTATCGGTCCGATTTAAGGATGAAAAGTTTTTTTTTGTGACCAAATACCGGTTATTTGAAATGTTTCCTTTGTAGAATAATAAGTACCGGTAATCTGATATTCTACTGTTGTACTTTAGCTGTAGGTAGCTTTTATTAGTCATTGATAGACAACAGGAATACTGAAGGCCAATTCTACTAATTAGTAACGTACAAAATCTAGTCGCAATCTTATCTCAGCGACAAACAATGTCCAAATATTCAATCAGATTAAGATAAGAACTATAGTAGAAGTTAGTAGAATTGCCCCCTGATTGCTACGCCCTACGGCGTCTGTGACGTAACGTTGCGCTACGCCTGCTACGCTCGTAGCACTGAACCGCTACGAGACTACTACAACAGAATTTACCGTGAAGTATTTTATTTATCTGGATGTTAGTTCTGCCTATTATTATACCATCACGCGCGTTATGTTTCGTCTTTGATTACTGCTCCGCTCTCCTGGGTTGCAGCGTGATGTTATATAGCCTATACTATTCATTATGAATTTAGCTATCATATACAGAAGATTTTTTCCAATCCCACTGGTAGTTTCAGAGATTGGCACGTTTTAACTAACAAACTCTTCAGCTTTATATATGTACTTAGTGTTTGTAGATAAATCAAAGTAAAAAAAAAACAAAATTAATAAACCTTTTCCTTTTGAATTCTCTGATGAGCCACAATGTCACTGCTAGTCTAGTGCAACAGACCAACTTTAACAAACTGCTTTAAAAATCATACCTTGAAAACTTTTCCTCGCCAGAATATAACACTTTCTAACAAAATAAAATATGAGGGAGTTGAAAATGTAAGGATTTTTGTAGTTAAATCTTGTTGAGACGAGTTATGTGTCCCCGGACGTGGTATAATTTATTTTTCCGTCGTGAGGTTATTCAACACAAGTCCGGAATAGTGGACTGCGGGGGAGAGCGTCCTCGGAAATATTACACGTGAAAGATATACTGGTGTTTGGACAAATAAATACGTTTTGCTTTTAATAAGATTGAAAGTGCACACGCGTTATTTATGTTTTTCTGACCAACTCAGAAGCAAATGCAACACGTGTTTCGCTATAACAACAATAACACCAACCTATAACTGTTCCACTGCAGAGTTAAGGCCTCTTCTCATACAGAGAAGGCACGAGTGTCGATCACCACGCTTGCTCAAAGTCGATTGGCGATTTCAGACTTATATTAACAATTATAACTGTAGGTTTCCTAATAATGTTTTCTTTCACCGATGTCAGTGACGGCCAACATAAACGTAGAAAGTATATATGAATTCAAAAGTCACATTAGTAATGGCCCGGCTTTGAACCCACAACCTCATGTGTGTGATGCGAACGCCTAAACCGCTGGGCCATCATGACATTTTTGATGGTGAAATTAATAGGTAGCTTCTTTTCTTTATTAAGTCAAAGTCAAAACATTTATTTCAATTAGACCATTTTCAGGCACTTTTGAATTATTTGTATAGGAAGGAATTTTTCTTCTATAGTAAGCCGGTAGAAGAGTAATGCGGTACTGATAATCATCATTGCTGCATAGTGTTTATTCAAATACGTTTAAAAACCGTAACAAAATTTTAAAGCAAACATATTTATTTCTTCCACGAATATAACCGGAACTCCTTTCAATTCCATTATTATAGGTACCGCATTGCAACACAAAGTAACCATTTCCAAAGAAGTAAGTGACTGCAGTCGACCCCTGAACATACTCTGTTATTGGAACCATAATTGGACCAATTACAATATTACTAAAACCAAATCGACTCCAGCAAGAGTATTATACAGAGTAAATACGAATTTTGCTTTAGAATTCAAATTGGTTAAGTAATGAGTTTTATTTGTACTAACTAATAGGTACTTTCATTACCTGTATTGCATGCGATATAATATCATTGGGTTACTCGGCCGATCATTAACGTACCTATGGAACTTTAGATTTTTGATCATTTATACCCTGCATACCTATCTGTTTTGCTGTGTGTACATTATACAGTTACCACGTAGTATTAAAGTTCAGGTCGAGAAGTTGTATTTCTAAATGATGTATACACAGCATGACTATTATAAAAGAAGTAAACAAGACTAAGAAAGTGATTGATGAAAACTAATTTATGTGGGTACTAATCCTAACTAAACTAAATACAAACGTACCCACGGAACAGTTTATAAGTAACATTTCTACATCTTAACATAGATATAATTATATTATAATAGTTTATCCGGTTTATTAAAAAATCGTATGATACGTACTGTTTCACACACACGTTGAAAACATTCCCGTTTTATATTACAAGGTCATTTGAATAGGACACGAACCTCCAGCCACCCGGGCACAGTGCGATGGCAGAATACAAACTTCGGGACAGAAAAACCCAACAACTTTGTATAAAACTTTTCCCATTAGAGAGAATTAGGTAGTAAGAGGGTATTAGCAATTGTAATGTCTCCTTAAAATGGGACATTCAAAGTTATCAATAACATGTTCCTCAAACAAGCTTTTCGTTTCAAGAATTTGAATTTGATATTTGATTTGATTCAAAAACGTTCCTTACATTCCGGATATAATACACAAATACAAAGCAGTATTACGATCAGAGAAATGAAAAGGAGCAAACATTTCCGTTCAGTATTGGAAGACGAATTTGTATCGAATCGTATAAGTATGAGAAACGAGAGAGACGCACACATTTTGTTAGAAATACTTTCAATCGTCACTCGTGAGCATCACGCGTGGATGGGTCCATCCGACGATGTGTAGGCGAGGTCCTACTGCTAGCTGAGATAAGAATCGTTTTGCTATAGTTGAAATAACATTGATTAAAACGCAAAACATAATTTTTGTTTTAGGTGTTTTTTTTTTTTCTTAGTTGGAAGCTATTTTAACGAGTCCAAGCTAAGCTTGTGGTGGATGTTTATTATAAAGAATGAGTGTTATGTGATAAAATAATTATTTTTTCTGTTAACACAGTAAATACCTAAACGTTATTCTATTCATTAGTAGGTAAGAGGTACCTACTAAAGATTTCCTATTGTATCAATTTTTCGTCTTCCAAGCGCGTAAATCTATAATCTATACATATAATAAAATTGTAGAAAAGTGGTGTCTGTACAATGGAAATATATAAAAAAAAAGTAGCAGGGGTTGTTATTACATCGATGCCGAACCTGAAATTGTAATTAATTTTTTTTTGTCTGTTTGTCTGTTTGTCTGTGTGTTTGTGCACGCTAATCTTCGGAACTACTTGACGGATTTGAATGATTTTTTTTTTGTTGTATTGGTATTAAGTCCGGGCAACATATAGGCTATAATTTATCTTGGAAACTTGAACACCTGATGCAGAACCGCAACAGACCAGCTAAACTATAAGAGATACAAAAATGGTACCATAGCAAAAATTGTTTCACGTGATGAGCATTTTCTGCTAAGTGAATAAATTTGAAGATCTGGAACACCTGATGTGGAACTCCAAGAGCCCAGCTACACTATAACATATATAGGAATGACGTCTTAGCAAGAGTTGTTCAGCCTGATGAGCACTCTCTGATGTCGTATAAAATTTGAAGATCTGGAACAGCTGATGTGGAACTCCAAGAGCCCAGCTATACTATAACATATATATATAGGAATGACGTCTTAGTAAGAGTTGTTCAGCCTGATGAGCACTCTTTGTTGTCGAATAAAATTTGAAGATCTGATCTGGAACAGCTGATGTGGAACTCCAAGAGCTCAACTACATTATAACATATATAGGAATGACGTCTTAGCAAGAGTTGTTCAGCCTGATGAGCACTCTCTGTTGTCGTATAAAATTTGAAGATCTGGAACAGCTGATGTGGAACTCCAAGAGCCCAGCTACACTATAACATATATATATAGGAATGACGTCTTAGTAAGAGTTGTTCAGCCTGATGAGCACTCTCTGTTGACGTATGAAGATTGTAGATCTGGAACACCTGTTGTGGAATTTCAAGAGCCCAGTTACACTATAATATATACAGGAATGACGTCTTAGCAAAAGTTGTTCACCCTGATGAGCACTCTCTGTTGACTTATAAAAATTGAAGATCTGGCACACGCGTTGTGAAATTCCAAGCGCCCAGCTACACTATAACATATATAGGAATGACGTCTTAGCAACAGTTGTTCAGCCTGATGAGCACTCTCTGTTGACGTATGAAGATTGTAGATCTGGAACACCTGTTGTGGAATTTCAAGAGCCCAGTTACACTATAATATATACAGGAATGACGTCTTAGCAAAAGTTGTTCACCCTGATGAGCACTCTCTGTTGACTTATAAAAATTGAAGATCTGGCACACGCGTTGTGAAATTCCAAGCGCCCAGCTACACTATAACATATATAGGAATGACGTCTTAGCAACAGTTGTTCAGCCTGATGAGCACTCTCCGTTGACGTTAAAAAATTGAAGATCTGGAACACCTGATGTGGAAATCAAAGCTCAATTTCACTGTATAATTATAAAATAACATAAGCTGGGAGTACCTCCACGCGGTGAAGGCGTTAACAGTTTAGGACTGATTTTCGATGAAATCTCGCTCATCCCGTTGTTTTCCCGTCCCCAGGCCTTAGAATTCTACATCAGACGTTTCAGATCTTCGATTTTTTAACGTCAACAGAGAGTGCTCATAAGCAACAGGATCCGCGTACGAAGTCGCGGGCAGAAGCTAGTAAATAATAAATTGATTCAAACCAAGAGTTTGGTGTCCTCGCTCCGCTTGTGACAGAGCGTGTCTTCCAAACGTCAGAAGCATCGCGTTATGTAGATGAGCTTCCAAACAATTTACTTCCGATGCCACAACTGTTCAATGGTGATACGGAAAATGTCGGTTTAACAATGTTTTCAAGACCAGAATGACGGCCATTTTAAGAAGACGTTAATATTAAAGTTTTCCAACAAAATACTGTGGTTTTTTGGATTATAAAGTAGGTAGGCACTGACAATTTTTATCAGTAACTAACCGTCCTGGTTCTATGTTATCTAAACACATTAATAGATGGGTAACTTGGTATACAAAGAGTTACTGAATTAACTGAAAATTTGAAGGGGTCATTGAACTTATCATTATAAACAACTTTTACTATGAGACTTTGAATGAAACTACATGTTGTTTATGATAATTTTGTTTTCAATCAAAACAAACGACATCTTATTGCCAAAGAGATTTGAAAATGATCCTTTTATCGGATAATATCTCAAGCAGGCTTCTATCTTCCTTCGTTTGGCCGCGTTAAGTCCTTACACGTGTGTCTATTCACATAACTGAATACTGAAGACGTCTCTTTCATATGTACGAAGGTCGAAAGGGACCGCACTTTTGACCTTCGTACGTAAGAAAGAAATGTCTTAACATAAACCGCTATTGGCCATTTTAGTTCTGTAACTATAAAGGCCAATCACTGTTTATGTTAAACTAAAACAAGTAATGCCTCGTTGGTCTAGTGGTCGCAAAGCGCGACTGCTGAGCATGAGGTCTTGGGTTCGATTCCCAGGTCGGGCAAAGTGTTATTGGGTTTTCCCATCAAGAATTTCTCAGTAGCAGTCTCAGAGTCTGGATTTGTGCCCGGTTGATGACAATAGGCTCGCCCCCTATTATATGAGACTTAAAAATAACTGGCAAAATGTAGGTGTACTAGAAGTATAATGGGTGCACCTCTGCCTAACCCTTCGGGGATTACAGGCGTGATGTTATGTTAAAATTAATAATGTACCTATTATAACGATGAAAAATGATTGTATGCACGTAGTATGTAAATTCTGTGATAAATGGCAAGGTGACATCATAGGCCATGACTGGAAATTCTGTGAAATTAGAAAAAAGGTTTTCAAAGACAGCCGAAATACAGTGAATGTTAATGGTTTCACCCCCAGTTTCTTAGACGAAAAAGCAATGTGGCAAATTGTCACGCGCGCCTAAGCTGCCGTGATTGGTGTACTGAATTATTAATCAACCAATTACCAGCTGCCTACGTGTGCTTGGCTATCTGTCACATTAATTTTTCATTCGAGTAACCAGGAGTTACTACCGTTGGGATAAAAGAGTGAGGTAGGCTAGGCATTTAGTTAAAAAGTATTTGAAAATGCCTCAACGGCCTCATTGGTCTCTTGCTCGCAAGCGCGGCAGTTGAGCGTCTGGATTCGATTCCAAAAAGTGTTTTTGGGTTTTTCCATTAGGAATTTTCAGTAGCAACCTGAAGTTTTAAACTTAGAGGTGTGACACCCCCGTGCCTCGGAAGCCACGTAAAAGCCGTTGGTTCCGCGCCTGATCTCTCCCCTGTTGTGTCAGATTGTCGTCCCATCGGAATATGAGAGTTAGGAAATAGAGACTATAATATCTCCTGTGTACTAGTCTCTATTGACTTTTGGCGCTGTGACCGAAATCGGTCTGGAGAATAATATTGTTATTATTTAATTTTATTATTATTTGTTTTTTGAAAATTCAAACAGAAACTGATTGAGAAAAAAAAATCCAATAAAATAAATAATAAATTCATTTTATTTTCATTAGGTAGTACTAACAATTCTAAAGCAAATTATAACAGCGCTCGAAGTAATTCAATGAATAATTGAATATTTGTTCTACAAAGCTTCTTCAATTGAACCTTTTAATTTAATTTAAAAAGAAAAGTCATGAAAGACGTCGGCACAAACATTTAGAAATAATTTCTCCTTTCAAGAACAATTCGGCTAACGAGAGAACTTTCTAAAACAACATTTATTTTTTTGCTGACTGAGCAAAATTTTTGTGGCAAATGAAACCAATTGCAGAAAAAAAAAGTTTTTTGACGGATTTTTAATATTTTCAAGTTAACCTTGGATAATGTAGGTACAGCACGAAAATCTCAAAGTTTTGACACGTCGCCTCATCAGTAGATTGCACCTGTACAAAGCCGAGCGCGACACTACTCCGACGCCGTCTCAATGACAATAAATCTATGTGAGTGGTAGTAAAACCGTGACAAACTTTATCTAAACAGCAAGTGCGCTTATTGTTAACACGCATGGATTTAAGCGCAGACAAACATAAATTATAATATCTATGACTTGATGTTTTATCGTGCACTTAAAAGTTTATTGGCAAGAATTCTATTAAAAAATGTCGTTAGTTTTAGAAGATAAATAATTAAGAGAGAGAACTTATATTTCTTATTGTTATAGAGTGATTAGTTACGTTATTACGTTACAATAGGTAAGACATTTTAAAGTTGAATGTTATTGTAAGTAGGTAGTAAATATTTATATTTGTAGATACACACTATCGCATTAGGTTAAGGTCTATAATGATAGCTGTAAAAAAAATAAAAAAATGAGCAGTCATTATATATAAATCATTATATAAAGTCTCATAAGAACTGTTGACAGAAGTAAAATCGTCACATTCAGCCAGTGACGCGAACAAATATGTTTTAATAATAATAATAATAATAATAAAATCTTTATTTCAGATCATGTCCATATGAGTTACAAGAAGGTTATAAAATTTGTGCACGAATAAATGTTTTTAGGACATTTGAGTCCTGTTTATCCGCAATGACCTGTAGAATGCTGTTAGTGCTGCCCCGGACTCTGCTTAACAAAGACGCGAGCCGTTTACGCATTATGGCATGAAAGCCGTCTACCCCGGCCTCCGCAAACATTCCAGAAGCACTACAAAAACGAGGCAGCCCCAACAACATCCTAAATCCATTGTTATATTGGACACGTAGGGCACTGAGCGGCCTCTGCGTATACTTGAACCACAGGCTGCACGTGTAGAAAGTCTGACAGTAGGCTCTAAATAGTGTGACTTTAACTTGGTCGCTACAAGTTAAAGTCGTTTTGCCTACCAAAAATCGTTCGACACGACTAAAGAAGTTTTCACTTCAATAAAATAAATCAATACTCCACGATACGCGTCAGTCTGTTCATTCGTTTCCACTGGTTTGTCCTCCTCCGAGGTATCAATAACTGGCTGTAGTCGACAGTTCCCACACAGAAGGCTTTCCTCCAAATAGAAGGCCTCATGACTTTTAAACCATTTCTTTGCTCAATTTAGCCGAAAAGATTGATGTTGTAGTGAAATATTGCCCCAATCTTTTAAGCTTTCACTAAATTCCATTTCGCTTGATAAAATGTTACACATTGCAGACATATTTTTTCTGTAACAATGTCGTGATTCTCATTGTGGATATAAACGAGTCAAGCGTGAACTGTTTACTTATCAGGATTAGTGTTTGTTGTGGGTGTGTGCGCCTGTTTATTATGGCCGCACTCCTAGCATGGGGTGTAAGAATCTTTATGGAATAGTTACAGACATGAACTCGCATTTTTCCCCATACGGGTGGTATGCTGAAAATGTAGATGAGGCGGTCATGTTCCGCATGCAGCGTTACAGAATAATTTTCATAAAATGCAAAATTATTCTGTTGCTTTACCGACTGAATACGAGTTTGTTTAAAGGGGTATTTTAATGCACCCCAAGATTTTTCACCCCTAGATTTATTTTCAAGTGACGAAATTGTACTTAGCATCGTTATTTCTCTTATAGTAAGAACATAAAATTAAATATCCACTTACAAACACAAAATAAATAAAAAGGCTTCAATATTTTACTAAATAAGATAACTTGTTGCTTGTTAGTACTCTCAGCTTCAAACTAGTAACTTCAAAGAAATTACGAACTACCTTGACATCATCACACATTACTAAGTTAATAATAGAGACGGCTAATAACAGTGTGTACTGGAAAATTGTACAATATTTATATTTTATACATTTATCGGTTAATTTATAACCATAGTCTTTCATTTACCTCGTGTTCGAAAACAGCTGTTAAGTAATGGCACCGTTGGTGGAGTGGCTGACCGATTAGCTACTGTAATACGTGTCTCAGATTCAGTCTCCGCATGAAACAAATATTAATATTTATATGGCTTACAATTAATAGTTGTTCTGGGTCTGGTTGTTTGTGTACATAAGCTTTAATGTTTTCTCAACCACGTAAAATCCTAAGTTGACCTCGTGTTAGGAGCTTATTAAAATATGCTCCATAAAACCAATAACACTTTTTGCACGACTTGGGAATCGAACCCATGACCATACACTCAACATTCGCAGTAGGGCTGTCTCTAGGAGCCCCTAAAACTAATTCTCACAATATAAATTCCACGTTCAAACCGCCAGCAAAAAACAAAAGAACATCGCAGTCCAAATTCCAAATTCAATCAACTTCGCCTCATAAATATCAAATCTCATAACGCCCGTCAAAGATAACAAGGTCAGCAGATAATTAGGCTCACATCCCCAAACAGAGGCTCTTTACGATTCTCGGCAGAACTTCACTTTTGTTTGAGTTGGCAACGAGTGTCGCATACAAACAAGTGTGAGAATCACTGTTTGAAAATAATGTTTCTTTTTGGAGGGTTTTTTCTAAGATTTTCCCGGAGGAAGTGCGATTATGAATAACAATACGCTGTACGAATTATTTGTTAGGGTTGAGGAAGAATATTTTGAGAAATATAATTAGATTCGTCTTTGACACAGATTGTGTTAGGTACATATTGTGTTTTCAAGTTAATAATAACGTGAATGGTTTTTTGTATTTTGAGATCTATTAAAATAAGATCTATTACAATAAGATACTATGGTTTTTATAATGAACTATCGGGGATTTAAACTAAACCCATCACCATTTATGTACATTTTAAAAAAAGTAAATTAAACACGCTAAATTTTCGCGGCGTAAGTAGTATACACAGGTGTGCTGCATGCACTAAATAAAAAGATCAAGGTTTGAGGGCAGGTTTTCCAGCAATAGTCGTAGTTAACCAACAAGTTTTTTTGTGTCGTTTAATGAAAGCCATTCCGCTCAACTGATCAGACGTTAAATGGTCACCGCTGCTTTGCTGCAGAAATAGGTACAGTAGTAGTAGTTTCCCATAAGAGATCCCTTACAAAAAGCTCTATATACCTACTACTAACTGCTAACACACAGCATCACGCCTACTGTAATCCCCGAAGAGTTACGCAGAGGTAAATCCATTAGTACACCTACATTTCGCCAGTACTAACTGCTAAGTTTTGCAAAATTTCGATCAAAGTACACCTGCTACTCACTGCCTTACTTTCTGACAAATAATGATACCTTCAGAATCCGATAGTAATGTAACAAATAGAAAAAGCACATGATATCCCTGCGGACCGCGGCGTTAGAAAGGCTTTGGCCCCGAGTTTTGTTAGCCCTGGAGCCTGAGCAGCCTTGTAAGGGCTTACAAGCTTAGTCACTTATACGTGCCGGCCTAGTGCTCTGAAAGTATTCGCTCTATTTTAGAAATGTATTTAGGCAGGTAGGGACATATATTGAGAAGTCTCTTGTCTCTAGCCAGCGAACTGACTATTTCGATATTTTTTCTTTTTGGTAAAAGTTATGTTTGAATATTTACCTCATTAAACAGTCATTCTTTCTTTTTCTCAATTCATATTGGCAGTTTTGAATTCTAGATTTAAAATGACTCTGTATGATATGAACCAGCTTCGTTAACAGACTACAGACGGCAGTAAATGACAAGCCTCTATAAAACCAAACAATAATAAAGTTCTGACCAGAATGAGGTCAAAACAATAGTAGGCAGTAACTCCCCGGAGTCAACAAGTAGCGGGTGACGCTGAGCGGTTTACGAGACAAGTGGCGACAAACTTGTTATGATCGCTAATCTGTGACAATGTGTGGCTTATTGTGTGCTCGTTTGTCTGGATCATCCTGCTTTATGGGGCATATTTCTAGCACAATTGAAGTAGTTTGAGATTGCTGTGAGCCTGTGACCTACGTGCCACTTTTAAGGTCCCAGGGGGCTTAGACAAAATAACAATTTCAAAACGATAACGAAGTTAGAAAAGACTAAAATGTATGGGATTGACATAAGCCGCGTTAAGTCACGTGGACATGAAGCAAGACATGACAAGATTGACAAGCAAGTCAAGACGATGACGAATTTAGATATCGTTTCGCTACAAAGCGATGTTACTTTGTCTAAGGACCCTGTTTATATTTTAGCTACTCACATTGGTCAAGAAATCATGATTGCCATGAAGCCCATAAAATATATGTATATACACTTTACTTTTAAAATCAAACCTACCTACATAGCCACCCACTTTGCCAAACTAATTACGAGTAAATACCACTACATAAGTTACTTTGAATTTATGAGAATTTTA
The DNA here is from genome assembly GCA_949316365.1 of Hoplodrina blanda. Taxonomy (NCBI): domain Eukaryota; kingdom Metazoa; phylum Arthropoda; class Insecta; order Lepidoptera; family Noctuidae; genus Hoplodrina; species Hoplodrina blanda. The sequence goes on along the minus strand of OX438586.1, from coordinate 376,410 downwards.
TATTTATATAAGAATTTTTAGTAAAGCAAATAGAGCCATATGTCGAAGTCTGTTGAAGTCGGTCATAGCACGCGTGTTCATTACCCAAATGAGAAAACTTCCTAAGTCGTTACCCACGGCTTGGCAACTTCCATAAGTGACGTCATGATTTAGTCGACTTTCATACGAAAACTGTATCAACTGGTCACAAGTTTACTTCAAGTTTTGATGTCTGTTTGAGAAACTACCGCGTGGTAAACGTTCGGCTGTTATTCCGAATGAAATCAGACTGTTGCTAAGTTGAAGCCATTTATGGTGATTGCGAATTACATGGAGTTGAATTAATCAACTCTTTCTTTATCGTGTGGGCAGTACGGTCTTACGACCTCGCACAACTAACCCCAATCAACTAACTGTAACCGACGAAATTAGTCTTTTCTCAAATAAAAAAACAATTACAATAAATTATACAAATACCCAATATACGTTAATTACAAAATGTTGTATTATTAAATAAATGACAAGACCTTACCCAAATCTTGTATTTAAACCTGCGGGATTACTTGACTTAGTTCGAAGACTTGTAATAAACTTGAAGATGAACGCTTAGGATTAACTTGTTCCCTTTCAAAACCTTTTCTTAAAATAGGATTTTAGCCTCCCGCCGTATTTAATCCACCACGACGAGATATTCAAGAAATCGTCACAGAAACAAATGAATGAATCGCAGATATTTTGGTTGCAAAATGAAATATCGTTTGTTTTCATTATCAAGGAGTTATTCCCAATCGGTAACTGCTCCAATTTGTCATCATAGTGCGAAGGTTAAACCAATTCTTACACAAGTTGGTGGCTTGACCACGGGCTTAGAACCAACCTGCTGCAATGTTGATTTTGCTAATCTAGAGGTAACCATTACGGCGAAAAACATATTCAACGCACATTGAACATGCTGATCAATTATTCGTTCCCTTTCGAAAGAATTGCCGACCAAATTGGAATGCTAATTGCGTAGCACACTTACAATCACAATCTGAAGGATTTTGAAAGGGATTAATATCATCCATTGCTTCGAAATTTCGTCTCCTCGAGAACATAGAAACGAAATTAAATAAAAGTCGTTGTTATTTGTAAATATAATGTAACATGATAAGGCTGCAGGTTGTTACTTTCCACACATTTTAAAGAAAACCTTGACCTCTAAAATATAATGTAACAATCAATACTGAAACATCCAAGTTTGTATCTCACGACATAGTATCAATTAACTGCCACAAAAGCATTAGTGATGGTAGCACCGACCACGAAGGGTTACGTTTGACCCAAATGTTTGTCAAAAACATTACAAAGGAAAACAAACAATTTGTTGGCTCCAATGTTTGCAAACTATTGAGAGGAACAACGCTCATTGTCAGTCGATTACGGAAACCTTTTCGTGATTGTTTGCCGTTGTGTAATGTGCAAGTATTTGGAAATAGGAGTTCGGAATTACATAGAGTGCAATGCTGCACGTTAGTGCAAAACCATGATAGTATGAGCTCTTTGTGGAGAAACTCGTGCGGGGAATATTATCACTTCTAGGTATTCCGCCACGCAACGTTGATATTTTCCGGTTTGAAGAGTGTTCTTGTGTTGCCTCTTGGTACTAAACTTGAGCATAAGTGTACTGACTACGTTTTTTTAGGTGAACCGCTAGATAATTTTTAAAACAATATAGGTACTTACATTATGTGATATAAAATGCTGAGTCTAGTTTGAACTGTGCAAAATATGCTTATGTTACATATTCACACAATCACACGCATGTATCCAATTAAAAAAAGATATATAATTCGCATAACAGACACTGACGCATGCTTTAAAAAAGTAGTAGAATTTATACACCCAAATGAAATCTAGATGTGAATCTAGGATGCATATTTCAAGTCTTCTTTATACGATATTTCAAGTTAGACTCAAAATTAAATAAATGAAAATTGGGCAGAATCTCACAACCGGGTGGCGTACTTTAAAAGGCGACCTAGAGATTTTGCCCATTACGTTTGACGTATTGCAATATTTGCAATGGACAATCCATCAGCAATATCCAAGTGGGAGTGATTATGTCAGTGACCCATTTGACCTTTTATGGAAGCATTCATTAGAATATTGCGCTCACTACGGATGTAAAAAGCATTTCACATCTATGATGACCTGTTAATGACTAACATGTTTTTAAATTAAATTAACACCCTTCCCAAAGTAATATGATAATTTATTGGACGTTTTTATAACGCTACTTATAACTGTAAACAAAGGCAGCCTCCACATAAACAAGGCCAGTAAATAAATGATTAACGAACGTAACTCAAACACGAAGTTAATGATGAAATAATAAAACTTCACATCGAGTTTCAAAACAAAAGAAAAACACCCAATGGAAATTGAGAGTTTATTTTTTGTTTGTTTGTAAAGATAATATTGTATAGCTTGCTTTGGTCTGATAACACCGTGAGAAGCTCGTTAGTGAAATTGTTATAGATAGGTGCCTATCTACTTCTGGTGTTGAATAGGGTTGTAATTAAAATTAATTTTAAATGTTTCACAATGTTATTTCGATTAGTATCTTCATTTAGTTAAATGTTATGCCACATTACATTTTTTTTAAACATTCTATATCGGCACATTTATCAAGATGATTTTTTGAACTAGGTACTTAATCCAAAAAGTTATTTTAAAAAATAAAAAACACATATTCTGTTACAAATTAAATCTATTTTAAAATAGAAAATCTTTAAATTGATAATAAATAATAATTTGGGTAGGTATTAGCAAACTACATAATTATTTTAATATAATAAAGTTGGAGAGTTATTTTGGTTGTTTGCTTAAGCGCGCTAATCTTAGAAACTGCTAGTCAGATTGGAAAAATTGTTTTTGCAAATTCTTTTGGATTAGTATAAGCTATAAAACATCCAGCTACGACCCACGGGCGTGGAGCAGTAATCAAAGGATAATCTGTTAGACTTATCCTTTTAGTTATCCTGCTAGAGTTTCTGACAATACCTAGCAATATAGATTGGGTATTGTCAGAAATAAGATACACTGATCCGCCCAAATGCCAAACGCTCCACAAATTCCATTCATTCCATAAACGAATATAAGTATACAAACCCGAACAAACCTGCTCATCCCCACATAACACGCCTTCAGGAACACCAACAAAAGCCACAAAACGTATATGCAATTAACGTTTTATTCTGCTTTTAACGATATCCCAAATTAATACCCGGCTCTTTATTCACGGCGAGATATTTTCGGGAGGGTTGTCGGCAGAGTGCCGTCGTAGATAATTAATTTATATTACGTACCACCCCTATAAACAAAGCTCAATGGCCGACGGAATCCCAACTAAATGTACTGGACGCCCATTGATCCGAATCCTGCCAGTTTTTCGGCGAGTGCTTGATTTTTATTCGGCTTTCGGACATCAGACTAACGGATCAACGCCAGATATACGTTTTGTTTGAGTTAGCTTTTGTTCGTTTTGTGATGCTTTAAAAAATTGTGATTTCTCGGTAAAGGTGTGTTGCCTTGTTGGTCTAGTGGTTGCAAAGCGCGACTGCTGTGCATGAGGTCTTGGGTTGGATTCCCAGGTCGGGCAAAGTGATATTGAGTTTTTCCATTAGGAATTTCTCAGTAGCAGCCTAGGAATCTAAATTTGTGCCCTGTTGATGGCAATAGGCTCGCCCCCTATTACATGGAAGTTAAATATAACCGGCGAAATGTGGATGTACTAATGGGTACACCTCTGCCTAACCCTTCGGGGATTACAGGCGTGATGTTGTGTGTGTTGACAAATATTTGATGCACGGCAAACGTAGTTCTAAAAGCACATGCCATTTCCTTATAGACAAACCCTAATCAATGGAATAACACTGCATTTGTAGGCTACAGTGAACATTGTTTCTGTCGGGAATCCCACACGGGCGTGCTGCGCAGTAGCCAATCAATTAGCGCACGCCGAGCGAACTGTGATACTGTTCACTCATCAATACTATAATCTGGCAAACATTACGCTTTCATACTTTGTATTAGAATTTAGGACACACATGGAAAACTTTTCGTACAATGTTATTAAAAAAAAAATTGATGTATCTTTCCCAAATGACAAATGAGTAACTTGACTAGTGAATAAGAGTACAAAACATATTTAAAACGTTAAAATAATGTAACGCAAAGTATACCATCACCTATACTAAGGCCCTATCTATCATTGTGTAAACAGATGAAAGTAAAAACTGTGAGCCGAATAGAAACACATGCTACCCGAGAAATGACCGTCCACCAAAAGCCAAGAAGCAAAAAGGCTGACGCTCTTTTCTCTGACAAAGTAAACAAAACAGAAAGCGAAACCACATTAACGCAAAAACAAAAACCTGAAAAAGTCTCTCCAAAAAGGATTAACATTCACTCCACAAGTTGAAACCTCACCCAGCTTTCAAAATATTGACATGGCGTTGGCGGGAAGCAAGCACACAAATAAGAATTCCGTAGCTTCCACCGAAACTCATCTCGTGTAGAGGGTGCCTTATTTTTGATGCAAATTACTTTAGTGCACCGTGCAATGGCAACGCTGGAGTTCACAATTAATATTTTGGAGTAAACGCTGCGATATTATGCAACTGTATTGTCCTTTTGCTGAGACAATTACTTACAGCGTTTCATTGGGTCCGGGATAATTGTATAGCCCTATTTGAATGTAGATTATTAAACCCTGTATTGTTAATTGAGTTGAGCGGATATCGAAGTGAATAGCGACAAGTTATGGCGACTTAAGAGGTCTGTTTTTTGGAACAAAGACACTAAGTTTGTCTAAGAATTAATTGCGATTGTGCTTAAACTATCAACTCTTAAGTTTGAACAAACTAATTGGTTGACAATTATATAAATGGTGATTTATCGGATGTTTAAAGGTCTTTGTTTTATAGGAACACCACTCTAATATAATAATATGGTATGACACAGCAGGCTAGACTGGATTTTGTTACACCAAAGATGTTGTCTATGCCAATAAGTTTATGCGCTTACACACGGGAATAAATAAAGACAGCAGCATAAATCCTTAACTAGAGACTATTGATAAAGACTACTAATTAGTTTTATCTATCATTGTTATCATGTACTAGCATCAAAGCTGATATATTATTCCACGGGAACCGTACATATTTACGGGATTAAAAGTGGCCTTTGTGCTATTTCAGACTATAATATCATTCAGATCCGTTCATCCGTTCTGACGTTATTAAGTTACAAACATCCATCCGTCCATTTATAATGGTAGTAAGATTATCTGCATCTGAATGTCGAATATAATTAGGTATGATTAATTAATTAGAATTTAATTTGTTCTCAATTAAGTTAAGCGTAGATTTCTTAACTAGAGTTAAGTCTTAAACCACAATATACAATCACTATAATTAGTAGATAGCATCTATTGTCTTCCATCTACAATCTGCTGCTAATTGCTACATACATAGTATAATACAGGACGTAGTTTGCGGCTAGTTGCCTACTATAATAATAATATCCTTTGAGCTAACACGTTTGCAAGCCACCAATTAATTGAATCAACAGGCAATTATCGGCTAGTTACTGTCATAGTGGACACGCCCACTGTACATGTCCATTATATAGCGAACTACATCAAGAATGGAATAATAACTGGAAATTGTAAGTAAAAGCTCCAAGCTAATCTAATTCTAAGCTTACAATTAACATTATTTAATTTGTCTAGTTAATTTGGTGTTTGCCATTAAGTAATTGTTACACTGTCGTGTAATTTTGTTTTTGTAAACAATAAATTGTTTAACCACATAAATAAATTTCAAAAAGTCAATTTTTGAAATTTATTTATGTGGTTAAACAATTTCTTCTTTCTTCTTTAAGTCTTTTTTCTAACTTTTCTTTTTTTTTTTAAAACGTTGTCCCACACTGGGAATTTCCCCTGTATCGTGGGTGAGTTTACAAACATATAAACTTACATATAGAAACAGACAGACTTTGAACAACTATCTGTAGGTCATACAAATATTTGTCCAGTGGAATCGAACCCACGACCCGCAGCGCTGCAACCAATCGCTTAGCCTAGAAGTCTAGAAGTATTTTGTCACAATTTTAGAAAAAACAACACAATATTTGCTGTTTCCTCGTTTTTAGAAATAATACAATCTCAACCGCATTGGCTCAGAAACCATGAATTTAATTGTAGTTCATTTATTTCTCAGAGCAGCCTCATAGCCTGGATTTGTGACCGGTTGATGGCAATAGGCTCGCCCCCTATTATATTCGACTTAAACATAACTGACGAAATGTGAGTGTACTAATGGGTACATCTCTGCCTAACCCTTCGTGGATTACAGGCGTGATGTTTTGTTGTTTATAAATTAAATTATTACTAAGGGTATTTATTTTTGTATGTGTAGACACAATTATCATATTTTGTTATTCTATTAAATTGTATTGAAACATGGGTTCTCCTCGTTTCTATAACGTTATGCGTCGTGCGTGCGCTGACAATAAAACTCTTCTGCTTGTTTATGTTTAACATGAGCAAACTTAATGAGGTCTCTTTTGAGGCAAGTCTCTGTGTGTCTATTTCAAAAGAAAATGCTGGAGTTTAGGAATATTTTTCTTTTTTGCGTGAATAGATTTTCATTTCCTCGTGTTTTATTTGTATAAGGGCTAATTTTTCAGAGAACTCTTAATGAAGGGGTAAATATGGCGGTTTGACAGCTTTTATATAAAAAATGTGTCTAAATGTCATATTTATTCTTTGGATAAGTTATCTGACTATTGAAAAGATTTTTCAATTTTTATTTATGAAATTACTTTTATAAGAACGTTTCGATTTCCGCAAAAATAATTACAATCTTAATAACAAATCCTATACTTATAACAGTAGATTTAGGTTTAAAGAATTTTTTTATTCTCATAAGAACTTACTTAGTATAACAAGTAATCACTTAACATAACAAAATAATAACGGGACGGTCGTACCAACAAACATACGATATTTTTGTTTAAACTCTACAATTTAACACAATTATTTGCTTAATTTTCTGCAACCCAGATCCCGTATAACACCATTACGCGGGTAAATCAAGTTACACATTAATTTAGTCTCTAAAGCTTTACATATAAGTGCTATAATCGCTGGTATGACGCTAAAATAATAACACAAGAAAGATAAATGGAATCATTCAAGCGTCGTTACAAGGGTCTACCTTTGCAGAAACCCTCTTTTACGTAAGACGAGAATAAAAAACGTACTTTATTACTATGTAAATAAAGTTTTGATTCTGATTTGTGAGTGGACAGGTGTGACCGTAGCGTCGTAGCCGACGTAGCGGCGTAGCACCGTAGCGCCGTAGGCACACAATCATTTGGGTTACAATGTCGGGGCAATGTTATTCATGTTCCGTCCTCTGTCGCATTGTGCGACCATCGCAAGACGTGATGGAAATTTCATTTATTATTTTAAACTTAAGGGACCCATATTTTATGGTGCGTTGAATAGAGTAAGAATATTACATTTAAGGTATAATTTATTTTAACACAGAAACTCGAGTAAAATTAGAAGCCCTCATCTATTTTCAAGAAACATCACAAAGCGAGACAAGTATCAAAGTAGGAAGATAGGTAAACAATGGAATATTTATGTAAGTAGGTATAAACAATAACAAGTATTCTCATAATACGTAGAGAGCGCTTGATATCCTATCAAAGCGTAACATTTCATAGTTGAGCACACAGTTGTAGTAAAGCCTTTAGTTAGTACCGACGAACACTAACTCACTCACAAGTTACATTGGTGTGGTGGTGTGTGTGAGTGCTGTAGTGTGCGATTATGAGTGTTTCTGCTCACGAACTTGTAGTTCGGTAACCTGTTTTAGTTAAATGGTGATTTGTAATCCAGTTCTTGAAGTTCATTAAATAGTGATAAGGTTTTAACAACTGAAGACTGCTACTATTTTACTTTGAAATGAATGGATAGTTGTTTGTTACTCTTTCACTCTTAAACGAAAATTTGGAGATTGGGAAATTAAGGATTCTGTACTTAACATAAGATTTTTTTATTGATTAAAAAAAAACCGTTTTTGTGTACTGGGATAATTTAGGACTGTAGCTTAATTCTGAAATCTCAGCAGACGAAGTCATGGGTAGGTTTTAAAGGACACCTTTTAAAAGTCGGGAACCCCATGCTCCCGAGATGTGTAAAGACATAGAAAATAATAATGTAAACTATATTTTTGCTTTGATAATTATACTAGCTTGTAACTTTACATGCTGATTATGACAATTAAAATACGTTGTTTTTAATTCGGAGTAAACCTCAAAAGGTGGTAATCTTACAATATAAGGCCTGGTTCACATTAGGTCGGACTGACAGTTTTATCGGACCGACAAACAACGCTGTTGTAAAACGACGGTAACAACGGTAGTGCTCCCATTAGGTCGGATCGGCCGCTTCTAGTGTGAACAGCAACACCCGACAGTCGGTCAACGGTAAAACTGTCGGTCCGACCCAATGTGAACCAGCTCTAAGGGTCAGTTCACACCGAGACGCGACGCGACGCGACGCTGCGTGCACACTTTAAAAGAGCGACTCAAAATATAACTTTATTTTCTACACGAAAAGATACACATTTCATTGTGAGAATTTAGAATACGTTACACCACGCAGCACTACGTCGCGATGCGTCGCTCTACGCCGCGCTGCACCGCGCGGCGCCGCGAGACGCATCGCGACGCAGCGGTGAATCGCCGGTACGCGCGACGTGCAAGAGCGGCGACGTTGCGATGCGTCTCGCGGCGGCGAGCGGCGCAGCGCGGCGCAGCGCGAAGTCACTGGCCTCTTCAAATATCTTCACGTTGCGTCGCGTCGCGTCGCGTCTCGGTGTGAACTGACCCTTAGTCTCATGAAGGTGCTGACCCGGTGGTTACCACGCCACGCTTAGTCACAGCGCTTATTTAATCACTGGATATTCACGTGCACATGCGTCATGCGTAGAACTCATTATAAGAGTATTACATTTTATAAAACGTTATGTAAATAAACACAACACGGTATCTGCCTGTGGTGTTTATGTACATAAGTTTATTTTAAACGTTATTTGCTTTCACTCTGCCGTGATAGTCAGTCTGATTTATTTATTGTATTAATGTGATACTTTGAAATGTAAACGTTGCAGCTGAACACATAACATGTGATTAACAAATGTAGTAAATGTTTCTTTGTTTGATTTTTGATTATTTTTAATACTCTGTCACGACAATGTTGACATTTCTATAATTAACAGCATTCGTGTTTGTTTTTCTTAAATTTAATATTCGTTTGTGTCCATTTGTTTATTTGGTAGAGATGTGTCGTTCACTGCGATAAGCGGTATTATGTAGTTTTTTTACCATATTTTAATAAATAATCGCGGGGCTGTTTGAGACCTAATAATAATGTTAAATAATGAAGTAGATTTTTCCAGATTTATCTCGCCTTAGCGTTTAACTAATGCGCCACAATAAAAGTTTATGCGGGAAGCTGGGCTCAGCCACAATAAATCTAGTCGATAAGGACCACAGAAAAAAGATAAAAATATAAATCCCAGTTGATTTATTGTGCAAGATATAAGTGTTTCATTTTTAAGATTTTTAGATTTGAATGATTAATTGACAAAGCTGTGAATACATTTTTGTAAGTAATTATAACGTTTGAGATCAACCTATTTCTAAGATAACGTGCCGGTTACATTATAATTATTGTAATTACATAAAACAGTGGAATGGGCATATACCTACCAATGGAGTTTATTTAACAGAATTTTGTTTAAGTATTTACTTGTTTGAGAGTACACATTTCATTAATACGGTGCATACTAAGACGGAAAAATCTATAATCTACGCGTATTGCTGAACTATTGCGTCCGCATTGTCTTGTGAAGTGATGCTACACAAGAGCAAGAAACACTCGTACGCCCCAACAAGTAATAAACACAAACACTTGCATAGTCAAACAGTAAATCTCGTGCGACACAAGACGCGACGCAGTTTGCTTAATTAAACGCTCGCCATAACGATGTCACACGCGTTTGATTCATAATCCTTCGAGACTCGGAGCGAATGCGCTCAAGCAGAATGTATACTCGTATATTTAATATACATATCTAGTGCTTCTGAATAAAATCACACGAAGCTGTATTTTTTGAATACTAATTATTAATTCTTAAATTAAATAAAATTTACCTCATTTTAATATTAGTTTAGATTAATTTTTGCCTGCAGCAGTGTCCACATCAATGTTGTTTTAGCGGATGTAGACGATAGGTATTGCTGATAGAAACAGCCTATATCCTTAACCAGATCCTAAACTAGCTCTTCGTTAAATGTCATTACGATCGGTGAAGTGGTTTGGTCATGATGACGTAACAGAAAGAGTTATTATCGAATCGTATTAATAAAAATATCAATCTCTTAAATTCGAATATAACAGACACCTTATCTATTGCTTTAGGACACTTACTTTTGACATAACCAATAATATACGTCATAATAGACTGAGACCCCGTGGTCGCACTATCTACGTAATTATGCACTCAAAAAGAAATGTGTACTTACACTGAACCATTAGTAATTTAAAGTATCAAGTATAAAAAGTACTTACTAACATTCAATTGTGGTTTTTATATTTATTTTATAGGATATTGTTATATAACTAACATAAATTACGGCCCACGACCTATCTGGCAATAACGAGCAATGGTTTATAAAAATACCCTATAAAACATAATATAATATTATATCATAAAAAACCAGTCCTCACACTTGAACTTAAATAAGTAAAGTACCTACCTAACATACCTACTTAATAGCAGGGACCGGCCGGGTACTCGTTGAAAGGGTTTTTTAAGGGGTTTTTTTAAGCGCTTAAAAAAAAAACCCTATGATACATGTTACACCCTCGAACGGGTGCCATGGAACCGCTTCCGAACAGGTTACCCTTTCAATACCCTGTTACACGGTAACAGGGTAACCATTCCAACCCATGACACTGTAAAATGCGCACTTTACAATCGACATTAGTTTGAAAATTGAATAACCGAGACCACATGTGTCATCTTAACGCCCGGCGGCGCCATTGTTGCATGTACAGAGCGATTTGTAAACATAGAATAATAATTATTGTCAATATGATATTACAGTTCAATTTTGGTTGTCGCACAAGCTAAACATCGCAACATATTTCTGTATTCGTGTTTAAACTTGTTTAGTCTCATCATTCGTCATTTAATTCGGAAGTCGCACGAAGCTACGGAAGTAAATCAGTGTTACAGTTTAAGTGCGTGTTGTAGTACGTACTTCCTTATTATATTATAGCAAAGGAGAACGGGCGGATGTGGTCCAAATGGAGTCGGCTGATGAAACCTAGTCCATATGATAGTTCGTGAGTGTAGGATATTTTTTTACTATGGGCACCATAAAATTGGCCTATGGAGAAAAAAGTTATACAGTCCAGAAAAATGGTACCTATTGTAGACGAACAATTCCGATTACTCGAAGACACCTGAACCGATCTGGAAAATTCTTTATTTCTTTATCGTTTGAAAGGGCTTTCTCTAAGAATTTGAAATATAAACGACTACTTCTTGTCGTATCATATTGGACTCAAGGCCGGAGCACACCAGATGCGTGGCGTGACGTGACGCGTGACGTGACGTGCACACGCGCGTGCGAGCACTGTCACACCGGCCGAGACCGGTGCAGCACACGTCGCGCGCGCACGCATCACGTTACGCAGAACTGCTGCACGCACGTGCGAGCCGCCTTGCCAGCAGGCATTTGGAGTTGAGATCATTTAGCGTAAAGATGTTAGACAACAGCAGTTCTTCTGATGAAGAAGCTTTATTGCTACTATTTTATTTTATGTTTTATTTTATTTTTATTTTGTACTTTTTTATCTTTTTGTACACTTTATGTTTGGTGTTGTAGAGACACTCCTATTTGCGGACGATTTTTATTAGTTTTTCCTTTAAAATTGTCTCCATTGCGAAAAAAAACACTCGTAAACTGCTTTCAGTTTGTAAATAAATACAACTTTGCGTGCGTGCGCACGTGCAGCAATGACCGATGCGTATGCGTGCGTGCCCGGTCTGGCATCTAACAGGGAGCGCCATATAATACAACGTCATCACTGCAGGTGCGTGTGCGACGTTGCCGTTCCGCTACACGCGCGCACGGACTCAGTTTGTGACAAGATGCGGCTCTGCGTGCGTGGGTCACGCGCGTTCACACGTCACGCATCTGGTCTGACACCTTTCTTACAGTTTCATACATTACAACTGGTGCGTGCACGCATCACGTCACGAGGCCGGAGCACGCCAGATGCGTGGCGTGACGTGACGCGTGACGTGACGTGCACACGCGCGTGCGAGCACTGTCACACCGGCCGAGACCGGTGCAGCACACGTCGCGCGCGCACGCATCACGTTACGCAGAACTGCTGCACGCACGTGCGAGCCGCCTTGCCAGCAGGCATTTGGAGTTGAGATCATTTAGCGTAAAGATGTTAGACAACAGCAGTTCTTCTGATGAAGAAGCTTTATTGCTACTATTTTATTTTATGTTTTATTTTATTTTTATTTTGTACTTTTTTATCTTTTTGTACACTTTATGTTTGGTGTTGTAGAGACACTCCTATTTGCGAACGATTTTTATTAGTTTTTCCTTTAAAATTGTCTCCATTGCGAAAAAAAACACTCGTAAACTGCTTTCAGTTTGTAAATAAATACAACTTTGCGTGCGTGCGCACGTGCAGCAATGACCGATGCGTATGCGTGCGTGCCCGGTCTGGCATCTAACAGGGAGCGCCATATAATACAACGTCATCACTGCAGGCGCGTGTGCGACGTTGCCGTTCCGCTACACGCGCGCACGGACTCGGTTTGTGACAAGATGCGGCTCTGCGTGCGTGGGTCACGCGCGTTCACACGTCACGCATCTGGTCTGACACCTTTCTTACAGTTTCATACATTACAACTGGTGCGTGCACGCATCACGTCACGCCACGCATTTGGTGTGCTCCGGCCTTAAAACGTGCAAATAAAAAACTTTTTACCCGACTACGGCAAAGCCAAAAGGAGGGTTGTGATTTTGACCGGTATGTATGTATGTATGTTTGTTTGTTCCCTATAACTTCTAAACTACTTATCATTATCTCCTCACCACATCACCTCATTACAAATGAGGTGTCGACGTGTCGTTAGAAGCGTCTCAGTTGTCCGCTGGTTATAGGGTAGGTGACGTGTCACCAAATCCAATATGGCGCCCTCTAGGGGATGTGAAGTCGTTACCAAAAAAAAAAATATTTTCGCACAGTATCGACATGGGTATCAAATTAAAGGGCTTGATGAGCACATTTGAAATATATATACATTATATAGCTTTTACTAGCTACTTTGCCTGTTTTTATTAACAGTGTCAACATCGGTATCAAATGAAAAGGCTTAATGAGTACATTTGGTATTCACTCGCTACTTTGCTTTTATTATTTAATAATATAACCCCCAAAATAGAGTAAATAAAAAATAAGTTAAAAATAACTAAAACCCGACTATGTGCCACCTGCGGTTGTTCCCCACAATCTTTATTGGCTAGGTGGCATACGACCACGGCACGGCTATTACTTAAAAATTACGAAAATATCGGTCAAATGAATATTGTTCTTGTTTTATACTTTTCAGTGCGCGATTTTTTCGTAGTTGGGTTTTAGTTATTTTTTTACGAAACAGACAACCGCACCAACAAACAAAACCGAAGCCCCCGAATTCCAACACGATAGTTATTTTTTACCTTGTAGTTTTGAAGGCGAATGTCTTTTTTGTAAAATAGTTTTTTATTTTTCATTTTAAAGCGCAATATTTATTGTCGTCTTTACGAACAGCGATTTCAAACAATACCTAACACGATATATTTCATTTTGGAAGTGTATCGACTTACCCCCTCCCCCTCTTCCTTCTGTCAGTCATTAACTACGCGTATAAACAAAGCAATTTTACTTGTAACGACAGTTCTACTATGATTCTATGAGGAGTTCCTTTACATATCTCCGAAGTTCATGATCAGATCATGGCAATATCTCTAAGGGATCACCTGGAAAGTATGCTCTTTCAAACAAACAAAAAAAATTCGAAATCGGTTCAGGCGTCTTCGAGTAATCGGAATTATTGTTCGTCTACAATAGGTACGTCTACCATTTTCCTGGACTGCATAACTTTTTTCTCCATAGGCTAGTTTTATGGTGCCCATAGTAAAAAATATTCTTCACTCTAGAACTATCATATGGACTAGGTTTCATCAGCCGAAGCCATTTGGACCAAGGTCCATACTAAAATGTCCGATCTCCTTTGGCAAATAATTTAGTTACCTATTATTTCTGTGAAAATGCTGTGCGCCGTTAGGTATTTTGTATTCGTCGTTGTCAAGTTCGTAACTAAATAAAAATAGTAGGTAAGGCAATGAGGCGCCGCTCGGGTGCAGGTATCCCCCCACCTACATACAACTCAAGTTTATTGGGTAATTCAGGGTAACACGAATAAAAGCTTTTCGTGAAGGTTACCCCTTCAAAGGCTTAAGCCATTGAAGAGGTTAACCCCTTCAAAGGCTTAAGCCATTAAAAGGGTTAACCTCTTCACGTGGTTACCATAATAAAGGTGTTAACCATTTCCCTGGGTTTCGAAGATGTAACTCGAACAAATGATAACACTGCGATATGAGTTACCCCATGTACGGGTTACCCTGTCAAAAGGCTTAACTCTTAAGCGGTGTTGTCCGGTCCCTGCTTAATAGGTAGAAAACTGTAAAGCGTTGAATATAACAAGTAGGTACTATTCTCAAAATGTCAGCCATGCTAACGTAACGTAAGTAGTGCGACTTTAGGATCTTGGAGCATAACATGTAACACGCGGGAAGAAAATATAATAAAGGTTCAGTAGGTATTTAGCAGAATGGAAGAACAACATAAAGTGTATTTATTGTAATGAACACAAGAACGGTTATGAAGTAGTCGTAAATCGTATAAAGTAAGGCACCCAATATCTGTTAGCAACTAGCTATATTGTGATATTCTCGTAATATTTAGACGACAACAACTTCTCGTCGTTAACTTACTACATGAAATACTTGAGTTATGTGCAGACTACATGCGCGCTCTTACGTTTAATAGCTTTATAGTTTCACCTCCGAACGACAACAGGTAGAAATTTTATATTAAATTCTTGACCTTATACAAGATTTCTTTTTACGACGTTGAAATTGTTAGTAGTTTTAAATGAAAATATTTGTTAAATGACAGGTCTTGGAGAAGCTTCGTTGCATTAAAAGTTTAATAGCACATATTGATATTTAGGATTTTTTTTACTTTAAATAAAAGGTTTAAGTTTATAATCAATAGCAATAATATTAAAGAAACAAAATTTAAAATATAACTAAAGAAAACCAAAAAATACATAAATCAGTTATGAGTGTGGAAACTTGTAGTAAGTCTATTTATTAGAAATAGACTTTATGTATTATGTACATAGTTTAGCCACAGTTAGGTTATAATAATATTGTATGGAGTTAATTAAAGTGAAGTTTGCTGAACAATTTTCTCCCAATCCCAATATGAATAGGGTTTATATCTTCATCAGATATTACTGTAACAACATTGACTTAACAAAGCTATAACTGTTACTCGTTCTATTAATTACCTATGTAATGTTCACTAATTAATCTTTTGGTTTCCAACAAAATTACGAAATTGCTGAAGCCTCTTGACATCGTGCTAACAAATATTAAAACGATACGAAACTGATCTCAATGTTCCTTAATTAAGCACACAAAGTTAATGAATTATTTTACGTCTTTAAGGAGTTTCGGGAGTAATAAAATTATATTATTTTATTTGGAGTACTGAAATGTTCATTGAAATAATGTTCGTTGACTTTTTTAGCAGCTTTTTGTATGAAATGATAATATTTAATTTTACTCTTACTAATAATATAAAATTTATGATGCTGTGCTTTAAATGTTGATGTTAATAAGAGTACCTACATGTAAAGATAATCTTATTTTTCCTCAAAACCGACACAGTTCGGCGGTATACACAGCACTACAAAAACCTCTGTTCACACAAAGAGTATCGATCACCTTGCTTTATTGATGTTAGCAATTCCAAACGAAAACTTTGAATCCGCAACTTTGTGCTTAGAAGTACCTAACTGTGAAAACCTTTGGGTAAGATATTTAACTTAACTATACTAAATATTTGTGACCCCAAATTTTACACTCAAAGAATAAAGTTTGACTAGAAACAAACTTGTAAGTACGACATTACGACAAACCCAAAGTACACAGCGCTAGACAATGTTAGCACAAGGTTTTTATTTAACTTTTCTCTGTTACTTTAAGAAACAAAAGTTACAAATAGAACTTCGATTACAGTCACAAGAGTTTGACGAAAATGTGTATAAATAAACCTAACCTTGTGTGAGATCGTTTAGCACAAAAAATCTAAGAAACAGTTGCACTCCATATACCTAAAGCAAATTCTTTTAGTAATCATTGCACTATCGTGTGGAATAAAAACAAACATCACTTCTACGAGAACATTCATCTAATATTGATCATAGTTCAAACAAAATCCAATCTCCCATCCTTCACAATCAATATTGAAATATTAGCATCGAATAAAATCGTTGATTTCCATAATACGTAGCGGAGCGAGCGTCGATAATGTCCTAATTGCCGCTCCGACCACAATGGACGTGAATAATACTCGCTCATTAGTTCAGCTATCGGAAAAATGCTATAGAATAGAACACTTGATTAATAGAATGAAGTTAAAAAGCAGTACGTGTTATATTTGCAAGGAGTTTTTTTAGGCTGTGGTTTAGGTTCCATTTCTAAAAACTTAAATCACGGCGTAGAAATACTTATAGTATAACATAGATTAACATAGATTAGATTAACCTTACCTAGGTTTTTTTTCTGTGAAAATAAAGATTTTCTTTCCTTGAGGCTATAGCGATAATTTAATTTTCTCAAATAATAAACCCACAATAAATTAAGGTCAAATAACAAACCAAAAATAAACTAAGCCAAAATTTTCGGAGCTTCAATTAGGTAGTTATATCAGATCTGAATGTTAAGCGAGGGCGTTGTGATTATTGTTAATTCAATGAAAAATATTGTTTAACCTTTCGGTCCCACTGCTGGTCGCCGCTCACAGGGTGTGGTTCTTCTGCCATGTACCTATAGTCTGTTCCTGCAAAGTGCTGCCACATCTAGCCGAGAAATGTGTACAGTCAACAAAAGAGATAGGTATCCAGGGTCGTCTGATATAGTTGAAGTTTTCTTAGAAACCGATAGATGTCTTTGATTGGAACTTAACTTCATTAATGATCTGTTTTATATGTACTTTTTAAATTTAATAACATTTAAAAATATCCAACGGTTTCTAAAAAAACTTTAACTGTATCTGATGACCCTGCATACCTATCTCTTTTGTTGACTGTACATTACGTTGTTTGCCGATTTGCAGCTCCCACTCGAGGTACTAATTTGTCGGTACACGTGACTAGACTACTAGCACACATTTTCTAATTCTGCCAGCCATATTTATGACACTAAATATGAACCGTATAATCAAAGTATACTTTTATAACTAACTAGAACACCTCTAGACAGTTTTTGTAAGGTCAGCAACAAAACGTGTTTACCACTTTAGATGATTAAAAAACCTAAATATTTAGCACAAAATATGTAAAATATCAGTATAAATAGACTCTTGTCGCTGATCGTACATTCCTACCTACATTCAACTACAAATAGTTATCTACAACAAACAAAGTAATTTCAATTAGCGTCAAAGTTCCTAACACGGTGAACTCGAACCTTCTTAACGATCCAGTCATAAAATTAAAGTTTTAACTCGAGCTGATTCAGAGGGGCAGTCAACTGAGACAGAATGTAATTGCAACCAGCAGTGAGCGCATACCACAGTGCAGAATCATATAGTAGGTCAAGCGCATGTCGTCGCTGAGTTCATGAAGGGCTGCAATTGAGTAACCAATAATTCCAAGACACAACTTCTCTAAAAAAACTCTTCAGTTTAGCCCTGAAAACTTGTTTAATTTTCAATTAACTGTAAAAACAGATTTTTAGTTGCTATAAAATTTATAAATGGGTAGACAATTAAATTGGCAAAATATTGACGTCACAGTTTACTATTGCCATACAAACTCTACGGGGGAAGCGCTTTTTATCAGGTAATAAAAAGTCTGTCAATTGATTAATTGATTAGTGTCTGTTAACCAATTCAGATTTATTGAATGGGTTGTTTGACAGAAAAACTCAGACTCCTCTCATTATGTAGAAAGCTCATTTAATTTGAGCGTAGTAACACATCTGGCCTAAAATTACGCTTACAAAATTCAGCGTGCTTACACCTACAAAGTTTTTGAAATGACCTACAACACATTAGGCCGAAATAACGTCGCGTATTTTGCATTGTAAAAAACACACCGAATTTCCATAATTACGTTTACATGCCAACCGACCCCTTCCCTTATCACAATGTACCACGTGATGTTGAGATCACATATTGTTAACATTGCCATGGTTCCGTATGTCATTGAGAGTATCAGCGAGAGTTTGAAGTGGCGTATGTTATTCATCATTTTATCTGACATAATACTCGTAGCAATATTCAACAGAGTTCTTTTATTTATATGAATATCTGTTGGAAACAGGAAACATTATTTGCATGACAACGGCAAACAGGACTCATTTTTTTCATGATACGATTAAATGTTTACTTTTTTTGGTTTTAATTTATTAAAAACACAATTTAACATTAGCGAAAGGAAGACCATAATTTTCTGTTTCTCTGGAAATAAGTTTATAAACCTTAAAACAGATAATTAAAGATAACTTTATAATTTTTAATAAAGCAAAGAGGAAAACAAACTTTTAAATAAATTCATCCGTAAAACTTTCTTGCGGTTCGTTATTGTCAATTCAATGCAAACTCCATTCAATAAGCAGGAAAAAACCTATGCTTAACAAGCCCGACCTGACTTACTCCGCAGCTGTTCACTGTGCCCATCTTGGAGTCGTCTTTGTGAGGCGAACAATGCACTCTTCGGTAATCCTCCGAAAGTCGCGTACTAATGAAAACCCGCGTCCTGCCCCGTCAGCGCGCCGTGATCTGCGTATTATGCGAGTGTCGCAAGTGAACCCGAACTTGTACCAACTAGTTGTGTTTTGAGTAAAAAGAATGCCTGGGCTTTCTTTGAAGAAAGGATTTGTTGACAGTGTTGTTTCCTTCGAAGTGAGACAAAAGTATAAAAAGGCATTCTATTTATATAAAAGGTGATAATAGTAGGAAACATTTTTTTTCGTCGTTGCTGTGGTTATTTAATTTGAAAAAGTATTTTCTCTACGCATTGCTTTTGTTGAAAAACAGAAAACATTCCTGCACAAAACGAATTCCAAACCCATTTGTTATCTAAGTGGAGCTCTGAAAAGAATGTTTCTTTATTTATCCTTAACCTGTCCTGACATCCCAAAGATAATGAGTTAAAAGAGTAACCAGGTGAAAAGGTCAGATCTTCATTAAGGGAATTGGTAGTTACCCTTTGTAACCTTCCGTGTGCCGCTCCCAATAAAATATTATATACTCGTAGACAGGAATATAATAGACTTATCTCGATCGAGGTTGGAAAGGACGTTAACTCGATCATGATTAAATTGAAGTCTAATAACAGCTATTTTTCCGTAAGAAAGAGCCAGATAGAGGAACACAATTCACTGGAAGAATAGCTTTTTATCTGGCAATATTGGTACTGCCTCGTTGGTCTAGTGCTCACAAAGCGTGACTGCTGAGCATGATTTTGTGTTATGTCTTGGGTTCGATTCCCATTGGGCAAAGTGTTGTTGGGTTTTTCCATTAGGAATTTCTCAGTAGCACCCTCAGAGTCTAAATTTGTGCCCGGTTGATGGCAATAGGCTTGGCCCCTATTACATGGGACTTAAACGTAACTGACGAAATGTGGATGTACTAATGGGTACACCTCTGCCTAACCCTTCAGGGATTACAGGCGTGATGTTATGTTATATTGGTACCATCAACAAAGCCTATTAATATTCTAGCTCATATAAATAATCGCAGTCCGTTAACTCAGTGTGTCGTGCACATTCCCCATTCCGTATATTCTCATATATATTTCGTGCAATCAAAACTGCAAGGGTACTCAATTGTGCACGGTGATTCCGGTGCCACTAAAATATGCTGTTCTGCCGTCCGGTGTCGGTCGTCCGTTTCCGCGTCTAATCGCACGGATCTGACGGCAGTCGCATGCTTGCCACTGATTACTTGTACTTGATTTGAATACGGATACAACGGTAGTTGGTACAAAGACGTTAAGAATGTAGGTACGTTGAGGAGGCAGGTTGCTGTTTAGTATTACAAAATTATTAAAGCTAATAATAAAAATATAATATTCTTATCATTTGAATCTTAAAGACGTAATTGCTTTCTAGTCAAATATGAAAATTAAATGTTGTTCAAATCAGAAATTACAAAAAGCAAAATTAATTTGTTTCAAAATAAGTAGGTATTAATTTATTTTTTTCTTATTGGCGAACAAACAAACAGCGCTGTCTTTTTGTATGCCTATAAGAACATTTTCACATGGCAAACCACGTGGGGAAAGAGTGGTTAACTTCAGTTATAAAATATTTTAATACACATACATAAACTCACGCCTTTTTCCCATGGGGGTAGGCAGAAACCACAGAACGCCACCTGCTACGATCCTTACATACTCCTTTCGCCTTATCTACGTTCATACATCTCGTCATACAAGCACGCCGGTTACGAGTACTGCGCACCTGACCTTTCTGAAGAACCTCACCAATAAGGTCAGTGTAGGTCTTCCTAGAGCGACCCCTCCCTGCGTTGAAAATATTTTAATGAAAGACATTAAAGTATTTAGAAGCCAAGCGTGACGCTAACACATTAACAAATGACAGTAATTAGGCGCCATAACGACGGGTTCCATCCAATACAGATATCGAGCAATTTTCCTCAATTAATGCCTATTGCTGTAACAACATTACGACTCAACTGCGTAAATGGCTTATTATAGTTCAATAAAGGCCGTTTACAGTTGAATGGCACTATATACTGAAATAAGGAACCAATTAATGTTTAGATGGTTACAAACGCAACGATTTGTAACGTACCTATATCTGCATTCTGCTGTGGTAATGTAATTAAAAACTTTAAAGAACTTAACACATGGTGAAAAAATGGTCTAATGAATTTTTTAATTCCACTGGCTCAAAGTCTCAGTGTAATGGATTGTTTAAATAATTAGTCTCGTGTAAATAATCCTTCAAGCTTACCTAGTCGTACCCTATACGACAGCCCACGATGTAAATCACTAAGACAAAACTTAGATCTAATACTAGCTCCTGCCGCAACTTCATTTGCGTTAAAATTGATACATTATCTCACGGGAATCGTATATTTTTTTAGCCAAAAAGCCTCTGTTCTATATCAGATTGTAATCTATCTCTGTGCCAATTTCATCTAGATCCGTTCAGCCGTTCTTGCGTGATTGAGTAACAACCATCCATCTATGATCTATCCAAACTTTCGCATTTACAATGGTAGCAAGATTATCTACCATCACGACAGCTGTTAGACAGCTTAATAAAAACATAAGACAAACGATGTCATGACCACCTCGCACGTCACTAACTGGTCCATCCCGTCAACATCCCATTCCTTTCGTCAGATTTCAATTAAGATAACGCCATTCCATTACTGATACAATAAAAATGGAATGATAACCCTATTATGAAATTCCCGCTCGCTTCATACATTGGCCTTATTTATTTTTCTCATGAAGGAGCGGGACAAAATTGTAATCCCGACGGATCGTGTGGATGGGTATTAGTATGAGTAGCTACTACCCAATGTATTTTTGTCGTATTTTCTGGATCAAAATGGATTTTTGGGATGTGATGTGGTTATTTCGTTGTGTTTTTGTTTATTTTGATTGGTATTGAATACAGATGCTTTTAATTTAAACATTGATTGGAAATGTGAATGTAATGAAATGGAAAACGATATAATACTTTTCATGTTTTGTGTGAAATTCAATTGTTTACATTTCAATCAATACATTTGAAAGATTAGTTTACACACAAATTCTCATGTAAATATTATTAGATCTTGTATTAGATATCCTAAGTCAGACAACCAGTCTCACGGGGTATCGTATTAAAATAACTCAGTTTCTGGGTGGTAGAGGTCAGATAGGCAATCGCTCCATGCAAAATACTGGCATTTAGCTGCATCTGGTTAGACTGGAAGCCGACCCCGACATAGTTGGGAAAAGGCTAGACAGATTGATTGGATATCCTATGCAAAGAGATATTTTAAACTTCTAAACATTTTTTTCTTCTTATTAACAGCTTCTTACAGAACTCCCCATGGCAATTCCAAAAGCCTGGAAGTGTTTTATAAATACCCATTTATGTTCCGAAGCGCAGCCTGAAATATATCTTATTTGTTTTACGACAATCATAAATATGAGTAATAAAAGCAATGCTTACGTGAAGAATTGGCGCTCTGCCGGATAATGCGTCTGTATGCCTTAACAGAATACTAATATCCGCAAGGGGTACCTAAGGAGATTTTAATATTCATTCAGGGTGCGAAGTACCTTTGTAAGTACATAATTACGAGCTTATTGCACATCTTTTTATCGTTTTCTTAAAGCTAAAAGGTTCGTTAATAAGCTAGGTTGTTAGCGGGGCTGGTCGTGCAGCGCGCGCGCTTTGAGACAACAACAACTAATTACATCATCATCACAGGAAAGTTTTAACAGATTATTTCATGCTCGTTAGAAGACTTTGCTGGTTATCATACTGGTTGTTACTGACAATGAAACTACTAATTGACAGCTTCGTTCTGGGCTGACACAAAATATAATTGAATCGACTCATTAAAAAGAAACAAATTCAATATTGAAAGGTACCAGGGGGCTTAAGTAACAATTTCAATACGATAACGAAGTTAGAAAAGACTAAAATGTATGGGATTGACATAAGCCGCGTTAAGTCACGTGGACATGAAGCAAGACATGACAACTTTGACAAGCAAGTCAAAGACGATGACGAATTTAGATATCGTTTCGCTACAAAGCGATGTTACTTTGTCTAAGGACCCTGGAACGCAAAGGGCACTAGAAGAAACACGGATGGGTTTTAGTCAGTAAAAGTGTGACACTCCCTTCCGCCCCGCTCAGAGCAGAAAGAGTCATTTGATGATTTTCCATCCTTAAAAAAAATGCATTAGCAATGAAAAAATATTGTACGAAGGTCTATATCTTTATCTAGTTTACTCACTAATTCACCCCAAACTCCGGGTGCCACTACCCCCATTACTCCCAGGTGTCGCCGTGATAATCCAAAGCTTTTTAATGGAACCCATTAACAGGGTGACGGCACCAAGTAATTTATTTGATTGATTATATATTCTCACAATATTATTAGATATCAGCTATTTTTAGAGTGATCTTTTGTATGCTAAAGTTAGGCGCTCCTAAATATTATATCTGAACTTTAAAAGTTAGAACTGAGTTTATTATTTTAAGTCGAACTTAGACAAAGTGAGAAGTTTAAATGGCAGGTGGATTAATAAGACTTGATGGAATTAAACTAGAATATTAAACTGAAGTTTTCAGACGTGACGTCATAAACTAGGACATAACATAATTTAAACTACCTCATGCGTGCGACTCG
The DNA here is from genome assembly GCA_949316365.1 of Hoplodrina blanda. NCBI lineage: Eukaryota > Metazoa > Arthropoda > Insecta > Lepidoptera > Noctuidae > Hoplodrina > Hoplodrina blanda. Next base: position 352,542 of record OX438586.1, on the reverse strand, counting down.
CTCGTGAATGTCGGTTATCATAATTAAGTATGTGAAAAAAGCCTAAGTAACTCCTTATAACATTAGATATCTGTTTGTGAAGGTCTTGTCGAAATCAGTCTAGCCGTTTCAGAGATTAGCCAAAACAAAGAAAGACAGTTCTTTTTTGTGTAAGTACCTTGTAGATTTTTAAATTTATTTTGTAGAAAGCTGTTATTTTGTCATTAGTACAAACAGACACTTCGATTTTATTTATTTATATGTATATAAAAATGAATCGTTTTTATAACGTTTATCGTTTTATCATCTCGGATCAATAACGAGCCGGCCCTCGCATCCCTTCTGCCTGCGATTGCTATAACTTCTCAACCCAGCTTAACGATTATTATTTCCCTGGAGATTTATCTCTTTAATACAAAACTCTTTTATTCTTCAAGAATCAAATGGCTGACTAAGCGCTTTAGTAATTGCTGGGGTTATTAAACTGAGCAACGTTTAGAGGCTTACATGGAGTAATACGAGTACTTCAAGATAAAGGCTAAGACCTAGGCCTCATTGTTTCAAAGCTTTAGTAACTAATGTTCAAACATTAGATATTTAGTTCTCTGGAAATGATGACGATAATAATAATAACATAACATAACATTACGCCTGTAATCCCCGAAGGGTTAGGTAGAGGTGTACCCATTAGTATACCCACATTTCGCCAGTCTCATGCCCAAGTTTAAGTCCCATGTAATAGGGGGAGAGCCTATTGCCATCAACCGGGTACAAATCCAGACTCTGAGGCTGCTACTAAGAAATCTGATGAAGGAGCCCATTAACACTTTGCCTGATATGGAAATAGAACCCAAGACCTCATGCTCAGCAGTCGCGCTCTCCGACCACTAGACGAACGAGGCAGTCTAATAAGAATAATATGATTTTTCATGCAGAAACAATAGAACACAACTTAAGTATAAGTCTTGCATAAAGATTCGAAAGCTGAAGAGAATCACCATAGGAATCACCAAGCGTTGTGAATACGGCGGCTTTCCCTTCGACCATTCAATGTAGCAATCTCAATGCATCCACACATAGACAGACAATATTTTTTCACGGAGCGTGACATAATACCGGTTTCTATATCCGCGGTGGCCTGAATCCATACAAAATAAGATCACGGATCGTCATGCCGGATGAATGTTTGATTGCGACAACAAACTATCCAACTCAAATAAATACTTTCCCAGCTTGCTACACCTGCAGCGCAAATTGAGTTTTTAGTTCCTGAAATCCCGTTCAACAGTGAGGTGCTCATGAGGTTTACTCTCAGCTTCGGCTAACTTCGGCACACATTCCGACCTGTTTGAATTTGGAACTATCCTTACGTGAACCGTATTTGGACAACCGATCATTGCTTTACTTTAAAGCTGGATTCTGAATCCCAGGTATTTCTGAGGTAAGTATCTGTTTTTCGTAAATTTTGTGCCAAACAGTACATATTTGAATTAGCGAGGATAGTGGGTTCTCTAATCGACTATACTTTAGAATGATATATATAAAATACTAGCGACTCGCCCCGGCTTCGCACGGGTGCATGTATTATACATATAAACCTTCCTCTTGAATCACTCTATCTATTAAAAAAACCGCATCAAAATCCGTTGCGTAGTTTTAAAGATCTAAGCATATATAGGGACAGACAGACAGAAAAAGCGACTTTGTTTTATACTATGTAGTGATATGATATATGATATATATAATACTATAACTAATCTCTACATAGTATAAAACAACATCACTACCCGCCGCCTGTAGGCTTAGATCTTTTAAACTACGCAATGGATTTTATCAATAGATAAAGTGATTCAAGCGGAAGATTTATACATAAGATTTATACGTAAGTATCTGTGTATTGCAACCGTGCGAAGCCGGGGCGGTTTGCTAGTAACATTATTATAATAAGTGGTAATGTCTGTTTGTTTTTTGGTGGCAAGAGATAATTTCTGGGAGTTGGTACCGATCCGATTATAAAAATTATCTGATAGATAGCTACAGTATTGCCGAGTGTCATAAGACATGTTTAGGACGAAGTTGCAGACTGAAGCATTGACACTGACTTAACAATTTTACTTTATTAGTGCATTAATCAATTATGTTTCCATTTTATGTGGTACTTCAAATGTATTCTCTATATTGCAACAAAAGCTCAAAGGACTTTCAATCCTACTATGTTTTATTTCACAAAGATCTATTTCATAGATCGAAACCCATCCAATCGAAGTACACCAAAAAAGCATCTCACAAAACCGACGCAATATTGTGAAAGTTTCCACAAAGAAAAGATTTCAAGTATTCAAGGCTTTGCTAGACCTGGACCTTTGTTGGGCCCTTAAGGGTCCAACTACTCAACCATCAATAAAAAGTTTTATTATTTGATTTCGATTCAATCCTGACATCGAAATACGGGATCGAGAGTTGTTAAAAAATGTATGAGTGGGTGTTATGAGGTCGCTCACAACTGCTCAAGTGGACAAGTTTGGAAACTGGTATCAATAAAGTAATAGGTATACTGGTAAAAGGCAGTAACGGAGAAAATAATAAGAAGTCAATTGCTGATAAGCGGTTTTTCCCTAACCGTCATGGATATGCGAATTGTATTTGTGTAGTTTGAAAATGTAGCTATAATTAATTAAAAGCTTAAACTCGACTCGACCCACACTGTCCAAGATATGCCTTACCTGATAACATTTACAGCCAACATGAGGAAAGTTCTGACACTTAATTAAACCATAAAACAAAGATATCTAAACTCCGTCTAAAGACCGATGCTATGTAAGCAAAACAATAAAATAAATATTTAATTTGAGCATCGTTGATACGTCCTTCCCATCTGTTATCAGTCATAATTATAAATTCTTGTCCGCGATACGAGATGTCTTTCCTGTATCATCAAATATGTTTACTGTTCATATTTGTGTAATATTACGTAATGTTTGCAGTTGTACTAGTACTGATAGAACATTACTTGCTTTATCATAGTATCGTACCATTTTTCCTTTTGTGTATTTTGTTAATTCTTACGTGCAGCACTTAAAATATGATTTTCACTGACATATTTAAAAAAAAAAAAATGAAACTTAGTGATGTATTACTGTACAAATATGGGCAATTATTTGTAGCGGAGAAAATTCAATATAATTATAGCACTTGGAACTTATTGTAGTACAATAAACTTAAACTAATTTTTATTTTAGATACATCGTCTTCCCATTCGTATAATTATTGAATCAATGTAACTACCTATACAAATCATTGTTAACATTTATTTTATTTTTAATGAGTAAGTACCTAAAGAGTTTTCTGTCCACTCTTCTCTTCTACGAATCTACTATGTATTAGGAATGGGCATTTAGATTCAATATTATATTTTCTTGCAAGTACCTAAGTGACGTTCAAAAGTACCTTTTACCGGTCGAATTAAAGTTTAAGTGTAATGTTTGCATTAATTACATACTATGATCTCACTATGTATAAATTTATAACAGTTTTCATACTGTAACAATACCATAACCGGCAAACTTTGTTCCTCTTTATAACATCACCAACACGTCTCAAAAACATATTACACTAACCAACATTTTAGTATAAACTCTAAACTTTCATAAGAGCGGAAAATAATTTCCCTTTTGCAGCTCTCAGCTTGAAATTAATATCAGGCTCTTGGTAAAGTGAAGAGCCTCGTCTAGACTGGGGAGACAGTGTAAATACGAGTGGAAAGGCTCTAAGGCTTTATGGAGCATTATTCATGTAGGGCTCCAGTCTGCAACGCTATCATTATTGCACTGGTAATGGTGGCTGGGAAGTGTGAAAGTAGGTCTTTGAGAAAGAACCAAGGAGTGAATGTTTTATGTGTCTAATGGGAAGTCATTTTATAGGCATTTGCATTCCGCGTAAATTAAATTTTGCTGTTAAAGTGAAGAGTGTAGTGTGTACAGAATGCCTATTTGTCAGTCCTTTAATTAAGGCATTAAGTTCTTTTTGCTGCATAAAATTTTTCAAGAATTTTTCCTGTATGGTTACAAACATATAAACTCACATACGCAAACAACCAGACCAGAGTACCAACCGTCGCGTAAAATGGTGCGTGTCTTACAAATATGTTGTAAAACACGTTAATATGTATTCGAGTGAGTTTAAAATAAAGAAAACAACTCGTCAACCCCTTGGATGGTGTTGTTGCTAAGGGAAACATTCCAAACATAATTTACTAAATACTAATATTTAACCTACTTTTCTTTTCCTCCCACGGAAAGACAAATGTTGAAATTCGTAGCAACACGGATATTCAATTTAGAAAAAGAATACATTTTGGGAGTAGCCACAAGTCAGCGCCGATCCCATCGATTCCCCGTTGAAATATACGAGCTGACATTGATCTCGGCACTCTATTGATGTTTGACCTGTTTGACCTTTCATCACCTCTCTGATTTAATCATTCATACACATCTTTAGTTTATAACAATTTCGTTAGATTGTTACCATTTGATTTAAAATAAACATGAACATTAATAAATAAAAAACTGCAAAAAAAGTAAGTACAGTTGCTTAGACTTTTTATTATCTAATATTTAATTATTCTTCATCTTCTTCCAGCCCTTGTACCATGTTAGTTGGGGTCGGTGTAACTCGTTTTCTTCTTGCATTCTGTCCTGTCAGCCGTCATGCTGCCACTGATTCTCTTTTCTTGTTAAACTTAATCAGGTTTTTTCTTTTACAAACTTATTCTAAAAAACTCTTGAAAACTTAACCTTCCCTAATAACTTAATAAAACACAGTTATAACATTTTCATAAAGGATAGTGTCACGTGGGCGTCGTCCCCCGGGCGTGACGGCACCGCGCTGGTATAGCACGAGTGTGTCACGTAACTGATACGCTTATCGTGGCTTCTTAATCACCTCGTTATTTACTCTTACGGCACATTAATGGTTTAATAAGTTTCAAGTGAAATGATGTCAAGTATGAACGTTATTGAGATGAAATGAGACCTCTTCAAATAACAATTTGCTACGACGTACAAACAAGTAGCTAGCTAGCTAGGTACTTGTGTTAACCACGAAAAGCAAATTACATTTTTTATTCTTTGTAACTTTTCATAAAAATACGTGCTATATTTTCATAAAACACGAATACGGTATTCAATTAAAGCAATCTTCAAATCAATTCATTAGCTTAATTTTGGTTTCGTGACATTTCGTGCGCTCCCGACGTAATTATGATGAACTATGAACACGGAAAAGTTATGGAGGGTCCATTGAATTAGTTTCCTTTGTTATATTTTACACCAAATGTTTTATAACAGCGGGTTTTATGGAAAATTGCTACATAACGTTTTTTTTTTTAAATATTTGCTTTGTATAGAACTTAAAACATACTGTTCCTTTACAACAAACAAGGCAGGGAGTGTATTTATAACAACCACCATATCTAAATAATAGATCCGTGGCCGCAGCATTATTAGAGGTTGTAACAACCTGCTTAGACCGAGCACCAGGACGGGAAAGAGATGGGAACACATGGACTCTGTGGACAGATATTTGCTTACAGCGTTACAGAACCTCGCCACATTGCAATAAACCCCAAAACCTACAATAAAGATAAAAAAACAAGGTTTTAGTATCCACAATAAAAAGTAGGTGTTAATTATCACAGCCCACTTCACCGGACCGTTTCCCGGACCTTCCTTCAATTCATTTCACTTCTATCTAGCTTCTTATCGAGCACTCTTTTGACGGCGCCATTGTTCGGCCATGTCGTGACGTAATCAGCGGGTACAATCGCCTCTTTGTTGCTCTGACCTTTTGTATGTATATTTGAGGGTCTTTGTGAAGGTATCTGTCTAAATAATTCAATGTCGAGTTGTCTGGTGAGGAGGGTCGCGATTGAGCGGACGTGCGCGGTGTACGTATCTGTGTTGTTCGATTGTATGAGTGTTGCGGATTGCCCGGTTTGAATGTTTGTGGCCTTGATACATAGTATTGTGTACCTACCAAAGGAAATTTTAGATAAGATATTTTCCTTCTTGTACATGTTTTATTAGGTAAAGTTAGCAGTACAGAATTTATTTGCGCTCAAATTGCAAACTTAAATAAATAAAAAGTGACAAAACGAAAAAAAATTGAAACCAAAATGAACACCACAGAAAAAAACAAACAGCAACCAAATTCGTGCTACACCCGATACGTCTGCATCCAATAAAACAATCCTTTAAACCAAACAGGAACTCGTACAAGTACAGAACCCGACACTTGTATCAACAGGGTTCCACATCAAACGGTTCTGAACGAAGCCCGTACAAAGGGCACCACAAATTTTTACGAGCCCTCCTCCAACAATAGACGCAATTAACGTTTTATCACGTCCGACAATAAAACCGGTTTTTATATGAGTTCCTGAAGAATCAGGTGCGAGTGATTTAGATTGCTCCGTTTTGTGGTGAACAGGGCTTCCTCCAGTGAGGAGTCCGACTTCCGTTACACATGAGGTAGGAAGTCGGTGAGGCGTGCGGTAACATGTGTTTTAAGAATTATGTTTCAACACTTAAGATTAGACTGATATGAACGTCGAATTGGGGATCATTAAAAGGAGGAAAAATGTTGACCTTTTTATGTTAAGATCTTGCAAGCCGAACCAGTTCCTCTTAAGATACGATTTTAAATTTCGCAGTGGTTTTATTAAACGGTTATTAGCTCTGAGTATAACACTACTGAATATGATCTTTACTATGAACTGAAGCTGCAGCCTGGATTGTCCTCTCATAGGGGCACTTTTTAACAATGAGTTGCTACTCACGGCTGCGTAGTTTTTCCTATAGGTTTTATTTAGATAGAAAATATCGTCGTTGTGTTGGTACGCTTTAGATTTGTCTTGACAAGTATTGTAGCCCTTGGCGAGGTACAGAGTCTGATGATGGAGTTAGAAGTTGGCCATAGGAACTTTACAGCTAAATAAGATCTTATCTTGTCGTTGTGTCTGAATTCGTCTTAATATTTACCTTTAATGTGTGCGTGTCAGTAAGGTGTTGTTTATTTTTCAAATGCGCAAAACAAGATTATATAAAGGCGAATATATGCTATGTCCATTTTCTGCCAGTGTTCGTCAGCTGGATTTGAAAGAGACTCCAAATAACATTAAGTTATAACGTGCCAACCCTACCGTCTGCTCACCCAGTAAAGTAAAAGAGTAAACAAATAAACATCATAACATACACTAATCTAATTTACTCTCTGAGAGTGTTTTCAAAATATAACACTTTGTGACGTCACAAGGACGATCATTTGACGCCGACGAACAGATAAAACTTATTCCCTTAGGTCTACACGAAGTCGCTCCTAGACTTGTGTGCCTTGGAGTATGAATAACGACAAGCTAGCTCATTTATTAGTTAGTACCATGAAAAAAACATGAGACTAATTTCGTAAATCATACATCTGTTGCATGTAACCTAAATTAATGCTTGTTTCTTTTGAGTTTATTTAGTCATCCTTATGTTTTGCTATTTTTACAAGCTTTTATTAACTAAATTATTACAAACAAATCACAAGAGCACTTCTATCAATTATATTCTGGCGAAATCTAAGAAAGTGGGCACTAATAATAAACTTGGTAGTTTATCTTATTCGTACTCCAAGATTGATATATTGCCTCGAAAACAACTCCCTCCTCTAAAATTCAATCAAAAGCAAAGCTGTTTTATTCCCTAAAGGCGTTTATAAGAGAAAATCTTATTCTGAAGATGTAAAAGGATTAAGTGTCGCAATCCCTCTTGCCTCCGTTTGTGTTTATTTCAATTATTCTTACTTTTTTCCCATTAACCCGATTTCTATGAGACTCCGTTAAATCTTACTTTTTTGTACACAGGTAAGCGCCGAATTCTATGGAATAAATTCGAAATTAATTCCCGTATGTGTAATGTGCTTTGCTAAATAATCCCCACACAATTTATTTTGCTTCATTCTGTTGGTAATGTTATTTAAAAAATAAAACGAGTCTGCGCTAACACTCTATACATTTCCCGCCTCCTTTATGCACCATTTTTAAAGTCGTATCTATCTTACCGTGCCGTAGTCCAATTTCTTAATTCAAAAGACGTTAATCTTCATTATTTCTTTTGTGAGATTCCAAAATATTATTAGGATTGAAGAATGAATGAAAATAGACTTCCCCGTTCCATCCCGTTACGATATTGTTATGTAAGTGCATCGAGCTGTCAACAGAGCTTTGCGACGACTATTTTTATTTCACGCCCCAGTCTTGAGCTTACGGTCTTTTGATCTTTATAGACTTGAATATCTAGCACTTTATTTTTATGATGCTTCACATTCTCTCACTCAATTTGGGGGAGCACTTCTAAATATTTGCAGACAGAAAATTGTGCCATAAGAGTTCCAATAGTCTCACTAACGTTTATAGGCCGCTGAAGTGTCTATCTCAGTTGGGGCAGGAGAGGGAAGGGGGGAGGGTAACCGCGAATGATTCCTGCCGGGACTGCCGCTGGCATTACTGACCTGTTTGTGTTGATGCTGCGTTGTTGGGGCCGTGGAGTAGCGCAAGCGATGAAGGAAATATTGAAGCGAATGTGACCGCTAAAATAAACCCTGTAAAGATTACTCAACGCTGTTGTAATCTTCCAACTTTCTCTATTTTAAATGGCACATCTATACGTACGAGCAAAGTAACCTCTGCTAAGATCTGTACTGTAGACTACTCGATTGCCACCAAAAAGCTGGTACATAAATTTTATATTGGAAGTCTGCGAACAAACTGAAATAAACCTGTCAAGTGCTTGTCGCCCAACAAAAAGTGTCAATAGTCGAGAGAAATAGAATACTGTAGGTACTATATATATACTCTTAGTGCACAAAATGGGGTAACAACTTGTTGCTTAAACTTATAGTTAAAAATTGTATTCAGGTAATCAAAATAAAAGTAGAGGAAAATATTTTGGAATATGTTGTTTGTTGTTAATGGCTGTTTTTGACCTTTCAGGCAAACAAAACTAATGGTTACCTAGGTATAGATAAATTTTATTAACATCTAAAAGAAAAGAAACCTGCAATTATTGAATAATTCATTTGATGCATTCATATAGGTTATCCAACATAGTTAATTATCATAACAGTTTTGCTTTTCCATCATAAGGAATATTTATTTACATTGAATTTTTTGACCAACAGATTTTTACTTTGAAACTATTAAAGCTACATACTCACTAAAATGTAGCTTACAAACTAAAGTATAGTTTAAAGTGGTATAAAGTACTTAAAGAGAGGACCCACTAATCGAGGGTTCTACGACTTTAACGCAAGTGGTTGAACCTTCCCACTGTTGTTGTAATTGCCGACGTTATTGTTACGTTTCGTTGCCGGGAAAATTATTGGCTCAATGTTTTGTGTTATTGTTTTTAAGAGCGTTTATTCCCGGTACGCTCCGAGCGGACTGTTGGAGGTGCGCGAAAAACAAATAGTTTAAAGAACTTTATTGTACATAATCATTTATAATTCATTCTTTTATAAAATAAAAATATTGTATGAGCATGGTACAGGGGGCCTACCACAACCTCTTAAAACAATATTATTTTAATATTACTTCTATTATAGATAAACGTGAATGTTTGTAAGGAAGGAAGGATGAATGTTTGTTTATTTGTATTCTTTCATTTTTACACAGCTGAACGAAATCACGCAGAAAGATATTGACATAGTTTTTTTTTATCGTGTGGGCACTAAGATCTTACGACCCCACACACCCTAGTGTCAGAGTTTCTAATCCGCCTTAAGGTATCGATATAGTATACGTAGGATAATATTTATTCCGTTTTTGTGTTTCTGTATGTTAATTTAGAACAGACTTAGGCTTGATTCTGAAGCCTATTCAGACGAAGTCGCGGGCAGAATCTAGTTATAATAATATAACACTGTAAATGAAAAGCTTTGAATTAGTTTCGGGACGAAGAGATATTTATTCTTAAAATTATAAACATTGACACTTAGCAACTGTGAGATAGCTAACGTACCAGTTTTAGAACAATCACGTTTTTCTTCAAATAGAATCAATGCCTACAGTTTATGTTGAAGTCTGTAAATATTGACTAAATGCAGAAGCAAACAAACTCGTAGTAATACCTACACTGATAATGTCACTATAGTATTCACTTTATCGTTTGTAGTTGTTTGATTGGTATTAATTTTAATGACGCATTAAGAAAGCACATGTGTAGCCGAATATTCGCGATGTTCTTATATTATCATGATCAATAGTAGGTAATCTTGCTAAGGGTTATGCTAATATCCTCCCGATCGAATTTCAGTCACCGCAGCCAATCTCAATGAAGACTAGCCCAGTAGGTATACTTACCTATCTTTTAAACTAAAGATTATTCTTTTAACCTTGCATGTTAACAGAAGCCTTCCTTCGGAGTTAATTGGCAATCAAGCTGTCCGTCAGACCACTATTTTTCATTTGGTGTACTGTGAAAAACCAGCAGTAACTGCAAATGGACAAAAATGTTAAAACAATCCCCGAAACCTCACAATTTTCACAACAATAAAATGGTATATTAATATCGTATCCAACGTAGTTTCACAATAGTTACAATGAATAGCACTGATTAGCGCGATACGCGTACAGTTCCGTGCGGAATGTTAATAAAATCAATCAGATTATTACTATGTACGATATTTGATAACAATGCGGACTGGCCGCGATTGTACGCACGATACCAAAGTTATGGTACGGTTTTGGGAACCTTTGACACACTGCGTTGCTATCAACCTATGGAGGGATGTGGGTGCACGGCGCGGTGGGTGAGGGAGAAACCCATAAGATCATGTTTATCGCGATACAGATTAGAATCAGTTTAACACGATAACTATTGTTGTTAGCTTAATACAAGTCAGACTTTAAATTAAAACAACAATACAAACAAACAACGTTATGAAAAAATTGGCCTGAAATATTTGGTGTTTACTTTTGTGCAATTAAACTTACAAGTTGAACATTTCTCGGTAATCATTGTTTACTTTTGTTCTTGAATCCTAAGGGTTTTGTAAAACTTCTTTTTCGAAGATAAAAAACAAGTTTAAGTGCTACTTAGGTACCTAATAAATATTACCACTTCAAAGTGAATATTAATTAAAGCAAACTAAAAGTAAAAAAGTTTTAATTGATATTTCTTCATCGTTAAAATACAAACACTTCTGAAGCAGCCAATTTATTCACAAGTGATGAAATTCCTCTTCAGTGGTATTACTTGGATATAGAATAATTTATACTAAGAGGTATAGTCAGAGTGTCCTAAGCAGAAACACCACGTGAGATTCCTTTCAAGGAATAACGTGACAAACACAATTTGAAATTGTTATCGGGAAAGGATACAAAACTTGCAGGTATATTTTCTTACTTTATCTCATTCAATAAGAGAAAATAAACTTTATTTTCCATGCAAAACATTAATTTACAAGTTCAGCAATAAAATAATTAAAACTTTATAATGAATTGGGCAAGTCATTGTCGTTCCGATATCTCCGAATATTGTCGCAATGCAGTTAAGCAGGCAGACGCCCGCGGCCCGGGCGAACCTTAATCCTTATTAATTTAGTCAATTTCGGAACTTCCTGCTTCCAGAAACTTGATAATATTATACTGCAGGAAAAACACCTCAGTACCTACTTTAGAAAGCTATTCAATATTTTATAAGGCTGGTTCATATTTATTTGGGCACGTTTGTAGTAATTTATTATTTGTTAATATTATTTTAGGGTTACACAAAAATCATTCAACGATAAAGTCGATTGAACGCAATTTTGTATCCAAAAAATATTATTCTTTTTGTAATTTTATTTCAAAAAACATTTTCACAGACGTTTTCACACCCGTAAATAAGGAAAAATACTTCAGTTCGTAATTGACGAAGCACTTTATAATGCTTCCTCAATCCTCGAGGTTCACCCTTGACCTTTTAAGAGGAACTCCAACCGTTTACATGAAAAGTGGCTCCTGACGTGGCGCTCATGATATCCGGCGCACGTCTGCAATATGTGACTCAGGAGCACCGGAAATTATGAGGGAAATCGGTGAAACGCAGGATATTGGTGGCGGCGCAGCGACACGTATGCGCGTAATGCATGCTTGTACAGCTGCGGATGACGGAATTATAATGAACTTAATCTCGGGACGTGGCGAACTGTGAATAGTTATTACAGGCTGCCTGTGGAAAATTATTGAGACATGCCATCCATTGGACATTGCATCCTAAGAGTTTCCTTCTATAAGTAAGGAAAGGAATAAGGAATTCTAAGGAATTCTATAAGTACACCTTTTTTTTTTAGGTGGTAAAAATCATCAAATGACTCCTTCCGCCCTGGGTGGGGCGGAAGGGACTGTCAGACTTTTACTGACTAAAAAACCACCCTGTTCCTTCTGTTGCCCTTTACGTTCCGGGGCCACGGTATCCTGTTAAGACGTCCCGCAACCTCTATAAGAGACCTACAAGCGTTCACATTTTTATCACTGTGGTTCCTTACAATGGCCCTACCATCGTATTTAAATAACTTTTTCTTATATCTAACGATCCGCACGTTCGTATGCTGCTACGTGTTAAAAAAACTTTAATGAAAATTGTTTAAGATTTCATCGTAGCCTCATCCTGTTGTGATTAAAGAAACGTGTTTACTTTTTGTTTTTTTTTTCCTATTAAACAGTAAAATCCCTTTTCACTCTCTTCCTTTTCCAATTAATTAAAGGGTACCTTTACACCTAGGAATTTCTTAGAGTAACTTTATTTATTTAATTATTCTATATACTTCTTTTGTAGGTATAGGTATCTTAGTTTCCAAAATAGTAAAATTCCTATCATTGCTCTGGCTTGATGTTAGTCAATATTTATTTCAAGATATCATAATCCCCAGGCTTGTATCAATATTGACATGCAGCAAGTAGGTATCTACAGAAATAATCACTTAAGTAATGCGTAACAGTGATGGTAGGTATATTGACAATACCGTTGCTATTATCAAGTAGGCATATTTAAATAAATTATTTAAATACTAAGATTTGCGTCACTAGGAGACATCAGAACTGGAAAGTTTTTACATATTAAATAGTAGAAACAATATAGTATATCACAGAGGACACGACGCAAACAATACATGTAATCTCTCCTTATAAGGTTATCTAATGTTATCGCTGACATAATGTTTGTTAGGAAAGTTCATGAGATAGGGAGATTGTAAGACAAACCAGTCATACTAATAATAGAACCTTTGTTAGGAACACTCACGTGTTCGTTAAGGACCCTAGCTGTATAAGTAGGCATTGAATTGTCAAGTGTTACTACGGACTGCTGCAACTAACACGGGCTATTAAGTGATCGATCCTTATCGTCAAGCTTGATATTATATTGCATTCAAACAGAAAACAATGCACTTGTACTCGTATGAAAAAATGATCACAGCCTGTTGCCATCTCTATAGATTTTGAGACGACATTCAATGAGCAACCACATAATAATTATCTATACATAATAAAGTGTTCATGTTTGATGAAATACAAGTGTCTTTGAATAATAATATTATATTGTATGTTTGATTATAATAGTTTTTCTAGTAGGTACTAAATTAATAATACTTAATTAACAAAAAAATGTTTTTTGAATGAATGACCATGTACCAACTGTCTTTTTAAATACTTCTTCGTTACAAATTATTGAAAAAGTTTGCTATGTTTTAAAGTTAGAGTTACTGAAGTCACTCTTATAATTTGAACAAATGAGGATGTAAAATACTCACTGTAGTTTATAGAAATTGGTGTGTACATTATTGCACGTAAATATCACAAAAACAGCTGGAGTGCTAATTTTATTGTTGTTTCTTTTTAAGGTCGTGCTTTTATAATTCTTGATTCTAACTAAAAATATACTTTTTAACACATTTTTTATTGGAAAGCAATGATATGACTTGATGATCGCATTGCCCAGTAAACTTGTATGCTAACACCGAGACGTAATGATGACTGACAGCTAATTGCCACCCAGTAGCTGTCAAACTTCTATTGACTAAACAAAAACAAGATAAAAGAAGGAACAAAAACAAATATCAACTTGTTCATAAATTACTTTTTGGACCAGATTATTTACATGGCAACATTATTAGTGCTGCAAGTACAAAAATATTAATAAATAAGTCACCCAGTGCAATCTCAGAATATAATTATAGTCGATATCTTAGGGATAGGGGAAGAAGGAAAAGGCAGTAAAGTGTACTGTTTTATACTTTAGTAAGTAAAAAAATAATAAACCCAAAAATATAATCATAGTCCATCTCTCTGATTTTTTGTGTCTAACCCTCGTCTCGTCAATAATGAAGCTTAGTCTTAGAAATACAATAACATTTTTTTTTTGTTAGCCTATTCTGTCCCACTCCTGGGCAAAGGCCTCCCTCCACTCCTTCCATCCTTCCCGATTCAGTGCCTCATCCCTCCAGTTTTGGAGAAATCCATCCAGTTCGTCCCGCCATCTCCTTCGTGGCCTGCCGCGGCCCCGACTCCCAGTTTCAGGACACCAGTAACAATTAATAACAATAACAATAACACAATAACAATTAATTGAGGAAAACCTATTCGTTAAAGGTTTACAAATAATAATAAAATTAATCTTAAGAATGATAATTGAAAAAAAAAATGAAAAAAATAATTGTTTGATAATGTAGGTTCATAAGTTGTTGTCCTTCATACAATTGTTTAAAATACGAAATGAAACTAGGATTTCTGGTTTTAACTAAAAAATAAACATTTTTTTACTCATTAGTTTACTGGTAGATTGTTCAGAATTTAAGTGTTATCAAAAACAAACCATCATATAAATACATATATATTTGTATTTAAACTGTTAAAAGTAGGTTATCTTTGCTAATATTTTAATAAGCTTTCTATATTATCATCTTTATCATTATGGGCACATCTTATCAAGTTATGATTTATCAAATGCAAGCTGTATAGAGAGAGATCGTTTTTTATTACCTTCATTATTCTGTGCATGACAATCAATATTTCCTTTGCTTTTTAAGGACTTAAGATGATCCAACTGATGAATCTGCTGTTCCAATTTAAGCCATTACTACACCTGGTAAACCATTTTTTTGTTTTACTTTAATTACATTTACAATAGATTATTCATAACATTACTCGGTTACTCATAATTATTATCTTGTTTGAGAATAAACGTTTGTTTAACTGAATTATAAACCAATACTTTTCTAGCGTAATTAGTTTATCCTTGTATTGTTAACCCATGCTCCATAACCGTCTAGAATTCTAGATGTTCTTGTACAAATGGACTCTGTAGCAAGTCAAACGGATGTAAAGACACGATCAATACTAATCCACTTCTGTACAAGAAAGCACTCGCCAGGAGCACTTAGCGAACATTTAATTCTTGCACTGGATTCCAATCCTCGCCAATGCTCTGACCATTTATTTTTGTAACTATCTAACGATGGACTACCAAGTGATCTACTTCTACACTAAGTATGCTTTTATTCTTAACTAAAATCACATACTGTCATTTTTTTCATATTAAGTAGTGATTTTCAGTACATGCTTAATTCGGTAGTAATCACAAAAATAACAGTCAAGTGGTTCATTTTTTCACATATTTTTTTTATTTGAGGCAGTGATTTTCAGTTTGAACAACTGAATGCTGTAACAAACAGTACATAAACAACCCAGAAATAGACTTGCAACACTTCCAAAGTTGTAAACTACGAGTATATAATATAAAATACAAAAATGCTTGCGAATGCAGATATAGCACAGGTCGCGATAAAAAGAAATTGGGCGTGGCCGGCGACTCTATTATCGCCAGTGTCAATTTTTAACTTTACCAACTAAATATTAAAAATATGTATATATAAATTGCTATCGTATTATTTTATTTCAGCACCCATATATATAGTTTGTTTAGTAAGATCCATATTTTTCTGAAAATCTACATCTGCAGCAACCCTAGTCATAATAATGACAGTGTAGGACATGGTAACAGTGCACCGCATGATACTTGATAACTATTAGCCAAGTACAAACAAGAAAAAGCCATAAAATTACCTATAGTGTTTATGTGATTATGATTTAATTGTTTCATTTATTTTAAGATGGTGTCAACCGTGCAAGATGACATGAATGACACCATCTTAAAATAGAAAAATTTATAGCAGCAGTTCACGAAAGTATTTGATTTTAAATCTAAATCAAACATTCATCTAAACATGGGTATCAGTGGGAGTGACGGCAAACAAGAGTCATCGGAATTGTGCAACACACCCTTAAAATAAACTACGTTTGTAATAAAAGCACTTTCGCAAAATGTTTTGTACCATTCTCATTTAGTTTCGTGATAGCGTACGCGAGTATGTAGCATTTCTGGCATCGCCGTAAACTCGCAGACATACAGACATACTTCAACAAGTTCTCCATAGTTTGTAGTTACAAACTGAACAGTCAAAATGACTTTCAGCGGAATCTCAGAGTCTAAAGGACACACAAAAGTGCAATGGGCGGTCACCATTTTATGTAAGTTGAGGTTCCTAGTGTTAAAAAAAGAAGAATATTATGCGCTTACATAATGTGTACTTTACTCAGAATCAGGATTGTCACAATATAAATAACTATATATATACCCGCAGTTCCACCCGCGTTTAATTACATCTTTGGTTACTGCTTTGCTCTCAGGGATCATAGCGTGATATTATAAAGCCTATACTATTCCTCATGCTTCTGGCTATCATATACCTACCTACAAAACTATTTTTTCCAATCCAACTACTTAGTATAGTTCTAGAGATTCAACAAACATCAAAAAATCTCTTCTGCTTTATTATATTAGTTATTTATTTATAGTATGTAGTACTAATATAAAATAAATATAATAACGAATTCTGAGTAAAGCTATATTCGTTTAGTCCTCATCGAGATTTTGAAAATTCTGTACTCATGAATGGCCTGATTGTAATAATGCGTAAAGTCCGTGACCCAAACTCCTGAATCATTATAATTCTAGAACTATTCTTGTTCCATTTAAGGCAACATGCCATTTATGACGTACGGTCTTCAATGTGGTTGGATGTCACCCATGACAAAGATACTGCAGTCAGAAGAATCTCCCACTGGCAGACCATTGACTGCTAGTGAAATATCTTGGATTGCCAGTGCACCATCTCTGGCGGGAGTATTTGGAGTCTTATTGTTTCTACAAATTGTAGATAGATATGGGCGTAGAGTTTGCATTATGATTATGACTGTTTGCCAAGCGGTAAGTTGTTAATTTCAAGAGATTAGTAATTGACATTTAGAACTGATTTCTATGGCCAAAATCTAAGTATAACCGCCGTGATAATGCTGCCAGTCTTGTAGGCACTTTATAGCGTCATACTAATAAGTGAATACTTTGATGATTTCTTTTAGCTTAGTTTTATATTATTTGAAATACTTCCCAACCATGGTATTATTCTATTTTTTATTTTTGTTGTATATGACAAATTAGGGAGTTGACCGTTAGGTAATTTTTTCCAGATGGCGTGGATAATTACAATGTTACCTGCTAGTACAACAAGCCTTATCGTAGCTAGACTGGTCTGTGGCATTGCTGGCAGTGGCTGCTTCCACGTTCTTCCAATGTACGTCAAAGAGATCGCTCAGGACAGCATCAGAGGCACCTTAGCATCCGTGGCTTCGTTGGCTCAAAACATTGGGATCCTCATAATGTATGCAATAGGCGGATTCTTGGATTACTACACGGTGTTATGGATCGTTGTTGGACTACCAGTCTTGTCGTTAGTTCTCTTTTTCAAAGCTCCGGAGTCACCTGCATTCTTAGTAAAGATGGGAAAGACAGATGTAAGTATCACTTCATTATTTTTCATCTTTCTATGTGTCCTAATTCATAGGAGTTACAAATATTGATTGAAGTTGCGTATTCTTAAAACTTGTTTTTCTCTGTTATTGTTTACAGGTGATTATGTAATTTGCACATTATGAGTGTTCTCTAAATTGTAGGAAGCTGTAGCAACTCTAGCATTTCTCAGAGGTATGGATGTCAATGATAAAGAAATTCAACAAGAAGTTGAAACGATCAAGAAAGATGATGAATATTTTAAATCCATACCTGATATTTCAATAGTAACTGTTTGTGAGTATTAAAACCTTATGTTTTTAATAGTCTTAACTGGAAGTTTAACAGTACCAAACAACAAATATAAATCTTTATATTTGGTTTTCACAGTCAAAACAAAAGCATGGCGAAAAGCATTTATCATCATGTTCATGGTGATCCTGGCTCACGCCACAAACGGAGGCTTCTCTATACTAAATTATGCTGCAACTCTGCTATCCGACTCAGGAGTGCAAATCAGTCCAGAACTGCAGTCCCTGAGCATTCCTATATGCATGACATTGGGTTCATTGGCTACAATGGCCACTATTGACAAACTGGGAAGAAAGGTAAATATAAAAACTTATTCATATTAGTCTAGAAAGGGACCTTCTTTAAACCTAAGGCCCTGTTTTGGAGTCTTACATAAAGGCCATCTAATAAAAAAAATGGAACAGACCTTGTGCGAAATAAGCATCCAGACAAGTTACCCAGAGAGGATACGCTGGTTTTGGTGTGAAAAAGATCGTTACAATGTCTTTATCCTACTTACACCTAAAAGTTTTAATGTTTGCTTCAAATTTTGCTTCCAACAGCCAATCTTGGGACTAGCTTTTGGTGTCACAGCCCTAGCGTTCACATGCCTGGCCACCTCAATACTGCTGAAACAGTACGGATGGGTCTCTCCTGGCTGGATCAGCGTGACAATGATGATGATAGTAGTAACCTGCTATGGTGGAGTCGTCTCCCCTTTTCCATGCATTTTGATGCCTGAAATGTTCAACTTCCAGGTAATGAGATATTTTCATATTTCTATGTCCAAAAATAATTACTGATTTTTCAATACTTACTACATAATTATGAAATTTTTTACCTAGAAAGAGATGGTAGCATAAGGTCTATTTTTCTTTCCAGATCCGTGCAAAATTGATGGGGTATCTGGTGATGCTGGCGTGGTTGTTGAGTTTCGCTCAACTGATCACCTTCAGTGCACTGTCGAGTAACTTTGGGGTTCATGTTGGATTCTACATGTTTGTTGTTATCAACGCGTTTGGAGCCGCTGTGACTCTACTTGTAATGCCTGAAACAAAGGGAAAATCTGTGGAAGAAATAGAGAGAGAGCTAAGAGGAGATGTTAAGAAGGACATAGAAAGAGATAGTATCTAATATCGTGGAGGGACCATTTTACCGTAAAGCATTAGATATGACAATATTTTATTATTTGGTATGAAATGAAACATTTTAGGATGAATAAGGATTTTGTAATTCAAACTTTGAATATAATTATGTATATGACGCGCTTTTAAAAAAATTGTTTTTATTCTTTTATTTACTCTATCATAGTCAATTTATTTTATTTTATAAAAGACAAATTAAGTTCAAGATGTAGTTTAAGTTGGTCTTAAGTTATAAAATACAACACCCAAATATTGTTCGACTGTTCCCTACAAACTTTTTTTTTGGTTTACCTTTAATAACATTTACAATAGATACTCATAGTATTACTCAGTTACTCATAGTTATTATCTTGTTTGAGAGTAAACGTTTGTTTTACCACTATCTGAATTAAAACCAATACTTTCTTAGCGTTGTTTAATAGCAGTTTTCATTTGTGACTTCGTAGGACATAGTTGGGAGGACATAGTAACAGTGCACCGCATGACACTAGATAACTATTAGCCAAGGACAAACAAGCTATGGCAATAAAATTACCAATAATTATAATGCAAACAACAGCGATTATGATTTTGTTCCATTTATTTTAAGATCGTGACAACCGTGTCACCTACGTTGAATTAATATTTGAATAAAGAAAATGTAAAGTAGGTACCTATCTATTTTATTTTTAAGGTTGGCAACCCTCGCGAAAATATATAATAGACCCCAGCCCAACATACTAAAACAACAATCATAAGTTGCACTCTGATAAATAATCCTAAACTAAGTAAATGAAGCCTGAAGCCGGCACTATTTTCAAAATTGACAACATTTCATATTTTTAACCTGCACGTGTTATTACGTTATATAAAAGTAAATCCAAATCTAGGGAAACCGTATTTTTCCGTTTTTCGAAAGTATGTACTTTTCATTCATAATTTTAACTTTGATTCTAAAAAGGACGAATGGCGATATAACCTTTGCTTTACTGTCAGTCGTCAAAAAAACTTAGTTTTTATAAGTCAAAGTCAAAGTCATAATGTTTTTATGTTAATAACATTGAAATGCATAGGCAAAAGTAACTACCTCATTCCACCGTTCTTGTGACGTTATAACATGTTATATGATTTTATTTATTTTTTTCATTTCATTTCATTTCATTTCATTTCATTTCATTTCTCAGAAATTAAGAAATCAAAAAATATAAAAAATATGTATTTGAACTCAGGATACGAAAATCAAGAAATGGTATTATTGTTTCACGGTCGTGTCAGTTTTGAAATATTGTCAACTAGCTGACCCGCCGCGACTTCGTTCGCGTGGTATCCTACACTACCAATACCCCTACCCTAACCCTGCCTTACACTACCCCCTTCCCTACCCTACTCTACCCCTATCTTACCCTACCCCTACCCCTACCCTACCCTAACCTACCCAACCCCAACCCCACCCCACCCCTACCCCTACCCTACCCCTCCCCTACCCCTACCCTACCCTACCCCTACCCTACCCCTACCCTACCCCTACCCTACCCCTACCCTACCCCTACCCCTACCCAACTCCTAACCTACCCTTACCCTACCCCTACCCTACCCCTACTCTAGCCCTACCCTACCCTACCCCTACCCTACCCCTACCCTACCCCTACCCTACCCTACCCTACCCTACCCCTACCCCTACCCTACCCCTACCCCTACCCCTACCCCTACCCCTACCCCTACCCCTACCCCTACCCTACCCCTACCCTACACTACACCTACCCTACCCCTACCCCTACCCCTACCATACCCCTACCCTTGACACCGACTTCCCGACTTCATATTAAAAGGGCTGTTTTTAGGGACTTCGTTCGCGTGGTATCCTGCCCCCACCCTACCCCAATCCTACCCTTACCCCATATTTTCTCACCGTTTAAACCTTCCCTAGACCTCCATGAACATTTCAAAACCAAAATTAGCTAAATCGGCCCAACCGTTCTCGAGTGAGTTTTAGCGAGACAAACAAACAGCAATTGATTTTTATATACCTATATAGAGATAGAGATTGATTTCGCCATAACTTTCAAACCAAACGTCCAATTTTAATGAATTGAAGACTAAATATTATCTACATAAACAGTACTTTGTGACAAAATAGTTTATTTTGATAAGGAGTAATGACATGTGTAAAATAAATGCGTTTAAATGAAATCCTAAAAAAATTTCAAGATTTTTAAATAAAAAAATGGTTGTTGTGTTTAACTCGAAATAGATAGGCATAGTGTGTCGCGGACTTTTTTGTAGATATTTTTAAGGTCTTTAATTAATTAGAACATTTTTTGGTTCTATCTTTTATAGTTTAGGCGGCGTACGCCAAATAAGGAACTTTTTTGGGTGATTTTTTACACCTTGGGTCCGAAAAACCCAAATATCTTACGGACCCCTATTTTTTTTTAAATAAAATATAGCCTATAGCACTCAGTGATAACGTAGCTTCCAATTTCCGAAAGAATTTTCAAAATCGGTTCAGTAGATCCGGAGATTACCCCCTACATACAAACTTACAAACTTACAAACAATTTTACCTCTTTATAATATTAGTATAGATAGATTACGATTATCCTATAGCATTCGTTAATCTAAATACATAAAAGCGAAAGGTCATACACTAGGTAGGAGGTAGATTATAGCTAGTAGACGTCCACTAAGAACGGATTTTCCAAAATTCATCGCCTAAGGGGATGTAACGGGGGTCCAACATTTACGCAGACGGAGTCGCGGGTAATAACTAGTTTTATATATTGTATTGTATATATACAATAAGTATTACGCATTGATATGAAAAAAGCGTTCAAACTAAATAAACCTAATTTGCAAAAAGGGTAGACCAATTTGCAATTATAAAATCGATTGAATTTACGTTACGGTTTTACGGCGCGCTCGTGATTTGACTTTGCGCATTGTAATTTTTAAAAAGTACATGCTATTTACCAAGATGTCGCTTTAGTATTTAAAGTTACTATATTTCTTAAAACTATGTTAAGTGCTGCTTTCTAACAGCACTTAGGTTAACTTCGTACTTACAGTAAAGATAATTTAAAACTGTGTTTCTTTGCCACCGTTGGGGATGAAATGTTTGACAACTCAACAGAAAACAATTCAATGACTTATTTTCAAAGTATGATCTAGATATATTTCCCATGTGACAAGTATCTATACATATAATAAAATCGTAGCGAAGTCAAAACTGTACATTTAATATTTTTGAAAAAGAGTAATTGCTATGAGGTCGGGGAGTGATTCTAATGCCGAAAATATTTTTTTTAGAATTTTTGTCTGTTTGTCTGTTTGTCTGTATGTTTGTTAGAGCATCACGCGAATACTGCCGGATAGATTCTGTTCAAATTTTGTATGAATATTCCACATTGACCAAATTAGTCCATAGGCTATAAATTATTACGCTATTTGCTTTGGGGGGTGAGCATTGTTGCATTATGTTCATATTTTAAATAGAGATCTCAGTGACAAAACGTTACAATATTATAGATAGACGCGAATTGAAGTTCTAAAATAATTATAATCACGCTATACCTTCTAGGAGTTAAGCAGTCAATTATGGAAAACTAGAAAGGCTATTTCAGAATAATTGCCATCGAAGTAAATTGCCTATCGGTTCGACGACTGCCTTGCAAACCGATGTGCGTAAGTTCGGTCCCCATGGTCAGCATTATTTTTTGAATGTTTTTTTATTGATTAATGAGTTTTCCTTACAATAAAAAATAAAATAAAAGTAGGAGTGCATGTTTCTACCACAACTTTGATTTGTTTACGTATTTTTTTAAATATTAATGCAGAAAATAATATCTATGCATAGTTACACATAAATTAGCAGCTAAAGAACTTTTGTCTGTTTGCGCGACTGCTAAGCTTGAGGTCTTGGGTTAGATTCCCAGGTCGGGCAAAGTGTTATTGGGTTTTTTCATCAGGAATGTCACAATAGCGGCCTCGGAGTCTGGATTTGTGCCCGGTTGATGGCAATAGGCTCGCCCCCTATTACATGGGATTAAACATAAATAATGTGTGTAGGTAAGGGACATCGCATTAAATGGCTATTATTCTTAAACATTTTACTGCTGGATTGCTATAAAACGACACCGACGTTACATACAATACTGCAGTTAGGTATTAGTTGTAATTTATCCTCTGAAATCATTATCATTACGCCATAACTACAAGGAGCTACTCAACACTCAACAAGTGACGGACGGCTTATTGGCAAACATTTTAAGTATACAATATTTTATTGCCTGGGCTTAGCTAAGTCAATCATGGCACAACAATACTGCCAAGTATACGGAGAATAAGTATAAGGAATGGCGAGCGTAATTTTTTTACGCAGTAATAATTAGTATTCCTTTCGTTGCGCTTCCGAATTATTTTATATAAAGATCTCAGTGTAAGATGAATGAGTAGGTACCAAAAAGAATACTTCTATTTCAATGGCTAAATAGGAAGAGTTTGGCAACAACCGGAAGTGCACCAAAATCAATTAAATAAATTAAAAAATCTGTTGCAGTAATTCTTCTGTCGGAGAATGTCTCCAAACTTCAAGCTTTCAGGGTACTTGACAGGTTTGATAAAGCGACTGTGATCGCAGGCAGAGTTCTTTTTCATAGGCACCGTACATAGAACATACTTATTCCACATGCTTTAAAATCAATTAAGGTTACTTATTACCGCGGCTGTGCTGCAAGAGATGAATCTTTCCATCTTCGCAATATATTCGCAAACAGGACACTTAGTATTTCGTGGCGAATAAGTTACGTAGAGTATTAGAATCTAATAACCCTAAGTACCCTGGTGTTGCATTGGACGGAGCACTAACTTTTGATGTACTACCTGCATTGCCATAACACCAATCAAAACCTGAAGTAATCCGCTACGACCTTATTTTTACCAACTGGGGAGCAGCACCCGATGCTTTTCGCACAACTGTTACGTCTCTATGCTCCTACTGCTGGTGAATTTGCGTGTTCAGAGTGTCATTGACCAAAAAGCAATATCACCCTTAACGAGCCGTGTAGAATTATATCGGGGCTGCCTGAAACCGACTCTGCTCAATAAGCTCTTCCCATTGGCTGGAATTGCACCACCTGTCATTCGTAGCTATGTATGTCGCATGCATAGATGGAACAAAATCAAGAATCCGCTTCCTTACATCCCCTCTATCAATATGCAGTAGCTCTGGGTAGATTGAAGAGTCGGAAGAGTTTTCTTCTACAAACTAAAAAACTACCCTGTTCCTTCTGTTACCCTTTGCGTTCCGTGACCACGGTATCCTGTAAAGACGTCCGGCGATCCCGGAAGGCGTTTGGCCCTGTTGGGGCCCCGTCTCTGTGCTGACAGCTCTTTGCTGACGGCGAGCTACCCATCACTCGCTGTCCGCAAGCCCGCGCCTACGGTGGCCAAATGTCTCCTCCTTCGCTAGCATTACTGCTTCGCAAAAGGAGGTGACTGCTTCCCATTCCCTCACGCTCCGGAGCATGGCCTGAACCAGGGCCAGACGCGAGAGGGCGAGAGACACAGCGGTGCTCTGCCCAGGCGGGGCAGACCGTATGCTTCACCGTGTCCTCCGGGCGGTCCACACCCTGGCGTTTCCTTCCACTGAATCCGACACAGGAACCTCCCAAAACAACCGTTTCCGGTGAGGACCTGCGTCAGGCGGAAGGTGAGGACGCCGTGGCGCCTCTCCAACCAGTCTTCAAAGAGGGGTCTTACCGCCGCGATTGCGGCGTGCCCAAGACCTGAGTATTTGATTTTAATTTCAGCTTGAAACCTCCACGCGTTCCTTAGAAAAGGGTCTTTACAGACAGACAGACGGACAACAAAGTGATCCTATAAGGCTTCTTTATTTACCGACTGAGGTACGGAACCCTAAAAAAGATAATATTATCTAAAATCATCGAAAAAAAAAGAAGAAAAAGAAGCGATGAATCGTGATTTGTGAGGAAACTTTGCTTAGACTTTTAATAAGTCTATGTTTACAGGGTTTTGCTCATACTTTCTTCCAAAAACATAACATTCATTTGGTTATTTATAACACGAAGGTCAGATTCTGATTTCAGTTGCTCTGATTACAACCTGATCGGTCTTGATACTAGATAAATCGAAGCTACTATGTGAGGTACAATATCAAAACAGTAGCTATTGAACTTGCATTTTAATGGTTTAGGATCGAAAAATAAGTGAATTTTTATACCACTTCTTAATATTTTGGAAAAAGGTAATCTAAATATACCATAAATACAAATATACAAAAGCGAAAGGTCACTCACTCATCAAGAAATATCGAAAATTTCGCGGAGAGGTAGTTTATAGTTAGTAGACGTCCGCTAAGTAACGATTTTTCAAAATACATTACCCATTTCCCAAAGAGTATTTAAACGGGGGTTTAAAGTTTGTATGGAGAAATCAACTTTGACGCGGACGAAGTCGCGGGCAGAAGCTAGTTTTAAATAAAATCAACAATATAGGTACTTACAGCGTCATAAATTATTTTCTCAAAGAAAATTTTATATCACGCAGTTACTTTCACGAAAGTATTTGATTTTAACTCTAAATCAAACATTTACCTAAATATGGGTATCAGTGACAGCAAACAAGAGTCGCCGGAATTGTAGAACACACCCTAAAAGTAAACTACGTTTGTATATTATAAAAGCACTTTCGCAAAATGATCTGCACCATTCTCATTTAGTTTCGTGAGAGCGTACGTGAGTATGTAGCATTTCTGGCATCGCCATAAATTCGCACTTTTTAGACATACTTCAACAAGTTCTCCATAGTTTGTAGTTAAAAAAACAGAACAATCAGAATGACTTTCAGCGGAATCTCAGAGTCTAAAGGACACACAAAAGTGCAATGGGCGGTCACCATTATATGTAAGTTTGGTGTTCCTAGTGTCAAAAAGAAGAATATTATGCGCTTACATGATGTGTACTTTACTCAAACTCAGGATTGTATTTAAAAAACATCAAATAAATAATTTTAAAAATTCAAATTCATTTTATTTCAGACTAATAATAGACTAGTTGTTAGTAACAAAGGTTTTAATACTATGTTAGTCAAATACTAGAACTCAAATCAACAAAACTCAAAGTAATAAAATCATAACATCACAAAGTTCTACAAACATAAAATCAAAATAAAAAATAAAAATCGAATCGAATCAAAATCTGTGTAAAGCTATATTGTTTTCGAGTTTATCATTATTCTTGTTCCATTTAAGGCAACATGACATTTATGACGTACGGTCTCCAGAGTGGTTGGATGTCACCCATGACAAAGATGCTGCAGTCAGAAGAATCTCCCACTGGCAGACCATTGACTGCCAGTGAAATATCTTGGATTGCCAGTGCACCATCTCTGGCGGGTATATTTGGAGTGTTATTGTTTCTACAAATTGTAGATAGATATGGGCGTAAAGTTTGCATTTTGAGTATGACTGTTTGTCAAGCGGTAAGTTTTGTAATTCCATTTACGCCGGCTCCACACGTTGGCCCCAATATAGGCCCCAACGCTACTCGTCCAACGTGTGGATCTAGAAAATTGCATTGGCCCCAACGTTCGGGCGAGCATTGGTAGTTGGCCGGCTCGTGTCGGTTTCATCAAAGTAATCTGCGCGCCAACATTCGCGATCTGTCCACACGTTCTGTTGCAACACGCAGCGAGTGCGTACGTCGAGCGAGAATGGCTTCCTCATCTGCAAAATCGTCACCGGCATGGACAAATGAAAATGTTATTGAGTTTATTGAACTTTTTCAAGCACATCCAATAATATGGGACGCATCTCGAAAGGATCATAAAAATAAAAATTTAATAGCTGATGCATGGCGCACCATACAACAAAATATGGGAATGATTTTTTCAATTGAAGATTTTAAAAAAAAGCGGGAATCATTAATGAGCACATATCGCTTTTATAGAAAGAAAATTAGTGACTCTACTCGATCTGGATCATCAACAGACGATAATTTTTATTTTTAGTAACAAATATAAATGTGCACTCAGTACTGTAAAAGCGCTCAGAGCAGTTTCAATTTCTGTATCGGACATCTTCACATTGGCCCTGACGGGACAGAACTAGTTTATTCGCCAACGTGTGTACGCCTCACCGAATTTGCGCTCCAACGTTGGTACGAGCGTTGGGGCCAACGTGTGGAGCCGGCCTTACGGTTATGGGATTCCATAGAATATTTGAAACTCCAAACTTAGTATATAGCTAGACATTTTCAAGAGATTAGTTGACATTTCCACGTAGTAATTACACGTTATCAGTTGACTTAATAGCGTCGTACTAATAGTTGAGTAATTTGATGAACTCTCTTAGCTTAGTTTTGTGTTATTCAAAATGCTTCCCACCTACAGCGTTTTTCATTCTTTTATTTCTGTTATTATCAATTATTAAGGAGTTAAACGTTAGGTAATTATTTCCAGATGACGTGGATAATTACAATGCTACCTGCTAGTACAACAAGCCTTATCGTAGCTAGATTATTCTGTGGCTGCTTCCACGTTCTTCCAATGTACGTCAAAGAGATCGCCCAGGACAGCATCAGGGGCACCTTAGCATCCGTGGCTTCTTTGGCTCAAAGCATTGGGTTCTTTTTAATGTATATGATAGGAGGATTCCTGGATTACTACACGGTGTTGTGGATCGTTGTTGGACTACCAATCTTAACGTTTGTACTCTTCTTGAAAGCTCCTGAGTCACCTGCATTCTTAGTAAAGATTGGAAAGATAGATGTAAGTATTACTTTATTATTTTTCTATTTTTTATGTGTCCTAATTCGTAGGATTTCTGATTGTTGTAATCGGAGTTACAAATGCTGGTTAAAGTTACATATTTTCAAACTTGTTTTACTCTGTTATTGTTTACAGATGATTATGTAATTTGCACATTTTGAGTGTTCTCTAAATTGTAGGAAGCTGTAGCAACTCTAGCATTTCTTAGAGGTATGAATGTCAATGATAAAGAAATTCAAGAAGAAGTTGATACGATCAAGAAAGATGATGAATATTTTAAATCCATACCTGATATTTCAATAGTAACTGTTTGTGAGTATTAAAACCTTAAATTTTTCATAGTCTTAACTGGAGGTTTAATAGTACTTAACTAAAAATATAAATCGTTATATTTGGTTTTTACAGTCAAAACAAAAGCATGGCGGAAAGCATTTACCATCATGTTCATGGTGATCTTGGCTTACGCCACAAACGGAGGCTTCTCTATATTAAACTACGCTGCAACTCTGCTGTCCGACTCAGGAGTGCAAATCAGTCCAGAACTGCAGTCCCTCAGTATTCCTATATGCATGACATTGGGTTCATTGGTCACAATGGCGACCATTGACAAGCTGGGAAGAAAGGTATAGGTATCGGCACCAGTGGTGAGCACTGCGCATTTGTTAATTTTTCGGTCTCTTTGGCGGAATGAAGAAGGCGGGGGGCGCCGATCTTGCACGCGATTGGTTCGTCAATTGATACTCGTCGTCTATTGGTCTATCGCCTGTCATTCGGCTACTGTACACTTTTGTGCAAAATTAATGAATCACGTTTTAAATTGTTTTTTCTTGTTATTACGTAGTAGTTTATTTTTTAATATAGTTTAATTTCGTTATTTCGTATTTCAAGTGTTTTTTTGTTCAATAAAGTTCATTTTTATTATTTCGTTTTATAAAATTGCTGTGTTTTAAACATTTTTATTTTTTGAAAAGACATTAAAAAGCTATATGTGTTAGTCTTTATTTGGCCAAAAGTGTACATGCGCGAAATCCTACAATCTGTGCTCACGACTCGTGCCGGCCATTATAAATACGAAAACTTATTAACATTAGTCTAGAATGAGACTTTTGTGAAACCTAAGGCCCATTTTTTGTGCCTTACTGAATGGGCATTTAATTTCAAATGAAACAGAATTTGTGCAAAATTAGCATCTAGATGAGTTTCCCATAATACGCCGGTTTTGAAAAAGATGGTTTGAATATCTCATACACCTTCAAGTTTGGCTTAACTTTCTTATTGTTGCTTCCAACAGCCGATCTTAGGATTAGGTTTTGCTGCCACCGCCCTCGTGTTCTCTTGCCTGGCGACTTCAATACTGCTGAAGCAGTACGGATGGGTCTCTCCTGGCTGGTTCAGCGTGACAATGATGACGGTGGCAGTGACCTGCTATGGTGGAGCCGTCTCACCCTTGCCATACATTTTGATGCCTGAAATGTTCAATTTCCAGGTAAGATATTTATTACTAGTTCTGCATTTTTCATATAACCATAAGTAATTTCATATTTTTAGGTCTTAAAATAATTAATGATAGTTCGATACTTAATAACCCAAAAACAAGACGGTAGCATAATGACTATTTTTCTTTCCAGATCCGTGCAAAATTGATAGGATATTTAGTAATGATAGCGTGGCTGATGAGTTTCATTCAACTGATCACCTTCAGTGCGCTGTCCAGTAACTTTGGGGCTCATGTTGGATTCTACACGTTTGTTGTTATCAACGTGTTTGGAGCCGCTGTGACTCTGCTTGTGATGCCTGAAACAAAAGGAAAATCTGTGGAAGAAATAGAGAGAGAGCTAAGAGGAAACATAAAGAAGGACGTAGAAAGAGATGGTTTCTAATATCGTGGAGGGACCATTTCACCGTAAAGCATTAGTTATGACAATATTTTATTATTTGGTATGAATGAAACATTTTAGGATGAATAAGGATTTTTGTAATTCTTACTTTGAATAAGTATATATATGTATATGACACGTTTTTAAAACATTTGTTTTTATTCTTTTATTTACTCTATTATAGTCAATCTATTTTATTTAATTACCCAACTAAAAGTTAAATTTAGTTCAAGATGTAGTTTAAGTTGGTCTTAAGTCATTAAGTACAATACCCAAATATCGTTCCACTGTTTCCAACAAACTTTTACGGGCTTAAGATTGTCAAAAATACTTTTTTACCTACAAGTTACTGACGATTTAAAGAAGGTGGCAGACAGCGGATGGATACAGGCTGCCCATGACCGGGATGGTTGGCGCTCGTTGGGGAAGGCCTACGTTCAGCAGTGGACGGCCATAGGCTGATATGATGATGATGATGAAACCTAAAAAACGGTCATTAGATGTAATGCAAGCTTAGCTATATAGAGAGGTCGTTGTTTATTAGCTTGATTATTTTGTGCATGGAAATCAACATTTTCTATGCTTTATCTATATCAATTTAAGATTTTAGTAGGTACTCCCTGGTACTTTTTTAACATTTACAATAGATAATCATAAATAGTAAACGTTTGTTTTACCGGGTACGTATTACAATACCGAAATTTAAAAGACCGTATTTTAAAATACCTATGAAAGAAATCCCGAAAAATTAAACGCCGAATGATTGTTTGGTCGAAAGTTTTAAATTCCGAAAGTTTATTTGCCCGAAAGCTTAAAATCCGGAAGATCCATATCCCGAAGTTTAAAATCCGGAAGATCCATATCCCGAAGTTAAAAATCCCGAAATTACATCCCAAAGCCTAAAATCTCTAAGACAAAAAAGGAACTTAACATAATAGGTGCCCATTCTTCTCCATACGACAGCACCTGTAAGCGAGCGAAGCGAGCTCGGGACTTGGGGCAACCCGACTCGGACAGGTTAGGTTAGAAGGGGATGACGGGGTCTACCAGACTCCGCCATCTCCTTCGTGGTTATTTTTTTTTAAACCACTCAGAAGTAGAAGTCTTGCGCAGTGGGGCTCCGTAGACCGGGGTTCCGTCGACTATGCCAAAACTAGATTGTCGTGTGTAAAAGACAGGAGTAGAGAAGGAGATGACGTGCGGGCAGGTAGACAATACCAGGACAATCTAGTTTTGGCGTAGTCGACGGAACTCCGGTCTACGGAGCCCCGCTGGGCGGGGCTCCTACTTCTGAGTTGTTTAAAAAAAATAACCACCATATATTCTTTTTTCATTTCATATTTTTTTCTTCTAACCTAACCTGTCCTAGTCGGGGTGCCCCAAGTCCCGAGCTCGCTTACAAAAGGTGGTGTCGTGTGGAGAAGAATGGGCATTGCATTGTTCGTCCATTCGGGATTTCGTCCATTCGGGGTTTCATCCTTTCGGGCATTTGGACATCGATATTTTATGTTTCGTTATAACGGCTATCGGCATTTAAAACTTTCGGTATTTTGAATTTCGTTGTTTTGAACGTCGGTATTTCAGTCATAGTTATTATGAAATTTAGGGATTTTAATACGTACCTGTTTTACCACTATCTAAATTAAAAACCAATACTTTCCTAGCGTTGTTGAATAGCACTTTTCATTTGTAGGATTTCGTAGGACATAGTTGGGAGGACATAGTAACCGTGCACCGCATGATACTAGATAACTATTAGCCAAGGACAAACAAGATAAAGCAATAAAATTACCTATAATGCTAATGCAAACAACAGCGATTATGATTTTGTTCCATTTATTTTAAGATCGTGACATCCGTGTCGCCTACGTTGAATTAATATTTGAATAAAGAAAATGTAAAGTAGGTATCTATTTTATTTTTAAAGTTGGCAACCCTCGCGAAAATATATTATAGACCACAGCCCAACATACTAAAAAACCAATCATAATTTTAAATCTGATAAATAATCCGAAACTAGGTATGAAGCCTGAAGCAGGCACTATTCGATACGACTCTTCATTACGATTATCCTATAGCATTTGTGAATCTAAATATATAAAATCAAAAGATTATACACTACGTAGGAGGTAGATTATAGCTAGTCTGTAGACGTCCACTATGAACGGATTTTCTAAAATTCATTCCCTGATGGGATGTAACGGGGGTCCGACATTTACATTTTTTGTAAAAGCTAGTTTTATATATTGTATTGTATATATACAATAAGTATTACGCATTGATATGAAAAAAGCGTTCAAACTAAATAAACTTAATATGCAAAGAGGCATTTGCAATTATAAAATCGATTGAATTTACGTTACGGTTTTACGGTGCGCTCGTGATTTACTTTTGGTGCATTGTAATATTTTAAAAGTACCTATGACTTTTACCAAGATGTCGCTTTAGTATTTAAAGTTACTATATTTCTTAAAACTATGTTAAGTGCTGCTTTTTAACAGCACTTAGGTTAACTACGTACTTACAGTAAAGATAATTTAAAACTGTGTTTCTTTGCCACCGTTGGAGATGAAATGTATGACAACTCAACAGAAAACAATTCAATGACTTATTTTCAAATTATGATCTAGATGTAATTCTCATGTGACAGGTTTTTAAATAAAATCAACAATATAGGTACTTACAGCGTCATAAATTATCTTCTCAAAGCAAATTTTATATCACGCAGTTCACGAAAGTATTTGATTTTAACTCTAAATCAAACATTTACCTAAATATGGGTATCAGTGACAGCAAACAAGAGTCGCCGGAATTGTGGAACACACCCTAAAAGTAAACTGCGTTTGTAATAATTATAAAAGCACTTTCGCAAAATGATCTGCACCATTCTCATTTAGTTTCGCGAGAGCATACGCGAGTATGTAGCATTTCTGGCATCGCCATAAATTCGCACTTTTTAGACACACTTCAACAAGTTCTCCATAGTTTGTAGTTAAATACTGAACAGTCGAAATGACTTTCAGCGGAATCTCAGAGTCTAAAGGACACACAAAAGTGCAATGGGCGGTCACCATTTTATGTAAGTTCGGTGTTCCTAGTGTCAAAAAGAAGAATATTATGCGCTTACATGATGTGTACTTTACTCAAACTCAGGATTGTATTTAAAAAATATCAAATAAATAATATCGAAATCTGTGTAAAGCTATATTGGTTTAGTGCTCGTTGTAATTTTAAAAATTCAGTACTCGTGCCGATCCTCAATGTAGAAATGTGTAAAGTGGGTGACTAGGAGCTTGAGTTAATTATCATTATTCTTGTTCCATTTAAGGCAACATGACATTTATGACGTACGGTCTCCAAAGTGGTTGGACGTCACCCATGACAAAGATACTGCAGTCAGAAGAATCTCCCACTGGCAGACCATTGACTGCCAGTGAAATATCTTGGATTGCCAGTGCACCATCTCTGGCGGGAGTTTTTGGAGTCCTATTGTTTCTACAAATTGTAGATAGATATGGGCGTAAAGTTTGCATTTTGAGTATGACTGTTTGCCAAGCGGTAAGTTTTATAATTTCATTCACGGTTATGGAATTCTATAGAATATTTGAAACTCAAAACTTAGTATTAATATAGCTAGACGTTTTCAATAGATTAGTTGACATTTCCCGTGAGCTAAGCATTGCCACCCGTCGTGGTAATTCTGCGAGTCTTGTAGGCACGTTATCAGTTGCATTAATAGCGTCGTACTAATAGTTGAATAATTTGATGAACTCGTTAAGCTTAGTTTTATATTATTCAAAATACTTCCCACCTACGGCGTTTTTCATTATTTTATTTCTGTGGTTAATCAGGGGATCCGAACGGAATAACTCATATAAATTATGGAGTTGAACGTTAGGTAATTATTTCCAGATGACGTGGATAATTACAATGTTACCTGCTAGTACAACAAGCCTTATCGTCGCTAGACTATTCTGTGGCATTGCTGGCAGTGGCTGCTTTCACGTTCTTCCAATGTACGTCAAAGAGATCGCTCAGGACAACATCAGGGGCACCTTAGCATCCGTGGCTTCTTTGGCTCAAAGCATTGGGATCCTCATAATGTATACGATAGGAGGATTCTTGGATTACTACACGGTATTGTGGATCGTTGTTGGACTACCAGTCTTGACGTTTGTACTCTTCTTAAAAGCTCCGGAGTCACCTGCATTCTTAGTAAAGATTGGAAAGATAGATGTAAGTATCACTTCATTATTTTTCTACTTTTTATGTGTCCTAATTTGTAGGATTTCTGATTGTTTTAATCGGAGTTACAAATGTTGGTTAAAGTTGCGTATTTTCAAACTTGTTTTCCTCTATTATCATTTACAGGTGATTATGTAATTTGCACATTATAAGTGTTCTTTAAATTGTAGGAAGCTGTTGCAACTCTAGCATTTCTCAGAGGTATGGATGTCAATGATAAAGAAATTCAACAAGAAGTTGATACGATCAAGAAAGATGATGAATATTTTAAATCCATACCTGATATTTCAATAGTAACTGTTTGTGAGTATTAAAACCTTATATTTTTCATAGTCTTAACTGGAGGTTTCACAGTACCAAACTACAAATATAAATCTTTATATTTGGTTTTCACAGTCAAAACAAAAGCATGGCGAAAAGCATTTATCATCATGTTCATGGTGATCCTGGCTCACGCCACAAACGGAGGCTTCTCCATACTAAACTACGCTGCAACTCTGCTGTCCGACTCAGGAGTGCAAATCAGTCCAGAACTGCAGTCCCTCAGTATTCCTATATGCATGACATTGGGTTCATTGGTCACAATGGCCACCATTGACAAGCTGGGAAGAAAGGTAAATACGAAAACTTATTAACATTAGTCTAGAATGAGACTTTTGTGAAACCTAAGGCCCATTTTTTGTGCCTTACTGAATGGGCATTTAATTTCAAATAAAACAAAATTTGTGCGAAATTAACAACCAGATGAGTTTCCCATAATACGCTGGTTTTGAAAAAGATGGTTTGAATATCTCATACTTCTTCAAGTTTGACTTAACTTTCTTGTTGTTGCTTCCAACAGCCGATCTTAGGATTAGGTTTTGCTGCCACCGCTGTCGTGTTCTCTTGCCTGGCGACCTCAATACTGCTGAAGCAGTACGGATGGGTCTCTCCTGGCTGGTTCAGCGTGACAATGATGACGGTGGCAGTGACCTGCTATGGTGGAGCCGTCTCACCCTTACCATTCGTTTTGATGCCTGAAATGTTCAATTTCCAGGTAATAAGATATTTATTATTAGTTCTGCATTTTTCATGTAACCATAATTACATATTTCTAGGTCTTAAAATAATTAATGATAGTTCGATACTTAATAAATATGATAATTTTAACCCAAAAACAAGACGGTAGCATAAGGATAATTTTTTTTTCCAGATCCGTGCAAAATTGATAGGATATTTAGTAATGATAGCGTGGCTGATGTGTTTCACTCAACTGATCACCTTCAGTGCGCTGTCCAGTAACTTTGGGGCTCATGTTGGATTCTACACGTTTGTTGTTATCAACGTGTTTGGAGCCGCTGTGACTCTGCTTGTGATGCCTGAAACAAAAGGAAAATCTGTGGAAGAAATAGAGAGAGAGCTAAGAGGAGACATAAAGAAGGACGTAGAAAGAGATGGTTTCTAATATCGTGGAGAGACCATTTCACCGTAAAGCATTAGATATGACAATATTTTATTATTTGGTCTGAAATGAAACATTTAGGATGAGTAAGGAGTTTAGTAACTTAAACTTTGAATATAAGTGATTCGTTTTTAAAACATGTGTTATTATCTATTATTTTATTTACCCTGCCATCAATTATAATATGTCAATTTAAATTTATTTCTTGATTTAAGATTCTTTAAGTGTCGTGATGG
This sequence comes from Hoplodrina blanda, assembly GCA_949316365.1. NCBI lineage: Eukaryota > Metazoa > Arthropoda > Insecta > Lepidoptera > Noctuidae > Hoplodrina > Hoplodrina blanda. The sequence continues at coordinate 316,641 of OX438586.1, read as the reverse complement.
CCCAGTGGTTAACGCCCCCACCTCTCATGCATGAGGTTGTGGGTTCGAATCCGGGCAAGTACCAATGTGACTTTTTCAATTCATATGTACTTTCTTAAGTTTATCTTGGACATCACTGACATCGGTGAAGGAAAACATCGTGTGGAAACCTGGACTTGTAATTCCAATCCGCCTTGAGCAAGCGTGGTGATCATGCTCATGCCTTCTCTGTATGAGAAGAGGCCTTTGCCCTACAGTGGGACAGTAATAGGCTGGTATTATTTATTAAGATTCTTTAAAAAACAAAATGAATAATTTAATTGTGAAGAACATTCAATTTTTCAAATGAAACTTCGAATCGTAATTAATTAGTTCAGTACTTTTAAATCAATGTGGTATTTGTATATTTAGTACTCTGAATATCGCAAAAAACCATTCAGAGGGTTCAAAATGCTTATCGCTAATAAAAGTGGTCGATACATAAAGCTCGCCCCGTGCAACTCGCAGTATAAAGTTGTTTGGCTCGACGGCTGTATAACGCGGCTCATCATCCGTGCTCAGTAGTTCGATGTGCTCGTTAAACTGTCCAAACTTGTGAACCGCTTTATTTTTCACTTTGATAGATGAAAATTTTTACGTTGGTTTTTTTATGAAGCTTAAATATATAGGAGTTGATAGACTGGTGAGAATTAAAAATCCAGTGATGTGAACAACAATTATAAAGAAAACAGGATGGTTAAAATTTTAGTTTAAGATGTAAAATTGTAAAGTTCACATCTGAATGGTCCAAGATCACAGAGAAACCAGACTTACTACAGTCCTTTAGCATGGATGAAATTTTGAAGAAACATGTCATTAGGTTATGTTGTTTTTTTTTCAGATAACAGTTTCCTAGCTTATGTAAAAACTAGCTTAATCCTGCGAAACGGGCAGACAGACAAATAAAATAAGAAATAGTTCTTTAAGTCGGATTGACGATAGAATTATCTACTAGGACAGGAGTCCCAAACTGTGTGTCTCGACGTCCTGGGGCGGCATGGAGTTATTCTGATGGTAGGCGCAAGTCGCAATGATATTGATAATATTTTTTTTTTATAGTTTAAAAAACTAAAAAACACGCTTTTAGCACGCACTAATTTTTTTCGTATCCCATTCAGCAAACCCTTTTATTTAATACCCATATCATGGAGGTGCATTTCAAATAGCCAATCCGCCATTTTGGATGACCGCCATGTTGGATTTGTAATGACGTTTCTTAGCTAGTTATGTATTGTCATCAGAACTCAGAGCGTGTGCAAAATTTCATCCTAATCGAAGACCGGGAAGTGGGTCAAATTAAGATTCCAAGATTTTCTTACATACATAGTTACAAGTGAAGCTAATAAAAGCGTGTTAAAAAAGTAATCTCAATGTCTGTTAGCGCTACATATTCTTACAGAAAGGACTTCGCAAAAAAATCACAACCCATAAAAGGAGTCACAGAACAAAAAATAATGGAAATCCCTGTATTAGTAGGAAATAGAGACAAGATGAGAAATAATAATGTAAACATAACAACTGTTATCCAAATAATACTTCAGCCTCCGCTCCATTACTTGCTATTGCTTGCTTAAGATAATAATGGCGAAATTAAAGTAAATTAATTGTTATCGAGGAACGTTTAATTATTTTAAGACTGAAATTATAACTTGAAAGGTTAATTAAAAGGTAGTTTCTAAAGATACGTTTCTTTTATTACAGCCAAACAGTATTTTGTTCGAAACTTAACAAAAATTAACAAATCACAAATCTTTTAATCAAATTGCTACTATCTATAGTTTTTTTGCAACAGTTAACTAGGTAACATAACATAACATCACGCCTGTAATCCCCATAGGGTTAGGCAGACGTGTACCCATTAGTACACCCACATTTCGCCAGTTATGTTTGAGTCCCATGTAATAGGGGGCGAGCCTATTGCCATCAACCGAGCACAAATCCAGACTTTGAGGCTGTTATTGAGAAATTCCTGATGGAAAAACCCAATAACACTTTGCCCGACCTGGGAATCGAACCCAAAACTTCATACTCAGCAGTCGCGCCTTGCTACCACTAGACCAACGAGGCAGTCACTAGGTAAATAAACAATAATTTATCTCCTACCAGAAATTACAAGATATTGTAATGTATGATAATCTGTACGGAACAGACTGTTTGTAATAATGCGGAGAAATAAAGTGTTCGTAGAGCAGCGATAAATTTGGGCGGGAGGCCGTCCCGGGCTGGACATAAATCACGGGCCAAAAATGAGGCCTTGGCAATTTTGGCTTAAGTGTGTATTGTCAAATATGCTATTTATTATTCTCGTTACGGCACAACATGGCCACTTACTTTTTGAGCCCGCTTTGGGTCTTGTAAACTGAGCCGTTTGTGTCATGATTTAAAATAATGAGCCACACGATAGGGTTAGCTAGCAGAGTAGGGGTTCCGAACGAAATATTATTTTTCTTCTGAATAGGATTTTATTTCTGAAATTGTATGTAATATTAGCCGCTGTCTACGGAAATATATTTTATTTATTTGACGACGAATCAAGTATCGTTTCTGTTCTCACACTTGAATAACTAAGTCCGTTTTTGTTGAATTTTTGATAAACTACAAATGTTTTCCTGCCTCTTCTCGGAAAATCCAATAAACCTATGAAATATATTTAAAAGAGTCAATAATATTTATTTTCCTGTTACTTGACAATCTTCGCAAACTCAGAATATGTATCTCCATAATGAAGCAGTATTATTTCACAAGAACAGTTGTTGGATTTCCCACGTATTACGAAAATGATGTACCCACGTAAGTACATAGATAATATTAAATCTATCGATGATATTGTTCAAATATTTGGTATTGGGTATTACATTCTCGCGGAGCGTCAGATCAAAGACGATACAATATGAGAGTACGGTGCGGTAATGGCAATGTTTGCGATTCTCATCCGCGGCGACCCACTTTCTGACGAATCTACTGGTTTTGGGATGAAGGGATTCTCTTTTGTACCTAAACGGTGATGCCATTGTTTTGAAGAATATAATCAGTACGTTATATTTGAGAATATCTTAGAAATATGTCGATCTGCATTTCAATATGTTGATTTTGCATCGGGACCTGGAGGCGTGTTGTAACAGGTATCGGAAAAGAGTATCAGTATTGTTTCAATTTCAAACCTTGTCAATTTTTGTAAAAAATTAATACAAAAAAAGAAGGTTCTTAACCAATTATTTCATCAACTAATATACTGATGTAGGTACCTACTCAAACATAAACTCTTCAAATAGGTTTTATTTTGTTGAGTAGGTACCCGTCTGTACGAATCCTGCCGGGACTCGCTTCATACAATTTTACCCAAATTCAATCAAATCAAATTGCCTAACGAGACGGATCGTTGAGTAATATTTTCAATTCCTGCTTGAAAGGTAGATAACCTTATTTGATTCTTCATTATAATTTAAAAGCAGGAAATGTTTAAGAATTAACTTTTAAATTCATTATGAATGAAATGAGAATAATAGAACGTTTAAAAAAAGAAAGACCCTCTATAGTCAATAAACATAAGTTTAATAACAGCTAATGAATAAACCCTTTCATTTAAATATCTTTTAGTCAAATTAAATCAAAGCCAACAATAATTACCATATCCAAACGAAACAAAAACCTAATAAAGTCGCTCTCTTTCACATGAAACAAATGGCTTCCCCGAACTGCGCATTACCGACGATCCTACGACATTATTCAGGGAGGATAACAAGATCCATTATAAGTGTACCACAAGCCCACAACTTTCCCAACTCGCTCGCTGCATTGTAATTTTCCATATATAAAGGTAATTGACGAGCTCCAAATAGGATGGAAAGACAAAAAAGTATTTTAAGTATGGCGTCTTCCGTACGTTTTGTTTGCCAACATTTTGTGCTTCGGCGTTTTCCTCATACGCTTATCCTGCATAAGACGATGTTTTATTGGTAGCTGAATTTTCTTGAGGTATTTTAGGAAACGTTATCTGTTTGTCGGAAACTACGGCGGTTTTAGAATAAGGACCTAGTTGATTATTTTGTTGAGTATGATCGCGGAGGGCAATATTCCATAAAATATATTAAGGTCAATTTGTTTTAGAATTTCTACTGTTACTGTAACATTGGCGCATTGCTACAACACTAATTTTATTAGTGTTCCATGCCATAATAATAACCTTTAAAGGCGCAATTAAATAAAAATAAACTGTCTACGAAGATAAAAGTGAACTTAATAGCGCCAATTATGCCACTATTACGATATTTAAACAGAAAAGTCATCTCCAAGTTATCGTTTATATTTTTTTGCTGAGCCGCCCACGTGTGCTCCATTTCACTTTACTTTGACATTTCATATTTTTTGCGAAACCCAAAACTTTATCCATAATGGTAGACGACGATGTCCCGTACTCCAAATAACGTACAAAAAGCAGACTACGTGGGAGTTTCGGCATCCATATTAGAAAGAACTCAAGTTTTAAGCGATCTTTAATGTTACCTAATGCACGAAACAGTATTACATCTATAATCTTGTTTCTGATCTTGAAAATAAATAAAAGGTTTTACATAAAGTAAGCGCTCAAGTAAAATATATTGGAGGGTGAAACGCAAAGGAGTTTTATAACATCAAGTCTACTTGAGTTAAAGATCAGTACCTTAAGTGTTCTTAAAAGTTACGATAAGTAAATACAAAAGCAATCAAAAACAAGCAATCAAAAAAAGTAGTCAAAAACCCGAGAGTCCCTATTGAATTAAGGGGTATCACGATATCCAATAACTGGGTTGTGGAGGTCAGTGAGGCAGTCGCTCGATATAAAGTGCTAGCATTCAACTGCATCTGGTTAGACTAGATGTGGGCCCGATATAGTTGGGAAAGGGTTAAGCAGATATTAAAACTGTGAAGTGAAAATGCACCCAAATATTTTTTTTTTAACGAAAATTTAAAAATTGTCACCTAGATTAACATGAAACTCAGTGCTAACTGCCGGCAAAACCTCGTAGACATAATTTAACAAAATGTTGGATTTAATTCAACTAAAGGCTGCGGATCCCAATTTACTGCTCCGACTAACACGCAGGATTTTTGTTACGGCTTAACGAAGCTTTTATTGAAGGCCGGAAGAATTAGTCCGATGATTTAAGGGGCACTTGCAATGTGGGCATGTTTTATCACTTATTTTTGAACCTCATATGATTCAAGTATCGTCCACAGGAGTGCATAAAATTAGTGCATAAGAGTGATTGAGCTGGATTGATCGGACTCTTGACAATGACAATGTAGGTTTTGTACCAAATATTCTATGTATTTGGGCAGTTACGCCAATTTTTATTGATTTAGCTATTTCTGCTACGAATTATAAAATAAACCGTTTTATCCTTTGACCACAATATTACAAATGGAATAAAAATGTACGATGTTTTATATAAATTCAAGTACGCTGTTTTACCTTTAACATTCTTCCACGTTTTAACTTTTCAACAAGTGCGGTTACGGACAAAATAAAACACGAAATAATTGTAACGAATAAGTAAATTTATTTTGTACTAGCTTCTGCCCGCGACTTCGTACGCGGATCCTGTTGCTTATGCCAGCGACAACGGGGTCGTCAAAATCGAAGATCTGAAACGTCTGATTCAGAATTCTAAGGCCCGGGGACGGGAAAACAACGGGATGAGCGAGACGATTGGAGTCGTTCCAGATCTTTCATTTTTGTATGTCAACAGGAAATGCCCATCAGACTAAACAACTTTTGCTAATTCCTTAATATGTTATAGTGTAGCCGGGCTCTTGGAGTTCCACATCAGCTGTTCCAGATCTTTAAATTTTATACGACAACAGAGAGTGCTCATCAGGCTGAACAACTCTCAGTATAGCTGGGCTCTTGGAGTTCCACATCAGGTGTTCCAGATCTTCAAATTTTAAACGACAACAGAGAGTGCTTATCAGGCTGAACAACTCTTGCTAAGACGTCATTCCTATATATGTTATAGTGTAGCTGGGCTCTTGGAGTTCCACGTCAGCTGTTCCAGATCTTCAAATTTTATACGACAACAGAGAGTGCTCATCACGCTGAACAACTCTTGCTAAGACGTCATTCCTATATATGTTATAGTGTAGCTGGGCTCTTAGAGTTCCACATCAGCTGTTCCAGATCTTCAAATTTTATACGAAAACAGAGAGTGCTCGTCAGGCTGAACAACTCTTGCTAAGACGTCATTCCTATATATGTTATAGTGTAGCTGGGCTCTTGGAGTTCCACATCAGCTGTTCCAGATCTTCAAATTTTATACGACAACAGAGAGTGCTTATCAGGCTGAACAACTCTTGCTAAGACGTCATTCCTATATATGTTATAGTGTAGCTGGGCTCTTGGAGTTCCACGTCAGCTGTTCCAGATCTTCAAATTTTATACGACAACAGAGAGTGCTCATCACGCTGAACAACTCTTGCTAAGACGTCATTCCTATATATGTTATAGTGTAGCTGGGCTCTTAGAGTTCCACATCAGCTGTTCCAGATCTTCAAATTTTATACGAAAACAGAGAGTGCTCGTCAGGCTGAACAACTCTTGCTAAGACGTCATTCCTATATATGTTATAGTGTAGCTGGGCTCTTGGAGTTCCACATCAGCTGTTCCAGATCTTCAAATTTTAAACGACAACAGAGAGTGCTTATCAGGCTGAACAACTCTTGCTAAGACGTCATTCCTATATATGTTATAGTGTAGCTGGGCTCTTGGAGTTCCACGTCAGCTGTTCCAGATCTTCAAATTTTATACGACAACAGAGAGTGCTCATCAGGCTGAATAACTCTTACTAAGACGTCATCCCTATAAATGTTATAGTGTAGCTGGGCTCTTGGAGTTCCACATCAGGTGTTCCAGATCTTCAAATTTATTCTCTTACCAGAAAATGCTTATCACGCGAAACAATTTTCGCTATTGTACCATTTTTGTATCTCTTATAGTTTAGCTGGTCTGTTGCGGTTCTGCATCAGATGTTCAAGTTTCCAAGATAAGTTATAGCCTATATGTTGCCCAGACTTAATACCTACACAACAAAAAAAAAATTATTCAAATCCGTCAAGTAGTTCCGAAGATTAGCGTGTACAAACAAACAGACAAACAGACAAACAGACAAACAGACACACAGACAAACAGACAAACAGACAGAATTTTTTTTTTTGTTTCGTGCTCTATTACTGTTTCTAAACCCCCCTCAATTTTTTTTTTTTTAATATAGTCAATGTACAGACACAGTTTTTTTACTGTTTTATTATATGTATAGATATAGATATAGATTAAAGATATTATATGAACAATATGTAGTGTTAAACATATCCGGTTTGCGACAAGGGGGATTTATTTCATTTAATTCAACAACACGAACATGTAAATTTTGTATATGATATTACAAAAGCCTCCGTTAATTCTGAATCTGGAAATATTAATACGTTCCAAGAGCGCACATTAAACAGGATCCGTTCAATGGCCGTCCGATGCTCGTCCAGAGGTGCGGAAAATAAATTATTGGTTCGTAAAATTCATCAAAATTCAATTTCATCCATTAAGTGCTGCAGGGAAATATAAAGTTTTAATTTTGGTATTGCAAACCTTTACACAATTTTTATAAAAATGTGCCTGTTATGGAAGGTAGGTTCCTCTCTCGAAGGAATTTATTCAAAAGTGGACCTAATATGTAATTGCATTACCATTGATCAATCGCTTATATTATGTGCCTCATCAGTATTCAGATTGGATGGATGACGAGGACGTATGTGAGGGTCGATCTATCACAGTCAGTGGAAGTGATAACATCACGAGGGTGCGAGCGTGAGTGAAGGTCGACTTGTTCCATTCTTGCCTTGAACTCGTGACCCAGCAAGAAGCAAGGTTTTATTGAATCAGCGCGCAGCGACGATAAAAGTGCCTATTAAAAGTGAAGGCCCATATGTCAGCGTTTTTTTCTCACTAATACTAATGTTCTAGTAAAGGAAGAATAAACTGGTCCTTGCTAAGCAATCATGATTATGATAGAAGCTTGAAAATATCGCATCGCATCTGTTGGTGTGTTTTGTAATAATGTCAGAGTTTGCTGCAAGGCTATTTATAGACAGGAGCCACAAAAATTCTAAGTCAGCTACTTTACTGCTCATAATTGAAAAATAAAACACCATTATTTGTGCAAAAAAGCTTCCTCAATGTTATAGCAATTTATTGTGGAGCGTCGAGAAGGTCTCGGAGATTTGTGTGACTTTTAATTTATTTTTAATTGGCTCGGAGGCACGCGTCGCTGCCTCGCTGCCCACCCCTGCACTCCCACAGTTTATCTGCACAATTGCCCTACCATTCTAACATCTTCGTATATTAATAGCTTTTGGCTTTATTTGCTCTCTTCCCCTTCAATTTCCTGAAACGTTTCGGTCTGGTACTTAAACTGTGACGCAATTGTTTTTTGAGGTTGCAGCAATATACCCACCATCCCTGATATTTCTATTGTGAGAGCTCTTTTAATGGAATTATTCTAAGCTCTTTAGAATTTCTACTGGCAACCCCTCCCAAGGGTGACTAAGCAGAAAAAATATTTTTACATTTTTTAGGTTGAGTTCCCTTTATTTCCCGCTTGGGTTCCTGACAATGGTTTTGTGTTCGATACCCTAATGATGCCGCAAATATTTTTAATTTAAGGGAAATACCGTGATTTTACGTCGCTGGTATTTTAATAAAGAATATCTTAACAATATTACATTTTTCAAATATTTTCTCGTAATTATCGTGACATCAGCCCGTGCCTCGGCGAGCACGTAAATCAGTTGGTCCCGGCTGTCATTCGTAGATCTTTGACAGTCGTTACGGGTAGTCAGAAGCCCGGAAGTGGAAGTCAGATAGGCATTCGCTCGCGTATTCAGCTGCATCCTGTTAGACTGGAAGCCGACCCTAACATAGTTGGGAAAAGGCAGATGATGATAGTAGGTACCGCCATTTCAAAACTAGGTAAAGTGGTTTATATATACCTTATTTAATACTATCTTGAAGTGTACAACAGAGGAATATTTTTCTTATTTAGAGATACATCATCTGCTCAAATAAAGGAGCAAGGTCTCGCCTATTTTGACGCTATCTACATAATTTTGCTTCGCATACATCCAAAAAGAGAAACATGAGAGAAGCAACAATGTTTACGTTCATCTTTTGAACGTCAGGTGTGACGTCTGGGAAATGCCACAATTTGTAGGGAAATTATTATTGCTATTGTATAATGTATACCAAAACATATGCATGTACTGTATCTAGTGATCACAAGGCTGCAGATCTTGAAATCAGTATTTATTGGGATCGGGGTCGTACCTACGGACTTTGTTCCCTAAACTCGTTAATAATCGTACTCTCCTAACCGAATTTCGGTCATCGCGTCCAATCTGGATCATAATGGAGACTAGCCAAGTACGCAGGAGATGTTATAGTGCACAAGTTGTTATAGTCGCAATATGACGGTAACCGACACGACTGGGGAGAAATCAGATGCAGGACCAACGGCAATACGTGCTTTCCGAGGCACGGGGGTGTCCTACCACCAGCTTCCAAACTCCGGGCTGCTATTAAAAAATGGGAAACGAACTCAGGACCCCAGCCCGCTTACAACCACGAGACCAAAAGGGACACAATTAGTCAGTTCACTCATTAAGGAAATGATCGATGTTGATTCTGTTACTATTAAGAATGATATGTATCACTCGCGCGTATAGACGAGTGACGTACCGTGTGTCTGCGCGTGACGTATCACCTCGTAAGTGGTCTAGTTGGTCCAGGTAGTTTGTCATATCACTACCGCAACAGTGTACGACGAAAATATTCAGTGTTCGTTTTCCTTTGCCTATTTTATTACTAGCTAAACCGCGCGGTTTTACTCGTGTTGAGTACGTACGTACGTACGTTACGTATTTAGGTAATGCTCCATTTCCATAGGTCGTAGCGTGATGTTATATAGCTTATAACTTTCCTTTATGAACGGTCTATATAACGCACGGTTTTTTAAATCATACCAGTACTTCCTGAGATTAGAGCGGTATATAATATTAGTATAGGTTTCTCTTAAATTCGATTTTTGCAAGATAGTGGTGCCGTGTCTTCAGTTCCCAAGAACAGCAAAGTGCTATCGAGTCCGATGACCAATCCTATCTTTAACACCACCCAAGGGAAATGGCGCGATGGTGTACCCGCCGTCTGGACCACACAGATACGTATTAAATTTAAGTTAAGTGGCAGTGAACGGAGTTCAGTTCGTCTTTATGTAGCAGTAACAGTAATGTGCTGGCAACACTGTTGCTTACGGCTGCACGTCAAACTTTACAACTTGCACACTTTATGAACTAGAGTTAGTACCTTATTAAGATATGATAGGTACAGGTTATGGGGGACGCTTTAACGAGACGACACTTCCGGGTTCATCTGTGTGTGAGTTCGTTTGTTTGTGCAATCCGTCGAAGATGAAAGAATGAGAGTTGTGATTTTATATGCTGACAATTTAAGTCGAGAGAATCTTTTTTATTATATTAAATTAAATTCAGAATCTCAAAACATAAAATACATCATGAATCTGTAATTAACAAAGTAGGTATCTGTAAATAATAGTGAAAGGTGCCTGTACTAGGATAATCCTGTATCACAGGGTACAGGAGCTTCAACAATATGCTTTAACTTGTACGACAGAACTTTTTTCTTTTGTTTAATATCTAACATTACGATATAATGGCAAAACGCTGAATAATTTAATGTTTCCTGGAATATATAAACATTATTATCTAGATATAAAATCTAAAAATAACAATATTGTAAAATACAAACTAAAACACAATTTATTTTGCAATGGAGCCATCCGGATCGCTCCCCTGTTTATTTCCGAGGCCAACCGCAAGTGACCGCAATCCGATTTCCTGCACTTTTACGTTTTCTGCTCTCTGTTCAAAGGGCGAAGCTTGAAGCTCTTTACGTGTTTTGTATTTATATCAAACATTTCAAATAAGATATCAGGAAATAAAATCACAGAAGGTTGTAAAATGTTTCATCAACATGAAGTTCTTACAATGTTCCTATAAAAGTATTGCTTTACATGTTGCTTGAGTAGCACTTATCCCGTCTTTGTAACAAATCGAACAGAATTTGTATCCGGGGGCGAAGGATCACCAAACGAATACCTACCTAACTATGATTAACTTTGACTCTATTGTTATAATCTACACGTTTATATTTATTGCTACAAAAGTGAAAGAAAAACATAAATAGGTAAGTACATACATCTATTTTTAGTTAATTTACTTTTTAGTCAATAACAAAAAGATACAAACAATAAAATAAAGCCAACAATACAACAGTATCTAAATACACTAACGGATTAAGTCTATTTCGGAATGCCTTTTAGAGCAGATCATTATTTATCAAATTCACCATTTAAATAATCCAGTTTCCAAATAACACAGGTATTGGAAATCCATTTATTATTCATATTCCTTTCAATACATCTGCTCTCTTAGTTTAGTATTCCGCTGGAGGGTGAAAGATTTCGCAGACTCAGATTCAGGTGAAGTAGGTAAGTATGTCAGCTGAATTGATGTTTTGCTGAGGGGCTATTCCTGTATTTTTATGAACGTTCGCATTCTGATCTCAGTTTCAATCTGTTAAAACACTATTTATTTTGGCAAAGATTGTTGCTGAGATGTGATCATGCGACTGAATATTTGTAATTACGAAAATTAGTCTCGCAGAAATACCTGTTGCGCCCAAAAATGTTATTTAATTTGAAAGTTTTATTCGTGTCAAAGGTTTTATATTAAATACGCTAGTCATATTAAAATAAACCAAAATACTTTACGATAATCGCATTTCCAGTTCCTAAATTGAACATTTTTAAGAACGTCAATGCGCAGCTTTTGAATGCATGAGTAGACATTGCAACAGGATCTACTATTAACACTTGAATGACGGAAGACAGCTCGTACGTCCTATTTTTATAAAACAGTATCTAATACCGAATTTAATGTTGCCTGGTTAACACACTTATAATTATCACGCTTTTATGAATAGGTATAATGTGGAACGAGAGGATTTACTTAAGCCGTAGACTAGAGATGCATAGGAACATTAGCACAACAGGAACAGAATTAAGTTCTATTTACTTTCTGCAAATCCCTGCTAAAAACACTTTGACGCAAAATTTTGTACAAATTTTACATTCATAGTAGCAAGCAACTAGCTTATTTTGAACAACCATAATCCTCTTCCCCGTCAACTCAGAACTCTCGAACAAGCCAAACATTTAAAGTCTTTTCAGCTTATTTAATGAAATTGCAAATTTTCCGTACAGTGGCGTCGAAAGCGATTACCCGTCGGTGTAAGCGCGGCTCATCAGATTTGCGGCCGCCATTTGCATAAATGCATCGTTGTACAACTACGACGGGGTCGAGCGCGGCTCCTGACTTATGATGTACTGTCGAATGGGAACTTGCTCGAGAGTTATTGTCTTAGTGGAGCGGAAGGGGTTTGCTGAGCAGGTAATAAGTTTAAATATCGTGAGTTTGTTCTTAATGCTCCTCTAGTCCTTTCCTTACAAACAGGATAACAATTTATTTTTTCATATACAGAAAATGCTGAATAAAATAAAATTGTTAAAAATTTTTCTTCTGAATCCTTTATTAATTTTCCTACTTCAGACTTACTTCAAACAATATTTTATGTGTTATTTTGTAATTTACGAAAAACTAAATCGAATTTGAAATTCTGGCCGTAACATATTGATGATAGACGACTAAATATCTATAATATTAAACAGCTTTCTATTTACTTGAACATGCGAACGTTAGAGTATTTCCAAGTTCGTACGTCCGTTACAAATACTTCAGCAAACAACAGCGACATGAGTTCAGTTCAGTTTGTTGTTGTGATTGTCTGGCGTGTTAATTAGGACAGAACTGTTCGCGCGGAGCGAGCCCCTGCTCAGTATAGAGGCAAGGTGTCGCGGCTATGAGCCAACTTGGCGGAGTTGAGGCATTGTTGTCAACTTGTTTGACTAATACTATCGTTGATTTGTTTTCGTGGCGGAATGATTATTCAAAGTTGTGTGTTATGCTTTGAATTTAAAAGTTATCAGAATAGGTTGAAGAAGTGAATTCCAAGGAGAAGGTTGCTATTATTAGCCTCTACTGTCCCACTGCTGGGCAAAGGCCCCCCTCCATTTTTTCCATCCTTCACCACTTTAGGCTACGTGTTGTCAATTCTCAAGGAAGCCGACCATGTCGTCCGCCAGCTTCTTGGTGGTAGAGTTGTTATTACCTAATCTATATAACAAATCTGATAAAGTGTAAGCAAAGTAGGCACCTGGACGTAGTACCTACATTGTAATACATATTAGTTGTAAAAACCCTCATAAATCGCAACTACAAAGGAGAAAAAAGCTCAGGTCATTAGCAGTGTCTCACTCACGCAATCAAATCACGTCAAATAATCCAAAAGAAACTTTGTGTCCGTTCGAAAACTTTGTCTTCAAGTTGTTTATTTGTGAGAATTATTGAAGACATACTCCACTAGCCTAAGAAGCAACTTCGTTTTATTACTTCCTACAAACTTGACGTATAAAACATCAAGCGCTTGTGATAACAAAGACACCATTCGTCTAACATTACAAGTATTTGTTTGCATTCTTGTTGATTTTGGAATGTAAAAAATAGTCTGTCAGTTGTTTGTTTCCCTGGAACAAGAAAGTGGGTCGCTGTGCTCGTAAAGTCGGGTAGAAAGCTTTTACTTCTGCACTATTGCAATATTTAAATCATATTGTAGAGGCTTTGCTCAGTGCTCAGAGGGAAGCCCGTATATCAAGTACTGTATATGTACCGCATTGTATCCCTAACCCGATAAGCACAATCTTCGATCTTTAATAAAAAATGTTACAAAGGAAAAATATGAAGAGGAAAACGGAAAGCTTCGGCTGCATCAAAGGAATGAAAACAGGTTTTACGGAAAGAGGCGAAATAAGAAATGATCGACGTCGCATGACGCACAATATTAACATTTTACACGGTAGGACCGGATTTATGTGTGTACTGAACACACCATTAGGCTCACATATTATCTGAAACTAACTTGGAAGGAGTTACTCTGACTTAGCTTCACAAGCTTTCTTTAGCGTTATCCGTTTTTAATTGAAACTCTTCGAATAAATTCGATTCATTCATTGTACAGTTTCCGACAACTTACAGAACAAATTAAAAGATGATTGCTTTACGGCTGATTATCTACGCAAAAGAAAATGGACCTTCTTGAAATGGATTAAGAGCTATATTTGTTATTTTTATTTTTGCCTTTGTGCTGACCTTAATAGTGAAGTTTTTGTGCGGAGGGTCCGTGAGCGAATATGATGACCGGTTGCCACCTGAATGTGCCAACACGCCTTCTCCTTGTTCAAGTTTTTAGAGTATCTTATAGAATTGTAATGGTACTTATAACAGCTTTACATCGAAGTATGTTATAAAAAGGAGGAGCTGAATACGAGGTACCTACCACACGAATGCGAAAGTAATCGGATCGGAGTCGTGTGAGAATGCAAACGAAAAGGTAGGTGTTGACTGGCAGGCTGGACAAAAGGTATTATCTGCGGTGCATCTAAAATGTCTTCCATTATTTACTTGGAACTGTGCCAGAACCTAAGTAGGCTTGACCTGTATCAGATAAGACCGAAGACCACCGCTATTGTGTTGTTCAAATGAATACTTACCTGTGTCTAGGAAGACTTGAATAGTGAATCATTTCATAAATCGTTCAAAAATAAAACCCTGCTCGTCTGTGCATACCTTTTGAACTTAGAACAGAACCGACTGGCGAAACACAGCATTATCCGCAGTACACGGACTTAACATCCGGATTTAGACAATAATCCGTGCAAAACAAGGGCTGGAACGCAACAATCTTTTCTGGCGTTACCTTGAATAATTCGCAGCAACGAGGAATTAAATTATCTGTCGCTATTAAAGATTCAGAGGCTGTGATGAAGAGTAGCATAAACTGGTGAAGTTAAAAATGTATGCGATATTGTGAGATTTCTGTACAGAACGCAAGTTTCGTGGAGCGTTTTTCATCATATTATTCTTATGAAAGTCTGTTACTTCACTTGTAGTCTGAATTTTAAAATAGTTTAGAGATTGGTTACTTCTGCAGGATTTATGTTTGTGGTACTTCTAGCAGAGATAAGTATTATTTTTAGGGTCAATGATAAATGTGCGGAGTACTTACTTACAGAAAAATGTTTGATGAATGTCTTTAATTCCAGCATTTAATTTTATCACATTTTCTTTTCAGTAATAGCATAATTTTAAAATCAACAGCGACAGTATTTTAGGAAGTCACAAAAGTCTGCCAGTGCTCAACTCGGGGGAAAATACGATCCATAAAATAAAACCCAAATTAAAGTCATTTTTAACTTCACAGAAAGAAAATTATTACGAAATAAAAATGGAAGCTTAAATAAAACGTTTATGATTACAGCCAGGCTTAGTATGGATCATGATGTACCTACCTAGTGAACGTACAGTCTACAGCATGGTGATTATTTAACTAAGACAGAGGTTTACTTCGTACCAATAAGGTGGTGGGTATAGGTAGTAGTATACCTGCGACGGTATAACGTTATAATACTTTACAAATTCTTTGCAATGCTAATTTTTTTAGTGCACTGCTCTCGTGAATATTAAAGTCGCAGAATAGTGATGGTACAAACTTTACTAGAATAGAGTTTCTAGTATAGTTAGTCTTTGTAATATTTTTATAAACTTCGTAACCAGTGAAGTCCATGTGTTTAGCTATACCATTTTCTTTGTTATTTTTAGTTTATAAAGAGTCGAGTTTTTGTTTTGTGTTATTATTTTTGAGGAAATTTGATTAAAATATGAGAATATAAAATGCGTGGGTACCTATGTAGGATATTTAATTTATTGTGCTATTCAATCGTTCATACTATTTTATAAGGATAACCTAAGGTAGATTATTCTTCTGAAAGAGTATGAAATATGTTCCCCCCTTCAGTGAGTTATGTAGTCCCAGGACGCGGACGCTGGTACCTAATGTACCTACAATGAGTTTGGGATACAGACTTTTTCAGATATGGATAGCAGCAGAGAACTTACCTTACAAATATCTGGGTACTACCGCTGGGTACCTCTGCTGTAAGTTAGATCTCTTTTTATTCCAGTCAAGTCTGTCTGAATAAGGAATATGGATTAACTCAGTCTAGCAAAAATGTCAGCTGAATATTTGGTAATATTATTTGGTTGTAGTGTTGGAGTGTAGGTCAACAGTCAAGTTTTAACGAGCGTCGCTCAGCCCCGGTTTAACGACAGGTCAGCAGTTTGGGATCAAATACTTAGTGTTCGTGTAATGATCGTGTACCTACCTACTTTTATTGTTTCGACGATATTGTGAGAGCTTAATGTTGTGAATTCATGTACTTAGTTTTTATGTTGTCGTGTTGTTTTGTTGAAGTTGCAATCGTGACCACATGCTGAGGTTTCGAGTTCTATTACCGAAATAAAAAAAAAAAGAATATTTAAACGAACTTACACTTAAATTTTCATAAAAGATTTACAAAGGCTAGAAAATTGGATAGGTAATAATGTTTTTTGATCACTCATAACGATATATCCGGACCTTGGCGCATAGCCAAGTAGTGCAGGACCTACTCTGTGTGTCTGTGTAGATATAGGTATTAACCTTTGTTCTTTCTGCTGACTAATATTGTTTCAATATATTCAGGACTCGAATTAAACTCAATAATCGTGTACAAGTAACTTGTTGCTCATAATACGTGTTTCTACCGCAGTTGAACATTTCCCGTAGCCGATAGCAGTTTATCTCTTTTGGGCACAAACTTCGCTAAGTAAGTTCAAACTTATGATACCTACAATCAGTCCTCGAAATTTTGCCAAGCTCTACACAAACCTCAAACTTAATCCTTGGATCAAAGAGTTTAAAATCGAATAGAGAGTTCTGACTCAATATTTTGAAATTTCTATAGGGACATCGATGAAATAAAAGGCAAGCCGAGCCGGGTTGTGTTAATGCCTCCGTGATTGATCGTCGCCAAACATAACGCTTTACGAATTTATTGGTGGCACAAAGGATGCTCGCGTGCGCCGGCCTTGTTTGACACACTGCGTTCTGTATTCAAATATAAACTGGATCTAAAATTGGGTTTCACGTGAGACTCAAAAATGGAAGCATGAACGCGTTCAACGAAACCACCTATATACCTACGTGTAATAAATCTACAATATTATAATGAACATAACAGAAACGATAACTGATATTGGTAAGCCAGATTTAATTCGTAACGAAATTAATAATACTAAATTGAATAGAAATCAAATTGCCCTGATAATGATATTGAATTCGTTCTACATTTCCCCAGGAAGTGAGATCAAAGGGGTGCGAAGAATCGCTCTAAACGGGTACGGCACCGGGGACGTCAATCGTTGACATTTGATAGCGCGCCGCCGTCAGATGCGGACGTTATTTGAAGCCACCGTCAAACGTGAATTCTTTGATATTTATCTTTTCCGCCGATCGTTCTATATCGACGTTGTTTTTGGAATATTTGAATATAGATCAGTATTTGGAGGTTTGTGAAAAGTCTAGCAAAATTTTCTTTGTAAACATTCCCTCTTTCTGAGACGTTGCAGAAATCTCAAATAAATCAAATAAGTCTTCATTCAAAAGACGAAAGACGATTAACAAAAGGTATTTATATGGCAGAGGTGAGTGGCAACGCAGGGAGGGGTCGCCCTAGGAAGACCTACACTGACCTTATTGGTGAGGTTCTTCAGAAAGGTCAGGTGCGGAGTACTCGTAACCGGCGTGCTTGTATGACGAGATGTATGAACGTAGATGAGGCGAAAGGAGTATGTAAGGATCGTAGCAGGTGGCGTTCTGTGGTTTCTGCCTACCCCCATGGGAAAAAGGCGTGAGTTTATGTATGTATGTGTATGTGTCTTCATTCAGACTAACCTGTGCTAGCAACAGTCTCGACAGCAACCTCCACTCCGCTCGTGGGAGCAAACAGTCGGCAAACAGTTAACAGACCATGATTTAATCCCTACGTTTACCTTTTGCCCGAACTTGTTCATATTTTTACCAACAATTTCACGCATCATAAGGCTCCAGATTTTGTAAGGGACATTGAAAAACGCGGACGAGTTTGTTTAGCTAGGAAAGTGAACAAACATTGGCTCGATGAAAGAATAATGTTTGAGCCAAGGGTCTCTGCGTCAATATTTGAGGGACATTATATAGGACGAGACTCTTCACCGGCGGCTCTCTTAGTCAACATTGTGTTTTCTAGTTTTATGACTTTCTTTTAAATCTTTCGCACATGTGTGTTGACAAACATTTGTTACACGTGTTTATTTTGTAAAAATATAACATTATAATACTTACTTCTAAAGACAATATGTACTAGTTTGAATTTTCGTATTGATTCACTGATGAAGACAATTAAAAGAAACGTTTCACACACTACAAACTTCTCCTACCTGTAGCAAATAAATATTTGGTCCGTGCCGGCATTGAACCTACAATACGCAGTGCAGCAGCAAATCGGTCATCCACTACACCAACCGTGGCGTCAAATATAAAAAAACCGTATACACATAAGTATCTTGGTTTTCAGTTTTCTTATATAGGAAACTCTAACTGAGCAAGAGAACGAAGGATCTAACGGTAGTTCGACAACGTGGTCCGGTATAACTACATGAAAATACATGGTTTAAAACCTGCCATTTCCACTATGCAGTTATCTACATGGTGGAAATGGCAGGTTTTAAAGTATACTTGCATAAAATTAGCCCGGACATTACATAATGAGTTTAAAGTAACTATACCTAATGACGATAATTTCCCCGGAGGTTTCCAGACATAATCGAGTGTAGCTCATAGTGATGTATAGTAGGCTCCTTACCTGCTATTGTACTGTACTCTGCCACTAAATAGGATGGAGCATAAGGTTGGCTCCGTGCAAACAACGAAACCGCACGGACATGAGACTCGCAAGCGCACTCGCAACTGGCTTCGTTTGAGATCGATTGACCATGCAGTGTGTATGTGTGAGTCAAAGTCGGCCCTCTGGGAGCCTACCCCCATCTCTTATAACAGTATTATTTTAATACTAGCTTTTGCCCGCGACTTCGTCCGCGTATATGTCGGTTATCGCGAACGCAGACGAAGTCGAAGTCGAATAAAAAGTAGCCTATGTCCTTTGTTGGGGTTCACACTTACCCTGTACCAAATTTCACACAAATCGGTTCAGTAGTTTAGGCGTGAAGAAAAGACAGACAGACAGACAGACAGAAAGACAGACAGACAGAGTTACTTTCGCATTTATAATATTAGTTAGGATTACTTTGCCTTGCGCACTGTTAGATTTTGAAAGCTTGGCTCAGTGCTGAGTGCAGTGCTTGAAAATCCAACAACAGAAATTACAAAGTAATATAAAAATGGTATTGTTGTAAGAGACGGCGGTAGGCTCTCGGTGTTCTCTCTGTTCTGTGGCTCTGCGGAGGTATCCTTTGCCGGAACAATTGGCTACATAACACGCCTCCAGGGGAATCATACGTTTACCGACTATTATTAATGAATGGGCCTCGTCTCATGTTTACTTCACAAAGATACCTAGCGGAGCTTTATTAAGTGTGTTCTGAGCCATGCAAAGTGAAGCAAAACACGAAGCTAAACATGCTAATTGGGTAACTCTTTATACAGATATCAATTGGGCTTTAACTTTAGAGGTTTTCTCTAATAATCGTGATATCGACAGATTACAATTTGAGTCAACGACTGAAAATATTAATAAACCAAACAAGTAAATAACCGATATCCACATTACGTTATGCGATACCTTCATATTCTTTTTACCTTTTTATCGTCTTAACGTCTCTCTCGAGCTCTATTTAAATAAATTATTAATATGAAGGTTTCATTTGTTTTATATTTAGGGTTTAGGATGTGAGGATTGGAAGGGAGAAACGGAGGGTTTTGCCCTGCAAGGGGACATTAATGAATTTATGAATTCAGCATTTATTTATTTTATTTATTCCATAATTTACAACAGATTACATAATCGAACGAAGTACACACATCAAAAGTGTCTAGGGATCAACATCCCTAACAAATGTTAGGGATGTTGATCCCTAGACACTTTTGATGTGTATAATAAAAGTTTTGTGTAAAGTTATGAAAGAAAGAAAAAATATAATTTTGTTCATTTTACTGGATTAGATACGTTTTGGGCTCTGCCGCAATCTTTAAGATTACGTGTAAACATTATTTTATCTAGAGCTTTGAACTTTTGATATTCTTTAGTATGGCCTATTTGTCTAGACGTCTATCCGTATATGGATCAACTCATTCTATTTTATTATTTGCGTGCGTTCTATTTATTATTCATTAATACTACCATTGATGTTCATAAACGTGCCACGTCTACAAGCGCGCACGGCATGCATATCGTCTGCGGGAGCTCGTTATTAAAAACTCCTCGCATTCAGAGCAGTCCGCGCGGGCACATGGGGCGGCGCGGCTATGGTAATGTTGGGCGGCTTATGTCACCTCTAATGTGTTTGGGGTATTTACTATTATGTCATATTTATGACTGTGTAGGTATTGTTGCTTTGAGCTTCCTCGGGGGTCAGTATTTTTTCCAAAATACTGACTTTGAAATGCAAACAATACCAGCCTTCTACATAGAATCACTACAGGCAATTTTATAGAATCAGATTTTTATCGCTTGTTCTCTTTTCATACAGTAATTTCATTTGATTGCATTTTAACTCCAATCAGAATTAGATATGTATCGGTACCGGGCTGAATGCAGCTATTGTTACTTACTGGCCAACTTGATAGAATCACAAGCTCTATTTAGGTCGCCCACAGGAACACGGTTGACCCAAGCCCGCCCGGAACCGCACGGCAATTTAAAATTCTACACGTTTTGCTGACTGTGACGTCAGGCGATATTGCAAGTTCAAGAAGTAAGGAACATTCATAAGAGTGCTGAAGTGAAATTCAGTTTTAAAAATGTTCACACAATCTTTTGAAAGTAGCACGAGTTATACGGACAAAATCTAAAACCACGTCCATTTTCTACATTCATAGCTGTGTATGAAACCAAACAATATTTCACGTTTCAGCACAAAGAACACGCTTAAAATGCGATTAAATTCTGTAAAACTCCAACATTTTAATTATTCTTTGTTAGACATATGAACGTACAATATTAAAACAGCTCGGAACAAAACACGGCGCGAATGTCTGTGTAATAATGTTCGAGTAAGCTCTTTTATGACACTAAATTCCTATCCTCATTATGTCATATATCAGCGTGATGCATGGCCGGCGAAATATCACTATCCTGGAACTAATGACCCGCCACGTAACACGTTCAACCCGTTCCAACTTTACGTTCATACTTTTAAGGGTTATTTTGAGTTGATTCGGTGGCAGAATAAAGGTGGTGAGTACAAGTCGTAGAGGCCTTATTGTCGCTGAATAGTGAAGCTTTCATCTAGTAATTTAAACCAAAATCTGTTATAATGTTCCGGGGTCAGGTCGCACGCGGGGACTACCAAGCGGCTCTTTTATTTGAATAGTCTATATGACAACGCGTTACCGAACTGGGAAATCCTTCGTGAACTCTCCAGTTTGTGAAGTTTTGGCATTAAAATATTGCTTGTTTTCATTATTTGTCGTGAATTTAACTTAATGTTGTCTTTCTGCCTTTCCAAAGTTAACAAAACTCTATTGGTTTTTTAACTGTAAAGTCGTTTCACAAATGGTTTAATTAAAGTAAAAGGGTAGAAGGGGAGTGGAAGTGTTATTTTATGTATATCTATTGGTATTTTTTTGTACCATGCGTACTAATATAATCAGCACGCCAATTGTACTAATTGAAACCGTTCAATTAGTCGTGATCTCATTTCAGCGATTAATATCAATATCAAAATATATAGGTAAATCTCTAATTTACCTATATATTTTGACAGATTACCATTATTGACAGATTGAGACAGATTACAATGCGATCGTTCCATAAAGTTATAGGTATAATTCCTTTATACTAACTTTATACCCTGTAATAGGTCCTCGATTTCTCCATACAAGTAGGTATCATTTAAGCTGTTATCTTATACGTATTGTGACGTTACAAGCATTATTATAATAAATACATGTATATTTTCGTAATTATAATTTGCATTATAATAAAGCGCTTCCAACGTAACAAAACGGAATCTTTTGTGTCAACGTTAAAGCTTCCCGTTTTGGATTTAATTAATGTAATTTGGTTTTCTGTTTAATTGAAATAACGTGAATAATTAATACGAGATTACATTTGTCAATATATTATAGAGTCATTGTATTCGCGTTGAAACGTTATTGAAATGTTTTATGAATATTGGCTCATGGGTTTAACAGGAAAATGGAATATTGTAATATGGACTTAAATGAATTTTGTGAGCCATCACGCTAAATTATGTTCTCGTTCCATCAGCCATTAAGTTACAATTTTCGGAGCGAAAAAACATGTTCATTTATATGAGTTGTCAACAGTAACAAGAGTGTGTGTACATAACACAATTAGCGGCATGTTGTTTCACATCAATAATTGAGGCTCGCCGGCGACGCGGTCCGTCACCGTGACGGATTCGACGGAACACGATTTATTGCTAACGGATGTGACGGACGGGCATCCTTCATTCGACGGTTTGCTTTTTATAAACACGCTTTTTTTTTGGTTTTCCTGTTTCTGGCATGATTCAGTAGGTACTTGACTTCAGTTCGGTTCTTTTGGCAGTAGTTATATTTATAATAACTGCTCAGCCGCCGCGGGGTCGTAGCGTGATGTTATATAGCCTTTACTTACTATTCACAAAACACACACAAACAAATAAACAAACGAAAACTGTTCAGCTTCAGTATAGATTATTTTTAGGGCTTTCTCAGACTCAGGTGAGTTATTCGTTAACTTTTCTCTATCCATTATATTATAATACTAATATATAAAGCCACAGTCTGTTTCAAAACTCAGTCAATCCTTAAATCAGTAATTACTAAACGTAAGCGGCATTACATGACCTACTGGGCCCAAATAGTTTGAATTAGGTATATATCATCGATCCAAAAAGAAGGAGACTGCACTTTAATAATGAACTCAACATTCAAGGCCTTGTCAAACGAACAAGACTGAGAATTACCCTAAACAATTTAGCTGAATCCCGAAAGCCGCACCCGAGCGAGCCGAACAGACCCGACCTAGTCTGCCAAATCCCTCTCCACATAATGTCATCAATATAATCCATTACTCACTTAGCCTACAATTTCTTATCCCTACGTATTTTTTTTTTAGAATGTTCTCATCTCGATCAAATGGACTCAATTGATGAGGGTTTTAAAAAATTACCTGAATTTGAATTCTATTTGCGCCGCGAGTATAGTACCTACTTGGGGTAAAAGGACCTCTTTGTAATTTGTTGGTACTTTAAATGTTGAGAGGTGCCGTAATTGATAAATAAGATTTATTTTGTTTGTTGAGCGTGCAATTTTGACATTTAGATGCTAAAATGCTTGAACTCTTTTGGAAAGAACACGAACTATATACCTAGTATTTCTAGAGAGTTCATTAGGGGAGCAATTCCCGTATTTTTAAGAACGTTTGCATTCTTATCTTAATCTGTCAAAAATTAGACTAAGATAATGACTTAAATTGACATGGATTGCATCTGTATTATGAATTTTGTATGCCTCAATGGCGAGACGAGACATAACAGACCTATACTTAACTATATTGTATCATCTTACTTTACCTATGTTCCAGTAGGTACAAAACAACACTTGTACAGTATAATGTACAGCAACAAACAGCAGTTTGAAAAGCGCTATTAGTTTGAACAGCAATCAAAACGATACGATCTCAGATTGATAGGGGTGGCGTGCGCCGGCGTTACTACTACTACTACATAGAATACGAATACACTGTAGAAGCGAAACTACTTTGTGCCGATTGCCGATAGGCCAAGAAAAATCACCTACAGCTTCCCATCGTCTTACTACGACCTGCGTATTCCCGTTTGAGCACCTATGCATTGAGCACCAAAGGCTGTTGCCCATAGAGCACCACATTAAAATATTGATTGGTAATCTAGGTGCTCAAACGGGAATACTTTGCACGCAAATTTTGGTAATTCAACAATATCAGTACGTTCTTTATGTTTCTTTATTGTCTCATGGACGAGTTGACAAATAACGGGTGTAAAAAGAAGCTTAACGTAGCCGTAACTTCTTCCCATGCGATATTTTATACTTTTTTTGTTCTAGATAATACCTGGAAGCCTCCTGGTTACAGAGATATTGAAGGTCAAAGTTTCAACTTTTTGTCACGTTTTTTTACGAAAACCTGTTTTAAAATCAATAACTAAACATTAAATACTGCCACGACCCCTATACTGTTGAATACATCTGAAAGTATAATGTTTTGCGTCCATCACATTGCGTACCTATCACCATATAGAGTGATTTTTCGCATAAAAAAGTAAGTTCCCAGCAAAAAATGTATGCTCAAAGTTACTTAGTTTGATGGTCAGTAAGTTAACGGCTATAATAAAATTATAATGTATCTTGTTACACCCCGAATAAGAAGCAACCGGTTTTCGTTTGTGATTCGCAATTAGGGTGCAGGGTTGTCATAAGCGAGTAATACAATATACCGACCGTGTCGGACGTTCCTTACGCCCCAAAACTGAATAGGCATTTAAAACGGGTTTGGAGCAGGAATTTCTTATTCAATGACCACTGACATAAAATGTAGTACGTGACTAATTTTGTTTTATTCCTGATTCTATCTCTCATTAGTTGTAATTCTGAAGGAATTACTATTAAGTACGCTTTTGTTTTCGAAAATAAAACTTAAAGATATCGTGTAGGAGTTTTAGTGTTTTAATTAATGTTTAAAACTATTCAGTAGTAGTATATTGAAGTATTCGTAGGTATGTATTTTTTGTTGTATCGTTATTTACTATTCAGTTGTATTTTGACATTAATTAAATGAAAACCGTTAACAACTTTAAAATGTTTACAAAATGAAACGAATGGTTTGAGAAAGAGCTTTTGGAACTAAAATACTAATTAATTCCTTTACCTTTAATTTCTTCTAAAATGTCTAAACGCAAAGTACAAAATAAGTTTCTGAAAGTGTTATATCAAATCAAAATCACTCCATAAAGGTTTCAACCCATCGATTGTAATCACTTGTGTTCACGACATAATTAGATCGCCTCCACGAGTATACATTAGATAAATAGCCATGGAAACATCTCACAAACTGTGTGAAAACGAACTACGTGAGCGGAGCCAGTGGCTGCAAGAAATTCAATAACCAAATCATTCCATCAAGGCAAATTAAACTCTATACCATTGACTTTATGTTACACAGTAGCTTGGCGTGTGCTAGTTTATAAGGTGTTTTTATTACGTTCATCAGATCGTGCGTGATAATAGCGACATTAGTAGCAAAAATCTCGTCTTCTGTTCTTGCGAAAGTCGCTCGTTCGCTAAATGTGTAACATCTCTTTTTGCTGAAATTACAAGTTTCAGAGACAGACAATTTTATTGCACGTTGTTACGATACACTTTCTTATGTCTACGCTTTTTAGATAAGAAAATTGTCGATCATAAAAATGCGATATAACCCTTAAGAAAGTAATGGGTATA
Source organism: Hoplodrina blanda (assembly GCA_949316365.1). Classification (NCBI taxonomy): domain Eukaryota; kingdom Metazoa; phylum Arthropoda; class Insecta; order Lepidoptera; family Noctuidae; genus Hoplodrina; species Hoplodrina blanda. Next base: position 290,825 of record OX438586.1, on the reverse strand, counting down.
AAAGATACCTCTGCGAATAAACATCACTTTTTCATTCGTAAAATTGTTTCTGTATTCAAAGCAATAAATTCTTGGAAAAATGTTCGCTTTTATTAAATTAAGTCCATCTGTTTTATAGATATCATTTACCTAGTTTTGTTTGCCTTTACTAGTCATTTTATTCAAATCGCACGTAAAGCATTCACTGAAATCAGAATCGTTTTGATTTACAAACAACAGTCAATCCAATTAGCCGCCAACAAACATACATTCCCACAATGGCTACGCATTACCGAAACACAACCTCACACAAATTATTCATACAGACATTGATTTTATTGCAATAATTATTCAGTGCGGCAATAGGGATGCAATAAAGCTGTTTCATCGCATCTCTCACATGACGTGACACGTCGCGCGAGCTCGGAACCCGCCCAATAAAACTGGGAAACAGAGGGGTATTTAAAAGGCTAGCAGTTAATCAGATGAAAGGTTGTCGTTAACGAGGCGTGCGGGATCGAGCAGCGCGCGGGGCGGGGGGGGGGGGCTGTCCGACCCATTGAGCATCGCTGGTGTTAATGAACGCTAGTGCCGTATAATGGAATGAATTGAATACCTGTGTTGAGGGGCTTTTATTTCAGTGTGACTTTGATGGCTAGTACTCAGACGGCAATTGCAAACGTTAGTACTGTACCGACCCTGACGTGTGGGTCACAACTGTTCATAGTTTATTATCTCATATAAATAAAATAGATAATATACGGCTCATCCTGCGAGAACCTCTACAGTACTCTGAATTTTATAATACATTATTCTGTAATCAACGTTCTATTCCTGTGGTGTATGACGAGCTAGCTTTATAGTTTTAAATATAAAATTTTCGTGTCACGATATTTTTTTGTCCGGGATAAACTCCGAAACTACTTATCCATTTTTTATGACATTTAGCTTACTGTATGTAAATTGGTCAAACTTACAAATCATATATTAATATCTTTTTTTACTTCAATACGTATTTTAATAAAATATTGAGCCACAGCAACACGTGACCGGGCCAACTACTCATTAATGAAATGTACTCCTTGATGTAAATACGACAAACAGGGTGTAGAGTTTCAAAGCCCACATCATAACCAACTAATTTGATTGTTTTATTTTTAAAATTAGGTCTGTAAATATTGTACCTACCTACATATTATTGATTAAAAAATAAATAAACAATTGCAACTCTAACTTAAAATTGTAGCACCGAAAACTGAAATGTTCAACATTTTCGAATTTCCGACTGCATTACAATCCGCGAGGGGCCATTTTAATAAAATGTAATATTAACCTGCTATGAATCATTGCAGGTACATCCGCGTGCACTGTGGTCCACCACATCGCGATTACTTCATTTCGGTTCATTGTTAAGTTATTACGTGGTCGACTGTACCCGGCCATCATGTGGTGTAGTTTGAAGTGTTGAATTGTTTAGAGTGCTATTACAAGATGTAATTCAAGAGATTTCTAGAAATATCATTTTGAAGAGGGCAACTTGACAATAAAATATGTAGTTCCCCGTATATTATGTTCCAATATGTGACGCATAACTAAGCAAGGGTGTTTTAGTAGAAAAGAATGCCTTGCTAGCACCCAAGTCCTGGGTGCCCCCTTTAGTAGTTAAATGTCAACACACGTTGAGAATGTGTCACTGGTTTACAAACTTAATTAGAGTTCAAGTTTTTACTTCAATTGCTCTGAATGTTGGTATTGTTTAAGAAGCGTTACTTATGTCATAAATATATACATAGTAAATCATTATTAGAAAATAGGATGGGATTCCATCCTACTTTCTAATATTGATTTACTGTGTCGACTTTTATCTAGCATCAATAAAGATTATTTAAGTATGTATGTACCTTGAGACGTTTACGAAATAGCTTATGAATAATCATTTATTATAGACATGTTTGTTCGTAATTCGTATTTCTTTAGTAATACATGAAAGGATCTTGGAATAAGCCTTCGCAGATCATTAGTATAATGAGAGTGTTTTCGTACCTACGATGTTTTATAGCCTTTGAAGAGGGATGGAAAAAGGTTACCTGCGTGCACTATAGTGCATGACAAGTTTGTCTTATTTTTATAGAAATCGAAAATTATTTAAAAACAACCACAAATTATTTATTTAATTAGAACGAAGAAAAATCAAATAAAAAGAAAAATCTAAAAAGATGAAAAAGAATAAAAAAAGATGGAAAAAGTAAATCGTATCCCTAAAATATGATTACCGACTATACTAGAATATTCTTGTATTTATCATTTCGATCCACCCAGTTTGGTTGGTTGCATGAAAATTGGATTAGGTTTTCGATAATAGTAAAGGTCATCTCATGATATCGGCTGGTCGACGGTGGTCTGGTAGCACGACGACAGAAACAATGTAATACCATGTTCATCAGAAGGCATGTTCAATTGTTCATGTTCAGCACTTTCGTGTTTTTGTATTTGTTTTGGACGCGTTTGTTGCACATTACGTGAACGCTGAGTCGATGTCTTGTGTGGTGATAAAATTCCTCAGGAATGTTCAAGTTTCTTAATGTAAACCAAAACTTACTGAATTCTAGAATTCACCAATTTGAAAGGTTGAATTTACTTGGACTATGCTGTAATTATAAAGTTTTTACATTACTTATTAAGTTTGATTTCAATTCACGTAGTACTAACCAACATGATTGTTAAAGTTTGAGGCACTAATGTGGTAATAAAACAACCCCCCCTCCATACACTCCTACACCCCGCTGAACATTACACACTCGTAGGAGTTTAAAAGTTAGGGGTGCTAATAACAACAAAATAATAAAATTATGTTCAGCATTTCAGAAAAACAGATAAATCTTTACAAATATAACCAACTGTAATCATCAACTTGGTGCTTGTTAAATCTATACAAATAAATTAAATTGTACTCGAAAAAAGACAAAATTTAGTTTTTTTGCCTGTTTATCATTCTGCCTGCTTATCTTCAAAACTATGTGTTATAAGGAGTAAATAAGGCTATTTTATTTCAGAAAAATAATTACGATTTCGCGTACATAGAACAAAACCTGGTGATAACCGATATTTACGAGAACGAAGTCGCGGTCATAACCTAGAATTATAGTAAATTATAAAACTAATAAACGAAAAGAGACGTATTCAATTATGAATTGTAATGTCACAGTCGTCAAGTCCTTATTACAATACATGCAGCACTTTCTAAACTGACCCCGTTGAGAACACTACTCCATTGTTATGGAAACCATTCACAACATGACACGTTACACACCATTTAACTCGCTTCGCATTAAAACCTTTTACGATCTATCGAAATTTAATACAATATCCAAAGTCATAAACCTTATCGTCTTCATATCAAATTGTGTCGTAAACGAGCTGAACGTAATGATGCCGTAAAGCGGGCGGTTTTAACAGTTATCTGCGCTATGCTAATCAGATGCCAGGATAAGGTAACTGCTTCAAGTGAGCACTCGAGCGTAGATTAAGGGTTAATTAGCGCCTACAGTTTTAAATATTTTACCTTATTTTAAAGTAGGTATTTAATGACAAACAAACCAACATGTCCCACCTGATGGTAATTGGTTAAGGCCTCCTCATTTCGAGTTGGCCCAGAAGTCAGCCACTAGCTTAGTTCCATCAGTAGCGCCCATGAATTCGTGAAGCGAGCGGGTCAGGGCACGCAGTACATGATAACAGGTGTCACATTTGTAATAGAGATCTGCAGTGCTCGAGCCATTGAATATGCGAGCCCCAGACACAAAGCTGAAACGTGTCGGGTGTCTATAAAATCATCGCTGCTTTGCGCAGAAATACATGCTGCTCTTCATACCTCATAATATACAGGCTGTTGATGGAACTTGAGCCCGACAAGTATGACTGACGGGTGTTGATAAACTAAGCTGGTGATTTTACTTCCGATGCTTGTGACGGTACGTTTAAGGTCTGTGTGTATCAACGTAGTAGGAATGTTAAAGTAAACAAGGCTTTTAATAAAAAAGCTACAATAACGTAAAACGTTATCTTTTGGTGCAAAAAGGGAATACCAGTAGGTTTGACGGTTTGATTAATAATATAATTAAATATGTTCAGGGAGTCATGCATCAGTCTAAATTAATATACTTAGAAAGAAATGTGAGTCTATTTTGTATTAGAGTACTTTGTGATACCACTCAAAATATGACCGGGAACACTTCAGTATAGCACCTTCTTATCACTTTTACCTGTTACTGAAGTCATTCTCAACGACTTGTGACGCATGGTTCTGAACATGTTATTGTTGCCGCAGCCATTTTAATAAAACAAAGTTAGGACAACTGTGGACCAGCAAACAGGATGTTGACCAAACAAGGGTAGGTGAACAGCCAGATTATGAACACTAGACCTTTTTGTTTTGCCTCTGGGATGACAGTGCACTTACGGTATTGCGAATATCCTTAGGTACTATGTTTTTTGTTTAACAAATCGTTGCCCCACACTAGGAATCTCCCGTATCGTGGGTGCGTTTACAAACATATAAACTCACATACACAAACAGCCAGACCCGGAACAACTATCTGTAGGCCATACAAATATTTGTTCCGTGCGGGAATCGAACCCGTGACACGCAGCGCAGCAGCTAATCGCTCAGCCACTGCGCCAACCGTGCCATTTTAGTGCATTCTGAGTTTGTAATTAATAAATAATACAGGCATAAATGCGTCGATAATCAAACTTCCTCATTCTATACACATCAAAAGTGTCTAGGGATCAACATCCCTAACAAATGTTAGGGATGTTGATCCCTAGACACTTTTGATGTGTGTATCTATTGTTTTGATGCTAAAATCAATTGAGTCCTCACATCTACTCGAACTGAAAACACTTACAATAATTAAAGTCCTTCTAAAGTGATACTCAAACTTATCTAACGACTAGGTACCAACGTCAAATTCTCTTCAATTTCCAACACAACAATATAAAGACCATTGCGTTGTTTGTGTATCACCATTATCCACCCATTTGTGTTACTATGAAGGCTACAGTTGTGTTAGTTTGTGTCCTGGGGCTGCTGGTAGGCGAGGCGGTCGCGGAGAAGTACCACAAGCGTGTGGGGATACCGATGGCTGCGAAGATCAGACAACAAGAAGAACAACAAGCATCCATGAGAGTAGCTGGCGGCCTTAGTTCATATAACGGTGAACATCCATTTTTTGTGAGTACCTATTCTTTTTCGTCGCCTATAATTTTCTTTATTGAGATGTGTTTTTTATAATATAAATCTTCAAAGTAATTGTTCTATTGTCTTTATACTTACTAACTATTATTAAGGATTTCAGACTATTATAATCTAAGTTAACCGCTCGATGTTTTCTTTCGCTTTGTTATCTCCAATTCTTTATTGACAACAACATTGTGAAGATGCCCAAGGAATCTTTTTCAAAAGAATAGACTATTATGGATAGTTTGTTTATATTCGTTTTCCAGGCGGGTCTGATAATCACACTCAAGACAGGAGAAACATCTGTTTGTGGAGGGGCTCTTCTTAATAGATACTATGTTGTGACTATTGGACAGTGCTGGTACGACGGCGAATCTGAGGGCAGAGAAATACAGGTGAGTAGATTTGATATTATTTGATCATTTAAAACATCCTCTAACTGTAATTTGACCACTTGAATTCGATTTGAAACACGTGCAGATTGTCGCCTTTTGTGATGGGGGTTTGTAAGAACTGTTTTCACGTGTCAACTTCCTTTTATCTCCTTTATTTACACAATATTGACTAACTACTATTGATTAGGTCAAAAACTATCGTCGTGTAACATTTTTTACACGACTGCCCCAAAAAAAGGAGTGTTATGTGTTCAGGGTTAATGTATGCCCAAAAAAAGGAGTGTTATGTGTTCAGGGTTAATGTATGTATGTATGTATGTGAGTTTCTTTATTCCACCATAACTTTCAAACGCCTGAACCGATTTAGATGTATGGGGTATCGTTACAATCCGTGCATCGTTCCGAGTAACATAGGCTAGTTAAAAATAATAAGAAAGCGGTGTGGTCACTTTAAAAAGTAAATTAATACCAGCCTCAATTTATTTTTTTAATGAATCTGGTCGTGTCTATGTTTATCGTCTAGAATTTGACAAGTAGATTTAAAAAATATATAACACTGTAAATAAAAAACGTCGTAAAAAAACTGACGAGTAAACAAAGTACAAACATGTGCAATTTTTGCAGTCGTGTTTTTTAATTTTTTAATTATAGTAGCTTGTTTCTTATTTATTTTAGGTTGTATTAGGTACGGTAAAATTGTTTTCTGGAGGGACCCGCAAGTATGCGACCTGGGTCACTGTGCATCCCCAGTTCGATCCCTACACCCTGGCCAACGACGTCGCGATGATCACTATTCCTTACGTTTCAACTAGCAGTACGTATTATTATTTATAAAGCCAGATGTAACACATTTTATGGATATACTTTGCCCAATTTCTAGTACTACATGAATTCACAATAAAGGTATTAAGGCAAGAACCTAAAGAAATAAGAATAATTATAGAGTTAGTAACGGAACAAAAAAAGTAAATTTAATATAATTGTTAATAATAATTGTGCATTTAAATATTATTTTGATAGACAGACACCATGCAAACAATTTTCAGCAAATTTTTTTCATATGATATTTTTCTTTTCAGATTACATACAGCCGATTGTTCTCCCGGTCGCATTTTTCAGTTCACTTGCAGGTTATACGGCTGAAGTAATAGGATATGGAGTTACTTCCCCGAGTAAGTTATGTTTAGTAAAATGCAAGTAAGAAGCGCAAGCTCACATTGAAGTGCTGTTAAAACAACAAAACTTGTAATAAATTAGCTTATGACCGCGGCTTCGCCCGCTTAAAAAGTAACTTTCCGCAAAGTAAGTTGAACTATTATCCCAGATGGTTGTTTTCCGCATAATATTCTTTTTCCTAATAATACTTTGGCATAATGGTTTTGGTATAATTTGTTTTGCCATAATAATACTTTGCCATATTTTTTTGGCATACAGTTTATGTTGGCATAATTATCTTGAAGGCTAATTTGTTTTGGCATAAATTTAATTCGCATAACGTTACTAGGCCTACTGACTATTAGCATAATAATATTAATTAATAATTTTTCAATAGAAATAATTTTATTAGTCATATTGAAAAAAAATGGGTACGAATTTTTTTTTTTACTTTTTGCCCCAGATTTCCGACTTTGGGACATGAGGAGCGTAGGCCGAAGGCCGGCGGAGCTCCGACGACATGGCTGACGGGAGATAGGGCGGCAGCTTTTTTTGTTTTACCGCCCAGAGCGACCATCTGTTGAAATAATTTATGCTTTAGAATGTTATGCCTAATCATTATTATGATTAGAGAAATTATGCTTAAAAAATTATGCGTAAGCTGTTATGCGTAAATAATATTATGCGAAAATATAATCAGGACAAACAAAAGTATGCCAAGTTATATTAGGTCTTAAAATTGTATGCAAATAGATAGGAAACCATCCCAGATATATTATATCATTACTCAAACCTCAAAGTATTAGATGTGTTAATCCAGGAAATGGTCTACCTTTGTGCCCATTTCCATCCAAATCTATTCAACGATTTACGCTTGATTGAGTAACACACATCCACACATTTAAACTTTTACATTTTTAATATTATTATTAGTAGGATTAGGGTTTTGTTAAGAAGCCATCACACCATGCCCATGTTGAAATATCTAATCAAACAATATTGTGTTTACCTTCAGCTGCTCCACTAGACGGGTCTGCGAGTCTCCGCGATGCGTACGTCACAGTCATGAACAACTCTGCCTGCAGCCAGATCTACGGATCCTTTGTGACACCTGACATCGTGTGCACCAGCGGTGACAACGGCAAGGGCGCTTGCGGCGGAGACTACGGCGGACCTCTGATCCTGCGCCGATACGTCGGAGCCTCTGGAGAAGACATGCTGGTATGCATAGTATGCCGAGTGGAATTGACACAAATAATATGTTTAAACATGTTTTGTTTCGATAAACTTCTGTGATGAATTTCAAATAGACAGCCATCATGGCCAGGTTTACTCCACTGAGCTCTATTAGCAAAACCTACTACGTGCATCTCTTCACTCTTTCTTCTCTCCCTCTCTCTTCATCTCTTCTCTCCCTTGGTCATCTATATGAAGAGCCTCGCTTTATGGTTGAAATTTGTGGAGACTTTAATACTATTTTTAAGCGCAAAGCTAACTTTTAACCCTGCGTTACCTGAGAGCACTATTCTTTCTTCCAACCACAGGTGGGTCTGGTGTCGTTCACGTCTGCCTTCGGCTGCAACGCAGGATACCCTACAGGCTACACCCGCATCACCTCACATCTGCGATGGATCAAAAGCTTCTTGTAAGCTAACAACATGTAGCAAGGAATACCACCTCATAGCGGAACTGGATTGTATTTGGCAATTTTACATTACAGAGTAAAACTGTAAATTTAGATTGTTAAGGAGGTCAACAAAATCCCGTAACAAGTTTGCCCAAATATGTACCTCGAGGTACACGTGCACCAAATCGTAGAAAAAAAATAGAGGAATTCGAAAATAATTTTACTTTTATTCACAAATCATTTAATAATTAATTATTCAAATACCTATAACCTAATACAATTAAAACATGTGGCAACTTTGCATGCACGATTGCGTTTTAATTGGTTGTCACTCGGGTTGACATTTCGTAAATGTCATTTTGTTTTGTTATTGACACTTATCTGTCAACTTGACAGTTTTTTTTAGGTGCTTATTTCCTAGAGTGCCAAAATGGCGTGCTTTTTATTACGATTAAAAGTTATTTTATTCTCTTCCCCGGGCAACTAGGTATATAAATAATTTAAGAGTGCAATATTATTCAGTGTAATCTAGTGTATTTTATGCCACAAGTGTACCTTCTGTACATAATTGGGCAGATACTGTTGACATCCTTTGTTAAGTAGTAGGTACCTAATTGTTTAAAAAAATATTTAATGTAATTATGAACGTACTGCTTGTTTTAGTTATTGAAAATAAATTACTTATTCGTGCAATATTATGATTTGATTCTTTTAGGCCCTTCTTACTTTTGTTGAATAAAATATTAATAAAGTTATTAGATAAACGAAAGGGAGGTCATTCAGACGTTGAACATTTTATACACAGTTGTGATACTGACTTACGGACGGGTTCTAAAATGGCCGTAGAAAAGTACGCGTTTCATACGAATATGATTCACATTTTAATCAGGTAACTAACACACAAAATCAGCAATTTTGCACATACCACGTTCTCAAAGGTATTTTCTCCATCATTTAGGAGTGAAGGGTATCTCCATTGGCATAGCTCTACAAGATCCTTGAAAAATGAAAAGATTATCGATACTTACTAAATGTTTATTAAATACTTTACCTGATTAAAATAAAACGCTTATGAATTTTGTGAGTTCAGTTGAAGATGGTGTATTAGAAACACAAAAATAATCTTGAAAACATTGCAAAATTCCCAATTTAGTTCCGTCAGACAGAATCAAATACCAATCATTCTGGAAACTTAAACAATAATAAGGTCATCCGTGGAAGATATTCGGTCTCTTTTGTCAGCGTAATTAGTTTAATAGTGTAACCCTGCTCTCCTCGGGTCAACCTCTAATTTAAGGTGCTTGGATGAATTACAGACCTCCACTGGAAACAAATCATAGGTAATGTAGCTAAATAATAAATGGACTAAGAGATTTTGATGAAAGAAAATTAAGCTCTAGGTGTTTGTGATTAAAATTATTTGAAATCTAGTTACGACGATGTTAGAAATAAATAGATAATAACGCGGGTCATACTTTTGAAAATAAAATAGAATTAGTTAACTGCTTAAACGTCATAATGTAATTATTGATATTGACTGTAAATAATTATGTTTACAAAAGCTGATAATGTGCAGGGAAACGTTATTTTTTGATTTAAATAATGAATATAGAAAAGAATCGCCGAAATATTGCAAGAAATTTCCACACCTAATGATTAGAGCCTCTGTCAGCGCTTTTACAGTGGACTGGCTTCGAGCCAAGACCACCAGGAATGAAGGAACAGCTCCCGAGGACAGTATGATAAACGTTGAGCCGTGCGAATAGGTGGACTAAGCCCGAGCAACGGCTAAGTTTGCGAAGTCACACCGAGCTCTTCCGAAATATATCAAAGGTTGCCGAGCCTTGTAATGTGCGCCTCCTGACGAGAATAACAACTACACGTGATGTAATGTTCAGTGATTCCGTACATCATGACTTATTGCAGGCTTTGTGCACGTGCACAGCATTACGTGTGTGATATTCCGTCATAATGTTTAATTTGTGTTTCGTTACGTTTCTTCCAGAAACAAAAAGATATAGGTATACAAGTGAGCCTCTGCAAAGAATTCTCATTTTTAGCCACGGATTTTAATCAGTTTAAAAGAAAAGAAGGTGTTGGTATAATTTGTACATTGACCGTATTAGTTTTTTTTTACTTGTAAGGGTATCGGAACATCTGCAGGTCTTTAAGGTACAGGTACACGTTTAGTACTTTGTATATTCTCATATTTAAAAATATATAAAGTTGGAAATGCAACCCTTAGAGGCATGACATGAGTGGGAGGCAGAACCCAAATAGTATTTTACAATTAAATAAGGTGTCTAGGTTTCTTTATAGGTCGGGTCTCCGGCTGCAGGTGGTTCTGACAGTCTTATTAGAATAGTTTAGGAGACAGCTACCTTCACCCTTTTCTCTTCCTTACAACGTTACCTTAGAAAACAAGGTAACTCTCAGTCGTATATTATTGATACTAAGACTTGTAGTAGTAGTTAATTATTAAAGGCTAGCAATAAATGAAATGACAGTAACACCGTATTCCTGTTAAGCCAGTTGTTATTGAACTGGAAAAGGAAGGAATGAAATGAAAAAAGGAGACGCCCTGTCATGATATCTGTCAATCTCTTTTCTTAATTTTAGGGAAAGTCAGAAACCATTAAAAAGCCTCACTCTATAAACATTTCTCCCACCAACTACAAAAATAAATTAAATACTTTCAGTAGTACAATAATAACACTTAAAACCCAATTCATGATTAGAATTCTTGTTACTCAATCAAAGTGCCCATTATTTATCGTCTCACTGAAGTGGAACTAAAGATAGCTGCACACGTCACTGCAGTCTTGACAAGCCTGCATGAGGAAACATGCTTGAGTATCTGTGTCATAATTTTGTGCAAATACAAATTCACAGTGCCATATATTCTGTATACCCGGCCGAAGCCCTTACAAACTGCGGCTGGAGATATTTCTATAGATCTCTCGTCTACTTGGAAGTCTTTGGTTCAGGTGAAGATGTGAATCCGCTTTAGTAACGTTGTAATAATTATCTTGACGATTCGGTCGTAGAGTGGGGTACCCAATGATGCACCTCCTACCGGTAGGTACCAACGACCATCGACACGAAGAAAGAGAAAAGGGATAAATTCATAATACAGACGAGACACTCTCCAAAATTCTTGTTCATGCAGGCTTGTCAAGCTTCCAGTAAAGTGTGTGGCCACCATAAGCCCGCCGGAGTCTGGCAGCTAAGCGCCATTGATGAGGGTCGCTGATGATAGATTCACTTAACACGACGGTGCCTACTTGTGAGGAAATAACATTTAGATACACTTTTCTATCCGTATAAAAGAGTCACCTCTATGTTATTGAGGGGTTTTGTGAATGTGACGTTTATTTTCGGCATATTTATTTCTTTAAACTTTATACATAAAGGTACAAAGGCGGACTTAATGCCTTAGGCATTCTCTATCAGTCAATCAAGACATAGACAAGACAATAGGCATAGACAATTTGATTCGCATACAAAGACTTTTAAAATATGTATACGATAAAATATGCATTTTAAATTATGTTCCCACTATTTCGATTATAATTCCTATTATTATCGTTACTGCTTTTGTCTAATATTGATTTCTGAGGATTCTTTGCTACTGCCATTTTATTCTTAATAAAATCATTTGGATTTTGCAATAAGGTTTTGGACGATTTAATTATCATTTTCTAAAATGTAGCGCTGGAATAACTTCACAAAGGAGATTTGCTGTCGGAACGTTAGTTTCAAGAGATGTATTAGTACAACAAGACGGTCATCATTAGTTCACGGTGAATAGAGAGAGCAAAACAAAATAATGTTTAGCCTTCATCCCCGATAACAACTTGTTTTACATGGGAATCTGGAAATATACTTTGTTTTCTCCGCACTCTTGGATCAGGCTGAATAGTTGAAGTCCTGATTCGTTAAATCTATGAATATAAATTTGTTATTCGCATGCTAATCTCAGTTTATCACGTAGTCATGTTCCCGGGGAGTCGTAAACCGAGCCAGGGGAAATGAGCCAGTGATCTCGTGCCTACGTACTTCACGTCATACTCACTATATTTACAGAGCCTCGTCTTGCTGTCAAAATACGTTGAATTATTTTTACGTTACTTTTACTGAATGACACATATAATATTTATGAACTTTCTCACTTACCCGTAAGACTTTGCACGAGTGAAAAATCAAATCTGATTCTTCAACATTTTTACTTTTTTTCTGAGCTACTAAATTTTAAAGCGTATCTCTCTGATTACTGAATTACTGTCTTCTATACGCTAAAATTACTTGTTATATAATTATTTTGAATATACTGCAACTAAAGCGGATTTTCCAATAAATAAACTTCATAAAAATAATCAAATTAGAATATTGTACAGCCTAAACAAAGAATACAAAAAGCCAGCGCATTTCATTGACGTTCGTTATAACACAATAAATCCCCGTCACCGCCTGTGAGCCAGCAAATATATTTGTCATAGTATTTGTTCACTGATCAATCAACGGGCGGATCAGTTTGTTTGTGTTCCTATCAAGCCGGATGAGCCGGGGAATCTGTTGTAGTTGTAAAGTCGCGGATGTATCTACTGCGCGCTGTTAGACCACATTCACGACACGTTTTATAAACTAAGAAAAGCTTTACAAAATATAATAATTATGGTCACGAATATTTAGCATAATGTCATTATGAAGTGATGTCTTAAACCCTACTTGTTTGGTTATGATAATATTTTTAAATATTTATTTCTTTATTTCGTCTTATTTATTTATATCTTAAAAAAAGGTATTTTATCAACCATCAAGCATAAAAGTAGCTCTTTACCCACAGCAAGGTGTTGTACGGGCCGATTTTTTATATTATTTGGAAATGTTTTGTGTTATTTTGAAAAGCTTTTTTAGTAAGTAGAGTACGTATTTTGATAACTGGTGAATAGCATGTTGCATGGGCAGGCCAATAGAATTATATTCAGCGTACACTGTCCAAACTGCCGAACTCACTAAGGACCGAACAACGAGCCTGAATAATTAAAACTTATCGAGGCGAAACAGCTAGCCAAACGTGAGCATAACCATTATGCATACAAACACAAATATTTGTGGTGGTGCACAAATATTTACAGCTATACTGAACTAAAACTACCGCAGTGTCCATCACAACACATAACAATAACACATTATGCATAGAATAACTAATTAGTGTGGCGTTATGAGCCAGATGTTAATGCACTTCAATGCAAAGTGCTGCACTAGCAGCAAATCCGTTGGCTATTGAGGTCATTCTTACATCAGCCGCAGAGAGCCAGAGTAAACATGCCTGCCAGGAGACCGCGCTTTCAAAACCTTTTACAAACATTCTAGAACATTCCACTTTTAATACCTTGCTCATAAAATTACAACCTTGTGAAGATGAAGTAAGGTTAGTTTTTGAATGGGTTTCTATAAAAAGTTAGGCTGTTATGCATACGATGGTGGGTAGGTATTGCACCTTTGTGGAGTTCGCCCGAGGCGTTGCAAAGTTAGACCGGTGTCGGTGATATTCATTGTTAAGAGTGTATCTCAGTGGCTGAGATGTGCGAGTTAAGCCGTCTGTCCACCTAACATTAATGAGAGATGACTTGCTGTATACCTGTTCAGGTGAGTTAACGAAGCTGTACGTGATCATTATAACGATATGAATACGACTTACAGTTACAAATGTTTCCCAACAAAGTAAAATCAGAATCTTCACTTTTTTTGTCTATACCAGTAGTTGATTAATTTAATCCCATTTCAAAAGTTATTTATGTGTTTCGATCTTTCAGGCCCTGAAGAATGCCAATGCATAACGCATAGTTAAAATTCTGAAGATTTGGTTTGCCTTTTTTGTTTATTATTCTTATCAGAATCAAGCAAGCCACTGCTACAGGTACCTACCTTAGATATCTTAATTTCTTATACTTAATCGTCAGCGGCGGTCAGTGCTATAGTGCTGACGTCATCAGGACAATGTAACAGACAGCGTGCAGTCGGCCGCGAAGACGTCACTCACTGATACCCCTCTCGTGGAAATATTAACGAAGACCCCCCGCAGTGACTGTAGGGCTGCCCGGGGGAATAGGCCGAAAGGGAAATAATCGTCAGGGCTGGCAGACGATGGATCCGACCCAGACATGGGCTTACAATTGGATGACGGTATGAGATTATGAATTAGTATAATTATGTTTCGTTGAATAAGATTAATTGAATTTTATTCAAATAAATATGTTATATAACTAATCCAGATATGAATTATAACTCATAGTTGAAAAACTTAATAATTCTATTATAAGTATACCTACACTATTACAAAATTATATTAAATACAGTATCAGTACATTAAGCTTTTTAATTGTATATACAAAGTTAATTATAGCCGATATAAGAGAAGTGATGCTCTCCATCACAACAATTACTTTTGAATAACCCATATGAAACACATTTCGCTAGTCGCAGTCGCACGCTTGCTGCATCGCTCACGCAAACAACCCTCTGCTCCGATATCTCTCTCATTCAGAAACGTACTCTCTGTATAAACTAAAAAATACGTCAATCCCAACGGAATAAAAAACTAGCTGCTCCGCAAAAAACGTTTGTGAAAAACAAAGTCGTTTGGCATCCCTGGGACGACGGTAACAACCTCGCTGTCTGCTTGTGACAGAGCAATGGATGCCGAGCCTTTGTTACCGACCCCCACTTCGTTTTGTTTATTTTTATTATCCAAGCCAATAATATACAATTGTTTCAGTTATAACAATCGTACGCCTTACCCTTTATTTTTTTCATTTTATTCCAGTATTTAACAAATTGGGCAAGCTATTTTTTTTTTGGCCTGCCATTGCTTTGTAATAAATAACACTCTGATAAATGTATCACAGAATAAAATGCAAATATCTTAATGGAGAAGTTTAACATGAGATTAATGTGAAGGTTATACCAGTAAAATACGTTTTGAAGGATGACTGTAGACAACAAGAAACAGCTTACGAAGATGGCTTTTTAAATGATTTTGGTGCATAAATTTACAGCTGTACTAAAAGAAATAGTGCAAATATAACATGGTTCAGGATCACAGAGCATCCTAGCACTAATGTAGGTAGGTATGTTGGTTTTAAATAAAGTCATGTAAAATATTATATAGAAATCAACTATCACATTTATACGTAAGTGAGTAAGGTACCTTTGGTAGATACCTGATAGAAAACGTGCCCAGAATTGAAGCTAGTAAGTACGCACACCCTTTTGATCACTTCATTCCTCTATCTATTCTCAAAATTTCAGCCATGCTAACATGACGGAGTTTTGGCGACTCTGGGTTCCAGTCTATGATAGTTGTTAGTACCAAAAGACTTAACATTTGTTCCAAAACAGCTAAAAACTAACATTTCGCGCCTTCCTTCCAAATAGACAACGCTTCACAGCAAGAGGCGTCCTTCCGGCCAAGCGAAGCCAATATATTTAATGTTTGAGCCAACTTGAATCGTAAAAAGTTTAATAAGGGGCCCTCCGGCTCTCTTAGTCCCAGTTTCTGGCAAAATTGAGTAATGGCGTGGCATATTTAATTTACGGCGAGTACTAGCCCTCGTGAGGTCAAAAAGGTACCTATGGTACTTAGGTCTGAGACCTACATTACGCCTGAATAATTTATCAGAAGGGGTCCGGCGAAGGATAGGGTCTATCACGTGATTGAGATTCCTTGTCAAATGTCAACCAATGACGTGGCGAAGTAGGTACCTTATGTATGTCGGCACACTCTTTTAGTTTGCGTAGTTGGCAATAGAGATTGTTTATGCGGGTACGGGTTATCGAATCATGTTGGACCCCTAACCTTTCTTCTGAAAAGACTCAGAGGACCTTTTATGTTTTAATGCCCAACTTATTGAGTTGACCGTCAGCATATTTTGTCACTGAGTCCATAATAGAGCAATACGAGGGTTGCTTTATTATGGAAAGAAAATCAGGATTGAAAAATACTTGTCAGATAATGTAGGTATTGTTCCGTTACACCTACAGGTTAAGATATCGCGTTCAATGCCGTGGTCGACATCTGCAGACCATCTGCTAACACAATTAAAGTTAACTAGGTTTTAGAACTAGAAAAAAATGTTTTAGGTTTCAGACAGTAATATTTTCTATGTATAAACCCAGCTTAGTTCTGAAAATAATAAAGAAATATCCAATACCCTTACAAATCTAACAAGAGACATGTATTTAATTTCCAATCACAAATATCTCGTGGACCTTTAATAACAATTTGAAGAGTCTCGTCCAACAAAACTGGCTTCAATTTACTATCGCGTCTATATCAAAAACTAATCCCTAGAGTTTACGTGGATCAGTAATGGATATGTGTGGCTCTGACACACAATTACGTCCACATTATCCGAAACCAACTACATTTGCGGGCCATCTCACCTCTATGTCGTAAAGGGCAAGGTTCAAGTTGTCTTCGTCTGGCGGCACAGTGGTTGTATCCCAAGACGTCGCTGTTCGTCGCAGCGGCTGTGGTATCGGACGGATGCAATTCTAGATTGATCCCTGATTGTGCGGCCAAAATAGTTTACTGAGGAGTTTCTGATTGGCATCGAATTACTAAAAATGTTTCATGATAGCATACAAATAATATGAAGTGTCCATTGACACGTAAAAGTACTCGTATTTTAACATTTCCGGGATTTAATAATTGTTCAAACATTTATTTTGTTCAACATTTAAAATGATACACTAGTCAAATGTCACAAACGTTCGAGCGTTCCTCTGATGCAGTAGGTCTAATACAGTTATTAATGATCGTATCTTTTATCCTCAAACAAATAGCCGCTATCAGTGTTGCGATACGATATATTTCAGCACAGACGGACCTGACGTCCGCGGTCGGCTTAAGATCTCAATCTCTCTTTTATTTATGTTTACTAGAGCGTACGTTGTGTAGGTAACTATACGTAAACCCCCAATATTACTATATATGTGGCATGAAAAGTGATATCAATCACTGATCCGACCTTATTCGATATTCACTAACGTATTTCTATTACCGCCTCCACTGGATATTACACTCTATTGTTTATATTTTATAGTACGTTTTTGCCTGGCTAGATTTTTCTCGTACAGTATGGGTTTTTCACGCGTTTCCTCGTGATTCCCACCGTTTGACGGGCGACAAATATACATTTATCGTGACGTTTATTACGTGACATTGATTTATGAAGTGTGTCTACAGCTTATATTCTTTAGTGAAAGGGGAAATAAGACAGTTTACTTTATAAATAGGTGAAGTGGCTTCTTGGAATGCTCTATTAGATCGGTGATTTAAATGATTACATACCACACCACACACCTTCACTTTTCGTTTGATTTATAAGTATGTGAATGTGGTTTTTGCACTTCTGAATCCATCCTTCTATCCTCAATTCAATTAATATATGGTCAGCTCAGCTTATATTCTATCATACAACAATATTCGCTGCCATCTCAGTATTCCATCATTTGCTCTAACAGAATATTTCATAAAATCTTCAGAGACAGCTTATTTAAAAAAACAGATTGATAGTTTATTTTAGATCTAGTTTTAATCAGTGAAAATATCAAGCTTTCATAAACCCACTCTCATTTCACATTCACTTCCCGCCGCCGCAGCTCCGCACATCTCCGGCCGTAAACCGGTCTCATCCACCACCATCTTAGCATACACGGAATATACCAACGCATAAAATAACTTCTTTAGTTAAATTAAATTCTAACTTCCATATAAAGTTCAAGTCTACCCTCATAAAAACATAAAGCTTTACTGAGAGAAATAAGTGTGACGCAAGAAAAATAAACTTTTAAAGAACCTAAGCTAGATTTTACGTCATAGTTTAAGACAAAATAATCACAGTACCATATCAAAAATTACGGTAGACAACTTTCTAGGAAGAAAGGGCCATTTACATGAGGAGCGTTTCTCGACCGCTGATAGAAGAGTGATCAGTTATTGTCCATGCGAGACTCGCCAGGCAATCATCGCACTCATCTATTTGCAGGACGAGAAAAAGACTCGAGTTCCATATCATGCAATATGACACTCGTCAGGCGATATTCCCGACGTTGTTGTCTAGATTCTAAAAGGCAAGGCAAGGTGATTTTCGCTGACTTTTACCTACTAAGATAGGTACCTAAGTAGCTGCAGGTATATTTTATACGAGTCAACTTTTATATCGCCATTCGATAGTTTTCTATTCGAAGCGTGATACAGTCCTCGTGTAACAGGCCCACAAGAAAATTTTCTAGTACAAACAAAAAGCAAGCGGCTGGCTGGTTGTTTATGAGCGCGACATTAGGCCCGTACCTCAGAGCAGGCCTCGCATTACGTCTAGTTGTTGGTAAATAAATAACACGCCTCGTTGGCCACACATAAACTAAAACTTATAACACATACTTACAGGTACCGAACACAAGTTGCGAACTTGGGGATATAAGAGTTTATCCCGTGGTTAGGTGGCAATGTATGTGCGCGGGAACTAAGTTTGCGAACGAAACGGAGAGGGTGCTTCACTTTGTAAGATTAGGTCTCAAACAAACTTAGGTGCGCCTCCTGGTGTAATGGTGATTGCCTAGATAGTCTTAGCTTTATTTCCCCAAAATATTAAAAAATAATCAAAAGAAAACAATCAAGAAGCAATTAAGGAAAAAAATTGTACCGAAAATTTTAATACAAACATTTTCAGCTATTTCCAACGTAGGCAAGTTTTTATTAATTTCCATAGCAACACAGATACTATCTCTCGTAACTTGCGCCGCCATGCGGTAAACTTGACGCGTTTATCTTGCGCGCAAAACATGCGCGAACAAAAACTGGCGGCGCGGAACTTAGCTTTGTTTACCGGAGCCGAGGACCGACTAAATTACACAAATTAAAATGTCACTTAGTCGAGCCGATAAGCGCGCTCACTAAATTAATTGTTGACGCAGTTGCTCATGGTTTAAGTTTAAATTGAGTTTTGTATAGGATTTAGTGGTGTTTGTTCGTGAATGATACACTACAAACTTTAAACTGCAAAACTATGAATGTTTCATGAATTTTCAGCCAGTTTATTTTTTCTTTTGATATGAAATTCATCTTACTATCATTATAAATGCAAAACTTTGGATGGGCTTGGATGATCTTATTTATATAATAAAAACTGTTCATTATTTTAATAATTAACCCAAAACACAAAATGTAATGTGCCCGTGGGATAATATTATATCAACATTGACGCGGCCGAAGTCGCGAGCAGAAGCTAGTTTTATCGTAATTTATTGTTAAAATTTGATTTTGAGAGAGCATATCTTGGTAAGCCTCTTTACTGTACCTTGGTCTATATTCTGGTACATGTACGTAGTTTTAGTATGAGTTGTTTTACTTGGAGTACTAGTTATTAGTAGTTATTTTATTTTAGACTAGTTGAGACTTAGGTATCAAATTGCATAATAATACAGAAAGTATACAAAACATTCGACTATCAAGTTTCCACAAACCAAACTACCTCGGGCGTTGAACTCGAATGCAATTCCGATCCTAACTACTAGCGCGAGAACTAACTCAGCCCAACTGTAGCCTACGAAGTTGCGCGAGTAACGAACTGTCTTCAAGCAGAACGAATAAGTATTCTTCGACCGTCCACTCGCCGAGCAACTCGTGCCCACACTTGTAAAGTCCACATGTGCTACAGAAATCAGGCCACAGCGAGCTAAGATATCTCCGGAGCGCAGTTTACTTAGCAAATAACTCACATTTGAAGACATCTGCAAACTAGTGTCACACTGGTTTAACATAATTCCGGTTTTGGATAGCGCCGGGGCAGCTCCTTTGATTATTATGCAGATAGCATATAGAGATATAACAGGTTAGCAGCTTTGAAAGTTATGTTCTGGTAAATTGTTAGTAGGATGAGGAATTAACTGCATCGAATGTGGTGTCTGTACGAGACAGTGTCCAAAATATCCAACGTGATTTTAACATCCAGCATAATTACCTACTTTAAGATAAATACACCAGCGGCTAATCAAGCAAATCCCGCGGGTTCGTGTAACTAAATAGTTTAATTGAATCTTTGAAATACCAACAAACTTCGTATCAGGACAAAACTTTCCATCGCGACACACGGAACTTTCAAGGTGACGTTGTAGTTTCCAAAACCGCTGAATGAACTGTTCTAATGAGAAATGAGGTCCGACAGTGTGAAGAAAGATGAGAAGGAACATAGAAATATTACAATTTAACAAATAAAACAATTCATAAATATAGGTATGTATGTGTAATAACATACATACACCTAGGCATATAATTATTTGTATTAATTGTTACAAATTATGAAAATAAATTCAAAACCTTTTTTAAATTCGAAAAGAAACAACTCTATATAATCTGCGAGTCGATTTCCTTAGTTATCGCAGATAATTAAGAAAATCCAGGTTTTCCCGACTTAATAACACAAGTAACTAATATAGTTCCAAGTTAAAGAGTTAATTTTCGTTTGGCAGTCGCGGTCCGTGGCCAACTTGCTACATTTCTCTCTCCAGCGCGCGCGATGGAGGCTGGGCAAATATTTGTGGCGCGCGGCACTTCGCGCCCGCGCTGCAATATGAACCTCACGCCCTGGTAGGTTCGTGTACGACGGAGATACAGACTTTCGGTGAAAATACTTCTTTCTTTATCGTGTGGGCAGTAAGGTTTACGATCCCACACACCCAAGTGTCAGAGTTTCTAAACCGCCTCAAAGGTGAAAATACTTTTATTGAATCTACACACATCAAAAGTGTCTAGGGATCAACATCCCTAATCAATGTTAGGGATGTTGATCCCTAGACACTTTTGATGTGTATATATAGCAATGTTGGTAAATCAATAAAAACGTGACTGATAACAAATTCTAGGACAAAATACATTAATGTAAGTATGTCCAAGTCACATACGTGTGAATTCACTCACAACATTTATAACAAGTTCACTCAAATTGCTTCAGTTTAAACGCCTCAACGGCTGGTATTTTTAATTTTATGAAATTCAGCAAATAAAATAATCGGTTTATACTCGGGTAAAGTTATAACTTTAATGGACAGAATCACCGCTTTCGCTGCGTCACACTATCATGCAAATTCCAATAAAAAAGCACTAAAATTAGCACTATTCAGCAATCCAGCGATAGTTTCAAGCGCTTTAAATTTAACTGTGATACGAATCAGCCGTTTTAAACGGAATGGTGTGTACTTTCGCAAAAACTGTTATTTTTATGTCCGCAGAACATACAGAGAGGCCTGCATGTATTCCGTTATGAGCGCTCGATTAAATATTTCTGTTTGCAGCGCGGTAATAACGATTGTCATCAACTTTTTGTTAAAGATTTTCATGGGCTTTGTGAATGCGTTCAGTGGTAACATTAAATCAAAAGAGTGATATATATGGTTGTATAATATGCTCGTTAATATCAATACTTCAAACATATACACCGACAGCAATATTGGTAGACCACTCTAAAGACTCTGGCTGACTGAGACAGATATAACCTGAATTAAGCTTTCCACGCCTCCATGAAAAAAGCGCTAGTTTAAAAAAAAAGAAAATGATAGCCTGTCACTACGCCTGACCGCTAAGATAAAAATATAATATAAAAGTTTACTGATTTAAAGATAAATAAAATAAAGTGTTTCAATCACAGTAGATTAATATTTGTCCTGGTACAAGTAGTAATCCTGCGTCCAGGGGTTGCTACACATCAACATCTCCCATGCATCACAGCGACAATTGGTTACAAGATTACGGCTGAGCCGCCAGTCCCGTGGGTGTCGTAGCGACGACGAAGTCATTACAACAGACATGACGCGTGCACGAAGCTCAATAACACCTCGTAAGCACATTTCGATCACAGACTGCCTGCTGCGTATAGTAAATTATAGTCCAACCCCTCAATACCTATATGGTAAGCCGACATAAGGGACAATAAGATAAAATATTACTTATATAACATGACCTATGATTGTGTTTCGTTGGGATTACTACAGCGATGAGACTTCGCAAATATTAGTTTTCTACTTAACTCCTTATACTTAGTTCCGTCATAATTATAAATCTGTTGCATTTGTCCAGTGCCGTTATCCATTTTCCAATCTTTCCTGGACGTTGCTAAATATTTGTTTTTATTAGTATAAACTTGAAAAGCGTTAACAGTATAATAAGGAAAGTTTTAATTCAGCAACAATAAAACTGCAAGTAATGCTTGCATGAACAACAATACTTTCTCGCTAACACTAACTTATTACGTCACTAAATTAAAACTGCAGAGACAGGGTCCCATAAAAAGTTATATTGTGTTGTCCGTTCTCATGAAATAATGCGAGACAATTATTTCTTTGTGTAACTTTGTCCCTTTCACTCTATAACAAAAATATTACTATCTCTTTCCTCTATGTGGACTAAAACCAGTGTTACGATGTATATTAATCTTGCTTTTCAACTCACAATCACCGGCTATTACGCGAAATTATTTTAATGAGCACTGCTTTTGACTAACAGCGGGTGTTGTGGACAATAACCAACACCAGCCCGCTTTGTTATCAAATCGGTTTTTATACCTCAAATTATTTAAAGCCTGTACTTAGGAAAATATTTCAAACAAATGTTATGTTCGTTTATTTATTTAGCTTTATATTTTTTATCTATGTGTATTTACACAATGCTAATTGAATTTCATTCTATTTCATCAGTGATAAACAATGGTTGGCAAAATCTTATGACGACCCAACTTGTGCCAAAATGTCTTGCCATGCAGCTTTTACTAAATAAAGTAAATTAATTTTATAACTAAAAATAAAAGTATATAAATTAAAAGAAAATTAATCTTTATCACATCATTGTATCAGACATCGGCGGGCGCTAGTGTCGCGGTGAAATATGGCCGCCATCTTGAAATATAATCTGTGGCAGCAATAACTGTCGCCGCGCCAATGCATCATGGCGGGTTATCGCGGCTGAGCGTACGTTTTTGTGGTCAATACATCAGTAATAAAGCCGTACTTTAAGGCCTTGTCTTTTATTTTTGTCGTATCAAGATAAATTGAGAAAGAATTTGTTTTCTTCTGTAATGGAACCGGACATTTTATAGCTTGGCATGCATGGAAAATAAGTTGTCATACAACGTCGTCATAAAAAGCTTTGAAACTTTATTACCTTGTAGTCATGGCGCAAACCTGTTAAAACGATTACATATGTCGTAAAATCTAAAATAAGTTATTTACTATGTTTAACATAATAATAAACCTCGTTACGATTTACGAGTCACAAAACCACAAGCAGTGATTGTCACTTAGAATCACCACGGATCATCTATCTCAATAACACGGTCTGCGTAAAATTCAGATTATAATTTTGGGAACAAAGCGGAAGCGAAATAAAGCTCACAGACCATTTGACGTTTACATTAAAACGGATTAGGCGATTCACATTAATTTATAAGCGTGAAATAATTTGTTGGCGGCGTTTATTAAAATCTAGCTAATAGTCCGTGACGGTGACTACATAGTAACATTTCACCGCTATACCCGCCCGTCTGTGTGTGTGTTATTCTGTTTACAAAATTAGAACTGTTCGCTATTTTTAATTTAAAAATATAACTGCAGTGTAGCATTCTAGTTGTGTGTTCAAGAATCAGAAGATTCGAAACAGATGTTTGAATTTCATTTAAATCTGGGTATGATCGTCCATATTTATCAATGAACAATTATAAACTGGTGTTTCAAATCAAAGCATTTATAATTTGTTAAGACATGGGTAAATTCAAAATAATATCTATAGTCAGTTCGTAGCTATGTAATAGGACTCCATGTCATGCCAGAAGGCGTACAAATACCGCGTGACATAATTGAGGAAGGACTACTGAGTAATAAAACAATTTTTAAACTAAATGTGAAATAATATTGTTAAATGTCTGAAGCAAAAACATTTATCAAACGCGTTATTATGCGAAACATGCATTATTTGTATCCTGTAAGCGTAAGCTAATGTTCTGCATCTACAGCCACACATTGATAGCAGACAATAGCGAAAATACCGTTATTTCTCGCAGAGTTACCACAGTTTGAAAAAATATTCTTGGCATACAGTGCGCAGGAAATTTATAAACGAAAATATTGACAAAAATAATATTGGCCCACCCCGCCATGTTTGATGGTACGCAGAATATTGGTAGGCACATATTTTCTATCCTTGTTCAGAAATGGAAGAAAAATAATATGTGAACTGTTTTTTTTTAAATAAAGTGCTGAACATGCATGCAGTGCGCTCAAGCACACACGCACACACCTTTACCCGAATAAAGTTAAATGGTTTAAAAAAATATATGGTGTAAAAAAATAAAAAGTTACAAAAGCTGATTCATATTATTTTCTTCTAAGTAGCCGGTCTATTCTATAAAAATCTCCCTCGGTGTACTAAGCTGTAGTGAACTTGAGGTGACACAAAGTTACTATAAGTTATTACTAAAAGACCTATGTTATCTCCACGAAGTTTAAACAGCTCTCTGTGTTTATTGCAACCCCCATCAGAAACAATCGCTCAGCCATTGCTCGGCGATTGTAGCAGCATTAGCAATTACAGCCGTCCGCGGACGTTGACAAACGAGGGATAAATAAAGAACCGCCGGGAGACGACAATAAATTGTGCTAATTGATGACTCGCTGTACTCACTGACGATACGGATAATTGTATATTGAAGAGATATTGTTACGGATGTTTTGGTCAGTGTTCCGCTGATGTCACGATAATTAGAGATGTCTCTGTAAAGTTGTGGCTACGTTCAGAGTATGTCCATTTTATTTTATAAACGCATCGACATGGTTGGCGCAGCACCTGAGCGACTGGCTGCTCCGCTGTGTGTCGAGGGTTCAATTCCAGCTCAAAACAAATATCTGTATGGCCTACAGGCAATTGTTCCGGGTCTGGTTGTTTGTGTAAGTGAGTTTATATGTTTGTATAAGCACACACGATGCAGGAGAGAATTCCTGCAGCGACGTTGCTCCCTGAGTTATTTTTTTCTTTTTTCGGGCCAGTTACCTTTACAGGCGAATGTAGAACAAGCCACCATAGTTTCATCACAATTGGACATTTTTTTTTAAAGTATTGCAACTATGTAAGATTTCAGTACAAGCTACATACAGCTTTACAAATCAAAGCATCAATCAAACAACAGAATGCAAAATGAAACCAATGACAGCGCAACATCTCCGTCACAGAGCACAGCACAGTTATTAGCGGCGATCAGGGCGCGCAATCGATCGCGCCTGTGTGATCAGACTGATCAGATCATCAATCAGGGAGTTTGCTCGCCCGTATTTGCGGACACGGCGCCTCCCGCGCGCCGTCAACAGTTCGGTGCAATCTACTCGCTGTAATTATTTACTAACTGTGGATTGTGTGTGTTTACAGGTAGAGCAGGGGGTGTGCGGGGGATGTGCGGGGGGTGAAGTGGAGAGAAGTTGATGTGCGGTGAGTGGTGTGTGCTCGTGATACAGTCGTTACAGAGACCAATTTATGACATAACACGGTTCTGTTCATCTAAAGTCAAGAGACATTTTAATCTAATGTTAGTGGCGGAAAGTTACTTGTAATATAGTATACAGCATTTTATAAAAATCTTTTGATCACGCGCATCTATAGACATACTATATATAATAGGTTTGCAAGAATAAAAATAAGTGTCTGTGTAGCAAATCGCGTTACACAACATAGATCGATTACAATATGTAGATTATTGTATAGTAGATACGCATACAGTAGTAGTAGTCGTGTCTCGGACAGCGGCCGAGTGAGGTGAGATGTAGGTCGAGTCAATAAAGCATTTGATTTTATTTATTTATTTATGGTAAGAAGCTGTCTCCCGACATATTGATAGAGTAGGAAATATTCACACTACCACTCAGTAACAATATTGGTAGTGCAAATGCTTTGAAAATATAAAATTTGCATCTGTACGCTCATACTCGTAGGGATCTGGTTCAGTAGATGGCTTTAATTCTACGCTCAAGGCGAGAACTATAATCATCAGATCAAGTATCATTTTGTACTAAAGGCCTGAATATAATCATAATAGGTCAAATACCCACCAATCAATATTCTACTACCCTACAACGCTGCCGCACGCGCAGTGTGTCATAGCACAGTACTACGTCGTAACTTATCGTAGGTCAGGATTCGCTACGGTGTAGCTCATGCTATGCTACGGCGTAGCGCAGGCACTGCTACGGCGTAGCTTAGGCTGTGCGGTAATCGTGAGATAAATGATTTGACTTTACCTATGTTTTTTTAGAAATGTCTCAAACATAAATTGATTCGTCTCAATACGTATGACCTGTCTAGTTCTTTAAATACTTATACTTCTAAATGAATTGTGTAAAGCGAAGTGGTGCGAGGGCATGCATCAGGCGACATGCTCATCAAATTTTATTCTGCCAGCGTAAAGACAGTAAAGTAATATAATTCGACGTACATCTTTTATTACTGTTACTACATACCTACGTCTGTCTTGCAAGCCGCGAATAAATTACGTTCCCTTCTCCGGTGCCCCTGGGAGAGGCTGGCAGGGCTGTCAGTTAGGGTTTTACTCGCTGTAATTCGTTTAAGAAGATATTTGGCAAGTTGCTTAGTAATTAGGTACTTTATTTTTTATTGGATAAAATCACGTGTCGACTGGTTTTTTATGGCGATTTTAAATCTATTTTATCGAGTCTAATGGTATTTTCCTTGAAAGTCAGTCAGTTAATGGACACTTTTAAAGGTCATTTACATGTAGCTATGGGTACGTAGAAATGCAAATCTTTTTATTTTGCGTTTCTTTCATGCAAGGATTACATGAAAGAAATGCAAAATAAGTGTTTTTAAAATCTTATAATGCACATTACTCACACCAGGCAGTGTCATCTGCTCAACACCAGTTCTTAGGAATATGACATACCTACCTTCAGTTTCTATTTATAATTTAAACCCTTTTAAAAGTTCCAAATGAATAGGCACTCGAGTAAAGTTTGTCATCCCTGACTCAGCCCATTATCCAGCCTCAGCTCTTTTATATGTAAATATTTAAATAGGTTTATCGAGGACACATTAGGGCACCACCTCTGATATAATATTCAATGTGCGCCGACACTCGCACGCGTCGCACTTGTATCGGCGCGGCGCGCGGCGCGGCGCGCGGCTACTTGTGCGCGACAGCTCCTCAGAACAAACCGACTATTTATTACGAATTGAGATAATGATTCTATAAGACGATGTATTAGGTTAATTGTTTCGCTGGATGGCCCCCCTGTTGTTTCTACGTTGTCTGTTATCAATTCGATTTAATCACAAATTTTTGCTTAATTTATGTACAATCTTTACAGACTTAATATAAGATAACCTATAAAAAACCACTATTAATAAAAAAAAGAAACTAACAATAAATGACATAAAAAGATTCCTCTGCATCTCTGTCAGCTGGAGATGTGTCAAAAAGACTGGCCGCAATGCTTAGCCTGTCGTCAAGGTAAAAGTCAGCCCTTAGGTCGCGGGAAGTGTCAATTCCTTTAAAAGGCCATGGGCACACGAACCCCACGAAATCAGTTAACGAATTATTTCCGTAGCATTGTTGAATTTCAGCAAAATAATATGTATGTTAATTACTGACAATTAAATAATACACGTGTATTTATTAACCATTCGTGTAACACAATAACAAGTTGGTATTCGCAGAACATCAGTTTGATAAAATTAATTAACCAACTTACTGTGTGGCTTCAGGTTGAATCTTTACTCGAGCAATCACACATATAATATGTTTTGAAACAAGAATATTAGGTTTCAGTAAAATTTTACTAGTAGATTGTTTTATTATGTTCTTGGAATACAAGTCGTCCTGATGGTCAGGACTCAGGGTCTGGCCATCCATATCAGACATCAGAAATGGCAAGCTAAAAGTCCAGTGTGCCTGGAATTAATTATATTGGTACCCTTCGAGCCGTGTTGTAGTTGGTAGTAGTAATACCGCAGACCTCTTCTGTTAAATGTAATAATTATTATCTTTTTCGGCCACTTAGAGCAGGCTTAGCCTCGTCTGTCGTACATTAAGTATCACAACTCGTGAATGTTTCACGTAAAAATTCATAAATTATTAAGTCGTAACATACACTTGGAGCTACAAATCTTTTATTTGTTGTGACAACGCGGAATGTGGTTTAAAGGTTTTATCAGTGGGGACGCAGCCACTTGTCCGGTTGTCCGGGATGTCCGACCGGCTGGACGGTGTGCGGCGCGCGGTTGCTCGCGGCGATAAAACACACCGGTTATAGCTAACCGGACATTTCATTTGTTGAAAAGTTAAATTACCTACTAACCCTACGGATGCAAGCGGAATTGTAACGGCTCTATTATACGCGTGTGTCGGGCACGTTAACTAAAAGGGCCAGACAGGACAGGAGCCGACACCCGTGCATGCCGCGACACGTGTAGATGTACACTCAAGGAAACCAACTGTTCACAGAATTGACTACCAACTTCAATTTTTCTTATTTTCAAATCACAATGAAGAATGGCTATACCGCGTCGAATTTTCGAAGTATGTTTCTACAGTGGTTTTTATTTTTAAAGAGTAAGTATAGAGTATAGTATATATTTTTTTTTAAATTCTTGTATAGGATGTTTAAAAGTGCCTTTTAACGGTCTTTATTTTTTAGTTTATTTAAATAAACGATTTGACTTTAACTTTGTCTGAAAAAAATAAATGGCATAAAAAAGCTTCACGCGATCAAACCGTCAAGTTCACATGCCCGATATGTTTGTCAGACAACGATGACAGAATACCCGTACTGCACGCGATCCTGAATAATCCGAGCCGAACTTGAGCAACGATGTTACTCCGTATTGCGACACACCAGCTCTGTCTATGCGCACACTAAGTCACTTATCCATTACGTCTGTTGGCTTTCCTGTCTTAGGAATGGGATCAATCGTACTTCGAAATGCAAAGCTGATTGATTAAACTGACTATTACTACATTTTCGTAGAATTTTAGACATGACGTCATCGCCGCACTGTTGTATAACAAGACATGTTATATGTGATGGGTCCCTGACACACACGTTGATGAACACTTGGCAGAGGAGTTAGTAATGTAGTCAGTTAGTAGTTGTATCGCGAGGCAAATGTAAACAAATTATTGTTTGGCAACTATATTTGTGTTTGTTTTAAGTACCATGCGAGGACCTGCGTATGAATACACAAGGCACATCCGAGGACCTTTTCAAACCGAGGACTTTTTCGGACGTCCTCGGATTGACTTGACCATTGCATCGTACTCTACGTTCGATTTTGAGCCTTCCTGTATACTTAATAAGGAAAAGTTGGTCAAACCTCGGTTTGGTCACAGAAATTCATGCTCACACTCCGACAGTGTGTGTCCGCCAGGCGGCGCCACTAAAATTTTTACACACCTCGTCATACACTTTCAGTCTTATTTTAAGTACCTTGTGGGGACTTATGTGTAAACCTTCACACAAATGTCCTCGAAATGGTAGCTTTTCAACACAAAGTGTATGGAGGTCCTCGTATTGACAGCTTTTCCGAACAAGAGTGTATTCAGGTCCCCGTTTTGATAGATTTTCTATGTGTTGATATTCTATAGATTTGAGATTATTTGATTATTAACCGACGAAAAAAAAGGAGGAGGTTCTCAAGTCGACGCCTAGACATAAATTTTTAAATGTTTGACCACGTATAACTTTTTACAGAGTTGTCCGAATTCGATGATCCTTTTTTTATTGGATAGAGTATACCTTCAAGTTGGTCATTATGGTATGAAATGAAGCTGCAGCAGGAATTGTCTCCGTGCAAGGTAACTCTTTAATGGTCAATGGTATCGTCATGAAACTTCATATTCAACATGTTTATGTTAGATAGCAAACAAACATTATGGTGATGATATGAAGCTGCAGCAGGAATCGTCTCCGTGCAAGGAAACTCTTCAATGGTCAATGGTATCGTCATGAAACTTCATATTCAACATGTTTATGTTAGATAGCAAACAAACATTATGGTGATGATATGCAGCTGCAGTAGGAATCGTCTCCGTGCAAGGTAACTCTTCAATGGTCAATGGTATCGTCATGAAACTTCGTATTCAACATGTTTAGGTTAGATAGCAAACCAACATTATGGTGATGCTATGAAGTTGCAGCAGGAATCGTCTCCGTGCAAGGTAACTCTTCAATGGTCAATGGTATCGTAATGAAACTTCGTATTTAACATGTTAAGTTTAGATAGCAAACCAAAATTATGATGATGATATGAAGCTGCAGCAGGAATCGTCTCCGTGCAAGGAAACTCTTCAATGGTCAATGGTATCTTCATGAAACTTCATATTCAACATGTTTATGTTAGATAGCAAACAAACATTATGGTGATGATATAAAGCTGCAGCAGGAATCGTCTCCGTGCAAGGAAACTCTTCAATGGTCAATGGTATCGTCATGAAACTTCATATTCAACATGTTTATGTTAGATAGCAAACAAACATTATGGTGATGATATGAAGCTGCAGCAGGAATCGTCTCCGTGCAAGGAAACTCTTCAATGGTCAATGGTATCGTCATGAAACTTCATATTCAACATGTTTATGTTAGATAGCAAACAAACATTATGGTGATGATATGCAGCTGCAGTAGGAATCGTCTCCGTGCAAGGTAACTCTTCAATGGTCAATGGTATCGTCATGAAACTTCGTATTCAACATGTTTAGGTTAGATAGCAAACCAACATTATGGTGATGCTATGAAGTTGCAGCAGGAATCGTCTCCGTGCAAGGTAACTCTTCAATGGTCAATGGTATCGTAATGAAACTTCGTATTTAACATGTTAAGTTTAGATAGCAAACCAAAATTATGATGATGATATGAAGCTGCAGCAGGAATCGTCTCCGTGCAAGGAAACTCTTCAATGGTCAATGGTATCTTCATGAAACTTCATATTCAACATGTTTATGTTAGATAGCAAACAAACATTATGGTGATGATATAAAGCTGCAGCAGGAATCGTCTCCGTGCAAGGAAACTCTTCAATGGTCAATGGTATCGTCATGAAACTTCATATTCAACATGTTTATGTTAGATAGCAAACAAACATTATGGTGATGATATGAAGCTGCAGCAGGAATCGTCTCCGTGCAAGGAAACTCTTCAATGGTCAATGGTATCGTCATGAAACTTCATATTCAACATGTTTATGTTAGATAGCAAACAAACATTATGGTGATGATATGCAGCTGCAGTAGGAATCGTCTCCGTGCAAGGAAACTCTTCAATGGTCAATGGTATCGTCATGAAACTTCGTATTCAACATGTTTAGGTTAGATAGCAAACAAACATTATGGTGATGATATGAAGCTGCAGCAGGAATCGTCTCCGTGCAAGGAAACTCTTCAATAGTCAACGGTATCGTCATGAAACTTCATATTCAACATGTTTATGTTAGATAGCAAACAAACATTATGGTGATGATATGCAGCTGCAGTAGGAATCGTCTCCGTGCAAGGTAACTCTTCAATGGTCAATGGTAGCGTCATGAAACTTCGTATACAACATGTTTATGTTAGATAGCAAACAAACATTATGGTGATGATATGCAGCTGCAGTAGGAATCGTCTCCGTGCAAGGTAACTCTTCAATGGTCAATGGTATCGTCATGAAACTTCGTATTCTACATGTTTAGGTTAGATAGCAAACCAACATTATGGTGATGCTATGAAGTTGCAGCAGGAATCGTCTCCGTGCAAGGTAACTCTTCAATGGTCAATGGTATCGTAATGAAACTTCGTATTTAACATGTTAAGTTTAGATAGCAAACCAAAATTATGATGATGATATGAAGCTGCAGCAGGAATCGTCTCTGTGCAAGGAAACTCTTCAATGGTCAATGGTATCGTCATGAAACTTCATATTCAACATGTTTATGTTAGATAGCAAACAAACATTATGGTGATGCTATGAAGCTGCAGTAGGAATCGTCTCCGTGCATGATAACTCTTCAATGGTCAATGGTATCGTCATGAAACTTCATATTCGACATGTTTAGGTTAGATGACAAACCAAAATTATGGTGATGAAATGAAGCTACAGCAGGAATTGTCTCCGTGCAAGGCAACTCTTCAATGGACAATGATATCGTTTTAAAACTTCGTATACAACATGTTTGCGTTAGATAGCAAATAAGTATTATGGTGATGATGTGAAGCTGCAATAGGAATCGTCTCCGTGCAAGGTAACTCTCCAATGGTCAATGGTATCGTCATGAAACATCGTATTTAACATGTTAAGGTTAGAGAGCAAACAAACATTATGGTGATGATATGAAGCAGCAGTAGGAATCGTCTCCGTGCAAGGCAACTCTCCAATGGTCAATGGTATCGTTTTGATACCAAAACTTTATTATGGTATTGACTTGCAGCTGCAGCAGGTAACGTCTCCGTGCCACTAAACTCTTCAACGGTCACTGGTATCTTCTTAGAACTTTGTATACAATATGTTTACGTTAGATAGCAAAACGCCATTATTATATTAACGTAAAGCTGCAGCAGGAATCGTCTCCGTGTAAAGCAACTCTTTCACGGTCACTGATATCGTCTTATAAGTTCAAACTTTTATGGAGATGTTAATTGCTGATACTTCATACATACATGTTGCATATTATACAAGTTTTAAGACGACACCCGTGACGGCTAAAGAGTTGTCTTACACGAAAATGATTACTTCTAGCTAAACGTGATCAACGTGGTGAGGAGCTCCTCATCACGTTGATCACGTTTGGCCATCCTAAACATATTATACACACAGTTTCAAGACGTTCCTAGTGACTGTTCAAGAGTTCAGTTGTACGATGACGATTTCTGCTGCAGCTTCAAGTAATCACCGTTATTATATTTTGCTATTTAACGTAAACATGTTCAGTACGAAGTTTCAAAACGATACTAGTGACTGTTAAAGATTTGCCTTTCACGGAAACGATTCCTGCTGCAGCTTCACGTCACCATAATATTGGCGTTTTGCTATCCAACCTAAACATGTTTTATACGAGGTTTCAAGATGGTACCAGTGATCATTAAATACTTCACTTGCAAGGAGACAATTCCTACAGTAGTGTTATTACTCAAATGTCAAATTTCGTCTAATACAGAACGGCATCAATTGCACATTCTTAAGACTGATCAAGTAGAAAACTGTTAATTTGTAAGTCCTCTGATAGTACGTAGTATAAGAAATGTATGTTTATGAACTTAGTTTCTTTCGGTGATTCAAAATAAATTATTATTACTCAGTGTGTAAAAAGTTGCTACGGAAAATTCGTAAAATGTCCTCGCATTGTACAACTCCTACGTGGAAAAACGACCTCGGATTGTTCGTCAAAAGTCTAACACAGGGTCCTCGCATTGTACAAGACATAAGAAAAAGTGTGTAAAAATAGGTCCTCGGATTGGTGCCTCTGGTCAAATGGTCAGGGTCCTCGTTTGGCTCACACACAGGTCCGCGGATGGTACTTACCAGGCGGGTTTGCGTGTGTATTCAAGTCCTCGCATTGGTCACAGAAAGTTACACCAAAAAAAAGAGAGATAGCGCTATACGAATAGGCTCATCACCCCAAATATTGTTTTCTGTTTCTTTCTATCTTATTGAACCATGCGTATGACGTCGTTAAATAGGTTTTCTAGGACGTCCTCGGATGGTGACTTGTGTCTATAGTCCTCTTATGGACGTCTATACAAACAAGGGTGTGTTTGAGTTGCTTACATAATATTATGTAGTTACATACATAGTGAATTTGCATAGAACCGTAGTTATAATCATTAAGGGAATCTCGTGTGGAATCGAGAACTGGGGCAAGGACGGCGCTCCATGCCATACGACTTATATTTTAATAATACAGATAGGGTATTTGGCACAAATAGTGTAATGGAAATGGTGCTTATCACAAATTGAAAAAGTTTTGCTTAGATCTAGTCGTCATTCTCTTGTGATTGTGTACCTTACATGGCATAACATAACTCAGACGGTCGCGGTGTTATACATGTCATATGTATATTATTAAAGTTCCTGTAGACTTACGGTCAACTCTATTTTTACCCCTCACTTGGACTTTCTCCTGTTTCAAACATGTTAACTCACATGCACGAACAACCAGACCCGGAATAACTACCTGTAGGCTAAACAAATATTTGTTCTGTGCGGCAATCGAATCCGCCATACACAACGCGGCAGCCACACGCTCAGCCACTGCGCCACTGGTTCATTTTTATTCTCTAAAAGTTATATTTAGGAAGCGATACATGCATCAAGCAAAAGCTTACCTACCACCGAATGATGTCGTTATTAAATGAATGGGCCATCCATTAACATTAGTGGCCAACTTGTGAGCAGTTAACAACACACCACCTCGATGCCACCGTCCATCACATAAAGCCTCTTTATTTATTTATTTATTTATCAAATGGAAAACCAACAGCTATACATTAGATGGATACAGAAATTGAGTAGGTTACATTAAGCCAATTACAGGTTCTCACGGGTAGAAATATAATAGTTTTATATAGAAATCTTAAGGATCACTAACAACAAGCACAACAATTAAAAAAAAAAAAAATTTTTTAGAATGAAGGAATACAGTCACAAACTTAAACGAATAAAAGCACAATAGTACACACTAACTACTTACGACTATGAGAAAAGGAACACACGGCCGGAAATTATTATAGTGATCTGAGGGATCACTATCAGCAAAGGAAAAGGAAAACAGTTCCAAACTTAACTTGCTTACTTACTTAGCATTTTCTATTAAATTGGATGCGATAACACTTTTATTAGTATGAAGCATTATTCATATTGGTAAGCAGGCCTGGGGCTAGAGGTAACACTGCATAATTATTTTATTCTACTGTTTATATCCCAGAAATCGTCAGAATAAATTGTCAGCTGGAGTCAAGTTAGGTAAAGATATTATACTACCTAAACCACCTTTTTCATAAAGTTAGAACGAAAAAATATTTGTAATCTTAACATAGTTGAATAATAAACCAGCTCCATAACCTTCGTATCCCGCGATCGACTGAAGCCCAACTGAACGTATCACGCGACATATCTGCACACTATCGTGCGTGTGTGATCACTCCAAGCGCGAATCTTTTTATGGTCAGTTATGCAATACTCGCGCTCCAATGCGCGTCGTGTATCGTGTCCATCCGACTCCATTCTACCGCACACTTCATCGTATAACGCACTGTGGATATTGTACTGACAGGGAAATTGCCTATTTACTGGCAAGTCTTTAGCAAATGGCCGTAATTAGGTTTTCGTGTCAGAATATTTTATTTTGACCCCGATGGCCCTGGCCTTGGAAACCGTTTTGTTGGTTGAAAAAAGTTATTAGTTACGTTTAACTGCCTGAACGTAGTTTATTTATAGAATTACCATTTCAGATGATGGTATCAAGGTTTCGTTCAGGAACAAATTACTTTAGAATACGGTAATTAATTTGACAACAACCCTTTAGGTAAGTATACTATACTACTCGTAAAACCGTATCCTTAAAATTTTGTGGTATTTTGTCCAGCTATTAGGTGCAACAGCTTGTCTAATAAGTATATGCCTCAAGGAAAGTTGTTCGTGCAAGCGACGGTTAAGGAAAGTATTCCCCATCGACAGAATATAATCATCGTAAGGGACGAGCAATCGATCTCACCCAAAAGAGCTTCTAAATAATTTTCAATATCTTACAAAAACGTCGCCCTCGTCATCACACTTACTCATATCCCTTACAAAAACACTTGTGAAATATTATTCTTGGTTTTGTGAGCTTAGCGTCCCTGAGAAAGTTTGTGTAAATTCTTACTTCGCATTCCTTATTCCTAGAAAAAGGTCTTTTTGTAAAATGATCACCTTAATTAAATGATTAGTAAGTAGTTTCATGAATATGAATTACTTATGTGTAGAAAAATTAAAACAGTCGTCACTTCAAGGTAAACGAGAAGAATACAAATTTGGTAATTTCGAATATGAATACAGAAGAAGCACGGTCCAAATATCGAGTCAAATACTGTCTCATAATATAAAAAATAATTACTGCGCCGTACCCCGTACTTTCAGGCAGAGACCTCTATTCATTACATTTTTTCCAACACACCATAAAAGAGGCACACATTAAAAGCCCACATTACCGGCCACAAAATTAAAGCCGGGCTTCCTCAACATATTTTGTCTAAAACGTCGCTTCGTGTGTCATTCGTAAAACGTGTAATTGTAAGCCTCAAAGCCTATCTGTCGCTCCGCTCGCTCGCTCTCCGTGAGGCTTTGTCTCCGCTTTTTTCGCTCGCCTGAATGTCAACAGTGTTTTGCTCGTGTTGTGGTGTCGTGAGCGGTCGCTTGCGTTTTTTAATAGCCATTAGTGCTGTGAGCCGATGCCGCTAATCCAAGTGTGGTTCAACGCATGCGCCTTTTAAATAAATGTTGTTATTTACAGGTACCTACTCGTTGCGGGGACTTTGTAAATATTTTTTTTTTAACCCACAAATTGCACAGAATTTTATAAAGGATTAAATGAAAAGGGCAAAATTGTAATCATAACATCAAACAAAACAAGAGATACTTGTTAGCTACTAGACATTTTGCAACCAATAGTAAGATTTTTTCAAACGCTCTTGACTTCTAATGCGTGCAGAAAATAATGGCGTAAAATACAGTACATGAAACCGAGAAACCAAAACGCCTAACCCTCGCAGCCAACATTCCCAACCTCACCTCAATCGTCCGATGGAGCTACGTGTTACAGATTCAGCTGGCCAGCGGTCCTGCCGTGTAAGACATCGGCGCACCTTGCACCCTCGTCACGATCGACTTCACGGCTCAGCGGCTTTTTTATTATTTCCCTAAGACTACGAGATCGACCCAGTGCGCACTATGAATGATTTATGTGACGGCAGCCAGATAACTTCAAATGCTAGAGGGCTTGAAATGGATGGTCACATGGAGAATTAAGTGGATTACATTAAATGCTGTTTAAATCTTAATCTTTCTGAATTTAACTGGTAAAAATAAATATTATAACAAAAAGTTTTGCATTTTATTCACTTTTTTCTTATTTTAAACTTACTGAAAATTATTTTCTACTTTTTTGATTGGTTTTCTATTAAAGCGTGTTTTTATCGGTCCATGACGAGTGTGCAAAGTTTCAACATAAGTACAGCAGTTATGGAAGAACAGACATGCTGCGCTAACAGTAATAAGACAATTAAATACCTACATTGGATTGGTGGAAGAGTGATAAGTCAAGTAGGTATAGCGTAGTCTACACCTCTTTTATTATAAAGAGGTCTACGATATGTTACATTACAATACCATAATTATAGTTATCATTACCTGTGATGTTATTTTTATCGCTCGAGGACCCTAAAAAAGTACCCAGTAACAACTAACAACTTAATAATTTAAAACAGACATTAATAATTTTTCTTAGCAAAAAGCAAAATAAATGAAATGGAAATGTGGAGCATGAATGTCGTAATTGCGTTAATAATATAAAATAAGCGTAGAAC
The DNA here is from genome assembly GCA_949316365.1 of Hoplodrina blanda. NCBI lineage: Eukaryota > Metazoa > Arthropoda > Insecta > Lepidoptera > Noctuidae > Hoplodrina > Hoplodrina blanda. Next base: position 252,785 of record OX438586.1, on the reverse strand, counting down.
ACACTTGCGACTCGTAATCTCGATACTCGGTGACGTGTACCTACTTCATTACGACGACATTCTGCTAATTAACGTACTTATTACAGTATTACAGTCTGGAGATGATCATTACGTCGCTACGGTGCGAACACGACTTTATGTAGCTCGGAATTATACAATTATTATCTTCTACTTTGTATGTTATTCATGTTAATATTCAAATGATACTGTTTCATGATTGTTTTATATTACAAGATATAAATTACAATCTTAAGTTATTAGTGTAAGTACATGATATAATATTCTACTTAGTCTTAATAAATGCAAATGGATACAACTGTGTCACCTTTGGTATTTCTCAAACGCACTCAAAAGTTGAAATAAAATAAACGTCTGGGTCTAAAGTCTGGCTCTCGATCAAAGTAAACTGTAAGCTTCTCCCACTTTGTATCTCCCACACTATACGTCATAATCACAAGGGCTATTCATAGTAACGTAAACAAGCCCAGGTCTTCATTCACACTATTAATATGAGCTCTCAAGTCATCCGATACGCCCATCGACCTCACTTAGTCTCGGAACCCGACGCTGCTGGAAATGGCAAGCAAGTTACGTGGAAACTATTCAATGTACTCGTGTGTAGTTCGGGACGCGGTAAGGTTACATGCACGGCTTGTTGGGGTCGTTGCTCGCAAGCTCATTATGTGGTTGTGAAGTCTTCACTAAAAACAGTATCATATCGGGGCTTTGAATGAACTGTATTCTGAATTTAGTAATTATGCATTCCTTTTTATACATGTCACAACTCCAGCGATAGGTGATATTGTATTGTGCCAGTGACGTTATAGAAGGTTACCGAATTAATAAACTCGCAACATAGGTATCAAGCTTAGATTTTTTACAAAAGTTTAAAGTAAACGAAGTATCTCGAGATCTGTCAACTGTGATTATCATACACATATCATAGATCTTTTTCTATAAAAATGTCAGCTATTCACTACAAACTCCGACTTAAGATGAAACTCATATGTTCCGGCACTTTAATAGAACATATACTTGCTTTCATGTCGTACAAGCTTAACAGATTTGACGGCGGCGTATGAGAGATGCTCGCCTCTCCTAAGGATTATACATACGGTTTTAGGAACCGTCGGCTACCGACTGACGCGACATTTGAAAGATGTTATGAAACCTATCAAGTCGCCATCGATCACTAGGAACTTTATACACGGCGACAGAATAGAATGAGCCTTCTGAATGAAAATTGAATTCATAACGTTGCTGGCGATTTGAATTCATAAAGAGAGCTGGTTCAAGGTCACGTGGGAAAAGAGTAGGTAGAGGGATTTCGGGGAGGCATTTGCCCAGCAGTGGGACAGCCTAAGCTAGGGAAAAAAACAAGCTTTTTCGTAAAGTTAGCTTCATTTATTGCAAGTGACAATTTGTTAATTTGCAGAAGACATCCGCATATACATAATCGAGAACACGTATTGTGCTATTGTTATGATTTTATATTAACTTTACAGTCCAATGAAATGGTTTCATTTTAAAATGGTGTGCTTTATCTTTGAAGTAATTCATTCCAGCGTATTGCAGAGCATTCCGTGCAAATATGTTCCCTATTCTACAGGACTATTATATTTGATGTTCTTCAATAAAACGAGCGCGCGCTATTTGACCGGCCATCCATGTCGATCGACATATAAAATTGATAGCTCATTGCGATCCATCTTTCTCTTTTACTGCTGTTTTACTTCAAGAAATACATTTTATGTCACTCGCATGTAGGATAGTGACCACCTGGGAAATGCTATAGTTTTATTGTTTCAGTATAGCGAAGCAGATTAATTTTGATTCGATCAAACATTTTAGCGATCGTGTTCCGCAAAAAGCTTGTCATAAGAGATAAAAAAGACGGCAACCAGTCAAGTTTTCATATATTTAGTCGGATTATACAGTTCTGTGTTTAAGTAGCTCTGTATAAAAACATTTTTCAGAAAAGCTTTATAAAGGAGAAAATTGTTTAATTTGACGTAACAAGCTTATGTTCATATTTACACGAAGTCATTATAACTTATTAAAACCATTTAAGCACACTTAACCACAAGATGCAGTTGCTTTAATGAGGAGCACATTATCGTGCTACGAGTACTACGGCGTAGCAGCGTAGCGCTACACTGTTCTACGAAACCGCAAACCGGGTCAGAGGCGAGCGAAGCCTGATGAAGTTAAAAGGTCTCACTTCATGTTATATACTTTTATTACTTACAAAAAATATTAGCATATTATAATAACATTGAAAGCGTAAAGGAACTAGGTGAAACGCCCTTTTAAAATATGCATGACATAGTTTTATATTACGACAACCTAAAGCATAAAACTGCGATTTCCTCGTGGGTACATCAAAGTAACATACAGCCTTTTGGCTAAGGACGGCAGCAGCTCGCCCTGTATGCCTCTATTATGTAAATGAGAGGCTGCCCTCCACTATCGCTATATACAATCTGTAGCGTATACGTAAATATAATGTGTACCTGTTTATACATGTTTAATACAGGGGTGTGTCTGTGTTCTAAGTGGGATTACGAGTACTACATACATTTGGAATTCAATTTTATAAGTTATGAATATGAAAGCTTGTATTAAATGTGAACTGGAAGTTGTTTAGAATGAAAATTCTCGGAAACACTTCGCTACGCGTCGTCTGCCGGCGGAGCTACTATAATATATAAGTAGACCATTTATTTCATGTGAAAATGCTGAACTGGTACCAAAAGTTGCCTGTTTTTCCATCAAAAATGAAAAAAATGTAATCCGTTCTGGCAATAGTTTTTGTTCAATAAAAAATAAGTAAAGCTATCTTTGTGTGAAGTTTTAAAATAAATCAAACAAACACGTCAATCAAATTCATCATTAGAATGCTTGTGTCGCGTACTACACAAATTGTAATTAATATTAGCAAACACAACTGCGATCCGTCCATCGATCACTAGATCTATACATACCGCTACCGCTACCGCTACCAGATTGGGAAACAGCGTTGCAAGCGCGCCAGCCGCACCTAACAGCTTTCGTAACAACTGCCGGGAGTAGGGCCGAAATCCCACCAGCAGCGGCTTTCGAGCATCTATCACAGATACTTCACGATACACTCAAGAGTGATTCGAGGCCCCCGACAGCGATTTGTGATCCGAGCGGCGGTGCCCGGCGGGAGTCATTAAAATCCATAGTCACCGCCACTTCCAGGCCACTTCCAGGCCTAGGCGCCGTATGCGGCTCACCACTTGTGAGACCACAAGCCGTCGCCAGCAACGCTACCTCCCTATGCAAGTTTCCCTGAGCCGTGGCCAGCATGTCATCTACGTAACACGTTAAGCCCAGCGCTGGGTGGAGCTCGCCTCTCAGCGCCCAGTCGTAACCGATGTTCCACAGGACCGGGCCCAGAACCGTACCCTGTGAAAAACTGGACAACGTGTGGAGCTCATTTGTGCCATCACTGTGTGCATGTACCTTCTTCAACTTCACCAGTTACGTTATTTTGAACTCTAATAAATCCACAACATGATATCCCACTTGAAGCCACAGCAGTGTGATCGCGAGTGGTCGCGCCACACTCCCGCGGCCGCCAGCCACCACTACATTTATAACATCCACTGGCTATGCGTGCGGTTGCACCTGAATCATGTAAGTGCGCTCATGTTGTGGCCGCTGGTTTGGATCAGCTACTGATGGTAAAAATGATATACATTATTTGCAGCGAGAACATATACATATACGGAACTCTATTTACGGCAGTAGATAGACTTATATAGATATATTATAGATAAATAGTAATATAGATTTACCTGGTACTTTTACTAAACAAAAGCGTATGACGTCACTGATAGAGAGAGAGTAGGGAAATGAAAATTACCGTGGCGAACTGAAGCAGGCTATTTCTGTGGCCGGCCATAACGACTGAGTAAACAGAGTAAAAGGTCTTCGTACATATTCCATTATAATTTGAGCGAAGCCGCGGGTACAGCTAGTTATAAGTAAATGTGAACCACCTAGAAGCTTATCCTTGTAAACTATGTATGTTCCTGCAGATCACACGCCCTCGGGTTGAACGTCCCTGGCTCTTGATCCCTTCAGTGTCGTATAACACATCTGCTACTTTATTATTTGTTCATTTTTCAACAAAATAATGTGTGTCCCACATAATATCGTATGCCTGTCTTCAACAGGTAAATGTTTTTAAGTGAAACCCTTTTCCTTTGTTATGGTAGAACAAATAAAACACGGACAAAATCGGTACATTATGTAGGTAACTAAGTACGTACTTAAAAAGGGGTTTTCAATTCGCTTTAAAAAGGTTTGCACGTTCTGTTTTAATAAATTAACGTAAGTACAAAAGTTTGTGAAGTACCTACCTAAAGTCACGTAGAACAAATACATTACTTTTATGACTGTGAAAACAAACTTTTAGACTGGACAATCGTTGCAGTTCTAGTCAAACAATTATTTACTCACCCAAAAAAACCATCATCCTGTACTAGTTATTAATACTTATACACATTATTTAGGAGAACATTAAATTAATATTAAATCATCATAATGAATATTAAATCCAGACATTCTTCGTCAAAAGAATTTCATTAATTTAATCTTCCTTTGATTTGTAGAAGGAAATTCCCACTTCCCTTGATCATCGTCTAGAACACACGTGCACTAAATTGTATGCATCATTATAAACGAGTGAGTTAGGTGCATTATGTGTGTGTATTGCGTGTGATATAGGGTGCGGGTGTGTGTGTGCGGTAATTAGTACCTTTGCTGCGGAGGAGTTAATGTGGCCCAAGTTTGTCGGTCTTAAGTCATTCATATGCTAATGCCGTTGTGTGTGCCAGGTAATTAGCGTTATAATGCAACTACCTACTGTATATTATTTCCGTAGAACTGGAAATGAAGAGTTAGAATTATGATACGTCCACGTAACTGTGAAAGAGTGTTTTAACTACTCGTTGGTTTGTTGATGGTGCTCGAAGCATACTAAGAAGTGCATAAAAATGAGTTTATTTCACACAAAAACCTTTAACAGCATTTTAAAAATAAATGTTAGGAACATTTTAATCAAGCGCTGAAGACGTTGTGGCTGGGGCGGCACTATTTAATTGCCACAAAAACAACATACAGTAGGTCAACTCGTAACTGAGCACGACTTTGTTATGTACTGACGTGAGTTTTACATAAGTTGACCAATTTTGCGGTAGTTAATTTTTAAAAGTGATTGAATAAGTTTAATAATTTACCAAAGAACAGACAATAGTTTCACAATAAATATGTTTTTAGATCAACTCTTTCTTTTCTTTTATTTATATCTCGCTGGTCTAGTAACAAAGTGGAATCGATTTATCAGAAATTTTTCAGTAGCAGCTCGGAGTGTGAATTGGTGCTTAGTAGATGGCAATAGGCTCGCCTCCTGGAATTTAAACATATCAGATGAAATGCGGGTGTACTATAAGTACACCGTCTAACAATTTGGGAAAACAGGCGTAACGTAAAATACAAAAACTAGATAAATACTCGTATGTGTAGATCAAAGAAACAGTGTCAGTAGATAAAACAGCACACCGTGTCACAACGATAGGTTTACCTAATATCTTAGCGTTATCGTATAACTGTCAATGAACCTTCTGTGTTTGTTACTGTTGTGTTGATATCGGTTCGGAGGCGATGGCCGGAATAAGCCGATTGCTTGCCGATCGCTCGGCGACTGAGTTTAATTGTGCCGTCAACCTGATGACTCTGACATTGCTCACGACTTTTCAGAACTGTGCCGGGGTAAATATACAAGAGATCATTTTCCGATACATTTCTAGATTCGATTTGAGACTGTAATTTGTTTCAAGCATAAAATAAATTTATAGCAAATGACAGAATAAAATATTATTTAACAGGAATAATCAGTAACACAAACAAAACTATAGTGTGTTATTATTATTTTACTAGATTCTGGCCGCTACTTGTCTGCGCCTGAAGTCAAGTATACCTCAAAACGTAGCCTACGGCACTCGGTATTAGTGTAGCTTTTGATCAATTGAATTAGACATTTTTGAGATTAGATCAATACTTTAGGATACCAAGTACATTACTATCGGCTACCAAGTATATACCATCAGATACCAAGTACTTAAGAGTAGTACAGTCGAGTCAGTCAGACAGGTTCTCCTTTATCATTATTATACAGACTACACAGTAAGGGCTATGAGGATGGCAAAAACAAAAATATAAAAGAAAAACCATTAAATAAAAATACTACACGCAATTTGTTGTTTGCGCATATAATATAAAAAACGAACTAAACTCTGAATATAAATTGCTAAATTTGTGCTGAGGACCATTTGTGAATGACTAAAACATTCATGTTAATGCTGTAGACGAAAACATTTAGCCAATCATACTGCCGAATATATTACAACGTTTATACTTGTTTTTGTGACGCTGTAGCTATGTAGCTACAGTGCAATGTACGAATAGATCACTCATTGGCAAAGTTACAACATTGCCCTTTTTTCGCGTCGTATCTATTCGTGATAATTAGTTCATAGTTTCTTATGAACAGGAGGAGTAGATAACATATTTTTTCCCAAAAGTAAAACCGATTTACTACTACGGATGCACATAAGCATGTTGTACTTATATTCAGCTCGTACGTTATTACCTGGCTCATACATCTTTCGCAGAGGACGGCAGATAGAACCCGCTCCTTAATCCCTCATATTAATCATTCCCCGCAAAAACAAGCGCTAAGAATTTCTGAAGATACGCTCCCGAAAGCGAGAAATATGAACCAGATATTACGCTTATTGGCCTAAAACTTAGAAGCGACGGGAGCGTATGAAGAAAATTGCTTCAGGTTTGCACATTTTGCCTTTAAAAATAAACCACATACATACTGAAAATAGAGGTACTATTAAAAATCACGAAGAAATCGCTCGAATTCTTTAAGGGGATTGCATCGCACAATAATAGTAAAATATTTTCCGCGCGCACAACGGAGCCATTCGTTCGACACGCGTAAGTGGGGCCGCACTATTCAACTTAAATGGCGTTTTAGAGAATCTTTGCAACTGCGGAAATAGAGGGCGCTGGGGTCGCACACTGTGACTCTCAATGTACGCGGCGTACAAAGTGGCTTACACATGTTTAGCTGCCGAGTTCTGAATCTTTCTCAAGTGCTTCAGAATAAAATTGTATGGAGTCAATAGCTGCGGAGTTATGTTTGGAGTTGCTTATATTTTGAAAGCGATTGCAACATTTCTGTTTAGGTCCAATCAATAAAGTGAATACAGTTTTTACGCTCAAGTATCAAATATCATATACAATCAAGTAAGCTAAAGGCCCAAATTGTAGAAAAAAAGGAAAGACAGAGACAGTTCTGTTCTTAAAAACAACATTGAGCTTATTTTTTTTTTTAAGCAAGAATAATTATTAATGTTTTGTACTTCTATTATTCACGATCATAATAGTATTGTTTAATTTAATATAAAACACCCGTACAATAAGAACTAACTATAATGCCATGCTCTCAGCGGGACACGACTCGGTCGCTAAGGGTGCGACGGTATAATGGTGGTTGATCCCTCTATACTTTTATAATAATAGGCACGTTCCAAAACTAAATGAATGCAGTTGAGGGTGGGTTTTACCGTTCAAAAAAATATTAATTTCATGCAAAATAAATTAGGAGTTTGAAATATGTTACACAATATAATTATTTAAAATTAATAAAGTTTTTAAGGTATCTTCGGCAGGCTTCTTCATTTTTCTTTGGCTTCTTTAGCATCACACTGCAGACTACCTAAAGAAATATTTTGTTTTGTGATGTTGATATTTTGTGAACAATAATTTCCCTCATTTTGGGTGCTACCATACAATTCTACCAATTCACAATATCCCTCTTTAATAATACCGTATATAAGCTCGTCAGTTACTTAGTAATTGATAACTGAAAGGTATTGAATGTCCCATTTTCCCGGCTTCCCTCGGGGGCGATACTTCAACGGTATAGAGATATCAACTGACAAGTAACTGCATAGCCCACTCAGCACACTCACACTGCAAACCCATCACGAGCGAATATGATCCTTATTACAGTGCAGAAAGGTATGTAGCAAACGCATATGATGGCGATCCTGATGCAGCTATCCAGTGGGACCACAGTCGACACCCGATAAATTGATTTAAGAATTGAATTTAAAAATATTGTGAAAGTGTAGTGTCTTACAAGATATTGTATTGTTCTATTTCTGAATGATGAGCTGCTATGAATAATATCGCCACTACAATCTGAGTTCATAGTACCTATTTAATTTCCGACGTTTTGTTTTATGTGGCTTTTGGAAAGAGTGGCTTGTACAACATTTTATGCATATTAGCAGGCATATGGTTTCAAGTTTAATTTATAAATATGCACAAATCTCTATATCTGAATATGTAAGATAGTAAGTAATTATAATATCAAAGTAGCCTTCAGATCACTTATCTTTTACTAAGACTATGTCTAATTCATTTTCCTTCACACAGTCTGTAACACGACACGTAACATGATACATCAAGGTGAATACTATTTATGCACTATCCACTAACCTACTGACCTTTAAAACTTGCGCCAGTGCACTGTCATAACTTGCTGACCTACTCGCACACACAGGGTTAGACCGTCCAACTTTTGTTGCAACTAACACGATCATTCGATAAACATTCAGAACATATTGTTTTAAAATGTTTGTTGAACAGCATAAACTGGGTTAGCTTAAAACTTGTGAAGGATGAAATGGCTCGGGATCAAAAAAATAAAAGCGGCTTTTACTTCTACTCTTCCCACAACGTCCGAAAGGACGGCAATCCTATACGACCGGGGAGAGATCAGGTTTAGGTCGCGAGAGGCACGAGGCGTCATACTACCAACTTCCAAACTGGTACTGAGAAATTCCTAATAATCCAATGACACGTTGATCTCCCTAGGAATCGAACCTGAGACCGCTCACAACAGTTTGCACAACAAGGACATTTTTATTTAAAACACTAATTATCAAATAACGTAGAAAGGACGAACCTATAGCTAGCAATTTATTGTTAACGTTAAACGTTCACAAACACGTGTCGGAGGCAAGTATTTTCACAGTATTTAGGCTGTTACGAGCACATTGTCAATCATAATGTTTGACAGTTTAATGTAATGTATGAAAATATTTCATCAAAATATCTCTTTCATTTCCCCAACGATATTGAAAGACCGTACCGGGACAGACGGATCCTTACAGCTTTGAATTTGGATGTAGGTACTGAATATAGGTACGTACGTTTCAATTACGACGAGACCCTCAGATCATTTCATCAGCATCACATAATAAGGTAATGAGCCTACCTATTTGTAAAAGTATTTTCTCCTAAATTTATTCAAAGCTCCTCCGCCGACATTCATCTTATTTTTCTCGGTTCAACAGATCTCCCGCCTTCCTCTGTGTCATCACATCACGGAGATATAATCTGATACATACGCAAACTATCTGCGCAAATCATGCATATTTTGTGTACCTATTTCATTTGTGAAAGTAAAATAAGACATTTCAAATCATTGAAGTTTTGTAAAAGTTAATTAAGGTAAACTTAATATAATTTATCGCCTAGTCACTCGTAATTTTTATGTAACAACAACGTACAACTATAAAATATAATACTTTAATAACACCTCAAAACAATATTGTTCTGTATGCACTGTTACTCAACACTTTGTTTTGCTATTTTATTTCAACATATCTATTATTGCTTGTATTGATAGATCAATGATCAACAAAATCATTTTCAGCTGAAACACTTTGCAGATGACTCTCGTTATCGTGAACGATTACGGGTTAGTTATTTTGGTTAAACTCGGCTGGTTGTTCGGGCTCCGGTTATAAAAGCAAATACGTTCAACAACGTTACGCGCTGTTTGCGAGGTTTTGTGCCCTATAGAGGAGAACGGTCTTTTCGCCACGTTTTCCTGTAAAAATGGTCCTTTTATACGGAAGATTTTTTTTTGGCAAAAAGGAATGTTTATTTATACAACCTATTATGTATGTATGTAATTTTATGGTTTGTTTATTTAACATAAAAAAACAATAATTTACTATGAAATAGTATAAAATTACAAAAAAAATGTTCTTTTATAATTGTATGCTATTTCTACACTTAGTTAGTCTATTTGGATTATAACAAAAAATAACAAAATAAACTTGCTAATAGAAATAGTCTAGGTCAAAAGAAGAAGAGCCAGTTGCCTACGGTCGAGTAATGCTGGCACATCAGCTAGGCCATGATTGTGCGAATTTGTGTGTCCAATTGTACATTCCACGTCACACGGCGCTGTACCTCCCGCATTGACACAGCGACATCAAACAACACGCGAACATTGTATTTTGTTTCGAACTGTTTATTTGAATTACCTATTTGCCTCATGTAATTATACGAGTAAATAAATAATTTATTTGTAGCCGTACCAATTAACGATTCGATAACCTCACTGAAATTTGAAACGTAATTTAATTATTTATTTTGTAATGTGTGAATAGCAATATGAATTTGTTCAATAATAGAAAATTCTCGTTAGTGAGCACTGGACGCGACGAAATAAGTGTATTCCTGCTGGAAATAGGCTTATCGTTATAACATGGACAAAATAAAGGAGGTGGGTGTACAATGTCGGAGTCACTCTTGATGACGAAGGACGTCCTTGAGCTCATATAATAATGATGGAGATATTAAGTAATAACACTTTGTCCGATTAGGGAATTTAACAGAAACCTCGTCAGCCGGCCAACGGACGCGGTAATTATTTTAATGAGGGTAAATCGAATTTGTGCCAATCTGATAATAAAATAGTCGAGAGCTTATAAACGACTCGTACACAAGCAAGAGGAGTGGGCGCGGCGCGGCGAGCAGGTTGGCCTTTAGCGAGGCAGCTGTCAGCGTGTAATGATCATTTGTTAATTGCGATTTACACGATCGTAATGAGTACGTGAATGGAAGAAAACACATAAAAAAGACATAAACCAGCTACCAGAAGGCACTGACCCAGCGAGCTTTTTTATTAGGCCTGTTCGTATTCTAAATTGTTTATGAGTAGGTACCTAGTTTATGAGTAGGTTTACTATTCTATCTACGAGTATATTATATAAATACTTTAATAATAAACTACTAGCGTAGGTGACTTTGACTTCTGTGTGAATGTCGGAGATCGCGAACGCAGACAAAGTCACGGACTAGAAGTAGCCTCTGCAAGAACTCAAACTACCTCTTTTACAAATTTTATTACGATCGGTTCAGTAGTCTTAATGAAGTAACAAATAGATAAACAGAACACAGACAAACAGAAGTTTAATATGAAAAATAGACACATTTTTAAACCTAGTACAAGTACGTAACGAAAGGTATTTCTAAATACCATAGGACCATTAATAAAATCGCCAATAAATTACACAGAAGACATTCACGGAAACCGTTGATTTATGACGAACCCAATAAAACATCGGTACGTTGAGGAAACAGGTGAGGAAGCAGGCTTGGAGTGCCGCCGTCCTCTGTGAGGAGCAGAGGTATGTGCCCAGACCAGAGCGGGAGTTTGCCATTTTTATGTAAAAATGTATCTAATACGTTATTAGAAACGTTGACCTTTATCTGCCTAATTAATAATTTTGTTTGTCAGCCGGTAAACGTAGCCTAGCCACCTAGCCTGTGACGTTCCACTGCAGGGCAGCCTCCTTGTCGAATGTATTACTCTATGATAAACTTTTATTATCATCAGAATTAATGTTTGAAGATTATTTGGAATAAAACACACAGCTATGTGAGATAATTGTCAATCAGCAAAAAGCGAGACGAGGCATGATTGTTATACCGCCGCAGCCGATAGAAGGTAACAAGTTATTTGCGCAATAATACAGCCATTTGCGTTAAGTTCCGGTAATGTTCCCGCTGTTCGGTCTCAAGGCGACCACGAAACAGCCTAATAAGCGTAAAGTATCGTCTCTTTGTACGTTTTGGGAGCCATTCATGTCATCAAATCGATGAAGAGGCGGTTATATTTGAGCGCCATTTTAGTGTGAAACAGCTTCACCTTGTCGCGGCGAACGGCCTGCAAAACGTCAACCTATCACCAGTTCTATTTGATTCTGAAACGTATGTTCGGGAGCTACGGTTTGTTTTCGTGTAACAGTAAATTCTTTCCGTGCACGTCGGCAGATTTTATGATATTATAGCGACAATCGTTACGTGTATTGGGAAATAAAAGTTGTTGTTCGTTCATAAACGTCTGTTTCGTGTCAAATTTAGTACAATTTATTGGGAAACAAACTAAGTTCGCTCTACTTGTTGGAAGTCCGTAACGATCCACATTGATACCTACTACAGATATTTTTATGGATTTACTTACATTTATTACGCTAAAGCACCATACCTGATTGATTTTTATTGAGGAACGTCGTTCTGACAAAGTTTGTATCACAAAAAAAAAATCTCACAACTGCAACCTTAGACTTGAAAGATAAAGTAAAAATGACAATAGGCGATTACATTAGTAATAATTAGGGAAGTAAACAAATGCACTGAAATAAAATGTATTTCAGCAGTTATAATAATCGACCAAGACGTGTATTGTAATTCATAACTGCAGGGCTGCCAGAATACCGTTTTGCTAAAATTTGTCGACATTACATCCTTAACAATTTTCTACTTTCAAAGCCATAGCCATAATAATACACCTCTTTAATTTTCCCCAAGCTATAAACAAAAGAACAAAACGCGGCGTACTTCAAAGATTTCCCCGGGTTGTCCCCGCTTGTTCCCGGTGATCCCCGTTTGTCCCCGATTGTCCTCGTTTGTCCTCCGTTTGACCCACCGTCGCCGCTCTTTGAGTGTTTCACTTCCTTTATGGTCCGGATTTTGCTTTAATATTTGTACATACCTAATAATAATACTTGAGAATCAAGTTTTGTGAATAATGATTACAAACAAAGAAAACACCTTGCACTGTCTGCGTCACGTGACAGCATCACTATTGTAATTATCATCATCATTACGTAAAAATTTATCGTGAAGCGTTTCAAATGACAGCAATTTCCTAAAATATTAACAACTAGCTTCTGCCTGTTTTCGTCACCCGCTTTAAATTACGTGTTTATTACCTAACTGCTCTGCTCCTGTGGGTCATAGCGTGATGGTAAATAATCTATACAATTCCTCATCTCCTCATTTCTCGAATTTTCCCAACTCAACTGATAGTTCCGGCAATTAGCGCGTTGAAACAAACAAACAAAAATTTTTCTACTTTTTCATTTTTACATTTAGTATAGACTAGCTGGCCGCCGCGGTTACACCCGCGTCTTTGGTTACTGCTCCGCTCCCGTAGGTCGTAGCGTGATGGTATATAGCCTATAGCCTTCCTCGATAACTAATCTATCTAACACTGAAAGAATTTTTCAAATCGGACCAGTAGTTCCAGAGATTAGCGCGTTCAAACAAACAAACAAACAAACACTGCAGCTTTATAATATTAAGTATAGATAAGCTACACTTATTGTTATACATAATGACCAGACAGTCACATAACAAGGGGTGACTGAGAAGTATTTCGAAATATGAAACTATGTCAGGAGCAGCGTTGTGTACGAGTTAATTAAATTAGCCAGATAGTCCCGCCGGTCGTGTGGCGTGGGACCTGGCTCTTATATTAAACTGGCCAGATTTTGGTTTTATAATTTGGTCCATTATTCTTTTACGGCGAAAAGAAGCTTTTCAAATTGAAGATAATACAACAAGTATCTTTTGTATCTTATTATCATCGATAGTGTTTAAACAATACCTAAATAAATGATAGACAGACTTTGTGCAGCCTCTGCCCATTTTTTATTTGCTGATGAGATACAGATTAACTGACCATTAGTTAGAAAACCATAGATGTTCTGTATTATAAGAAATTTCATCAAGTACTAACATAAAATGTATAACTAATGTCTCTAAAGGTACGCAAAACGAAGAAATTTATTTCTAACAAATAATTAAAAGGTAACTAGTGGGATTATTACAATCCTACTTCCATTTGTTGACTTTTACGACTTGCGCAGAATATTAAACGGTTCAAACACAAACATTTTCTGTAACTCCCACGTCACTTCCAATGTTAATAGTTAACGAAATAAAGTTAACAATATTAATTTAAAGTAACGGCAGCGGAACGAAGGACCAAATTTTAATTTTCGAGAAACAAACTGTGAATAGGTAGGTTAGACAGCAAAAAATTACGTTTACCTGACGAGTAAGCAAAGGTCGAAATTATTTTACCCGTCTGTAAATAAAAAACGTATAATTTGATAAACTGCGACGCGTAAAAGGGTAACGCGAAAGTTAGAAGGGGTTTACCTGCCTTCACAATTTGTGCGCTCAACAACAAAGATAAAACCTTTATAAAATGGTCCTTTATTGTCGGAGCCTGAAGTAAAAGTCTAGAATGTTTATTATTTTGCGCACACAAAAGCGGTGTCTAGCTGTCACACTAGATTTACGTAAGTATGGGAAATATAATAACTGGGCGTCGAGTCGACCCCGTCCCGGCGCCGTCACGGTCACGTCCCGGCCCCGGCCCGGTCGCGTGCCGTAAGCCCGTGTCGCGCGTGTAATAAGGCATTAACGCGCCATTTGTTCAGCACTTTCTGAGGGAGTGAGTGACTTGTTCGCGTTATTTTTATCATTTCAGTGTTAGTCACGTTGTGGCTTTATATGTTGGTATTTTTATTATGTCGTTAAATAGACGTTTTATTTTAGACTCGTTCGAAATAAATTACTATTTGTAGCTGTCGGTTCTCGAATCGAAATTAGATAGGAATGTTACAGAATACATGTTTATTTGAATAACGTGAATATTTTTTCTTCGAATGTGGCTGCTGGTTGGACGGCAAAACATTCCACCGAAATAGTCACACGACATGAATGTTACCTCGAAACAAGGACAGAATGGAATGACTGCAGCAAAGAGCGTGTAAGGACCAACTAAAAGCTAACAGCAGCTGTAGCTACTTGCAAACAAAGAGAAATTAAAGTCGCTACAATTTTAGACCACCGTGTTTAGTACTAAAAAGGAAACAATTTTTAAAGGCAAACATTGTGCTGTTGTTTAGAAATAGATAATACTAAATACCTTAAACGATTGATACGTTATCATTTAAACTGACAATAGTTATGACTAAGTGCCTATATAATAGGAAATAATAGAGGTATTCCGTATTTTATTCGTCCTCATCTGGATACACAAGCAGTAGCCCGAAAATATGTCGGCAAATAACATAAAATTATGAATACGTGAGAATTGAGCGACAAGGCGTGAGCTGAGCTCAGATCTCCATGCATGTATTATTTCTTCAGCGACAGTACGCCGCTATAATAATTTAGATGGAAGCTCAATAACTCAGTTGCGCGGGGCGAGCTCGTATCGTACGCCCCGCGTCCTATCGCAATTTTTCATTCGCAAAAATTGCAAACGTGGTTTTTACTTTTTTTGCTTTTTTCCGGTTCACTGAGATTCGGATACAACAGTCAGTCAGTGAAATTTTATTATTCCTGTGTTGCTATCGGATTCAGAACTATACATATGCCTGGCTTATTTTGACACGGCTGAAAAATATCTATATCTACAATGTGCATTTAGTGGTTATGTTCTTTTAGTGGTTTAATTATATTTAACAGGTTGCGTTTACAACAATGGGTTCAGTTTTCTAAAGCTGAAAAAAAAAACACAACACTGGATGTATAGACGTAATACCCATTTACTTAATAAGTTATGTCTTTACATTTAGTGTCATTTAGTGCTTCTCTTCTCTGATAGTGTTTCTTGAGGAAATGGTCGTCGTTGTTGCGTTGCGATGTTACATTGCTTGTTTGGGCGACTGAATTTATAGGTCTTACCTTTTTTTACTCCATCCTTTATATCATGCTAGTTACGTTATATACCAAACTACATGCCATAGAAACATATCGTATCATTCACAGACACACGATGTGAATGCTGTACAACCCTTTACCGTGTAGCAGATACGACACCGAACACAAGCTATCATTGGTAATAAAGTTCAATTTCCAAACGTGTCCATTCTACTATCACAGTTAAAAACACGCAGTTGCCGGTGAAAACGCGCACTTTTGCTAAAACGACGCACAAAACACAACGTTTCGTTTTTGTAGACCACTTGGTTTTATTCGTAACCCCTTTTATTCTCGTTCTATATGCATAGGAACTCAGTATTCCCGCAGGTTTACAACACTGTAAAATTAAAGCACGGAAACTGAAGTTAGCTAGCTGTATTTTCAATTTCAAGTCATAATTGAATTTGTGTAGAAGTATGTCTAATAACCTACTGAAAGAAGTTATAAGTGCCCATTGTATTCACAAGTGCGAGAGCACGACACTCTGATTGTTTAAGACTCCCCACCTTTTTCTGTTAACGTGATACTTAACATCTCATCTTCATGATTTTTAGAAGGATTAAAAAGTATCTGTATGTATCTGTCATATTCATATTAGGTATACTAACATTGGTTACGTATACATTTCCATGCATAAGTGGCCCTGCCCACAGAGTGCACGCGTCGATACGAGTGGCATCATCACGCTCCATCGGAATGTAGGGTAACAAAGCGATAAAGCTTCCCTCATATATGTGTATTTACCGGGAACCTATCCTACTCCATTCACTTTACAAAAATATGGCAGACAAAAAAACATGGAAATTAAGATGATCAAAACTATAATTTGTTTATCAACCCTTAAAAACAAACGAAATGATTATTACTTGCTAGTTGAGAGATTCAATAACATGCCAAAAAGATAACTAAGTATTTTGTTGAAACCCGTGACAGCTCATACAATATAAATGCTAGCATCAACCATCGCCCCTGCTGGAGAGGCTGCTGAGCGCTCGCGACTGAGTTGTTGTATAAAACATGGCGCCGTCCTTGTGTTCACTCCTCACGCCATGCTCAATTATTGAAACTGCTGATAGGGCTGTTTAAGTTGGAAGATAATACATATTATTGTAATACTGTTGTATTTGTTATGTAAATAAAAAAATAAGTATTCCGTAATAAGTAATTCGCTCAAAAATATGCATTTAATATTTAGTTCACCATGACCGACGAATTTGAAAATAAACAATTTCTTTTTCTAAGGACATCATTCATTCATCTTTCATTTTCGTGAGTAAGTGGGCGGTAGACGTACAAGCAGTAGGCGTACTAGAGAGATATATTATAGTAGAATAGTGTTATATATATCATAATCGATCAATAAAACATAACATCTACCTACTATTACTAAGTATCAACATTTCTTATTACAAGTACAATAAAGAAACTTCGCTAATACGAATCAATTCAGAATAATAATGTATACATGTAGACTAAGAGCGAACTGTTCGGGGTTCACTTGTTTTTGCGACGAAAAGGAATCCCTTTATGGACAGATACGAATCCCCTTTGTAAGAGAACCCTCGCAAACGAACAATTGATGACTTTGAGAGGTGTCCTGTGGGACCCCAAAGTGACGGTTTCGCTAGCCCATTATTTTCAGTCCCATAGGCACTACACTTTCCTGTTCACGATTTTCGTCAAATTCTTTTCCCTTTTCCTATCACAAACTTGGTTGAAAACAACATTTTATGTACCTACCATAAACAGTAACGAAATAAGGTTTCTGTGGTATCTCGAATAAATACCAATGTACCTAGTTTGTTTCAGCTGGTATCCAGGGAATGTATACTGTCAGTTGAGGCCGGCGGCATCCCTCTCTGAAGTAATTATTTCGGCGTTGGACAGGTATTAATATCGATATTGCTCTCCAATACTTGAGTTCGCCTTCAATTTGAATTAGTTTGCTACAATTCCGACCAAGGAATTTGCGATACAGTATAAATTGTCACGTTAATTATGAAGTTATTAATTTATAATTCCCATATAATTTATATAATAACCCCATTGCCATTTTTTATGACTCTGTTACTTTTTGTTCGTTTTTTTTTAATATAATTAGTGAATAGATTCTTCGTCAACCCTACACCCTACATTCTAGAAATAAAAAATGTAAAATTTCCATTTTTAACGATGATTTTTTCACTCGCGTCACGTCCTGGGGTGGGAGGAGGGGGGAGGAGGGCACCGTGAGCACTCTCGGAGAATAAGGAAGCTTATCTTGTTGTTTTTTAATGAAGGTCATCCGGAAACAATGCATTTTATACGGTTGTATGATACGTAGGAAGAGTCGATCTAAATGCGGACTTTAGCAATTGGTTGAATCTTTTTAAACCCGGTTTCTAGGGTCCGTATTTGTGAAAAAAAGAAAGGTAGCTTTCGACTTACTTCATTATTATGAATTGTACATTTAAGCAACAATTGCTTAATATTCAAAACAAATGCTTACAGATATCTACGCTGTCTCTAACATGGAATGAGAAAGGTAAATTACCAACTACGTAACTGCAAACGGTTTAAGTACTTACCACACGTGGCATTACAGACAAACAGACTACTTCTGATGTCTCATAACAATAAACGCCCCCATACTGACCCAGTTCGTTTCATCCCTAATATAAACAATAAACTAAGGGCTGTTTGTGTAGAAAAGCGTGATAATCACAACTCTAGCGCACGGTTTCACCGGGACCCGAGCGATTCCGAAAAATAACGAAGGTGTAGTTTTATTGTCGTGGAGGTGTTTATTTTTACTATTTGTTCCCCCACACGAAATGAGTATTTCGTGTGGTGGACCAGATAATAAAAATAATAATATTATCTGGTATCCATCGCTTTATTACTATTTTTTTAATGCAAAGGTTAGATTCGTAAAGGCTAAGCTCTAGAATGCCCATTGTTATCTTTCGTAAAGGTGTACAGTCACTATTCAAAGCCCGTATTAGCAATTGTACTTGTAATAAAAGTGAAATATGAACTAGGAGGTTTTCTTTCTTACACAAATTGACCTCAGCTGGTATTTTTATGTCCATTATTGCTTCCATTTCTAGATCAGCAAACAATAAATACATGGTAATGTTCGCCACGCCTAAGAAGTAAAAACTGCCGAACGATATTGATTATCCAAACACCAAATTATTACCTCCATTGTCTGCGCAATTAGGACGTGGAAACAGTCCAGTGGTCACCAACGAGCAATAAACGCGGAACCTATAGGACCGTTGTTGTTTGTAAACAAGTGAGTGTATTGGATTAGTAGTTTTAGTACAAAACAACATTATTGGGACGAGAAAATACAAATAAGTTTAGTTTATGGCCGTTGTCGGTGCCGGCAAATAATTTGGTCTTTCGGTCCTAATGAGCGCGTACGAAAGGTTTTGTATTCAATTTGTGAGGTAAACAATGTGTCTAATGTGAGCGAGACTGAATCGATTTATTTACTTAATGTTCTGTAATGTATGTTATTTGGAGCTGATTCGACTTCTGTGTTGGGATCTGTTTTGCTGAACATTCTCGTGAGATCTATTTAACATGCCTGAGCTAGTGGTTAAGTAAATTAATTTGTTTTCGATCGAATGTGTACTGTTTTGTGCTGTTATTGAAGTTGTGTTACTTGGTTTTATATCCTTTTAAAACCTTGCTGCTGATTTTTATAAATTAAGCATTTTTCTAAGTTCTGCACCAAATAGCTGATGATCAACTTATAAAGTTGCTTAGCGCAGTTTTAACTGAAAAGAAAGATTGTTGGGACCCAACTACTAGTCTTTATGCTTCATTACATAAAACCTATGTTTATATTAAGAAACAATCGGAACAGACGGTTTCTCACGGATTTCCACACACAATAGCAGAATCTTCAAACTTTGGAATCTCAGTATCGCCATCTGAACCCGCCGTCCTCCGTCATAGAGACACATTATCACTATACACTTCAGACAGTACCCCCTCCCTCCGCGACTTCAGATAATCCCTTTATTAGTTCGTGACGTAATAGGTTTTAGTTGGTTATCACCTCCCCGGCGGGTCGCGAGCCTCTTTACGACCAAACATTACCTGTCCTTGTTCATATAGGGTGTTTAGAAAGAACGTATTTACAGACATTGGTAATTTCATAGAAAACGTTTTAAAACTTGGCCCATTTACTCGTAATGTTTCAATTAACACCTAGCTGGCCATCTATAACGGAACGGACTTTAAAAATACCTACTAAAACAATAAATTTGAGGTCGCAGCAGCGAGTGTTGTGGCTGCACTTACAAGATACTGTCTTAAATAGATTACAGTACGATACTTGAGTTTTAAAGTGTGTCGAGGCAAACTCTCAGAAACGCCCATCTCGGTCTCATCTGAAAAATATTACGAGTATCATCAGCACGAATATCCACTGCAATAATGAATGTTTATTAAAATGTTGCCTTGTTACCCTTGAATTCAAAACTGTCGTTAACCGGTAAACACCCTGTACAAAGTCGTAGCGTTGATTAAACTGTCACCTCAGAAACTCCAAGCAGTTCCGTAGATTGAATTCTGTTCCAAATGATGTTGATAAGATTTAGTGTCGGTTATGATGGCTAGCTTATTAAAAATAATATGATGTTTGTGATGTTTTTCGATATAGAATGACAAATACTCTTTTTAAACAGAAATAATTATGACAGTGACAGGCACTTCTACAAATTAAAATGTATGATAGGATTTAGGTCAATTCTTTTTAAATATGTTTTTTAATATATTAATAGTGGTCGATGTTAGTCTCAGTACAGATTTTTATTTTAGGAATAGCATTAAATTCTAAAAGTTGAGTAATGTAATTGCCTACTTATCAGTACGAACGTAACTTGAAATGAACAGGCAGTAACGCTATAACAAGTTGTGTTTAATCAGCTAAACACGCGAGATGTTATCAATAATTGCTCACACAACACGGCAAGCCCTGCGAACTCCCATGTGTATCACAAACAATACTGTTGGCACAACTTCTAACAAAGCCAACAAACCTCTTGACTCGTACGTAGGTACCTATAGCTCACCAACTACCCACATGGTACCTACTCATACAATAGCTCTCAAAATACGGGCGATCTGTATCAACGCGCAATATATCAAAAAGGTAGCTCACAGTAACTCATGCTCTAAAGATAATTTGAAAACGAACAAAAGGGTTAAATTTATAGAGTGCGTGCTCCACTGAAAAGCTTTATTGGCGAAATTCCTTTGAAATAACGGCATTAGTCGCGTGTCGGTAAACACGCTAAGGCCGCACTGCTGACGGAGAATTATAATACTCGATGCAGTCGGCTTGCAAACTGTGCGGAAGTTCAGGCACTGTGGCAATAAGGCTGAATACCAGCAAACTTCTTTCAGACAGCAAGCGAACCGCCAAAAACATAGACAACAGAAATAATTGATCCAAATACTGTTTCCTGACTCATAGCAAAGAATACGAAACCAAATTATACATTTTGCTGTCCAAGTGATTGTCAAAAACATATTGATTTATAGGTAGGTAGGTAAGTACCTATTTTGTGAATAAAAACAGGGAAAATTGTGTTCCAGTAGTGTTGGTCGTTACATTAGACAAATTGTTAGTATACGTGTGTTCAAGCACCACAATGCGTCTTGCTTCGCCGCCGCCGGCCGCAGCAGGTTCAATACGTGTGGGAAAACAAATGAACCTGCTCTCACACACATACATAATGGTTAAGTGAAATAAAAAGAAATACAAAATTAAAAATAGAGACCGATGGAAGATTCAGTTTCCGCAAAAAAATCTGGTTTTGGTCACGCATCGGTGAATTATACATTACTTTGAATAATAGAAGGGGTTTAAATGATCGAAGGTTTAAACTATCAAGAATCGACTGTAAGTATTAAAAAAAAATAAAAAGTGTTTTTATAACATCTCAACTTCAATTTTATTAAGTGAAATACATAAAACAACGGGTACTTTATTAATAAGCGTTAACATCACCCTGAAAGAAACGAGTACAGTAGGTACTTCATGAATAAGAACAAAGTCCTCACGAGTACACTAACTAGTAAGAAGCCCGTTTAATTTGCTAACGTTACGGGCCGGTGTCGTCATAAATTAGTTAGAGACGTGAGATTTAATACATTGTGACAGTGTAATAAAGTTCTAGAACCGCAGCCGTGCCGGCTCCGGCCGGTCCGGACCGGCGCCGTCACGTGCCGCCGGAACTGATGAGAAAATGTTGGCTCTATTAAAATATAAGTATGTCGGAATCGGAGACCTAATATTATTCATACTTAGTGCTGAAACGAGGGAAGTATACTGCAGACAAACTGTGTTGGTTGCATATGTGAGTTTATATGTTTGTAAATGGACCGAGAAATTCCAAGCACGTTTAAAAAAGAACTATTTTGTAAATCAAGAATTTAAAGAAAGGAGACAGTTCATTTGAAAAGATAAAGAAATAATGAACTCTAACAAAACTGTTTCAAACAATTTCACTGTTTATCTTAATTAAAATGACGCCATGTGCAGTACGCTTTAACCTTTGTTGGTTCTACTAATCATGATATTTGACCTCATTCTACAGTCGTTAGTGGAAAACATTTCCGTGATTTCGTCCAGTAGGTCAAAACGTCCCTCACTTTTTATACAATTCTTAGGATTAGGGCTTATATTTTTCGTTAGTCTAGGCAAATATTTCATGTTCAAATATTATTTGAAAGTATTTTCCAACCAACAAGGTACATAATTATAACTTTTTCAGTTCACTATTCTAAACCGACATACCTACAAATGGATGAAAACATCTAAAGCATGCAGATATTAATTAAATGCCAAAAATAATAAAACTTTCCTCAAACTCAAACTGTTCGTAACTACAATAAGAACTAAAATGATCGTCGGCGAGCCCCGAATACACGAAGCTCTAAAAAGGTTAATTACTTTGCGGAAACAGCTAACTGCTTCACTTCAAATGTAAATTAATCGCCGCCAAATTACAACGAAATACATGTCTGTGTTCGTACTGATGGACACAGAATTTATAGATATAGGAAAGACTCGGGTTTAGAGATTATCTCTAGAAAATTGTTAGTTTTATGATTAGCAGTAAGCACACGGCAGCTCTAGTAGCAATACTTGCATTTGATTTATGTAATAAATGTTATTGCGTATCCATCTGCACTGTATAAAATAAATGCGAGATTGTGTCACTAAAGCAGACTGCTTTAGTGTCACAACCTAGGTATCTACTACTTATAGTCATCGCAGCCAGATGTTCGACTGATTGTATTCCCTGCAGTATGCTGAACAGTATTACAGATTGCACAATCAAAATTGAATAGTTTAGTTTTTGAAGTTCACTTCCACAAGCAGATAATAATTTGTTTAACATGTTATAATGGGTTCGATTGCATTCATAGGCGTTTATATCTACTTAAAAATATGTTTCTATATAATTTTGCAGTAGCGGATCAAAATGAAATGATACGATCTCTGTAAAAAGCGTCAGTTAAAACCAAGACAATTATAACACAGGCACGCTTGTTAAACGAATATCTGGGTTCGCGAACAGACTTTTTTTATATAAGCTAGACCGTAGCGGTTTTGTTAACATTTCATTTCTTGCACAAAAATGTAATTTATTCACTCTGCAACTTGAAAACACATCAGTTTCTGATTTAAAGCAACAAATCGAGCTATTTGTTTTTACGTGATTGTTGTAATGAATAAGCGGAAATAATTTTTTCTTCGCAACATGTCCACAGCGCGACTCTCACGTCATTTACCATCACGACGTCGCGTTGTGTTTATGACGACACAGCGGCGTCACGTCACACGTCGCGGCGTCGGTATCGGCAACGGAGAGGGCTTCGATGTCGTAGAACGGCACGACATGTTGTCGGTCGTAGGCGCGGCGTCGCACCAGCAGTCGCACGTCGTACTTTACCCGGGCTGTAAATCGATCTGGAATTATGTGTACTCGTCTGAAAAGTTTAGCGAGCCAGTTACATATTCATTGTATTCAGTCCAAACTCCGGCTGTACGGAGCTCTAACACCCGCTTACACTCGAGGGGGTGTGTGTGTAGTGAATGCATCTAAATACCGATCACTAGGATGACTAAGTAATACTAAAGCAGATTGTATTACATATTGAAGGCGAATTCCCAGAATACCTCATCGTTATTGACAGAAACTATTAATAGGTTCCGCTGCATACTAACACTCAAAGTAAATTGCGTGAATAATGGATAACTCTCGCAGCCCACACTGTTACTAAGGAGTAAACTAATGCTGCGCAAATTACTACTACAAGCTTCAAATGTTTATATGATTCTAGTATCTTAACGAGATTATCTCTTTGACATTAGCATTTTATATTATACTAGCTATGCTCCTCGGTTTCGCCCGCGTTCAGTTACGTCTTTGGTTACTTCTCCGCTCCCATGGGTCGTAGCGTGATGTTATATAACGTCGTGAATCTGGCTATCATATACTTATACAATAATATGTTTTCCAATCCGACTGGCAATTTTATAGATTAGCACGTTTAAACAAACAAACAAATAAATAAAAAGCTCTTAAGCTTTATTAAATTTGTATGAATTATTTTAAAATTGCTATTCCTAGTAATGGACAACTCTGTTTAATTACGCCACGGCTTCGGTCGTGCCTCTGTACCAACTTACCAACCTTTACAGACATCGCATGCCTAGATGTGTCTATAGAATTCAGCTTTGGATATCATTTAGTGACGTCTACCTGCGCTTAGAGTATTCTATATACATAGACCCTTCAATTAAGTTTACTCTACGGGACAGAGTATACACGTTCTAAGAGTAAACTACTAAACAAAATTAAATGCACTTTCTAAATCGTTGGTCATCTTTGCTGATATAATGTAGTAGGGTAGGTAGCATACAGAACCTTCGTTTAATGAAAGACTTATTGATTATTTCGTGGTGCCCTAACTAAACAGTCGATGATGTTTACTGTGTAGCTATGTCCTAACAAGCTACAATGTCGTCCTCCCAGAGGGCTGGCTGGACAGGTGTGACGCAGATTACATTACGCCTGGCTTTGTGGGAGGCACGCGAGGGACTCCAAACGAAGAACATTATTATGCATCATAGACACGTTACTACATTGTTATCAACACTGCCTGTACTACTGAGAACAGTTGGCACGTACAGACTACTGAAGCGGCCAGCTGGACTAAATCTACTACCACCTTCTCCGATTGGTTTTCGCTATTTTGGTAGACTACTAGCAACAGCTTGTTATATCACAATTTAAAATAATCTTTCAATAACCGAAGGCAGTCTATATTTACACTTATCTATGATCACAAAATATAAATTACAGTCCTAGGGCCCAGAAATCCCATACATTTTGCTCCTCACACGAGACATAAAATCTCCATGCCCAGAATTGTTATTTTTCTAAACCTGAAACATTTACAACTTAACTCTTAAATGTTTGTCTACTTCCGTTTTTCCGTTAAATCTCCTAACTCAGTGCATTAGAAGCCCTACAAAGTGTACCTCCTCATCCAGCGCAGAGCGACACTCGGCCGTCTCACGGAGCCAGGGCTGCCACCGACGTGTATTTACTTCACACATTAAGCTGGAATTAGCTCACACGAGCCACGTTACGACCACACGCCAACCACACTCCAGCTTGAGTATTTAATAGCTTAAAATTACTAAGGACTTAGGTAGTACGACTTTAAGGAGGTCACATTTCTTGTACTAGTGATTTAATTTAAGTGTCAACTTAACTCTCTACTAATCTAAAATTGAATTATCATTTTTGCTAATTTAAATGAGTGACTAGTCACTAATTTAGGTTCAATATGATTGATACGCAGTAATAGATACCTACAGTGTTGGAAAATGACTAGGCAATACTTGCTTATCTTTTATAGACGTTGTTTACACGTCAAGTCCAGATCCGAGTGTCTACTGAAACAAAAGAAAGCGTGTGACACTTGTCCCTTTTGTGCGCGCTCCAGAAATCCGCGCCCTGACACTGATGTGACAACAAAGCGCTTTTTAATGTCATACTCAATGTAGGAGCTTAATAGGAACGAGGAAGAATGCTTCAAACTAAATGTTTGGCTTGAACAAAACATTTGGCCATTATCCTCAAAATCGATAATTACAGGTGGAAGAAGAAAAGTGGAAGATGGATTGAGGACGGACAAAAGACAGATGTAATGGGACTGGATGAAAAAGAATAGGGAATGGAATAATATTATTATATAGCAATGTTTGAGACCTAATACATAGGGGGAGTTAGGCCATAAGCAAAATTTGATAAGAAGCTTATCGTGATATTTCGGATGAGTCTGAGATATTAGTAGATGTAAATAAATATTGTGAACTGAAAATTATCCTTTTAATATAATAATCTAACAAACGCGCTTGAATTTAAATAGGAACTTACTTCCGTTAATAAGTTTGAACTTCGAGTAAGTAACAAAATTCAAACTGCTTTGATGAATGAAGGAAGTTCGTAAATAAGCCGGTGCACCGATGCAACAACAGCTGGCGTGATCCACGGTAATGTAGCGCCGGACAAAGGCTGCTGTGGCCGATGGTTTAATTGCTCTATTGTAACATTACATCAACGGGTTCAACTTAGTTTAGAACTGACTTGGTCTCCTCATCAACGGTAACTTGAATTATGTGTTCTGAAGCCGATACGAGTGCCTGCTTGCTAAGTTGCATTTGAAACAGCAATGGCGTTTTTGATTCGTGAAATCTTCTCGCCCTCGTTTTCGATGGATCTATAATCATAATTATTTTCGCATGCATGGGTATAAATGCCACAGATGGTTTGTTTCAAAATGATTAATTTCGTGACAGTTTCAGTATCTCAAAGTGATTACATGAAACATACTACTATTTCTCCAAACTTATCAACCATTAATTTAAAACGGAAAACTTGTAACAGTTCCGCACCCACTAATACCGTTTCAAGGCCGATCTAGGGAAGTTTATAGGCAATTATGAAGTCTCAGCGCTGATAAATGAGCCAATGTTTCAGCTTTTAGACCGCAGTGGCATTAATTACTGCAAGATGGGGGAGATGGGATGCGATTCGTCATACACTTCCAATTCTACTGCTTTAGAGGCTTATAAATTGTGTTGGGAACGATAGTTATGTGCGTATGTTAGGATGTGAGTTTAGCATCATATTTCAAATAGTAACAGTTTGTGGGTAGTCAAGGATATCTCCAGAGACCATCATCATTTGGTGAGGTTAAAGATTTAACCCAGTAAGCAATGAAGAAGAACAAACGGTAGCGTTCGTAAATACAAACAATTAGGAAGTTATTCAAACTAAATATATTATTGTCTTTTTATGGTATATTTTTCAAAACATCTTCTACAGAATATCTCTCACGAAATAAATATTCCATTCGGCAATGTTGTGGAATCAGCTAGCAATTAGGCGTTGAATGCAATGCATGGAGCTGTAATTAGCGTGTACTGCCCCACTGTAGCTGCGTGGGCGCGTTTACCGTGAAACCTCAAAAGTGAGTGCTCGAGCGCGGACAGTCAGCATTGAATGACAGGGATGTTATGTGTCGTGAGGCGTATAACCACATTGATTTACCTAACATATGCATTTTATCCTTCAAGGAATCAATTTCTCACTTCAAAGAAACCCACTTCACTTATTCACACTTTCAAAAAAAAAAATGTATCTCTATCACAGTTATGCGAACTAAACCATAATGTAGATTGATGCATATTTCCGAGCTGGTCTCCGAAGATTATGAGCACATTAATTAGTCGCAGGCTACCATCTGTCACGCGACTCGGCCCAGATTTTAACCGCTGCGTTGACAAATGAACTGGTCAACTAGTCCCAATGAGATGCTATTTTAGATTGCGTGACGTCATTCGGTGCGAATTTTGTGGACTTGATGGACTGAGATCCTGAGTCACCACAGCTACATAATTTCCTGCTCAAACTATTTTCAAATCTTGAAAATAGTATGAGGAATATGAAGTTATCTGCAAAACATATCTAGAACTTTAGCAGTCACACTTGAGCGTAGGTAAATGAGGTACCTTTTCTATCTGATACCTGAAAAAGGGCCTAGCATTGAAACTGAGTAAGTACGCATACCTAGTGCTAAGTACTACATGCTTCTCTATCTGTTCACAACCATGTTGATTTGTTGAAATGATGTAGGTCTGGCAAATCTGGGTTCTTAGACCATAAGATCTATGACATGTTAAAAGTTCACTTTTGAGCAGTCCAGGTGTACTCGTAGTTATTACACCAAGTAAAACTTTTCATGATCATTGTTCGCAGTAATATCTTCTGGTGCCATGAACGCGCCAGGTGACATTAAACGCTAACAGTATTGTGAGATAAACTTTTTATTCGTCAATTTTATATTTCCTGTATAATGATGAATTTGTCAAGTCAAAGTCAACAACAGTCGTGCTTTAACATCTGTACGTACGTACGTTTGTATGTTTAGGAAATTTTCAGTGCGGCAGCGGGTCAAACGAACGACCGGTATCACAAGTTCCGCAACTCCTCGGTTATTACGCGTAATGACCACCGTTCATCGCTCCAACAACACAGCACAGAAGACTCACTCGATACAATGCGCTATCACGTATCAACGAACAAGCAAGCTTTTCAAACCCTCGGATGCCATCCCGCTGAAAACGAATATGAATACGAGTTTATTCAGTTAGACGTGAACATAGTGGACCTTCTGAGTCTCTCGCGCAGACATCATCATCGTTTATAGCCCAATTTAGAGAGCAATTACTTGTTCATTATGAGCTCAGTTATTAAACGCGACAGAATAAGTACCAATATGTGTATAATTTAGATACTGGACTTGATCAAGGATTTTATTGGCAGTAAGAACTGTTGTGAAGTTAAAACAGACAAATGTGATGCATTTATAATTAATCAATTAATCATTCATTTCATCAATCTATAAACACGACAATGTTGTTAACTAGATAACTTACCTACCTATGTAGTACATGGCAGGTACAAAGTTAATCTGTTCATCAGGACCGCATCACGCCGCTCTCTCCAACAGCATGGCACCACGTTAGTAGCCGATGTTCTGACATTAGCACTATTACCCACCTGTTCGCATTATCCTTGCATCAACCCCCCTCCCCGCCCTCCGCCGCTCAGCTCCCACACTTCAGACCCTCGCCCGGGAGCTGCATATTAACGACGTGTCGCCACTCCAATGCCCCACTTAGACGGTGACGTAACTGCCTTATTGCATCCTTGAGGCTTGCGGTATTTAGGCACAAACACTCACTGATTAATTTGCATTTCCCAGTGGCTAATGTGATGTTTCATACTGAAAGGTTTAATATTGAAAGATAACTAGACCTTTTATTAGTCAACGATGTAGGTAAAAATTGGATGCATGAAAAGATAGTCGGTTTACCATTCTTGATTAATTTAATGATCCTAGGTAGGTAGGCACTAGTGTTTGTGTTAGAAACTTAATTGGACGCCAACCGCATTCTCCAGATTTTGTCCGGCCATAACGATATCGAAACGGTAGTTTGCAGTCATATCGCAATTCCAAATCAATGACAAATTTTCATGTTTTTCCCCAAATTGGTCTATTAATTTGGAACCGTACTTCCAGAAATGGTCCAGTTGTTTTTGTTACATTACTACCAAACTGGGTTATGTCAGTATTGTATACATAGAGGGACAAAAGTTACATCTACAATCGTAGCTACTTATATTATTATGGTGTAGTACCTCCGGGTATTTGAAACTACACATTAATTACTAAGAACTAGTCGGACATGGCTAACGAGCCAGAATCTCTATAGTACCTATCATAGATTTGACGTAAAGGGAAGAGCCCCGGCGACCAGGTACATTGCCTGTAATCATCAACATCAACACATTTCACACAATATCTATTTTAATTGAATTCAAAAGCAATCCTGTAAAGCCGCGCCGCGCCATTACCGTGCCGCCATGATGTTCATGTAGCGGACAATGTGAAGAATCGCCGGCTAGTACGGGCACGTGCCAAATCGCTAGCTAAACGAGTGCGTATAATTTGAGCGGGCAATTTGCGCTCTTTGTGTAGACGCCATTGTTGGGCATAAAAGGAAGGCAGCGAGGTACACCTGTCAGATGCTTGACGTATTGTGTGTTTTTGTTATGAAAAATGTTTGGAAATTAATAATGTTTTGTGTAGATTTTTATGATTTCTGTGATGACAACTTTAGTAATAGCTAACTGGATAATGTGACATTTACTTATTCGTGTTATGGCTGGTAAACTGGTTCAATTTAATTAAATGAAATGGTAGAAAATGCTATATATAGGTACATATTTTGTTTACTTCCAGTAAACGATCTAGCTTAAAATAGTTGTAAATAATAAGGCGCACGCTTAATAAAGCAGGTTCTAAATGGAATTCTTTAGCGTTTTCACGAAAAACAATCTTAAATGTGGCGATTCAAAGACGCCTCATAAAACAACAATGTAATGTTTACTAGCGCTCCGCCAGCGACTACGATCAATTGGGTTTGTGCTTCCCCTGCAAACTTCAATACGTTCAATCTTCATCATTAACGTATTAGTACCAATTTCTAAACTGAAAGAAAAGTCCTCTATGAATTGAAATACTTAATACAGTTACTGCGACTCTATTTTCGAAACACTCCAAATCTTGTAATTCTTTATTCGCTGTCAAAACTATTAGTATCTACAAATAGCTGACTAGTTAGTATTTTTTTGAATTTATATACTTAGGTATAAATAAGTTGTCATATTAATTGACTGTATGGTTTGTGCATTGTACAAATAAAGAAATAATATGTAATACTTAGTATAATAACAAGTTGCGAGTTGTTCAGCCCGCGCTGTGAGATTCTTCCCTACAAACTTTGACACCCCCTCGAGCCCTCCACTGCCCTCGAGCAGTTTTGATAAACTAATAATTCCAAACTTTATTATTTACTTATGTCAGTATTTGTATTAAGTTTCAAATTTCAAGATTCTCGCACACAAACTTTAACAAGGAGTGTAAACCCCCTTTAAGGGATGATTTTAAAAAACTTAGGTACGTATTAGTGAAAAATTCAAGTTTATTAACCTATGGAATTAGATTTTTCATTTTTATTAAAGTAAATCAAAACTCAAAGCTTTAGTTTCAATAAGACCATTTACAGGCACTTTTGAGTTGTCAGAAAGTTGAAGCTAGTTTCTCGCTCCAAAAGACCATTTTAATGTGCGGGTACAATTTAAGGCGTTGCGTTCAGAAGTTTAAAACATACCTAAAGTGACAAAGTGTCGCACCTCACCTAAGTTGTAAACACAACGCTCCCCTGATTACGTCCACTGGACATAAAGATGTCCAAACACGAGTGATGCTCCGCTTGTACGCGCTACGTGCGGCCCGTCAGGGTTACAAACGTGCACATAACACTAACAGACGGCTCTCGTGCTACAATACTGGAGTGAATCGGGCGATGGACAGAACGGGCCTATTTCCACCTCCCTGAAGTATTCAACTACAACTACATGAAATTAGTGAGCCGTCCTAATTCTCTGTGGGCTTTAAACGCCGATAGCTAAACATGTGCTTCAATGAACAGCCACTAGCGATATTGCTATGCTAGCATATTAATCTGAACAGTCAGGGACTGTTAAATGAAGGGAGAGAAAAGGGTAACAGTTATTTTTGTTTAGATGTCAATATTCTAAATCATAATTATTTCCTGACTGTACTTAGTTGCTGTAATTCATCGTTTAAGTAAACATCGAAAAGATTGCATCTCTCGCTACCTTAAAGAATTTAGAAGCTTCTTACAAGTTCCTACCAAACCATTTTGCTATACATTATGCTGCATGTATGAAACGTTAGCTGCAGCACACAAGCAAAAACCTGCTTCTCCTTATTCACATAACACAAGTACCTAAACAAGAGCACTTGCTCTCACCCAAGCCCTTCACCTCGACCCCCCCCCCCTTCCCCTTACATCCGGTATGTTAACAGTAGTGCGACTAGCCGGTTATGGCACGAATTAATATTAATGCGCGTTTGAGCGTCAGACGTTACACGCGGCACTGGGTCACGTAGAGGTCACTGATTGACCCCAGACGCTCACTCGGGTTGCCTGTGGAGCGAGAAGAGCGACTCATTTTTTTAATTTTGGTGGTTGAGTGAGACCCAATTATGTAATGCATTGTCATCATGCTGATATTATGTCATGTCCTTGTATGAGTAATAATGAACGAATTCATTATTAATAGGGATCTACTAGATGAATGAGGTGCACGTTGTCTCCCTGTTCAGAGAAGTTCACCCTCCACTAATACGGTCTTAACGGCCCATTGCGGCCCCGAATCTATGAGGAGGACTATTAATCCAATCACTAGAGTTGCGAACTACACGAAGGCAAGTTGAGTCATTACAACAAGTCGCCAACACTGTTCTAACACAAAGTAACGACGTGCAGAAGGTTTATACGATCACATGCTCTGAGGAAAGGTGCAAAAGATTCTGCCGATGTCGAAAACGGTAGAAGCACCATGTTTTAATGAAATCAGATGAAAGAATAAATGGCTATTTTTTTTTCTTAAAACAACATTTCTATGCGAATTATTCTTGCAAAAAACCACCTATCACTGAACCTTAAATTTTAATGACCTCCAGCTAAAAACAGAACAGCAGATCATAAAGCACTTCTTTTTGTACAAGAGCATACATTCACGTTGCTATTATCCTAATTACAATGGTGTCCAAAAAATTATCTATACTAATATTATAAAGAGGTAACATTTGTTTGTAAGTTTGTATGTTTGTAAGTTTGTATGTAGGGGGTAAACTCTGGATCTACTGCACCGATTTTTAAAATTCTTTCACAAATTGGAAGCTACGTTATCACTGAGTGCTATAGGCTATATTTTATTATAAAAAATTAGGGATCCGTAAGAAAAATCACGCGAACGAAGTCGCGGGGAGAGTGCTAGTTATTATATACAAATATCCGTACAGCTGCTTCGCTTATCTGATTAATTTGAGAGGTCATTTTCATGAACTTAGCAATATCGCTGAATGCATTAGTCCTTTACATCTGCTTTATTTTGCCTTCTTTATGTCTATAAATACTGCGTTCACTTCCCTCACCTTTCCCTTAGCGCACCATGTGAACAGCGCGCGCTGCACTTAGTTTATGGCAGCGTCTCTTCTGTGCGGATCCTCGTGACGTCTCAGCGTCTCATCCGGCTGTTAAACTTGCTGCTCACCGACTCGTTCAATTTAGAGCACAGATCTAAAACGAGGTCTAAAAACAGGTACACTATAGTCTAATTTTATATAGTCCATAGGGTGAGGCTAACCAAAAGAGCAGCGTAGGAGTAACACATACACAAAAATCCTAAAAGTTAAAAAATTACAGAATGTTCTTTATACAACAAAATCCTTTCAACTTTATTATAACAGTATCACTTCACTGACACAATCGCACTGTTTGCTACAAACATACAAACAAACCCCCCCACACAGGCACACATGTTCAGATAGCTCAGTGAAAAATGCAGTGTGAATTTTACAGATCTTATTATGGAGCGACGCTAAGGGAACAAAAAGACGAGTACCTATATGCTCGCCTGAAAAAATATACTTGCTCTTAGATTGTATGTTCCGTATGTTTGTAGAATATCAATGATAAGATAGTTCTCGCGTCTCAGGTAATGGGAAATAATATGATTTATATTTTTTGCAAAAACAAGTTTGTTCGTTTATTTCTTTTCTTTTTTTATTTTTTTCCTTAAAGTATTTTTATCGAGATTATTATTGAAATTTATTTTAAACCATTTGGTCAGCGCCCGCCGATGCAGCAGCCAATTAGCTATTTTTTCTTGGACTTCTACATAAAACCTATATTATGCCATTCAATAATAATGTTGCTTTCTATCACTTAAAGATTTTTTGTAATCGTATAAATACGTTTAGAGATTTCCTCTTACAAACAAAGATATAGTTTTACCATTCCTAGCATGTCAATAAATAGTTTGAGTATTTTAGGAAAATCAGGAAGACCAAATGTATTTGAACCTTTATCGCCTTCTTAGTGTAATAATCCACTAACATCTGAGATCATCTCGTTCTCCCAAACCTTATCAATGTTCAATCCACTTACAGTACCAATCCACTACTTACCCATATTCAGCCCCCAACCTGCCCCACATTACCTTAACATTCCGCTACGCTACGATCGCTCTCAACCCTTAAACGCGGCTGGCGATCCGCCAGCGTTCGCTCCTGTGAATTATTCATAGCGCGGGCCCGTTACATCTTCAATTAACCCGTCGGCCGCCCGGATCGGCCTCGTTCACCACGCTGCCACGCTGCCTGCTACTGATTCAAACGCGACGCGTGACGCCACTCACCGCAGAGATGAGCGTATACGGGCAATATTTTCAACAGAAAACAAGTCTCTCAAACTAGAGAGGCTGCAGGTACAAATAATAAATGTGCTTTCAAGTTGATGTTGAACATCCTGGGGCTAGCGTAGTGATCAACATTCGTGCTTTATCTCTCGCATGAGAAGACGCCTTTGCCCAGCAGGACAGTAATAGGCTAGTCCTATTCACCAACACCGCAGTAGCGAAGCAACTGGTGGAGCAAACTTGAGAATTGCTCCATATCACTCAATATAGGAAGTGTCTTTAGCAACATTTGTTTTTTATGATATTGCCCAGAGTTGAGCGGCTCAGTTGCCCGTGTAGGCGCACGTTATCGTTCCTACAAGCCAGTTTTGCAAATCTAAATTGGATTTTTTGTACGGCCTCCGGATAAATTGTGTGTTGTGCGTATACGTGTCACTCATATTTTACTTGTGTAGGTCACGCACGGAGCTAGGAAAGCACAAATGAAATTGGTGTACCAGTTCCTACTAGGTATATTTTGATATTTTCGGAATTTGGAAACGAAATGGTTTCTTCTGTAGGTTACACCTATCAGACAAAAATGTAGTTGTAAGCTGGTACGGAACCTTATACAGTCATATCTGATGGAGATGTTTTTGTTTTTTATTTTTTTGTCTTCGTAATATGAAACACGACAAATTCCTAGAACTTAGAATAAACAATTAATGACTCTACTAGGCTCATACAGAAATTGATAGATAATGATTGTACAAGCACGGTTTCAGTAAACCAAATCTGAAAACAAGTATTTGCTCCATCACATAATATTATTGTTATCTGGAAACTGTGCGTTTTGTACACATGAGTCGCAAAGTCGTTTGTCTGCAGCGCTCACTCCGCTTTGTGCATTCCCCTCACTTTGACTCGCTGCGTAACAAGAGCCAACATTGACGGCGATGGCGGCACACAGCAAATTGGATCGACGCTATGTCTCAAGAAATATGCATTAGTAGCAGGAAAATCGTGTACAGTATGGTAGTTCTGGAGAATCCTTACCTAATCCTACTAATAATGTAATTGCGAAAGTGTTTGTTTATTAGCGTGTACTTCTTTCAAAGCGATAGACAGAGAGTGACCTGGGACATCTATACCAAAGAAATACACAGTTCCTGTGCGATTAAGTTCATGTACATGGAAAAGAAAACTAGGAATACAAAGAAGGAGACAATAACAGAAATCCTCGAAATCGAAAAAGAAGAAACATTACTTAGCAGTTTCTATTTTAGCCATTGTTGTTGGCGAACTGCTATGCTATAATAATTAAACGGTAGGTATTACAATGTCAAATCTATCATACTTATACCTATTTACATTTAATGATTTTCTTATTTTTTGGAGTTTCTTGCTCGTTCTTCTCCATAGAGGCCTACCTCCGTTTTGGAACGAGCAACTAGCTTCATTTTTCTGACTAACTGACCGACTCCTTGACAATTCAAAAGTGCCTGTAAATGGTCTAATTGAAATAAATGTTTTGACTTTGACTTTTTTGACTTTGACTTTGACTTTGATTAATGAAAAATCAATTGGTTCTATTACTACGGTCGCTAAGAGACGAACAACTTACTGCCAAGGTTAGAGAAACTGCCTTCACCTCCACAATAAAAATAGAACATGATTGAGTACCCGCGCCATAACTACTATTTGTTGATAGGTACGATTGGAACAGGCCAAACTTTTGATATTAGCTAGTTTCGATTAGGAGTCAGGTGAAGGCCACCAAAAGGTTTGAAACCCCTCGTTATATAATTTACGTTGTTGTGGACTGCGACCAAAATAGTCGTTACTAACATGTTAAAATTACATAATACTCCTAGGAAATAATAAACGACACAATATAGGTATTTTAATCTGAGAATGGAATAGCCACAATACATATTAATACTAACTAGCTTCTGCCCGCGACTTCGTACGCGGATCCTGTTGCTTATGCCAGCGACAACGGGGTCGTCAAAATCGAAGATCTGAAACGTCTGATGTAGAATTCTAAGGCCTGGGGACGGGAAAACAACGGGATAAGCGAGATTTCATCGAAAATCAGTCCTGAACTGTTACCGCCTTCACCGCGTGGTGGTACTCCCAGCTTATGTTATTTTATAGTTATACAGTGAAATTGAGCTTTGATTTCCACATCAGGTGTTCCAGATCTTCAATTTTTTAACGTCAACAGAGAGTGCTCATCAGGCTTAACAACTGTTGCTAAGACGTCATTCCTATATACGTTATAGTGTTGCTGGGCGCTTGGAATTTCACAACGCGTGTGCCAGATCTTCAATTTTTATACGTCAACAGAGAGTGCTCATCAGGGTGAACAACTTTTGCTAAGACGTCATTCCTGTATATATTATAGTGTAACTGGGCTCTTGAAATTCCACAACAGGTGTTCCAGATCTACAATCTTTATACGTCAACAGAGAGATCTCATCAGGCTGAACAACTCTTGCTAAGACGTCATTCCTATATATGTTACAGTGTAGCTGGGCTCTTGGAGTTCCACATCAGCTGTTCCAGATCTTCAAATTTTATACGACAACAGAGAATGCTCATCAGGCTAAACAACTCTTGCTAAGACGTCATTCCTATATATGTTATAGTGTAGTTGAGCTCTTGGAGTTCCACATCAGCTGTTCCAGATCAGATCTTCAAATTTTATACGACAACAGAGAGTGCTCATCAGGCTAAAAAACTCTTGCTAAGACGTCATTCCTATATATGTTATAGTATAGCTGGGCTCTTGAAGTTCCACATCAGCTGTTCCAGATCTTCAAATTTTATACGACATCAGAGAGTGCTCATCAGGCTGAACAACTCTTGCTAAGACGTCATTCCTATATATGTTATAGTGTAGCTGGGCTCTTGGAGTTCCACATCAGGTGTTCCAGATCTTCAAATTTATTCTCTTAGCAGAAAATGCTCATCACGTGAAACAATTTTTGCTATGGTACCATTTTTGTATCTCTTATAGTTTAGCTGGTCTGTTGCGGTTCTGCATCAGGTGTTCAAGTTTCCAAGATAAATTATAGCCTATATGTTGCCCGGACTTAATACCAATACAATAAAAAAAAAATCATTCAAATCCGTCAAGTAGTTCCGAAGATTAGCGTGCACAAACACACAGACAAACAGACAAACAGACAAACAGACAAAAAAAAAATTAATTACAATTTCAGGTTCGGCATCGATGTAATAACAACCCCTGCTACTTTTTTTTTATATATTTCCATTGTACAGACACCACTTTTCTACAATTTTATTATATGTATAGAAGAAGATATAGAAGATATAGATTGTGAGGCACAAATTCTTCTGTCTCCCTATTTCTGTCTACATTCAGGTCTACAAGATTCAATAAAACACGACCTAGTATTAGTTTAATACCAGGTCGTGGGTAGTTCCCAGTATACAGTTTGCTTGCAAGCATATCCTAAAATGTTAAACGTGGATGAAGCCGTGCCGCATGAATGATAGAAACGTGGAAATGTCGATACCAAAACATCGCACTCTGCGTTCATTCGGTTATATTGATATGATTAAACTGTCAAACTCTATACGTATTTTATTTGGCTTTCAGCGGAATGAATACCGTCTAGCCTCCACAGTTCTTGAATAAAAAACATTACAATAGAGCGTCGATACTAATTTTACGACAAAACTCTCCAATTCAAGGCAGCATTGTACTCTGGGTCCATTACACAAAAAGCGCTAAACTCAGCTAATTTTCATGAACCCTTCGACACTGGTTTTGATAAATGGAAGAGAATGCAGCCTCTTTAAAAGTAACACTTAGCTCGTAGACGACAGTGAATGGGGCCGGCATTGAGGGCGTCGTAAATAGCGCGGGCGCGGGCGGCGGCGGCGCGGCCGGCTGTTCATTAGCACGGACCTTTGTTCGTGGCCGGCCCTGCAAAAACAAATAGTTACACTTACCATGACTACGAACCACCCTTTTAAACGAAAATCAACCGTATCTCTCCTTACTAAAGCCTGCGGTATACTGTTTGAGATAAGTTGGTAATAGTTGGGCCGGCTTTGAATGTAAAACTGAGGATTGGTAATCGTGATATTGTTGGCTCAGAATAAACGAGACGAACGAACGTCGCGTTTTGTTGCTTTCGCAAATGTGAGTTCTACGCGACATGTTTATATAATACTGAAAAAATATACGATATACTTAAAATGTAAATCTCTGTTTGTAAAAGAATAAACCAGACGCAATAAATAATCTACAGCTAGTCAAATAAATAGATAATATTACTTTACACACCTACCTACTTTGAACCTAAAAAATGATCGTACTTACATAAAAAACTCTGGCAAAGTAAGAGTTGTATTCGCGCACCGAGGATGTCGCAACATTGACAAGAAAAATACTTTTCCAGTATCATAGGTCATTTTTGTCAAAGTTAACATACGTAAGTATATTTTCCATTACATCATAATATCATATACCTAATGTGACATGAATCAAAGTAAAAATATGTTTTACGATGCTCAAATGAAGCCCATATTATGTACTTGACCTAGTACTTTAAAATTTCAACCCCCATTTCGACTTATACAATACAATAAAAGTAGCATTTTTTTTTACATTCAGTATAAATGCACAATCATTTTTTATAACTATTCCAAACGAGGCGATAACTTCAGTACCTATTATCTAGTTGCTGAAATTAAGCAGGGGTGACAGACAGAGACAGATAAACGAGTAAAACGGCAGACGAAGTCGCGCCTCTGAGTTCCTTTTTTACCATTTTGGTACGGATCCCTCAACACGTTTATAAATCATTTTTCCATTCCGGAGTACCTACTTACCACTTCAATCAAAATCCTAAAGTAAACTAAAATTGTATCTTATTTATAAATTCTCTCTATTTAACGAATAGAGAGAATTTATAAATAAGATCCAATTTTACATATAAAGACTATATTTTTGCTTTCATCTTGAAAATCGTGGCGCGCCTTGATCAACATTAGGCGCTGTTTTTTCAGCAACTGATTACAATCTTTTGTGTAGGTCTGGCGATTCTAGGTTACCTATAGAGACCCTGAAAAAAAACAGAACCTTTATAAAATTGCTTATCAAGACGATCAGGATAGTGATCTCAAATAAAATTCCTGAATGTAAAAAGGACAGTTAAGTACCTAACTATATTCTTTTTTCGTGAAGAAACTAATATTTTTTTGGTAATTCATACTCAAAGGGTGCGATGAAACTCATACGATACGGAATTCACTCATCTTTTCCTCCCTAAAATACCATTTAATTCCATGTATGTAAATCCTTAAAAATCTCATTCAAGAATTTGCAAGAAAAACAATAACTATTATCCTGCAAAAGTCTCGTGGAAACAAAATGCATTTATGAGATACAACCGCGGCTAGCTCCACGGACGTGCTCCGCGCCCGCACGTGGCCCGCCGCACGGGGCCCGCCGCCCGGACCGCTTCAACTTTTCATTTCAATAAACTCGGCAACACACAACAAAAAAATTGTTTTCAATTTTGTTACCTACGGGATTTCCAATTTCGCAAGTATACACATCAAAAGTGTCTAGGGATCAACATCCCTAACATTGATTAGGGATGTTGATCCCTAGACACTTTTGATGTGTGTATTTAAAGACCGAAATAAAATAATAGATCTTGTATAATATGAGAAATAATCTATACTAATATTATAAAGCTGCAGAGTTTGTTTGTTTGTTTGTTTGTTTGTTTGTTTGTTTGTTTGAACGCGCTAATCTCTGGAACTACTGGTCCGATTTGAAAAATTCTTTCAGTGTTAGATAGATTAGTTATCGAGGAAGGCTATAGGCTATATACCATCACGCTACGACCTACGGGAGCGGAGCAGTAACCAAAGACGCGGGTGTAACCGCGGCGGACAGCTAGTAGACTTATATGTGTATAGACTTATATGTGTAACCCTAGCACAGTTAGAGTACAAAAAATTAACAGTGATGATGATAGTCCACTAGTCAACAGAACACTGAATAACAACACCCAGATACTTGTCTTTCTCAAAAGCGAATACGTAATAGACAACCCAGTCGGGTCTTTAAAAGTATTTCAAAAAGAAACCTTTCATGAAACTGAAAGACATTTCAATAAGTCCTATTTCAGTTGGTTAGCTAATACACTCATTCCGTACAGAAATGTGTTTCGCCCTCAGATTTGGAGCATTTTGTCTGTATAGCACTCTAAGTAATAGCGAGTACCAACATCTCAATGGACAGCTTAACGCGACACACATTAATCCTCTCTGTTTTCTTTGTCTTTATTACGTCGTATTTCGTGATTCGCTCGAGACGCAGTAAATAACGAACTAATTTGTGATTTTTATTGCTCTTGAGGATTTGATTATCATTATCAAATCCTCAACAGCAATAAAAATCACAAACTGAAATTCGCCTCACTGATTCCCGTTTTAAGATTGTAAGGTTGTCATTTTAGAGTGGGCTTACTCGCTCAAACGGGGTTTCATATAAAAGGGTTTTATTACCAAATTACATAATACAATGTGATAGGGGTGGGACTTCTAACCGGTTAAGGCTGAGTACTACATCTAATTTTATCGACAAAAAAAATAATATGGGGGGTTGAGTAATTCGTGAAAATATTGAAAAATAGCGATTTTTTCGGTCAAAATAATTCAGAAATGATTTTTTTTTGTCACCAAAACATTATCAAACATATGAAAAAAGTAATGAATTAGTTAGCCAAGGTTATTAGCTACCGTTTGTCGTTTTTTTTTGTTTCTACGACGCATACAACCTTAGATATCAAGCGCGCCGTAGTACATTAAAAAAAATATTAAAATAGCCATAATTTTTAGGGGGAGGGGGTTCAACCCCCCATATTATTATTTTTGTCGATAAAATTAGATATAGTACTCAGCCTTAACGGGTTAGAAGTCTCACCCCTATCACATTGTATATGTATTTATCTAAGTATGTCAGTTTTTAGTATCGAAGTAACATCCATCGAGAAATTCAATTCTAATCCATCCAATTCCAAGAAAATTTCAACTATATTGGACGAGCCTGGTTACTTATCTCTTTTGTCGACCTTACCACCACTGTCCCATGTGGCTCGCGGTCGGCGCCGAATGATACTCTTCCATTCTCCTCTGTCAGCCGTCACGTTATTCACACCCTCTTCATTCATATCATCCCTCACACATTCCATTCATCTTTTCTCTTGCCTAATCGTTAGTAGTTTAATTAAATACTATTAGTATCTGTCGAACTACCTACTTATACTCATATCATTTGCTGCATACAACAATGTTAATAGGGTGTGATACAATGGCTTATAGCTAGGTATAGTTATAATTGCCTAGAGTGGTTATCTATCATATGATTGTATTGTCACTGCGACGTCAATTTAACTTTTGTCATTCACCTCTTCATTAAATTGGATAGCTTCGGATTTTTTGCAGATATTCGTATTTGAATTTATATCGTTAGAGTTATACGCGAGTTTGAATTTATTTTGTTTTGATGAAATGAGAAGGTTTGTTTGCATTTTTATTTTCTTGAAAAATAAAATGCTTCACAATGAAAGAGTTAATAAAACGTTTCTGTATATTATATAAAGTGTTACGTATTCAGGTAAGGGTTCTGAAGAGATTAAACAAAATTACACTGATGAGTAGGTACCTAGGTAGAATCTACCTAGGCATACACCGAAGCCACATAATAGGATAATGTAGGTAATCTTAACTAATGACGGCAATACCTACGGTATAGAGTGACACTATTAAAAACTATAGTTCAACATTTTGCAAAAAAGTATAAAACGGTAGATATTATTATAGAAAAAATACAATAATGACTGAAACATTTATTTACAGTCTCCCTTTTATCCGTGAAAATAATAAACGCATGCATATTCAAACACAAACATCTAACTGAGTAAAAATATTCTTTACGCCAAAAATATGTGAACTACGAGTATGTTGAGGCTGCAACAAAAACCTCTCACGTTTAAACTAGCGCAGCGTTAGTGTGTTAGTTCAGGTTATTAGCAAATATTCGTGGCTGTAAGTTTGCTATGCCCTTCACAAGGTTCCGCGGATGGAACCTGTGTGCTCGGCGCAGTGACGTCACACTGTGCTGTACATCCTTTTGTTTCAGCACAACTGTGAACTTTTCGTTGTTAAAATCTGAGGTCTTAACTTATTTAATAATTATTTGGTTTTAAACGTTACAAACATAGAGAAAATATAGCAATTTATATTCAAAATTTCCTTCATAGCTCTTAATAAACAAAACTCATTACTATTTACAGGACGTTAAGGACACAAACGTTGTATTCAGTCTTGAAAGCTTCGTTTCAATTTCACAATTAAATAAAAAAAACAGAAATGGCACTGTAAATATACCTACTTCAGTAAGTTAAAATGATGTTGTGGCGAGATATTGTTCTAAGAATTTTTGTTCATACAATAGGTAGGTACCCTGTTTCTTCAGGTCAAGGTTGCCAGAATGCTGGTATCACCGCTAGCGCCTACTAGCCATTTACCTAGCTATTTTTATAACACTCCTCAGTCGGCAAAGAATAAAAATCTTAGGTGAAAACGAGACATAGGTACCTACCTAATTTTTTTTACCTACACATTTACATATAAATTCACTCTCCCTGCTCTCATACCTAGCTACGGAAACACCTATGATCATGCAGAACATAAGAGCTACGGTACCTAACATCTAGGTATAGCTTGTAAAACATGACAAACGGTTAAAAAGCACTTGTCAGTATTAACCTACTTAATGAAAGTTAATACTGACAAGTAGTAATCATAATAAATGATAATATTCTTGTTAAAATGCTAAAAGCCAGTCCACGGCTCCGGTGACCTCAAAATAATCAATTAAAAGTAAGTCAAGTTTTAGCAGGTACTTCCAGTTCGATGTTCGCCCGAACTCCTCCTTAGATTCGCCGGGGAAGGCCTAATTAAATCACATGATTGAATCAGCTGATTAGATCACGCAAAAGTAAATTAAATGTCGATAATTAGGTGCGGTGAGCCGCCGCAGCGTGCGCGCGTGTCGGAGTTAGTAGCATACGTTCAATTAATCAAGGACCCGCGATGTACACACGCGTCCCTCGCAGACCGCTGCAGACCACAACTAATACAGGTGCCCAAACTAGTCAGCGGCCACGAGTGTTCATATAATGGTGTTTGCAATTTGGAATTATTAAAAACATACGAGTACATTCCGGTAGCTATATTTCGCTATATTGTACGGGCATAATGGAGCTGGAAACAGACGCGTGTGAGTGAGGTTTATTTTTGACAAAGGTGAAACACGACTTGTTTATTTTTCCCCTATTTGTCACAATCACCCAAACCTTTTCTCGGGTATGTTGACATTCCCAGTTTACCTTCAGGCAGATTTCTTCTTATTTATATCTCAGCATCCGGTACAACAGAAATGAAATGTTGTCTATTTCCGACAATGTGACCTCAGTATTCTCAGCTACTGATCCTTCCTTCGACACGATTGAGATTATTTAAAACACGTTTGAAAATAGTCCTATGTTCCCCTCCTATGTTTTTTTTTCAACCAAATATTCCTTACTAACAATTTTGAATTTGATTTAGTTTCGATATAGATAGGTACATCAAAGAAATTTCAAGGATCTTGTAGACATTTTTGGACTTCTAAATCGTTTGGGGCGAGACATAAAACCCTTCCCGATGTGGCTATCGCTCAAGCGAACAGTCTTCATAGTCTACACACAGCGCTCCGAGTGACTATAACGAGATCGTTTCGTCCTCCAACCAAACACGTTTCTGGTTTAAAGATTGAGATAGTGCCCTAAATAGTAACAAGTTTTTGAAAACCATTCGGTCCCCAATTTTGGAGTAGCAAATATGAATAAGCAGAAAGTCAAGTCTTGTAAACGCAGAAAACCGTATGCAGTACAGTCACAAGATCAATTTGAAAGTGAACACACCTACTTACTTGTAACATTGTGGTTGAACATAATGCGAGCTTTGTAATGACAATCCAACGTTTGTTGACTAGCATTGCGGAGACTTTGCCACACTATCAAATATGTAGTCCTTCTGACCTTATTCTCGTTATGCAAAGACCCTCT
Organism: Hoplodrina blanda; assembly: GCA_949316365.1. NCBI lineage: Eukaryota > Metazoa > Arthropoda > Insecta > Lepidoptera > Noctuidae > Hoplodrina > Hoplodrina blanda. Next base: position 208,216 of record OX438586.1, on the reverse strand, counting down.
TCGGAATTGAACGGCAAGATAAGCAGCTGTTACAAGTTTTCCTTTCGTTTCTAAATCCGTCGGAATGTTGGAGCGTCCCGCAGATATGGAGCAGTTGGAAACAATAGGCCAACTGCGGCGACCTACGTGCCAATGTTCTACAAATACTAAGTTTAATAGAAAAATAATATACGAACAAGGGTTGGGTCGCGGTCTGGGACGGCCGGGGACTTTTAGACGATGTAATCACCTAAAACGGTAGGTATATATTTCGGTTCTGTACTGTATTGGCGCGCCTTTCCGGGCAACAAGCGTACGCCACCAGAGTGTAATAAAAAATCGTTACATTTCAAACTGTAGACAATTTGTAGGAAACATGTAATGAAGCCGTTTAGCTAAATGTAGTAATAAATCCATTAGATTTCGAATGATAATTTTAGTAAAAGGTAATGCACGTGTATATAAAATATTAGAAATACTGATTGCGTTATGTTATGTAAATGTATAACCAATACATCTTAGCATCTTGAACGATATAATTATGCTCAGGTAAAACCTTATGTTCAAAAGCAGTGGGAGGCTACAGTGACCAGGTTGAGCCGGTGAGTACTGTTAGTAGCACTACGGTAACGGCACTAATACTCCCTGAGGCTTCAGAGCTCGGCCGCGCGCCGGCTCGCGGCAAGGCCTCAATTAATTATCGGCGATCAATCACGGCGCAGTATTAGCAAATCATGACGTAATTCAATCAGACTCGTTTCGTACACGACGTGAACCAAAAGTGAGGAAGGATTTCCGTTTTACTTGATTGAGTTGGAATATGGCGCACACTTTACTTGAGCGACGGAAGTATTGCTTGAGACTTATTATGGGTTGAATAAAGAAGGAAGCTTGCACGAACAACGTGATAGGCAATGTTCATGTAATTTGTGGTTGGTCTTAAACTCGTTGTAGAGGCCACAAAGTTCGAAGACTAAAGAATCATGGTGATGATATCAGATCAATATTGATAATATAGCTTGAAGCAATGCAAGAGTGTAACGTGGTGTAGTAAACAAACGAAACTCTGTGTTCAAGGCAAGATGTATAGCGTCAGTTGTGTTGTGTCCCTTCTGCCTGACTTATGTGAATGATTGATGACCGTCGGCGACGGCAGGTGGGGCTCCGGTAATATGATCACTTTCATCTACTACTTCAAGCTCAATAAGTCACAACTATGAATGGATGCGTCACACAGTCAAGCTCATCTACACAGGCTCGATCGTGCCGTTCTAAGTTAATAATTACTAAATTGATGAACGTCGCAATTTCTAGAACGAAAACTACCAGAGAGTAAACTTTCTATTAACTTTGCATTAAACAATGAATTAGCTTTTGATGTCGCCGCCACACCGAGTGCTGGCGACGTACTTAATAACTTTACAATGAGATTAGGTACCTATAAAAAGCTAATGTTGCTATGAAAACTATTTCAACAACCAATGATTTTAAAGTGCTATCTAACCATTATACGGGAAGGTCGGAGAGAGGACGAATTATTGCAGTTCGTTGACGCTTGCTATCGTGGAAGTAGGATCTTGCTTGTGATGAATACATTTTAAATTCGCTTTAGAAAATAACAATGAATAAATGGTGTTCTGTAAGTTCTTGAATTAATAAACAATATTACTGTTGGCATCGTTTAATATAGAGAAACTCATTATGAAGATCATGATATAAAGTAAACAGATCTTGAACTGTCAACATACTTAATACAATAGGTACCTAGGTACTTAATATGTACATATTAGTATATTCAGTGGAGCACGAAATTGTGAATAATAAGACTAAAACAAACAACGCAGAGCCAACAACATCGACTGAAGAAGCTCTTACAGTAAAGTAAACAATTTTTGAAATTTTCCGAACAGAATATAATGTACGTATAATGAAATTTGCAGCTCCTTGAAGAAATATATTACATGTGAATACTGTATTACACAAAGATGATAAGCATTATTGGATGTGCGTCATATCACCGTCGAGTTGCTACCGTTTACTAAAACATACCGCAAACGAATTACAACTTTAAACTAAGGCAATGGAGTTCAAAGTTCCCTATGTGGAGCTTTTGTAATAGATTTACAAGCCCTTGTTTGTTCGAATCTATTAATATTTTATAATAATTATTTTAATCATCGTGTTTCGATGCAAAGGCCGATATTGTGATTAATTTTACCTGTGCGCTGTGCCAAAAACATGACTAAAGATAGCAAGAATATCGTAATTAATGATACATTAGCTCTGGTTTACATGGCTCTTAAATAATATAAAATTCACTTTTATAAAATAATACATCGGCAGAATAGAACAGTCGACTTTTATATAATGTATATAATTATGTATGTTATGTTAGGCTAAAAACCCGAAAATGTTTATGGGCCAAATAAAAAAGTCAACATCACAAAGCCAAAGTCAAAGTATTTATTACTGCGATTTTGGTGATATAACAGGTCTTACAGATATTTTATTGCAACTCAAAATCTACCCTTTATACATTATTAATTTAAATAGAAATAAAATATTCCATTATAAATCATAAATACAGGATCAGTCAAGAACCAAGAAGTGTTGTCAGCAAGAAACACAATCAGTCGCATGCCGAAATCCGAATCATGTAAAGCTACAAAGCTTACATGATGATTCGATCACGTCGCGATCTATAATTCTGTACTTAATAATATAATAGATACTTGTTTCTACAAACGAGAAGATACGATTATATCTTTGCTATCAGTAAATATACTCAAATAAATATAAGATTGATTGTATTCACACGAGGCCCCAAAACAATACACACTACCACTATCTACTAACACGCTTACATCTTGCTAACTAATCAGTGTAGTGGTCTGATTGATCCCTCGACTTATTGATATTGAGTGAAAGAAACACTTCCAACCTTTTGTACTAATAACTATTTAAACCTCATTTTGAACAATAGCACCGTCTAAACTGTGTTAGGTTCAACTAGCGAGCTGAAAATTAATATTTTCCGAACACGTTACGAGCCATTGAGTTAGTGCTTTCACCCGTAGCTAGCACATTAATACTTCCATATAAATGGATTGGACACAATATTAATTTACATGGAAATGGATATAAATAGTGAACGAACAAAGCGGACTGAATACACTTGTTTGAATAGAGAGCGCCAACATTTACAAACTGCGTCATGTCCGATCATTTATATTTGGTTATAGTTACAGGCATTCAGTAGTTCGAAAACCGAGTAGGAAAGTTATAGATAGCCGCGCTGGACTGTGCTCACGATTACCTAATACCTCTGAATCGAGCTCTAGACTAAACAATTTGTATAACAATAACCTTAACCGAAAAAGAAAGTTTGATAAAAATCACTAAAATAGCGATTACCAAAGGAGAGAACGCAGAGAGTGAACTTCAGAGGTGGTCCGACCAGGGAGTCTATACCTGTAATATCCATTAATTTCATGTTTGTAAGTTATGAGTAGGGGAAATACCACATGAGTTTATTCCTGTAAATAAAGCCGCGCCGAGTCACGAGTTATTCTTTTTTTGTTTGGTCTCTTTCTTATACTATTGTGTGACTCGCTGCCGCGGGTCTTGTTCTTAATGAGAGATAGGCGTCTTAGGTAGGTATTCCCTGTCCCCCAACGGGGCCAAACGCCTGCCGGGGTTGCGGGACGTCTTAACAGGATACCGTAGCCCCGGAACGTAAAGGGCAACAGAAGGAACAGGGTGGTTTTTTAGTCAGTAAAAGTCTGACAGTCCCTTCCGCCCCACTCAGGGCGGAAGGACTCATTTGATGATTTTTACCACCTCAAAAAAAAAAGGTATTCCCTGTGTTATAGTAAAGTTACATAGCATGATACGTTTCGTTATTTATGCTCACGTCGAGCCTCTCGTGATGGGAGTGCTTTAATCTGGTTATTGCCCCAATGTTGTTAAGGGATTATAATTATTAATACAGATTATACGATTATTCGATAAAACAGTTTACTGGAAGCTGATCTCCTCAGAACTACCAAATTACTTGAATTTGATTACGGTAAAGCGATATTATAGTTATATTAAAATAATCCTCCGAAATGTCGAAGGATATTCTTGACATTTCAAGGTCTAAGCACTTAATAAAGTTGACTCAGAAGTTATTGATGCTCAGTGTAAATGTGAAGCGTGTTATTGTATCAATTTATTTTAATTACAAAAGCGGCTTTATTTTCACAAGAGCTATTTAAATTAGCGTCTGAATCAGTTGACAAATAGCTCATAGTTCCGTCCAGAAGGTTATTCGGTTATTTAAATGAGGTGGACATCGCCTCTAAGATACTCGGGGACTATCCCTAGAGATCACGTGTGTGTGATCAATTTGCTACTCATTTGATATTCCTCTTCGACTGCTAGTTACGTCACATTAATTTTGTCAAACATCCTAATTTATAACAACAGATTTCACAATCTGCTATGCAATGAGCAATGTAGTTAGACAAGCAGTATCACTTCTACGTAAGCAACTACACTAACTTCCTTGCTTTCAATAAGGTTCTATTCAGCGCAACAACAACACAATAAAACAATACGACCAAAGTTCAACAGCACCAACCCTTGAAACAAAGTTTGGTTCCGATAATAGTAGCAAGCTTTGAGTGCAAGTTAAATCTACTGGCTAACTGCTAGCTCGCCTTCAGTAATAGTCCATTAAATAGTTCCTATTATGATGTAAATGGCGCTTAGTTGGCTGCATATAGATTTAAATATACTATACGGAGGCTATCAAAGGAATAATGTTATAGAAAGTGCGTGTGTGTGTTTATCCCATGTGTCGGTGCGGCCATCTCATAAAGTGCAAAACAAAATTTTGCAATACAGGTAACTATGCTAGTGAATGCAACAGACCATTCAGCAAAGTATATTGCTAAAGCACGCATAGGTACATAGTTGTTGTATAATATTGGTCGTGTGTTCCCCATGATAACAGTGTTTTTTACCAAAGGCTAAATAACACTATTATCAAGAATAAGTCCGGTACAACGTCACATACCAAACAAAAACCAAACAGAGCAACATCTAAATCATCAGCTCGGAATGCGTTCCAAGTATTACGGAGCGAACGTTCGGCGTATCTGCGACCGCTATATTTTACAGAAAGATAGCCCAATATGTGGCAAAGATATTTGTGGCGGTTTAACTGTGCGACCAACGAGGCTATAACGATGTAAGAATGTGGACAGGAAGTGTTGGGAAGCTCTAAATACATACATATTTATAGAAGTTACAGCATTCAAACTAGAATAAAAATAAAATCTCGCTGAAGAAAATAATAAAAACTATTTTTACTTTACCCAATTACAGAGCTGAGTTTTACGATTTCCTATCTAGCTTTTGAAGAATTTGTAACGAATAAATTGGACGGTGTCGCCGAGGCGGGTCAAAGAAGGGCTTTAAAAAAGGAAAATAAATTTTCCGACATTACGACCTATCACATTGGGCAGTTACGATAATCATTACAAAAGCTTCGTTGCGTTTAGTTTAATTTAATTCCCTGAAACTAATGAAATGTAACGTCCCCTGCCTACCCTTGCTATAACATAATAACCCGGTACCCCACTTCAGTATGAAAACACGTACATTAACAGTAAATAGGTTTCGTATTGCTGCGGAAGTGTGTTAAAAACTACTTCGCGGCAGGAAGCGAGTACGGCGGGGTGTGCTACCGCACGTGAGCGGGGGCAGAACACCCACTTACACTATGATGTGGAACTTACAGGTATTATGTTTCTGACGTCAAGAAGACAAGACGTATCGCTCGCAGGCCTTATTTCTTATAATAGGTTATGCTCCCTATTTTCAGCGCTCTGTCCAATTAATGTAATCTTGTACGGTCTACAACAATCAAATGTGTGATGGTTTATTCAGACCTTTTAGTTCGATTTGTGTGTTTCGAAGGTTTGATAGCCCTTTGTATACAGTGGCCCTTCTGTAGTCTTCTGTCCTAGTACACGGGGTGCGATATGGCGCGAACTTGCACGAAGGCATACGATCGAGACCGTATGCCGCGCGCCGCATCCGCCTCCCCACGTAATCGCAGCTAATCGCAGCTCGCATCGAATGGCTTCACGAACGAACTGTTGGTTGTTCTATGTAATACTAACTCCAAAGAAACACTGTTGACCACTGTTCTTTATGAATTTCCATAGAGGAAAAACAGAAGATTACTGACAAAATCAGTATTGTATTAATCAGTATTGTATGTATTATAATTAAAAACAATTCCCAAGGTTCTTCAAAATTAAAATGGTTACAAAGATCCGATTGAACGCCATTTTTAATTAAGTTTCAGTTGAAACGTTAATTATTAACGGAGCAATATTAATCATTCCGACATGAATATCTTGTTTCACGGAAAGAAACTCTTCATTAATTCGTTACAAGTAGTTGGTTATATCGCTGTTGTGAAGAAAATTCACGTTATAATAAGAGAAGCAGTCAATCGTTGAAAAATTACAACGTTAACGTAATTAAAACAGTTCAAACAACACTGTCAATCACTATTCGTACTGTTACCAAATGAGATAATGAGCGAATGTTAGCAACCAATGTGATCACACAGACTCGCTTCGGGTACAAAGTGCCCTACAAAACGAAAACAGCTAAATGAGAAATAATGTAATTACGACCAACTCTGATGAAAGTATTTTTTGATTAAAAGTGACTTTAAATAATTCTGGGAGGATTGTCCATGGGCGTGAGTGTTCGTGTTAATCGAGTCACGATTAACTGTCATTGACGGAACAAAGGGTTTTATTCAGGGTAACCCACGAAAACTGTCTGGCTATAATGAATAATGGTTTAACCATAATGTACTGTAACTGTAAAACGTAAATACATATAAAAACCACTTACTTCATATTTGAATGTGACTAAGGTGTTTTTTATACCTGATACCTAACAAGCACACATCAATTCTAACTATATATTCCTCTATCTACTTCAAAATGTCTGCCATGCTAAAATAACGTAGGTCTGACGACTTCACGAAGCATCGAATAACCATTCACCCTGTATACAAACAATCATACATTCCCATGCAACCCGCAATCAATCAAGTGGCCTGGTTTATAATGTAACCTCGGATTGCAAACTGTTATTCAGAGAGGCCATTTTTTTTGGATAGTTAATATTTTCCTCAACGTTCAGTAACTGATTAACTTTCTAGGACATGCTAAAGAACCGAATCTTTATCACAAGTCGTGTAAATCAGCAAAGACAATAAAATCATTTTGCTATTTTCTACACTTTGTACGAACTGTGAAAACAAGGCTGCCAATTGGTGTTTTTTTTTCCTGATAACGGCGGCGAGCGAGAGTTTTGGTAGTAAATTAAGTTTATAACACGACGCCTTACGCCATCTACCGGATAATGTGCACAACACTACGCCACCCGAGTAGATCGCATCACAAACCAGATCAATTAGCGATAAGATGATAACAGCAACATACTATTAGCGACATCTAATATTGAATATGTGAGGTGTCAGAGGTTACAACTACATACAAGCATGAGATGGTGAAGACCCACACTAACATGGCAAGCCGACTATATAAACCCGTTCCACGGAGAAGCTAATCATCCCACCCCTCCCAGTCCCATCACCATGTACGGCAAGCCGATCCCTTGGGAAAAGCGAGCCAAATATCTAGGTGTGATCCTCGACCAACACCTTACTTTCGGAGAGCACATAAAGACGGTGCGCTCGCGCGCCGCTTTTGCTCTCGGTAGGCTTCACTCCATGCTGAATGCATGTAGCAAATTGTCACTCAAGTGCAAATTGCGCATTTTCACAGCGTGCATTCGTCCCATCATGACCTACGCCTGTGTCGTATTCGCACACGCAAAGGCGTATCACCTCCATAGGATGCAAACCCTCCAAAACCGTTTCTTGCGAAAGGCCACGGGAGCTCCGTACTACCTTCGCAACGAGAATCTCCATCTCGATCTCAAAATCCCCACCATCCAGCAGTTCATGAAACGCACCGCCAAGCGCTTCTTCGACACTGCTGAAAAACACTCCAATCCCCTGATCGTATCGGCCGCCCGATACACTCCCTCCCGCATCAGTAAGACTCGCCGACCGAGACATACTTTGACCGACCCCGATGACGCCATTACCCTCCTCCAGGAGAGTAACAAAGAAACTAGTACAGTTCGCAAATACAGACACAGACCGCCGTCATTCCGCCCTCGCCGCCGAGGTCCGTCGCGACGCCCTTGTCCGTCTCCCCCCCGTCCCTTGCTCGTGCCAGCCCGCGACGCTGAGCCTGTAGCTTTAAATTCGTCCCTAAATAATAATAATCCGATCCAGCCTGTCCCTATGCTGCCCTCCCCCAGCGACGCCCTAAGCCGAGGCTCGTACCCCACAGGGGGTGCCCTTAGCGTGTAGTCGCTTAGTTTGTAAGTTATTGTAAGCCCTGGCTGGAGGCCTTAATTTTCTTTAAGGCACCACAGGATAGCCCGGTTAAGCAGCCGACAACCTCATAGGTTGACCTGCGAGATGCCAATCCGAAAAAAAAAAAAAAAAAAAAAAAAGAAGCTAATCACTCGCTACTTAGAAGGCACAGTGGACGATAGCCCCGCAGTCACCACTGTAGCCGTGAGCTTGAACTGAGCGGAGGCCCCGTCGCCCTCAGGAATAGCCTAGCTAGGAGGTTAAGGGATAGGATAGCCCCGCAGTCCATCCCTAGAACCACTCATAGGTCTAACCTTCTGTTACCTTTGTTTGCATCAAGTCTGTCAAGTGTTTGCAAGTACAGTAAATAAATCCTATCTGTCATCAAACGTTGGTTTCATTCCACCGCCACCATCATATTGGCGCCCAACGTAAAATTATATCGGAGTACCCACATTTTTACGGTGTACCCACATATTGGCGGATAAACAGAAGCCTACCCTCAAGAATATTGATATTATTTTGAGAGTACCGACATGTCTGAGAAAAATCCCGAGATGGTGGTGATGACTCAGGAACAATTCACTGCACTAATGTCAAAAGTGACAGAAGCAATCAAAAGTGGAAACCCTGTTTCTATAAATTTTGCGGATCTTTGTTTAAATCCCGAAGAAGGAACAATACTTACAGACCATGAGCAAAAGATGTTCAATGAATTGTTAATTGAGCACAGCGACGTCTTTGAGAAAAACACTGAACCAACTCCATTTACACAACATAGAATCGACACAGGTAATCATGCTCCCATCAGTGTCAAGCCCTACAGATTGTCACCAAGGCAAAAGCAATTAAGGGTAAAGCTGGATGATATGATGAATGATGACATTATCGAGGAATGCGATTCCCCATGGTCAGCACCTGTAATTCTAGTACCAAAAGGAGAAACCGATGTTCAAGTTTGCGTAGATTATACACGACTCAACGAGATAACTAAACCTGACAGATATCCGTTGCCTCGTATTGACGACTTATTACATCAGGCAAAAGCGATGCCATACATGTCAACAATTGATTTACAGCCAAGTTATTGGCAGATTATGAGATCGAATGAGAATTTAGCGGATATTGCTAGACCGCTTACCAATAGAACAAGGAAGAAAATAAGTTGGAAGTGGGAACAACAGCAACAAGAAGCATTTATGAAATTGAAAAATGCCTTAACTACATCAACAGTGTTAAAACAAGCAAGTGACGATTTACCTTTTGATATCAATACTGATGCCAGCCAGTATGCCATTGGCGCAGCTTTAGTCCAGGGGGAGGGAGAATCGCACGCTATCAGCAGCACTGATAAACAGTTTATTTCGTTTGCTCCACGCCGAGATGGACCGTATGTTATATTAACGAAACATGGAACCTCAACTTATGAAATTGCACACTCAGAAACTCCAAATAAGCCTATTGGGAAGTATCACACGTCAGCAATAACGAAATTTGAAAAGGGAAACAACGTGATATCAAAACCAACTTGTCCGATACGCCAAAGAAGAAGGCCATGGAAGCGAATTGGTGCTGGTACTCAGTCGGGACGACATAGAGTACCAGAGGGGGAGAATATAACACGACGCCTTACGCCATACGCCAAAGAAGAAGGCCATGGAAGCGAATTGGTGCTGGTACTCAATCGGGACGACATAGAGTACCAGAGGGGGAGAATATAACACGACGCCTTACGCCATCTACCGGATAATGTGCACAACACTACGCCACCCGAGTAGATCGCATCACAAACCAGATCAATTAGCGATAAGATGATAACAGCAACATACTATTAGCGACATCTAATATTGAATATGTGAGGTGTCAGAGGTTACAACTACATACAAGCATGAGATGGTGAAGACCCACACTAACATGGCAAGCCGACTATATAAACCCGTTCCACGGAGAAGCTAATCACTCGCTACTTAGAAGGCACAGTGGACGATAGCCCCGCAGTCACCACTGTAGCCGTGAGCTTGAACTGAGCGGAGGCCCCGTCGCCCTCAGGAATAGCCTAGCTAGGAGGTTAAGGGATAGGATAGCCCCGCAGTCCATCCCTAGAACCACTCATAGGTCTAACCTTCTGTTACCTTTGTTTGCATCAAGTCTGTCAAGTGTTTGCAAGTACAGTAAATAAATCCTATCTGTCATCAAACGTTGGTTTCATTCCATCGCCACCATCATAAGTTTGAATTACAGAAGACCATTAAGGATTCCTTAACTTTTGTATTTAAGTACCACAAACAGGAGTGGAGCTTCTTATCCAGAAACTCGATGAGGTTATCAAAACTTTGCTAATTTTAAATAAAGATGGTCTCTCGCGATCTCAGTATAGTGTTACAAGTGATTGTGAAACCGAATTGTATTTGTGAAGCTATATCTGTTTTACAAGTAGGTATTTAGCGAATATTGTATCAGATCACCAAACTTTTGCATTAAATTATTTTTGTCTAATCTCTGATGAACAATTCCTATAATCAAGAGTTTATTAGCAACAGTAATATAATCAAAAAGAGTATTGTACTTTCCAAAAATGTTCAAAATTAAACCTAATGTAATTAATTAGCCTTTAAACTTTTTTAAAACTTTTATGGGGTCGACGTGTCCTTGTCGATTATTTTGAGAAGAAACACAAAAATAAACTAAGCGCTCCAATTCTCTTTTTAATGTTTAACTCATATAACTTAGTAGTGCTAACTAAACACAAATTCTTCGACTATGTTCTACCGTCCACCTGCAAACAGCCTGCAGTTGCTGCTACAAAGTGATGTGTACACCGGGGCGCGGCGGAGCGCTCCATATACATTCGCTCGTTCTTGTTCGATGCCAATCTAACATTTCGTTAACTCCGACCGGACCTTTATTACCAAATCGATTTTTTCCTACTGAATGTAGGAAACTATTGTGTACAACAATACGGTTTATTTATTTCCAATTTGGCAAAGGATAAAAGGAAGGCTACAACAGTAAAAGAATTGGTTACTTTAGTTTGTGAAGGTCACAGCTGATTATGTTATTGTCCTTGTAAGTGTCAATTTGCTACGTAAGTAGTTCCTGGAGGATACACCGACCCGAGATAAGGAAACAACCGTGGAAGCGAACTGTCGCGTTAACATCCACTGGTAATGGATTTTCCGAATTGGTTCCAAGAAATTCATTTTTTATTTCTAACACGTTATTTTTATCGCAAATTCGCTTTTTACTTATATTTTAATAATCATCATCTTATAGAAACCTATTAATAATAAATTTCACTCACCTTTTCAAATTCCCACGCAAATATGTATTTTTGACATCAAAAGGAAAATTTCAAATTATTTTTCTACATTGACAATTCAGATACAACTTGTAACACAGTGATCATTATCTACTTTACAATACAATCACAAAGTAGAAATTTTTCCAATTTCCAGTGAGTGGGTCCGTAGTGGGCGCACGCGAGCCGTGGAGTGGCGCCGCAACCTCGCGCTTGTGGACTCACCCTAACAACCTGTAACATGTTCACGAGTACTGGCATACACGATGTAGAAAAGTATAGAAGCCTCACTTAAAGCATTTTACTAAATTAAGTCGGGGTGGACACGCCATTACTATAATTTTATTTTTTAGTCGTTTGGTTAAATTGCACGCACTGACCTTATGGTTCTTCAGAAAGGTCAGGTGCGGAGTACTCGTAACCGGCGTGCTTGTATGAACGTAGATGAGGCGAAAGGAGTATGTAAGGATCACAGTAGGTGGCATTCTGTGGTTTCTGCCTACCCCCATGGGAAATAATGTGGATAAGACTCGATAATTGTGTATCATTTATTGTAATGTGTGATCCTGAACGGAATTTCTTGAGAATTTCAAGAGAAAGACTGGCGAGAGTATCAGGTGCCATCATGGTAAGGGATAAATAGGTCCTCAAAAGTGTCGCACGTTGTGTTTTTAGAAGAAAATTGGACCTAAACAACACTTACAATCACACAGACAACCTTAAATGTAATATGTAAAGTGATTGGTTTTTTTATTCTAGTTCAGTATTCAGAATGCTGACGTTAAAAGCAAAAGACTGAGTAGCCTGCATCTACAGTAAGCAAGAAGTCATGATAATTAAGGACGAAATGCGTTCCAAAAATGGGTCCCTATCTACAAAAGCCACGTCACATCATCCAATGAGATAACAATCTGAGCGCCTCGCAATACTTTGCCATGTACTTACACATCTATTCTCTCCGAGTGTTCTGCAGGACGCAGTCTGTTCCGAGTGCTCTGTAGCGTCAGCACACAACTAGATGCTGCAGTCTACAATAAAACAGAGAAGCACATTGTTAACACGAGTTCGATTATTTTGTTGTCGCTCATTGTTGCAGCAGTATTTGTTGTACCCGACCCTTAGTGTGTCGGTATTTGATTTAGAGCACTTCGTAGTATCAAGGGTATGAGAATTATAAAATATAGGTAATCTTGTCCCATAATTATCTCTGTTATTTTAAGATCTGTTGCTAATGGTAGTAAAGTTGGCAATTTTGTTTCCATGTTACTCTAGCGACCAGATAATTATCATCATCCAACTGATACATAACTTTTTCTTACTACTTCAAACGTTTGTATTTGTAAATGCGAAATCAGAAAGAAAAGTGGTTGGTAGATAAATGAAACCAACAGATTTTACGTGATTGTTCTCCAGGTAATAGAAGCTCAGCAGCTCTGTGGCGCAACACTCGTCCGCTTCATTGACGAGAGGTACCGACTCCGCACGCACTCGAGCCGGGCCCGAGCGGGGAGCTCTACAATGATGCACATTGTTATCGCTCGTTCAATTATTTCGTAGAGAATACATTGTAGATGTAACTCGACAAATAATTGAACTACACGAGCCTCCAACTGTTGAAGCTTTACGTATTGTTGGTTTCGACTGACAATGGACTTTGCTTGGTTCTGTTCCATTATTTCGTCTTCTCTCGGTTCATCGTCGTCAACAAATATTATTGTTTTCACAGAGACGGGCTCTTATACCTATTGTGCTGACTCTTGCGTATAATTTGGGAAATTCTTAAAGTAATGCCATTTTTAACCAAAGTTAGGATAACTTAAATTGCTCTTTGTAACATTTGTAATGTTATTGTATATTCAACAATAGGTTCTTGGTAAATCATGGTATGTAGGTCTTGTACCTTGCTAATGTATTCCGGAGCGGAGGTGTGGCAACAGTGACGCGTGCTGCAGGCGCCAAGTAATTACACCACGAGGACTCACCGCTGCATTAACATTCTATTGAGTGTCTGTTTTACAAGGCAACACTATATTCCAAGAATACACTTCTAACTAGGTGTTCTCTGAAAATGATTTTCTGGTGGTGTCTTCCTAGTGTTTTGTGTATTTCTTGATAATATACTTAAAGGGTTTTATATTTCTACAAAGGAAAAGCGAATTACTAAGTTTTGATTGTGTCTTTACTCCTACCTGTACAAACCAAACAAAACTTCACGTTAGAAAACATAGCATAATGCAATCTTGTTCTTAGTATAATGTAATGTACTAAACTATTATTACAAGGCAGATAAAAACTAACTTAAACGTAATAAGCAAATCCGACTTTTGCTCTAGCAAGCAACTTGCATTTATGTAATTTATAGCGTAATAGCAACAGAATCGCGGACGAGTCGTGGCTCGATACTGTAAGCGGAGTCACCTGGCGTAGAATGCACCTCCATCCGCCACCCACTATCTGCACCCCGCGACGTCGGCTAAGTACGAGGTGCATCTCCGGTGACACATTGACGGATCACCCGGAAATCTTGATAGGGATGACTGATGACTTATGTTGATGATGCAGGAGACGATATATAAATAACGGACAAATCATACACGTAAATAAAGTTTTGGCTCGCTATTAAATGTAATTACGCTATGCTATTACTGTAGGTCAGATAATAGTTGGTTGTTCGTACTGCACTATTATGAAAGAGTGTAATTTGTATGGGGTTACCGCTTACCCGGGGTTACCACATATTACAAAAAACACAACTCAACATTCAGAAAATGCTTAAGGTTTAGAAAAAAAATCAGAATTTACTAATCTGCATTAGTAAATTCTGATTTTTTTTCTAAACATACAAGTACGCCAGTTACGAGTACTACCTGACCTTTCTGAAGAACCTCATCAATAAGGTGAGTGTAGGTCTTCCTAGGGCGACTCCCATAACAGCAAACAACAACAACACAAACAACACAACATTAATACTTTCTTTTACAAAATGAAATTAAAATGAATGTAGCATTTGCATTGAAGATATTTAGGATGAAGGGCCGAACGAAACACAAAACTGCGATGCAGCGTCGTATCACGCCAATCCGCAATTAGGTGGTTTGGCCCTTATGCCGGCCATCCACGATCCTTCCTATCGTCCAATCGGCATGACGCTACCGATTGGATCATGCCGATTGGACCGTGGATGGGAGTGGATTGGCATGAAAGTTATAATTGACGGCATAATCGAATTTCGATTCTTTTGGCATGATCATTCCGATTGGATCATGCCGATTGGACCGTGGATGGCGGTCTGCGCGATCGTAGATAATCTTGAGGCGCAGCCCTCAATTCTTTTAATAAATTTGTATGAGAAAACTGTTTTTTTTTTCATTAGCCACTGTTTGCACCACTCTGCTGGAACTTTTCAACTGAACGTCGCTGCCGATTGAACAATTAAACTGATCGTGGGTGGGTGGTGTATATAGACGAACTGCAGATTGGATCATGCCTGCAGCGTCATGCCGATTGGACGATAGGAAGGATCGTGGATGGCCTGCATAAGAACCAAACCAGACAAACAAACAAACCGAGCATAAATCAAAACTTGAAGTATACATATTCTACAGAGTCAGATCAAAGAGTTCCGAATGAAACAATAAACACTTCTGTTCACTTCCATGAACATGAACATGTTATCATAAACTCATAAAGATGCAAATAATTCCACGAAGGTCACCGACTGTACGCAACACTCAGGGAAATAATTGAGACTGAATAATTATATTCCATTGCTACTGTCATTCTTAATCAGTCGTATTCTATACCTGACTGAAAATAAAGCACGACTAAAGCCAGCTCACAAACGCATCGCTTGTTTACATACATTCCACACAGAAACCGCGAAGACCCCCTTAATATTGAGCGGAATTCCGAATCAAAGTGGTTCGCGTGTGTGTGTGAGTGAACAGCGACCGGCTAGAGGAAGTAAGGTAGGTACCAGTTTGTTTATAATTTATGCTCAATTGTCGATCAGGTACGTCGTCGGCGTGATATCGGCGTAACAAATGAGTGCGATACGTTAGGGGCGCCCGCGCCCCCCGGAGCGCACTAAACTGCTATTATGTCGTAGATATATCATCCGCGGTAACCATCGGGACGCATACCGAATGTTACTTATGGGCTAGCAGATAAAGTTATATAAATAGGGGAGGGTGCGCGGATAGACTAAGCGCCATGTATGTACTTTTATGTGTAAATGTTGCCAGTTTATGGAAAAATACAGTTTGAATTCCGTTCTTCCGCTATTATTCAGATTCTGTTCTCTTAGTGTTCTTCAGATTTAAAAAGTTAAAATACTTATAATAGTAGATGGGTGCTATAAAATGCTAGAAAAAGAAACACGACTGTTCTGTTTTATTATTGTTTACGTTGATTTAACTGGCTAACCATTCTGGTAGCCTGTGTGTTAGCAACATTTGACCTCTGCTGCTAATTTAATATAGTGATATTGCAGCATAGTTTAGACAATACGTTTTGTGTGCGGTACTACGTTACTGCTGTGGTTGCAACATCGCCCGCGCGTAGAACGCTGCAGACTGGTGAAGTTATCTGTTATAATATTCACAAACGTAGGAGTTAAGACACAGTTAAAAGCCAACAAGCTAAAGGGTTGATACATCGGAATAATTAATAACAGCTTTTATTATTTATTATCTCTAGGTGCATTTTTCACACAACAGATTTTAAAACAGGATAATTAATAAAATTTTACCTTGTTTTCAAACTGATAAAAAACCTTAAGAAGACACTTACCTTTTTGAGTTTACATTACTTTTTTTTCACAAACTGCTTCGTTATTGGAAAGCCTAGACAAATATCATGTTCCGAGTGAAAAATACAGCATTCATTTTGGAATTGTATTTTGTGTAGCTAACTAGCACACAACTCGACTGACTCCGGGTAACCTTCAGGTTGCAGAGAGCCACTCGAGAACGGGAGCACTAGTACAAAAGTTGCGGCGAAACAGGACGTTCACTACGACTGGTAATTAGCGTAGTTGTAGTGAGATTCATTAGCGGCTCCTACCGGTGCGCGGTGGATACTTGGAGCACATTGGATACTTGGAGCACACTTACACCAGTCAAAGTAGTATTGTTTAACTTATCTACCTACTACCGACAGTACCGACAAACAGTCAGGGAAACGGCATGTCAATTTAAATGGTCCGTATATTCTTAACTATCTAAATATATGTAACTCAAAGGTGACTGACTGACTGACATAGTGATCTATCAACGCACAGCCCAAACCACTGGACGGATCGGGCTGGAATTTGGCATGCAGGTAGATGTTATGACGTAGGCATCCGCTAAGAAAGGATTTTTTTTAAATTTACCCTCTAAGGGGATGAACGGGGGTCCGACATTTACGCGGACGAAGTCGAAGGCAAAAGCTACTTAGTTTTTATTTTAAAACACAGGTTTATGTATACTTATTCTTAATTATAAAACAGTTACACAATCCGTTATCAGTCGTACGAAATGGCTATAACTCAGCATAATTACTTACTGGTGTCTATTTGCTGAACTCTGCATTTTACCGTGAAACATTGTGACAAGCATGCATACCCTAAGTTAGAATGTTGAAAGTACATACAGTAAAAGTTTTTGGTGCCTAATGTAATGAAATCCGTCTATAAAAATTACCGATTACCACGATCAAACTTTTGTTAATCATTCCCATTACTACGAAATAATAAGTGTGCGGAATTTTAAATATGTACATTATGGGCGCTAGGCTCGCAACGATGACAAAGCGTTCTGTGACAGCAGGCGGTTCGTACGCCGGCGCTTGCCAACAAACTCCGCAAACTTCATGAAACTACACACATTCCACTATGACTGTGGTCCACTCAACTATTTTATTATAAGTTTGTATACAGTAAATGAAAAGGTACAGAAGGCTCGCTTGTGACAAATTGTGTTAAAATAGTCTGTTACTTAATTAAATCGAGTACGTACCATTTTTTTCATTTCTTGACGTCTAGAAATTTAGGCAGCCAGTGGATATTCTGGTACATGTCTATCGCGTGTCATTCTTTGTTAAACAAATTGGCGGCATGTCTATTACCATGAGGAAACAAGTGAATGTCTGAACTCGTTAGCTAACAGAACATTGCGCTACTTTTCAGAAACGCTACAATGAGGAGTGGTTGCGCTGCGACACATTACGTATGTACTACTAATTACCTCTTCCTAGACGGGCAGGCTTACTACGGATGTGCCTACAAAGGTGTTTGAAATCCTGCGTTACTCTGCCAACAAACAAACCTACTTTTGAAGAATAACATGTTTTGTTACACCTTGAGACACGCCTAGAAGTCGCGAGAACTTCTTAAAAGCGTAAATGTGAATAGTTTCTAGCTGACAAGAACCATATAACATTATCAGTAGGTACCTGCTGAACTAACAAAATACACCTTAAGTGGGATATAGTTGCCGGGGTTGCGGGACGTCTTAACAGGATACCGTGACCCCGGAACGTAAAGGGCAACAGAAGGAACAGGGTGGTTTTTTAGTCAGTAAAAGTCTGACAGTCCCTTCCGCCCCACCCAGAGCGGAAGGACTCATTTGATGATTTTTACCACCTCAAAAAAAAAAAGTGGGATAGGTATAGTTGTGCTGAAACCGTCAAGAACTTTCGAATTGTATCTCGCATTTGTAGTTTTCCTCGCTTAGGTACAAAGAGTGTTCTTTAACCATCATTTTCACAAGATTACATTAAACACTGTTTGATTACATAAAATCTGGACGTAGGTGTTCTCAAATGATTATTTTATTTTGATATAGGTACTTACTGATCTTGTTTCTTTTTCCAGTTTAGTTAATTTATTGACACTTATTTCTAATTACAGCACCGACAACCTTCATAATGTTTACCAATAGAATAGCATTTAATAAATTAAGGAGCGAACAAAATTAATTATTCTTTGATATATACATACCGTACCTATTATTTCAGTCTAGACAACTTCCACAACAATTATGTTGAATACTAAGCATATCGTAATAAATGCTGCGCGTTCATGCTAGTAATGAAAGGAAAAGCTGAAACATATTGCTCGGCTCACCTCGAGCGCGCTGGAACAGCCGAGCGGTCTAATTAAAGTATTAACATAATTATTATTTTTATTCTAATGCCCTTGTTTAAGCTAACAGATTGTTTTGTTAAATATTTTATTGAAATGCATACTTGTACCTAATGTAGGTACCTGTTCATAAGACATGATCGCAAAGGAAACCGTTAGGTACCCGACAACAACAACTGATGATGATCGTAGGTATACGTCACCCGTAGCGTAATGTAATATATCTCACTTCCTTATTATGATATGTAACGAATAACAACAAACGTGGGCAAAACAATACGGTAACTATCAAAATAATTATTATAATTACATAGTTAAAGTTCAACAGGTACAGGTTTTGCTTATTTAAATCCACGAAGAGCACTTTTAAACTATTTTCTGTCAGATTTCTAATAATTGTTACAACAATGTAACGTCTGTATAAAAGTGTTTTTACTGCAATTATGACTGCGAGTATGCTTAGTAAATAATATATTCATGATCGCAGTAATACAAGATGCAGCAGAACATCCTCTACTACATAAGCAGAAGACAGGAATTCCTTTAGTTCATCTGGTCAGTTATAACAGCCGGAAGAACCGTAAAAGTCCGACATAACCCTCCGTTCTTCCCAGACGGAGGGCATCCATAAGGATTTCAACACGAAAAAAAATCATAATACGAGTAAGTTGTGACTTTGACACTCGACAGTGATGTACAACCTACGCGCACTGATCTTGTTTTCGCTTTAATTACATCAGTACTGGCCGATAGCAAAACGTGTCATAAGCACCTGAATGCTTTCACCTCCTGGAAAATTGTCCATGAATATAAAGTCAGTCATGTTGGAGGTATATTTAGTAGCGAGTGCCACACATTCAGTAACATTTAAAGCTAAACAAAGGAAGTAGGATGGCGCCGCTTCTGTCCTGGCTATTGTTCCATCTTACACCTGAGCAAATGTATTCAAAGCGGAAGAAATTATGGCTCTTGTTGCAAACTGTTATTACGCGCTTTCTTTGGTACATAAAAGCTTACCGGCAGGCAACAAAAACCTGCATAACTTTACTCTACTTGGTAATCCCAAAATATGAAGTAAAAAGTAATGTGGCTCTTCTACGACGTACTTTAGGGGCTGACCTCTTTACTAAACATTACAGTAATGTTAGGTAAGCTAGGATCAGAAAAAAATAAGCTTCTGTACCATACAATATAGAACTGTTAAAGTAATGAGAATGTACACTAAGTGGTGGTGTGGACGCACAACTGGGTACGAATGATGCGGAAGACGGATACCTGGACAACTAATTGGAGCAGGTCAGGCAATGGACCGACAAACTATTTGAGAGACTACGTGCGCGGCTCATACCCAGTACTTAATATTTGTGTCAAGGTGAGCTGAACTTTTAGGTACGAGTTACTTACGACAGACGGCATTTCCAGACCTGCAGGCGCATGCTTCAGTCCAGTGCTTCGTCAGTTCTCATAGTATCCGAGTGTGCATCTCAGCATTACCCACACAAAGGCTGGACTCAGGTGTCGTCACAACAAAATACCTTGAACTACATTCATTATTTGATAAGCCTTAAATACCTATTTAACTTTTAGCCTTTTTTGCGATTTGTCCCAGGTTTTTTATCCAAAATAACAAGCTCTCAAATATCGTCCCTGCGGCGACACTTGGTACATATAACAAAGTAATTCTATGTTCTCTTTTTATCCGGCTGTAGTGAAACAAAGGGAGTTTTATGTAGCAACGAAATATTGCTTTTTTAAGGCAATTTCTTATGGCTTACTGAATGTGGTACAGTCGAGGCCGAAATGTGTTAACGCTTTTCTTTTTCTTGATGATAACAGCTTTTAAAATTCGATAAATGTTCACATAGGTACCTACATATTTTTTATTTTGGTAAATCAAATTAAATCGAACATTAAGCCATTACTTACTTAGGCACAGTTTCACTATACATAGGTATATTAAAGTCATGTATTCCGTCCAAGGAAGCCAAAACCTTAGGTTCGCCGATCACAAACAGACTGTCTCAACAGCAACACAACTAAATAATATTCTGTACTTACTTACAGCTAGTTTGTAGTAATTTTAACGAGATTAACTTGATTATATCATCTACATGTCTCAACGTTTTCACTCATTATTAGTAACTCCTGTCCCCTTATAAAGCATATTTAGTCAACTCAACTACAAAGTTTCAAACATTATCAGCTAACTACTAAAGTAATTTAGCACCAGTACTTGTTAGCCGGATATCAATTACTCATACGTTGTTGGCGGTATCGGGTCGCTAATTTAGCTCATTTGTCTGAGGAGCAGCGCCGCGCCCCGCGCCCCGCGCCCGCTGACTAATGACTGCGAACCACTCACGAGCAGCACGCGGCGACCCGCACGGACTCCATGCGGTCACCACCAACATTTTTTAATTGTACATAATTATGTATGCCATATGTTTAACCTTTGATAATTGTTTCTTATGAAAACGGTTGAAAGAACCTGGGTGGCTCCGAACAAAATACTTACTGTAGGAGAAACATATGCCCATCAGGAGAAATCGTACCATCTTTGGGTCATTTTTCAAAACATGACCTAATTAGAAACATAATAGCTGTTATATTAAATATTCTAGGCAAAAATTAAATTCATGAGAAAATAAATTGTTAATTATAAGGAACTTCGTTTCCTTTAATTTTTTATTCCTTTTAAATTAAATAAAAGCTTCTTATTTGAATAGCTGCTTCGTTCTTCCTTTCATAAATTTTCTTATTCCTCAATATATGAATATAAAATCATTTGAAAAGCCTATTATTTTCACTACATTAAATGCTTGTTACGACATACGTGCGCACGAATACTGTCCGCATCATCCACTTGACAAACAATACGAACGAAGGTTTGATATGAAAAATTAAGTATAATTTTGTGTGATAGTGTGTACACAAAGCTCGGTTATGTCCTGAAATAATTATGTTGTTTTAAAACTAAAAAAGACCTCAAGTCTATTGATATGAGTTGAAAAAAAATCTTATAAACTATTCACACATACTTTTGAATTGTCAGGGTATTGTTTAGTCAAAATAATGAAGCAAGTTGATGTAAACAAGTTAGTCATGGTTATCACATGTCATAGGAACATCCTCGGCACAACATTTTATTACTTACACGCGTATATCTTTATCATTTGGAACATATATTTTATGTTAAATCATAATATGTAATACATGTAGTAGTTAATGTATCGCACAGTATTCGAATCACGAAAACAATCTCTCAACATTGCTCGTTCGACGAACAAATATGAAACGTTTGTAGAGCTAGATGAAATCCTACACGAATATATTTGACGACACGCGGTCTTTGGAAAGGCTTTTGTGAATGTTAACGATGGCTTTAACATACCAATGTCAGCAGTGGTTGTGTGGCACACTGCTGCCCAGTGCCCTTTCAAATATATTCAGCATGAAGCATGTCTCAACCGTTTTGTGCCACGGTGCACTGTTGCTCAAAACACTTCAAACACATTCAATGATGGGTTTCGTCTAAGCAGGTACTACAGTGATAAAATAAAAAAGGCTCCCAACATTTGTGTGATTTTACAATTGCATCACAAATATAATTACACGATTCAAAATGCTCAAAATTATCATTATCTGCCTAGCCTTTTCTCAATTATGTTGGAGTCAGCTTCCAGTCTAACCGGATGCAGCGACTTCCTGTGTGACCTCCACAACCCAGTTACTGAATAATACGATGCCCATTGGTAAGACAGGCTGTCAGACTTCCGGGCTTCTGACGATCCATTACGACTGTCAGCTGACTGACAGCCGGGACCAACAACTTAACGTGCTTTTCGAAGCAAGAAACGATGGCAGTAAAAAAAAGCTCTACATAATGGATGAATAATAATATTATGTACCTACGTGAAATTGTTTGCTGACACGGCGTAATTGTTTTCAAGCGTGCGCTACAGTCCGATTAACATTTGGAACAAGGTACTCCTCGAGCTTGTACTAAATCTGAACCGCTTCCCACAGCCTGCGCACATGTCCGAGCTAAGCGCGCACCACGTGACAAATCGATGGAACATGTCTCTTAACTTTCCAGTTTGCGAACAATACGGCCTGTCTTAACCGTCCGCGTCTCCATACAACACAATGTATTTTACTTTCTGATCCATTACTAAGGACACTCGAAGATACGGCTGAAGGCCTGCTGTATACAGTACCCAAAAACAAAGGAACCAGTTACAGAGAGAGGTCAAATAATACAGACTGTTGTTACTTGAGCATCTCATAGTTCTTTTGTTAATCATTTTAGTATAAATAGTAGCCACAACAGCCGCAGCTAGCTAAGAACACAGCCGAAGGATTCCAACGCTAGCTAAGCAAATTGTTGGTCACGGTAACATCTACCTGATACTACTGTGGTTTTTCATGACATCCAGAGCCACAGATCCAAAGAAGTAGTAATTTTTAAAAGATTTATTTAATTCATGTCGCACAGTGTTACAGTCTTTAAATTCTCACTGAGTAGACCCCATAACCACAGTTTTCTACCGACATTATTTCCCCGACTCTGCTCTGCCCAAGGGATAAGTTTCATCGTCCAGAAGTCTAAGATTCCTGAATTGTCCGCAATTTTCGGACACTGACCACTAACAGAGATGTTCCAGGAATGCTCGACTTTATACACTTGAAGCGTGCGCCGTCTCTGAAATCGTCAGGTAATTCGACGTATGTGAGATAGCAAGAATAATTTTATTTCAGGCTATTCTCTTGTTTGTAATGTGATGTGTTCTCAGATGTAACCGTCGCATAACTGGGTTACAGCAATGATCTTATTATTTTGTTCAGGCGGCTAAATTAGGAGTCAGCTCTACGTGATCCTGACAACCGTCGTCTTCTAAGCACATTAGCGTAACGTATGGATACGCTATGTGAGTTATGTTCAGTGTTTGTCGTGAAAGTTTTGGGCGTTTAACTAGCTCATACATGTAACTTTAGTAGAAACCTTCGGAGAAACTGAAAAGTTTTGCTGGTCAGCCACCACATTTAGGTACCTTCATAATTATACTAATCCATTATAATTTCATAAGTTTCTTTGAATATACCGTACAGAATTTGTAAGTAGATAAGAAGCGATAGTAGATCTTCGGCCCATTGTTTGCATCGTCAGCACTGAAGGAAAAAAGGATACAAATCCATTAAAAAGTTCGCAAGTTTCTGCAGTGTATATCGAAACCGACCGGCTCGTGCCGCGGCACCGCTCGCGCCACTACGTAGGAAGGGAAGCGGTAAGTCAATCATGATATAACGTAGTACTTGACGAGCTTACACTAGTTCGCAACCAAAAGTGATGGACGTTTCCATGATACTCGTATTTGTTGATTCAACAACACACTGCCATTTCCAACACGTTTATTGAAAGGATAAATATTCGATTGATCGGGACTGGCGTGTCTCTTCGCTATCAACCACTTTACTAACTGTCCGGAGTGTATCTTCTGTGTACTCGTGTTTGGTCGCATAGCGTGGACTAACTTTGCTTTTAGCGCATTCCCCCGGGTGGTGAGACAAGCTCAGATATTATACCCGGCATTATCTTGTCCACGCTAATATTGTTATTGAGAGTATCGATTATACTTTACGAAAAGCTTTTGTTCATTACCGAACGGTTAATGGGAATCTGGAGGGTTGTTCTTGGTTACATTTACCTACCTACCTGCCAACATTTACAAGTTAAGCTGTTTACATTGTTTAACCGAAGAGTTACAGCGTCCTAATCAAACCTATTAACCGTTTGTTACCAAACAAAAGTAACCGCAGATTTGGAGCAGGAAACTAATAGGTCATTATCGAGATATTATACATATAATATTCTATTATTTGCCTACAAAGCCTCCACTCCCATCCCATTCCATAAATAATAACTTAGTCCGCTCTGTGGTCGCGTGGCTCGTGGCTCATAGCTCGTGGGGCTGCATCCCCGTGCGTGTACAGAAACTCGTTTCAGAATCAAACCTCAACGTTATGAGCCGTTAGTTATATCCAACCTACTTTTGTACCGATTGGGTGAAACATGGAAAAAACCTACGAAGCAATACTACCTATAGCTTTCAATTGTAACTTTTAACATTTGGTGGTACACCGGTGGCAGGGCGTCGGTTAGCGTTCAGTTTATAATTAACAAACACTCAACTCGCGCCTGTGTGTGTACCTTTGTACAGTTGAAAATGAAAAACTCGATCATTGTTTGCAAAATAAATAGGTACAGTCAGCAACAAAAGTCGATTAACAATGTTACTTTTTTATATCATTTAAACAGACACTAAACACATAATGCATTCGCTTTCAGAATTTCAGGCAATAGCTAAGGGTTTATTTTATCTTAATTTTATATTCAATGCGTTTTACTTTTAATATTGTACTTAATAATTAGGATTTAAAAATCATAAATGTTAATCGACTTTTGTTGCTGACTGTACCTACACTGAATAAAAAAAACCAACATTCAAATAGACTGTCGTTTATTTTGTGATCCTTTAATAGGGAATTTTTAACTTCACCTAGTTGTATCGAGAGCTTATTATTCTATCCTGCTAATTTGATTCATAACACTCATTTCCTGCAAATCAAAGCATGTCATAACACAATATTTTGTAGACGTCGGAAAGGAGAATGGCGAGACTACACGTAATTTGGGACCCAGTGATAGAAGTAGTGTGTAATATTGAAACTGATTTGTAGTTAAAGAACGACTTAAGGCTAACCAAAAATCAAATGGGAAGTAGTTTGAAAAAGTTGGGAGAAAAAAAATATGAAAGGTGGAAGATTATAACCTAAAATAATCTAAAAGTAAACTAAGACTTGCAATTATTGGTTATTATTTATTTATACATACTATATTATTATTTATTTTTATTCCGATGCTAATTATCAGTCATATACCCGTTTAGCCAAATTCACACCTGTAATTAATATTTTTGCATATTATCACAGGATAAGGAGGCAGCTTTATATCTCTTGGAATATTCTTTAAAAGCACAGTTGATGTACTTTTATCTACATTGACCAGAGTTTTGTTGAATAAAACAACATTTATTTATTTAAAACTTTTATTTATTTTGTAATTACTTATAAAATATTCAAGACATACAAACATTGTATCTTCCTTTAATCTTGTTTTGCGTTCCTAGATACCTAGTATTTTATGATAAATAATCTTTTAACCTAATTAAAAGATTATCTAAGAAGCTAGGTGGTGCAGCGACATAGCTTTGGTGTCTGGGACAATCCACGTACCACAAAATGCTCATACCATGTGAGCAAGAGTCCACATTCATGTCCCCAAAAGGCAATGGCGATAACAACAACAAGAGCAGAGTTTCTGTGAAAACTGTCCACCACCCTGCCTGCAAATAGCATGGCACGCATACTTTATTGTTAAAGATTAACTGAAACAACATTACAAGTAAAAAGTTGTCAAAAATACAAATGTAAAAATAATAATATGTATAGGCAAGTACAATATTTATTAATTTCATAACCAACCTGTCGGGGTGTTGGACCATAACTTTTGGTCAATAATAAATAGTTAAAAATACTGCTTGATAAAACTTAAACCATTTTTATTGCTGTTGTAAAATAATTAATCTTAATTTGACATCTTTGTTATATATAGTTTCCGTGGTTACGGTATGACATTACACTTGACTTTCTTTTTAGGTATTTTTTTCAAGCATAAATACTTTTTACATATTAATGTAAAAAGTATTTATGCTCGACATTAAACACGGGGTCTTATAAATTCAGATATTATTATAATGTTTTCTATTCGGATTACCATTTCAGTCATGTCAGAACGAAGAAACTGATTTTCAACTACTCCCTTCTCAAAATAGATTGCCACATGCAGCACAGACATTACATTACAATGGTCGAGTTGTTAGTTGTTGTAGGGTTTCTTGTTCAGAAATTCAACAAATTAGTTCACATATATACTCACATAGCGCGGGTATACCCATCTCTGAACTCTTTTAACAATTTAATGACTTTTTTCGGACAAGCGATGTCTTCTGTATAATTTACAATAACGCACCGCATTTGAACAGTTTGACAAAGTCCAAATCACTTGCAAATCGTCATCCAGTATTAAATGCCGTAATTTAGGTTGGTATACAGCATAATCAGTCCAAAGGTAAAGCCAAGTCGTCAAGAATTTACAAAATCGCCGAAATATTATTTGTTTTTTACAACGCTAACCGTTGAAAATAGTGTTGCCTATCGATAGTCGACTATCGCTAAACTATCGATAGTATCCATATTATCTATAGATAGTATGATACAGTTTACGTATTTTTATAATATTATACAAAAATAGTATCGAAAGTATTAGTTTCGATAATATCGATAGTATCGATACTATCGAAGTCCAGCATATGTTTAGAAGCAATACTGTCGATAGTATCGATACACACTATCGATGTTATGTTTGTGATCGATAGTATTACTTTAAAAAATCGATATACTATTGATGATATTATCATTTTATAGTATCGATCCCATCGATACTCTCGCTTCCAATCAATAGTATTAGTTAATTTGTGATATCAATAGTATCAGTGGTTTAGCATTGTGACTAGATTTCGAGGTCATCTATCGATAGAGAAACTATCGATAGTTGGGCAACTCTAAACAAATAGTTGACAAATGTCAACAAAAATGTCGTCAGTGTCAATTTGATAATGACGTTCCGTTTCTCCGTTTCATGTAATCCATTACGTATGTAGCAAAATAATGAGTCTTATTTTTTTTTCGTTCTATTTACATGGTTCGTATGTTTCATCGTTATGGGTTTTCAGAATATTTAACAACTTTTTAACGAGATGTATAAGTATAAAAGAAGGAAAATCACCAAGCGAAAACGAACTACTTTTTATCTAATCATTAGCCTAGAAAGGAATGTAACTATATGTTTCGTTTAGAAACTGCACGATGATTATTTTTTGTTAATTATGAATAATTAATAACTTTTGATTCCCGTTTAGTAATAACTCAGTATTTTTTTGTACAACACTTATTTACTTGATATTATTATTGATATAAAGTAGACCGTGCACAGCGCTCCGTTCATTTTGGGTCCACTCTTGCCATCCTTCTTTATATATAATATTACAACAGCAGGAACACCAACAAAGCTGGCTGGCAAGTCGTGGCAGCGTTCTCAGCGTGACACAGCCTAATTGCCGCCGCAACCTAACCTACCGCTCATAAATTATAATAAGCATTGTGTAATAAAAGTTCGCGCATCGGGATACTTGCGGTAAAAATACGCGAGCAATTATACAATACTTATGACAGAGCACTGTTTACAGCGAACCAACTAATGGCCTGCGGAATATTTTTAAGTTAGCTGTATAATAATCAAGTCATGCTCATCACTGAGCTACATATTCACGCTAAACCCCTTGCGTTTGCAAACGGAACTTGTCATAACGATGATCACCTATAAATCTTTATTCGTATTGTCTTTCTACGTGTGTCACACGCGCATAAACAGTAATGACTGAAACCAATGTTGTTTTTTTTTATCGTTTGCAGTTTACTTTGTACTCAGTTCACACAATCAAGAGATACCCGTTGATTCAATCACAAAGGCTTTAGGTACTTTTCTTTGATTCAAGAAACAAAATATTAGTTTCATCACAAAAAACAATATTAGCGAAAGAAAGCTTCAGGAGCGCTGAAGCAATGAATAGAATTTCAAATATTTCTGTGTCTGCTTTTGAAAAACGCGGCGTGTGGCAGGAAATAAATATGTCGGAATGAGGTTTTAAGTATATCTAAACGGTCAGCGTTAAATATGGGCAGATGGCAACAGGTCGCCCTTCGTCTGTTGCAATTTGTCGAAAAACTAGTCGATCACTATATTATTTACAATTTGTTTAGTCCGTAGCACGATTAAGTACAATGATTGAATCACATTTCCAATCAATTTGTCGATGACAGCCCCTATTGTATTGAGATATCCTGACGTCACAGATATAGAGGTACATACATCGATTTGAATTTGAAAGTGTACCTACCCGAACATGAAAATTTCTATCATGATTATAAATCAATTCCTAACTGGCCGCTGCTGAACATTGACCTCTCACATAGACCGCTATAACGAACTATCTTTAGGGGATATTGCCATAATAACACCATGCTTTAGGGCTTGGTGATCCCAATATATTATGGCTCAGTAGCCTCTTGTGACACCAACGGAGAAGTTAATGGGAAGCCTTGTCGTAATTCAAACTAAATAAGCATTGAATTTTAGGTTAATATAATGAGACAGATTAAAACTATTAAATTCATATTGAGTTAGACATCAGGCACTCTAAACATAATGTGTTGAATACCTTCTTTGCCTTCGCTAAGTAAGTCAGCTTCATAAAACAAGCAAAAGGGTCCTTATCATTTTATATTTGCTCTAAAAATGATAGCACTTGGCGTTGAAGACGTTTGGACGTGTCGCTCAGCGTTCCGCCACTCTTTTACGAACAGCCGAGCTAAGCACTTCAACTCTGCATAAAACTGAATTTTTAACTGCTAAAAAGTCTACGAATATTATTTTTATACGGATGAACCGTGAAGTGCGATTAACTCGGGAATCATTTTGAGCTAAAACATTATAATTAAAAATTGTTTTACGTTAAAACTTTGTAATGTGTCTATAATGTCGGCGAAATGTGCTCAAGTTAAACTTTAAGCGCCTCTGTTATTGTTAGCTGAACAGTTTACCTCGTCGTGTCTAAAGCTAAACATGTTATCACGACCGCTCCCTGTACGTATCATGCTCGTAACCGTTTGGATTGCATCGAATTCCAACCGCGCTTAAAATATGATCTATTTATTTTAAATTAGGTACCTTTCTACTATTATACAATGTCGATGCAACTTTAAAATTAAAAACAATATAATTATTATCTAGCAATATCTCTTTCGTCAGCGTATAGCATCTCTCCGACGCAAGCGGCTGACACAATCTGTTCTTCTTCAAGCAGCTGCGTCGCGCGCTAGCTCGGCACTCGGCAGGCACAAACACTACTGCAAAATATGTATAAAATATGCTGGCTGAGTTGTGCCCGCCTACAGTACGGCAACGTCCACCAATATGCATCGTTGCGTGGCAATGTTTTATCGGTTATTCATCCTCGAATGGTCCACAATTATTATGATGAGAAAAGAAAGTGACACTTCGCAAAATTTATACTTGATCAGCGTTTCACACATTGCATCGTCAATTTTCACGACGCGCACCGCGTCGTCCATTTTTGGAGACCCCGTCTTCATGATGCCGGAACGATGTCCCCTTGTTTCACAGACAAAAGTTTCATAGAATTACGTTTCATCATCACCTGGCAGGCAGGTACTAATGTTATCGTCTAGTGACTATTAGACGACTAATGGACTAGACTCCAGTCCATTAGCGTTAAGAGATACGCTGCTATTGAAAAGTCTCTTCCTAATTCAGCCATCAGCTGGACCTATTCGTAAGTTGTAGATGTGATTCGATCTGTTACTTTTAGAATCCATTTACAACAAATTAACCGTAATATGTATGTTTGCCACATTTAGTTCAATAATACCCACGGGTTTTTGTATCTTTGTAACCTTTGATTCGTGGATTATTCTTTTGTATCGCTTCTCGATAAATTGCCTGGGCTACTGTTATCGTAACTTTTCAACCACTATTCTTTTGTCACATATTATGTTATTACATTCAATGTGTCGCGCTATTGTGACAAAAACCTTTCACTTGAACTTTTCACCATGTTCCTTTCTATTGTTGGTAAGTAACTTGGTATTGGTTACAGCCACAATTCTATTAGCACCATACCTACATACATACAAAACTGATTCTTATGTGATGCACCAATTCATATTTTTTAAGATAAACCTATCAACGCGGTTTTGATACGAATTTAATTAGCACGGTTCTCAAAGAAAGCCGGTCTTTATTCCAAGATTCAGTCTCCAGCGTCCTTCCGCTGGCGCAGTAAGCCCGTGGACAAACACTCGGCCCCCGCGGGGGTCGGCCCTCCCTCGCGCTTCGCCTCAGCCCCCGCACGCTCCCCTTTATTGGCAAAGTTTGGGAATATTACCATACTTGCCACGACATTGACACACATGCCAGCGATATTGAGCGCCGCTAAAAACTGTATTAAGTGAGCACATCGAGCGGGAAATCTTCAGGCAATATTGACGAGATTGATGAACGAACTTTGCTTGTTTCGGTTTGAAACTTATCTATTTATCGCTAGACATCCTCTTGTAGTATGTCGAGCACGCTTTAGGGGACATTGACATTATGTATAATGGAAGTCAATCAATGAATTTAAAAAAAAGCCTATGTTGATAATTTGATAACTCAAATGGTAGAGTGTGAGTACGCTCTGACAAGCCATTTGGTAACTTCAGCTAACTTGCAACTACTTTTAAACAATGTTTCGAGTGTGTGTGTGTGTCTTTTAAATCACTAATTAGGCTTCATAATTATTAGACACCACAAGCTTAAAAAGTGAACACAAAATAACAATGAAGTGCAATGTAGCAGAAAGATAATATTGTTGTCTGTAAACCAAATAGCTAATATCTACTGCAGATAATGAAACAAAGTAACAGAGGAGCTGCCGACAATACTATGGGAATGCACCAAACACATCGCAGCGACGATTACACATACATTTAGTTTGACAGTAATCCTGTTTCAATAAACTGCAGTTGACAAGGACGCAACCACGCCAGGTATGTATACAGTGTGGCTCGTCCCACAGGCCAAATAACAAATTAGCAAATATTATTTCCGCAAAATGTAATTAAGTGGGTTGTCGACAAAATATAGTGTTTGAATAGGTCCACACTTTTTAGATTAATGATCAATAGATATTACAATTTACAAGTCCTAGTCCAAAACCCGGGTTGGGCGCACAGCCCTCTGTCAGTCCCTGGGCGTGTTTAGCCGTGAATGACGTGTTTTCAAACTGCCGAAGTTACTTAACGACGTCACGAGTTTCATGAAACAGCCGCACAGTCAAGTATGCGTGTCGGTCAAACACAGCGAGGTTAACACGGTTTCAGGAAAAGAGCCCATTTACAAACTGGTACAATGTGAACACGTTACATTACTTTGACAATCATTTTGTTACCTGTTTCTTATCTATGAATCGACAAAGGTGGGAACGTCTGGAATAACCAGGCAATGTACCTAACATAAAAAGCTTCTGTTTATATACAGGGTCATTGAAAATGTACCCGAAACCTTAAAAAGGGTCATTGTACTCATCATTATGAACAACCCTGAAATCATGAAAAAAAAATCAGCTGTTCCCTACAAAAATGCTGCATAACAAGATCGTAATGTATGGATCAGCTGTATTTTTTTCATGATTTCAAGGTTGGTCCCAAAGTAAAAGTTGTTCATAATGATGAGTACAATAACCATTTTTAAGGTTTCGGGTAAATTTTCAATTACCCTGTATAATTATATTTTCCAGTAGTTCAAGTTTGTGGCAAGTGCGGTGAGTGCGGGCGGCGGCTATTGCGCCAGTGTGTGCAGTGCCTTTAACTATCTGCGAGTAGGTGCACGATCAGCCACAAATAGGCGCAGTCGCTACTTGTATAGTGTAAACATACACATTAAATCAATCGATGGGTATTTATGTTAAATTCCACTAAATTTAGCTTTGATTGTTATTGTAAGGGCTTACGCACATTAGTTCTTTGATCGCAGATATTTTCTTTTTTATGTTCATTTTCATAAAAAATACCGACCAAGTGCGAGTCGGACTCGTACTGGAAGGGTTCCACAATATAGTAATAATATATTATAATAATCGCAAAATAGTAATTATTTTGTGATGTTATTATAAACCAGTTTTGGGGATTTTTATCTTTACATTGTGCTTAAATGTGCTTAAATGACATTTCTTCTTACCTTTTATGATGAGTAAATACTAAAATTCCCACTTGGGCTCCCCAACTACTAGCAAGCGTCAAAATATGCGCTATAAACGACCTTATCGTTGAATTGCTTTGACTTAGAAGTTTGTTTTTTTTTCTTTATAGGGTAGCAGACCTGAGACTTTGATATTAAATTCCGCTTGATACTTTCACGCGTTCCTGAGAAAAACGGTCTTGACAGATGGACAAGAAAGTGATCCTGTAAAGATTCCGTTTTTGCTTACAGAGGAATGGAACTTTAAAAAAATATAAAAGTTAAAACAAAACGTACGATATTCTGAAACTACTCCTTTTTTTTAAAGTCAATTAAAAACAACTTCTTCTTCTTCTTCAACTTCGGTGATTGAAATTTCAAAAGAAGAATTCTATAAAACGTAAAAACACATAATGAATGCTAAAATATTCTCTTAGCACAAGGTTTCAGTACCTCCACATTGTCGAGAATTCTTCAACTTTGTACTTTCTTTCACTTCACACACATACTTTGAGAACAGCGTTTTTTCTCCTTTACCGACTTATATTTAACCTACTCGTATAATGCGCCGAGAACTTTTAGCTAACAATAGATTTTACATTTCTCTTGATTTTTTATTTGTGTGAGCTCAATACTTTCTATTTCTTATTAGATAATTGTTAGGTGTCATCAGGTTCTAACAACAATCACAATACCTATGTAAATCTAATATTGGAATTAGCAGCATAATTAATTACATTAGTCTCGATCTTTAGTAGTCTTCAGTCCTGATGCCAATAAAATACGATACGCGAATTTTATCGGTGTGATAGGACGACATACATAACGTACTTACATAATAATGACAGCACCTTTCCAAAAAAAATTTTTAATTTTAATTTAATTTTTTGATGTGTAGGGCGTATAATTTTTAATATGATGACATCTAAGTACAGCTGCTTCTTCGAAAGCTTGCAATAACATTAACCGAGCTGCGCATACCGCCGGATGTTATGTCTGCAACTACTAAGTCAGTCTGTGACGAGAGGTTTACTGGACCAGTTATGAATCGTTAACGTAAGTACCTATCACCAATAATCACCATGCGTTTGCGTTTAACATGTCTACCATAAAATAAGTTGTTTCTTATATGCCTGCCAAGTGCTTGGCTAGATACAGTAAACATAGTATACTTATTATTTTATCTGACTTATGGACAAAAATTCTCCAGCAGGTACCTACTTATCACATTTAATTTTATTTTCAGACCACGTAAGGTATATCCGGACGACTGTAACTTATTGTACCTATTAAAGGAGTTGCTTTTGGCAGAATTCTTTGTATGCAAAGTGAACAAAATAAAACTTCATTACCTTTTATTTCAGGCGTATTTGAGCAAAGTGTATTTGAGCGAATATTATTGTTCACGGAGGCGACGCGTCTTCAAAACGTGACAGTGGGTAAGCATGCTTATTGTGACCGGACCTTTCACTTGAAGAACAACTTATAATGAGATTATGTTCACTTGTACAGTTTCGGCATAAACTCCAAACAATTTCGGAGATCAACTAAAGATATTTACTTATAAGTTTCAATAGGTACCTAAGTATTATGAACTATTTTTTTTGTGAAAATAGTGAATCATAACGAACCTGGAAAAAACAAATACATAATTCAGTCGAGCAGCTTCAAACGTTACGCAATATTACTCAGTTTGTGTTGAGCGAGTCGTTACGTAATCACCTGTTTGCTGATGCCGGAGCATCAGTACCTCATCATCAATCAGATTTCACTTTTATAATGTAAGATCCGTAAGTAGTTTTGGACGATGCTATTATAAAGCAATGTTTCACGCCAGACAAAAATCTGGAGCGCCCATAACTAGCTCAGCGCCCGGCGCAGGCGCAGAGGTGCGATGCAGGCGCGGCACAGGCAGCCCGGACATGGTGTCAGCTGCTGTTACCGCTCCGCGTCACAAATAACACACAACGACCGGATTACACAAAACCTTCAGTACAGTTACCGGCACGTACGTTGGCAAGAGTTTTTGTAGTGGGGGAAGTTTGCGCACGCACAATTTCATACATTTTTATATGCGTGAACTTCCCCCACTACGAAAATCTCTTGCCAAGTTACGTGCCGGTAGTTATAAGCATTACACTAAACCGATTCACTGGTAAAATATTCTGTTGTTATAAAATAGGAACTTATCCCGTCTGTCTCCATGCACCTAGTTAGTACTTACGTGTGTACTGCACGCCGCGCGCCGTGCTCCATATTTAGTGTTATTAATCAAGTTAGCGAACGCTCACCATTTCATTGCACGCAACTCTAGCGCGGCTCTGGTGAAACACGCGGTTTTTAACGAGACGTTGGCCTTACATACGACTCGTTACTTGTACAGTGTGTCACGTTCAATGCGTGTCTATAACGTTTTCTTTGTCAAAGATACGAAATATGTCGATTTGCGGTCGGCAAGTAAATTACAGCTGCAACGAGAAGGGATTGCATGCGGCGCGCGGCGCAGGCGAGTGAGTTTCGCACGCGAACCGCTCCTCAAAACTAATATTCTTTTAATGTCCTTTATGTTCAGAGTTGTTCTGTGGTCAGCGAGCTGCACCGTTGGCCGGGGTTTGTAAATATTGTTCTTGACAGTGCAGCTCCAGGACTCAAACGATTAATATTCATAAAAGAGAATGAAACGAAATTTTACGAAAGTTTTGTGGGTTTATAGTATTATTTCATCACTTAATAACATGGTAAGTATCAAGAAGGCTTTCTGCAGGTGCTTTAGTATTATTTCAGTAAGACTAAGTGACACTTTCGAATGTCTTTTACAAGGAAAAAATAAACAAATCTAGTTTTCCAAAAGTCAGTTTCACTTGGAAAGAAATGGGCAAAAAACCCCATACATTTTCTTTATAAATACAAAATCTTTTGCAAAATAAAATCTTTTGCAAATTAAGAAATGCATGTCACGCGGCCCTGTGCCGTCATAAGTCTACGCGACCATTTACTATCGGAACATGTTACACATTCCATACATATTATCTTTTTTACTGATTTTCTTCTAGAAGTTCATTATTTAGAGTTCAGTCCGACATGTATGTATGAAAGGTATACAGAAGGTTTCTGTGTACCTATATTGTTATCGTTTGTTGTCAAACATCATGCACGAGGTGGGGCATGGCGCGCGGAGCTCGCTCGGCACGCAATATTTATCGTTTCCTATAATAAAAATATCGTGACCGATTTAGTTCGTTCTCGAAAGGTGGAGCTAGGAGCCAAGTTACAGGAAATAAGTCTAATTCACTAGCGTTAATAACGGACCGCGGCTGTTTTTTCGTGAGGACAATTTATGACAGACCTACTTGACTGTGTGCTTTCCTGTATATGGTAAAACAATCGCCATCTTCTTCTTTGTGCGTCAATGGCAAATAGAAGAATAAAAATAATTCTATTATTTTATTATATTAATTGGTTATTAAACAACACAGGCAAGGAAAATTATGAGCCAGGAGTCAGAGACAACTGTCACTCAAATTAGATAACCTTGTATCTTGGGATATGATTTGTTGGTAAAATAAACATAATATTATCTTGTAGAATACTTACATTTTTTCTAGTTCTTTGGTCAAATGGTTGAAAAGACGAGTAACAATATTTTAGAAAAACTCTAACTCTTAGTTACCTACTTCTCCTCATGACTTTGTTTTCTATGACTTTAGAGAAGGCGTGGGTTCTGATAGGTACCTCATTTAACTTACAACTATTATTTTTACGTGTAAGTACCTAATTGTTATTTATAAAATAAATATCTTTAGTTTATCATTTATGTACAATGTATTACGATCATTGGATACAATTTCATACAACGACACAATCATGACAATGTCACCGATTGATTTAAACGCATACAACGTCGTCAGCGGCGCGTGCGCTGTGATCCGTCAAGATCAAAGCATGTATGACGTCATAAAGCGCGTTGTTTACGACCGGTGTCATTCATAACTGTTGCAGTACAAAGCGCCGTCGAATTAGAGCGACCGACCGTCAGTCGGCGCGGGTCGACGCCCGTGCGCCCGACTCCGAGCACGAGCGACGCACCCGCCGCATTACACGTGCGTTTTGGAACAATACTTATATACACGGATGCGTTCCCTCACATTGATGTTATCTATAGTTACATGGTCGAAGGTTACAGCAGATATATCAACATCATGCTACTGCCGAAACCACGATTTGCTAAAGGAATTTGAATATTCCGAATGACGAGAAGATGTAGCACAACACTACGCGTCTGACAGAACCCACTCAAAATGTACCGGAGATAACGTAACGACTACGATCTCGCTGAACTATGTATGCATCAATGGTGAGGGTGTGTGCGTGAGCTCTAGGTGCGTGTGCAGGTGCACACAAGGTAGTAGTTATTCTGTGGCAGTAGTGCACGCTAGTGGAGAGAGAGGCTATGTAGTGAGTGTGTAAGTACCTATTTTTGCTTTTATTTTTGGAAGGGGTAACTAGATTCAATTATACCTATGTTTCTCTTGTAAGTGCCTTTCAATGGTCTCATTAAAATAAATGATTTAATTTTGACTTCCTGGTAACGAGGTAGGTGTGAAATAGGGAGGGACATACCGATTTTGCTATGCTTTCACAATATTCTTCACAGCTACAGCGCACTCGGCTCGTGCCAGGAACTACTCGTTGAGACATATTTTTGGTTCAAAATTGAGACAGTAGCGGATCATAAAAAAATGGTGCTAAGAAATACGCAAACTGTATGCTTCGTATTGTTGGACCAACTACCAAGTTATGGCTTAAAGTACCTACATATTAAAGCTACATATATTAAAGCACGATGTCTGTGCTTTAATACGATTTTAAACCGGACAAAAATAATTTAAAACCCAACTACAACAAAAATAGAATTGAAAAGCTAAGCCATAAGAGAATCTAAAAGCCTGAAATTATTCTAAAGACTTAAGAAAACCTCATAGTTGCGGTGATATCCAGAGTAAAGCCGTGGTAGCATGTTGCCGTTGATCCAGTTTGTCAGCCAGTAATATGGCATGCTACGACTAGCTTAGGAGACGTGAGGAAACAAACATACACATAGGCAGCTTAAAGTATAATCCTCCTTTTGGTTTTGCCGTAGACGGGTAAATAGCACTGAACTTCCATGTTATGGTATGAAGGTAACCCAGTGAGTTAAGTTGGCAAAAATTAAGATACTCAAAAATATTCGTATATATTTGATTTAAATATCATCTCTTGTGAAGGATCTTGATATACTTAGTAGGTAGTACACGACCATCAAATTTATACCTACCGTTCTCTATTCAATATATTATTATGTGCCGTCATAGTTTACTAGCTGCCCATGTTTTTTCGGCAATCTTGTTGATCGATAACTGCCAATATTGACACTATAGGAACTCCTTATCCAATGTCAATAATTTTATTATGTCATCCTAACGAAGTTCAAACAGCGAGCGTTCGATAACGTGCCATGTTGGAACAAGCGCTAACCTATCGGTACAACGCACGAATGGCGTATCAACGACCTGGACTACTTCTTGATTCTACTTCACTTGACGCAGTTGGGTAACGCGAGCAATCAGTGTTTGTTGAGTGATTAACAAACTCGGTTGGTATGCAGTTAGGTGGTACAGAGTTCGCCTTATCTAACAGAACTTTATAGGTGTAGGTCATATAACTATACCCACAATATGAAGATAATATAGTGTAGCGTTTCAGGCTTTTGAGGTGGAATGTGCCAGCCACTGTCGTCCCCCTTCTTGCGCGTTCGTCAAACATGCAGCGTTGCCAAACGGAGCGATTTGCTTATGTGTCACATACGAGTACTGCATCTGCACCCACTCCCAGCTGGCAGCTCTCTACTATGTTTGGTCACTGACACCTTCAAACCGGTTCAAGCTAAGGTTAATCTCTCGCTGATGGTGGCGTATGTGTTGGATCATTTGGATCATTTGGCCATGATGGTTGAGCTAGGTGGTGCTGATCCATGCGTCATGCTCGTGAACGGGTGCTGTCAGTTGGGATTGGTCATCTCTTAACTGCTATGGCTTAGGTACATCTTTAATTTTATTATTTTTAACTACTGTTCTATATTCATCTTCATTGTGATCACATGTGTAGAATCTACATGTAACCAGGATTTTGTAAAAACCTAATTTAAAAGAGTGCCGTGGAGTTTCTTGCTCGTTCTTCTCCATAGAGGCCTACCTTCCTTTTTGGAACGAGCAACTAGCTTCATTTTTTGGACTAACTGACCGACTCCTTGACAATTCAAAAGTGCCTGTAAATGGTCTAATTAAAATAAATGGTTTGACTTTGACTTGGACTTTGACTTTGAATCAAAATCAAATTTCGAATCAAATTTCAGAAGTATTACAGATTTAACTACTTACTGTCCCTACTTCGTCTTTAGTTGTGCGAGACGTAAGTACTTTTGATGACCTTATTGGAAATCGTATGTACCTACTATGATTATTTAATTATAGCTGACAAGATAACGTAAGTATCGACATTTTCCTGTGACGGCCATCGTCCATCGGCCATCGTCTAGACGTTAATCATAGTAATCATCTTCACCAAATAGGACGGAGTTAATTTCCATCTAACTTGATTGGGATATTTATTATAATGGACACGAGTCTGATTACACAGTTGTCGAATCCGGTGTGCCCCAAGGTTCAGTTTTAGGTCCTTTATTATTTATCTTGTTTATAAATGACATAAAGTCCTGTATAGTTAACTCTAAATTCCTCATGTACGCCGATGACATCAAAATTTTTAAATCTTGCTCTATTTGCAGGATTGCTTTCTATTACAAGAAGATATAAACAGGCTTTTGCAATACTGTTTTGACAATAAACTTCATCTCAGTTTACCAAAATGTCATTATATTTCTTTTACTAAAAATAAGGCAATTATTAATTTTCCCTACTCACTAAATGATACAAACTTGAATAAAACTAATTGCACCCGCGGTCTTGGGGTACTACTTGATAGTAAATTACATTTTGACATCCATATAATATTGACAACATTATTAATCGAGCCTTCCAAATGTATGGTTTCATAATGCGGTCCTGTAAAGAATTCAAAAAGACTTCTACTTTCCTCTTCTTATATAAAAACTTAGTTCGTTCCCAGTTAGAATACGCAGTGCCCGTTTGGAGCCCTTTCTACGAAAAATATAAGCACAGACTAGAAATGGTACAGAAAAAATTTCTTCGTACTACTCACTATAAGTGTTACCATACCAGGATTTCTTATCCAGATCTGATGAAACACAGGCACAGGCACAGGCTGGAGCACAGGCGTACACTGCTGATGGTTATGATGCTGTATGGCATTTGCAACAATAGGTTTAATTGCATGGAAATCTCAAATAGATTATGTTATGTGGTACCTAGGACTGTTAATCAGCGGAAGGTGCGAGCACCCCGCTTGTTCTATACAGAGAAGTGAACTTTAAAAAAATGGCAATTGAATTACTTGCTAGTGCTAGTTATCCATGGCAATGAATGCTTCTTGCTGATGCTCTTGTTGTGTTGTGATCTGATTGGTGACAACATACCTACTTTGGACGGTGAGCGCTGTCCAGGGTTGGTTGGTGTGACCTTTCTGGTTCATTCTTCTTTTCTTTTGAGCCCTCTCTGTATGTCTTCTTTTCTTTTGAGCCCTTTCCTTATTTCTTTTAAATTCCATGTTATTCCGTGGACAATAATTATAGTGTGGGCTATGCGTTTTTAACTGTTTTGCTTAAACTTAATGTTAATATTGTAACGTATAACGGTTTTTTGTCCATAATAAATAAAATAAAAAAAATAAAAAATAGTGATCTAAAATCCTTCTAGCTTGTACAATTATTGTATGTACTTACATGTTAGAGAAAACCTTAACCTTACCTTTAGCAGAACGTTCATTGTGTGCATTAGTTCGATCGAGTGAGACAACATCCGTGGTTATTGTGCCAAGTACAATTTAGATTATCTGCCAAAGCAACACTGTGTGAGGTGAATCTATAACTAAAGGGCCTAGTTTTGCATCACAGGTAGGTATTGCCTGTATTTTCGTTTTTTATTATGGATTATGTACTCGGTTTGTTCTTGAGTAAATCGATAATTGCATCATATTTTGTAATATTTTATTGGCGT
Source organism: Hoplodrina blanda (assembly GCA_949316365.1). Lineage (NCBI taxonomy): Eukaryota > Metazoa > Arthropoda > Insecta > Lepidoptera > Noctuidae > Hoplodrina > Hoplodrina blanda. The sequence continues at coordinate 167,200 of OX438586.1, read as the reverse complement.
TAAGTCATCTAACTTCTCTTTGATTTCGTTTTTAAACATAATGATAAATCAGAGTCAGAGCTAACTATAATAATGGTGATAATAATTATAGGAGCAGTAGTTGAGAGGCCGCCGCGCCGCCGCCCGCGCCGAGCCTCCAGCTGGACCGATGAGTCTGTCTTGTTTTAATCTCGTATCAATATTAATGAAGCACATTGTACGGGAGTCGTGTCGCTGTTCATATTCCACTTCGCCCACTCCTATCGGATCTCGTGAATCATTCAATACACTCACAACAAGTACTTTAAATTCATCGCCACATTACAATTATTTACAGTTCGTATGAAACTGAAAATAGTATTAATAATAGAGAGTTCGTGATTCATTCACATTGTTGGTGTGCAATAAATGCTGTTCTTTGTAAGTGCGTCGACCCTTTTATTTGTATAGTGTTGGAGTGTAAACGCGCTACCTTTGGAGAGCTCTAAGCTTGTCGAAGTTGAATCAAATCGTGTGTGACGTTTATGTTTGTACATATTATCATAGTATCGTTATAAAATACAGATAATTCCCCGGAAGTTGCTTCGCACCGTCAATATCGTTAAGGCGAACGTCTCCTAATCGCTGATATGATATCACAATATCTGTACACATACCTAGGTATCTAGACACGCGGGAGCGTGTCAAGCCTAGTTTATAATCAGTTAATTTTATGTTATTTAGGTTTCTACCTTATTTATAAACAGTTAATGTCGCTTAAAAACCCGTCAACAATCATCTGACTAAACACTACGTTTTTGTTTAGGTTATTTGATAGTATTTATTCATTTATTTAAGTGAAAACAAACAGTAACACATAAGAGATAGTCATAATATCTTAAAAATTAAATTATAACACAATTATGCACTACGTTCTCCACAGATAAAACGTATCAAAACCTAGGTACATCAATATTCTAAAAATAAGCATACATTTCAGCCAAGCTTCTGAAATTCAATCAAGATAAGACAATGAACGACCTACAAAAATGACATTACACAATACAGATAAACCTCTTGAAGATAAATGAAGACAAACTAGGTGTTTTGTAGGCGTTTTAGGACAGATTTTAAATTTCGTAGGAACATAACTCTCCCTCCACCCCTGGAGTTTTTTATGAATGATTACAATTTATTATCTCGGAGTTCTCGGACCCCAGCCTTTGACCTTTGATTACAATCTTTATTATTTATCTTTATTTATTAGGTACGTTTCCAATACTTCCTTTTAAGATTATATTTAAATTTGATTACGCCTTTTCACTCAGTTCGAGGTGATGATTTTCGAACAATACATAATTTAATAATCGAAAAAAAGACAAGTACGATTTTCGAAGTCAACATTTTCCAAACCTTACATCAACCTTTACTTACTCATTCTCTATTTCGAAACATTGCACTCATTAATTTCTTTCACACTATAAAATTCATTAGTCAATCGATACTATTCGGACTACTTTACGCCCTTTGAACCATCAAAAACTGAAAGGTTTGTGAACTCTCAAGCTCAGCCGACGTGATGCCATGACTAGCTCGAGCTCGGGGGTACCAACAGACCGACAGGTGTCGGATCGACGGCTGATTGACTTGCACGCGACCCGCCTATTACAGCCGCTCGCATAGTGTACGAGTCGTGAGCCGTGCGTGCTACGAGACGTTGATTGCCGATGAATACCTACTTCACCAACGACAGGCGTGATGCGTTGCTCCAAACTTACTTACTTAAAATATTAAGTATTCTGTTTATGTAACGTTTTCTTTCAAAGTCAAATTTATTTTTATCCCATAATTACATTTTAAAGCTTTTAAATTATCAAAAAAGGTTTTACATAGACACACAATTTATTTTATCCATAAGCTAAACTGACTTTGAGAACGAGTCTGTGCTCTGTGCTGTGAAAACCTTCAAAGAAACATAACAATGTAGGTTTTTTGCTGTTAATTAATCTACTTAGAATAGGTATTATTATGCATTCACCTCAGTTAGTAGGCACTTCGTTGTGGTTGAATTTGTATAATTACAGCGCCAATAAGGTTAGAAATAATATGTAGATCCCATCGTTACAGAACGAGCAACACAAAGTGACGTCGTTGTGCCTAACGGGCTCACTCGCACTTTACGAGCACCCTACTTGAAGGATCGCCTACACCACCAACAACCACGCAGAACCTTATGCTCACACATTTAAGGATTATTTTACCATGACAGACCGTCAGTTATGATGTTGTTTGAAAGCTATTTAGCACATTACTGCCTTGTCGGTAATTCTAAATGACTGAACGTATGGCGTATTATTGCTGTTGGTTTAACGTTTGATACAGTTCTGATGTCTTCATACGACGGTACGAAGGATAGCAGAGCGTAACATTATATGGAGCGATCGGTGCAAAATATTGAGTAGTTAAACTGAGGTTTAATGGTTGTCACGCCGATATTTTACTATTAGAGGGAAACAACCACAACGTTATGTTGTTAAATACGAGGGAGTAAACTTGTCGTGTGCACCTACAGCGGCACATCTTCAATAGTAACACTAACATAAACCCCTGCAAGGTATGCTTGAAGAGCCCCAACGTCACATGTAAATCTGCTGATTATAAACTCGTCCCTCTCTTCCCCACGGGTGTGAGCGACGATCAAACGGGAGCATGACCCTGTTTATACATTAATATTACATCATCATCCGTTCTCAACAACGGAACGGCGCGGCTCCCGAACTTATGCATTAGGTATCATACCTATACATATATGACTTATACAATCATCATAGATACCTATAGAATAAATGTGTTACCTATATTCACGGAACAATACGTTGTAATGCACCTACCCTAGAACTGTGCTCATTATGGTGAAGGCATCGCGGATCGAAGTGAAAGCCGCCATTATAACGACATCTTCAACAAAAGCGCTCAAAGATGTCTTTCCTTATAGGTACTTAAGGTATATTTCTTCAGACTTCATCATTTTATTTAAGCTTCAATGCACCGTGCGGCTGTGATACGTGATTAGGTATAGGTACATGTACGGTCGGCAACTTTAATGCATATACACGAGATGGTCGACTTTCGTCTGAGCTTAACGAGCGGGTCAGTCAGTGCGTGTGCGAGTGATGTGTCAACATTCTACAGATAACACACACTAATGAACTGTCGTCGCACTATAAGCGAAATAGCATGATATTTCTGTTGCATTAAAATACGCGTCTTAGTCACTGGCGCTGTTTTACCAATTCATTGCTAAAACTCGAAACTACTATTTGTGCCGGTAGCTAGGTTTGGGCTTAGCGACGGGTTCACAAACAATGAGGTCTGAGTTCAAATCTTGATTACTGTGTTTTTTGTTTTTGAAACAATAATAAGATTACGTAAAAACTTGTTAGTTTTATGTTTATTTCTAATTCATGCTTATAATTGTTTATTATAAGAAGCAAATATTAGTTATTGTATTATTATCTTTACTAATGTGATTTTTAATTTATCTTTTCGGTATTTGAAGGTGGAAATAAAAAAATCGTGCTAAATGATAACAAAAATGTTTATTCGATTTACTTATTTACAAAATTAACTAACTTACGAGAATTGTGACGTTACATTCCTACTTAGATAAAAGAAATTCACTTGTAACCGTTCATAAGATTTTTTGTGTTTACCCACGTCATAAAAATATAACAAGAAAAGAATATTCTAATAACACAAATATGATTGTTAATATCCACTTATAGGTATCGATATTTAGCAGACTTTATTGAAAACTAATATTTATTTCTTAATTATTTCTTAAATATTGATTTAGACTTTATGAATAGGTATGTTTTTTTATATGTAACGTCACAATAAATGCATTGAGGTAATAGCTTAAGTGTTCATTTTCTTGACGAAAAGATGATTGAAACTAAACCTCAATTTAAGATCATTGAATAATGACGGACATAATAATATTAATACTAAATATTTAGTTACACTGTCTAATTAATAATAACAAAACATCTAGGTTTTTAATATAGCAGTCTTCCAGTCAAAATCTTAATAATCCCGTGAGAAACGTAGTGGTTCTTGTTTATGCCTTTTTGTGAAGAAGGGCTTTTTAGCTGGTCTTCTGTGATACAAGCCTTCAGCGTGGAGGGCCCGGCGAACAGTTTGCAATGAAGTGTCGAATAGTTCGGCAAAGTGCCTCGTTGGTGTGATACCATTCGATTCATATTCGCCCACCATATTATGTCTTCGCTGCGCCTCGCTAATAAGCGACGTCCTTCCACTTTGCTGTCGACTAACTAGGCTAACCTCTTCCTCGTATCTCCTGATCCAGAGACTAACAGTATTCCTCTAAAACAAAACAAAAGTTATATTAGGCAGGTATAACAAAATACTAAAGTGACTTAATTGTTATATAATATAGTAATATTTATTTAATAAAATAATATTCATTCAACAAAACAATATGATATTAAGTCTACATTTATAAATACAATAATAAACAGAATTTATTTATCTTTACAGCCTTAAGATGGATTTCAAAAATAATAAAAAGATCTAATTTATAATTATGTCACCAAATAATATTAGGTTCAAGTTACAATTATAATAACACAATAATATAATACTCACATTCAGTCCGGTTTCATTAGATATTTGCGTTCTATTTTATGACCACTTTTATGCAACGCAATAATAGTCGCCTTCGTCTCAATGTTAATATTTGCTTGCATTTTTTTTGTGAATAATTACCGCTATCTAATAATCCACACGTCACTAACCAACAACTACAACCAAACGACAACGTTTATTCTAATCGAGTATTCATAAAACTCATTATTACATTACTTATTTCTGTCTACCTCACAGAAATCTAAATTATTTGTTTAATTTTCTATGATCTACCTTTTTAACTTTACGAAATGTGTGAACAAAGCGAACAAGATAAAGAATATTATGCTTCTGTCTCATTTCTTCCAATCAAGTAAAAACTTACAAAAAGTCATCGTCTGGATGAGATTCGATCTCACGACTCCTCGATTCAAGCACCTATCTGCAGGCGCTTAGCCGATAGGCCACCTTAACTTGTTTTATAATGTTGAAATTATGAACTACAATCAATTGTCGACGACATATGTCTATTCTCGAAAGTAGAAGGTCGTAAGTAAAATTAAGCCTCATGCTATTTCGTTTTACGTTTGCATATCGACTTTTGGCGCATATAGTACGTTGCGTCAGAACATAGAGTACCTACGTGATGAAGAGACCACTGAAGGGATATTTATGTAAGTATCTCGTATTATTTCAAGTTTACAGCAGATAAGTAGGTAGGTAATACAGAATTTCTTTGGTCTTTCTTCAAAGTGGAATTAACTTGAGCTTCACTCCATCAGCAGGGCAACAAGTTAATTAAAATCAATAAGAACATTGAGAAAAAAAAATAATTATCCGTTTAGTTTAGCGAAACAATTCGTGCAGCATCGCCACATTCGTCACTAGCTGTGAAGTGGTGGTTTGTAGGAAAACTAGTTTCAACCAATTTCTTTTCATTGATTCAGTGTAGACAGCACGATACTTTAAATCGATAAGCTCGTTATTAATCAGTGGATAGAGCAGAGCAGGCGCTTCTCGACGCGCACTCGAGCCTACTCGTGACACTAAGTTACCCGAGCGGCATCATAAGGAAAATATTATTAACTAACTACTTGTAGTAAATTATTAATTGAAGTGAATTAATAAGAGTGTGAGTACTTTAGACAGAGTCTCGTCTTGTTGAAGTACCTATCTAAATGTCAAATTTTTAACAAAAGTGTCATGGCGAGATAATTCTAGGCAGGCCTATAAACTGATTTAATCTGTTTATTTTTTGTCTTTGCTCTCTCCTCCAAGTCATAATATTCTACAAAAGTTTGGTAACATTACACTACTAGGTATAGTGAGTACGAAAGTTAGAGGTTCAAATATTATTGCCAAGTTCCAATTTAATAGCTACCACGTGCAACGTGTTGTTTCTTAGCAAATCGCATTAGCGGTGAGGTGAGGCGAGCTTTGACATGTAAATCGCTCCACGCCGCCCACATCGCATCGCAGTCACAGTATCCGCGCGAAGCCGCACGAAGTCGTACGGAACCGCACGAACGTCGTACTCACATTATTGCATTATGCATTCTCCGCGCGTGACCAGCGCTCACCATAGTTCGCTCGATAATGCACGTAATAGCCGAGATCGCTCAAGGTGCCAATATGACATAGCATCTCGTGTCGGGGCGATCTGTGCTTATCATACATTTATGAACGATGAACTGGTTCCAGTACACGAACATAGTGTTTATTTTTGTAAAATGTACAGTGAAAGCTAAAGACAAATTAAGTATATTATTATTTAAGGCGTTCTAATTTTTAAGTCCCTCGACTAAAATAGATATCTGCTAATTAGGAGACGATATCGTGTTGTTGTCATCTTCAACAGCTGAAGTAGGCTAAACGTGGAGTGGCTTAAATATTACACACATACATATTATGGTTTAATTTAATTTGAAATTCAGTCATATGAATAAAAAGAAAACCAAGTTTTTGGGCACCTCTTTCTCCTTCTTCTGCCTCTTCGGGTTCGTAAGTGCGCCGGTCTTCGGACTTTGCCGAACTTTAGGTAGTAGGTACTATCCGTATTCTACTGTACTACGTTTAAGAAAAGGTAACTAAATGTTTGCCTCTGTCATGTTTCTACTTTACTTGTACGCTAATACCGGTTATCTCAACCTTTAAGCGCGACACGCATAATTATTAGCGAGACTACACCGCCATGTAGAAATAGGTACTTCAACGGTTTCCTCAAGAAACACTTCGGTGACATCGCCAGCGTTTGTGGGCCTTTTAATATTGTGGAAAACATATTATTATCACAATATTAACAACATGGAACACCATGGATATGAAAAATAATATAAAAGTCATAGCAATGCTATAATACTTTCGAACTTTTGTAATCAGCAGTAGGCGTAGGCTCACCTGTGGCTGTCCTGTTCCCCTGGCCAACCCTTCGCGAGTACAGGCTGTGAGGCGCACGTTACGTTCTGTGGTTGACAGCAGCCACCACATCGTCTGGCAGGTACTCGCACTAAACCCGCCATAAGCAGCTTCACACATTTAATATACGTCACGCACATAGTGGAGGTAACCGCACATCCCACACGAATCTGATTCGTTTGTTATTCTCTCCGCCGCGCGCCGGCTCTGTTCAACAGAGTATTTAATTAAACTTTGACGGAGTTTTAAAGTACTGTCGTGTGGGTAGACCGCGCTCCTCTATTGTGTATCGCTGCTCACCTGCGCGACTTGTGAATACTTGTGATACGCTTTGTTAGTTGCGCAGCTGTCACAAAAACAATACTAATTATATGGAACATATTACTAAATAATATTGTATGTGCAGCTTCCGCCCGCGGCTTCGCCCGTGCCGGTAAGCGCAAGAGACCTATAGCGATTTTTTAAAGGTAGGTAAAAATATCGCTGATACACAGTTTAGCCGGTTACAGAAGAAATAATTTATCGCAAATGCATATTTATATGGAAAATTAGCGTATTAATTCACGTGCCGGTCAAGGCAAGGTTAACATTTAATAATTACACCATGTTTGGTTCAAAATCGCTTGACGCTTCGAACACACTCATACACACCCCTACACTTTCCTTATTTGTGTTATATTGACCTGATATAATACGGTATGGTAAACCGAAGTAATTTCACAGCGAGTAATTTTTCAAAGGTCTGCCCCAGATGAGACGTGACGATAATGCTAATCTCACTGCTTGTAAATCACTTTGATACATTTCGTTATAAGTAGGTAACCAGCTGGACGAAAACAGTACCTAGGTACTGACTACATTGTGTATAGTCCCACACACACAGGGATGTAGGATAATAGGGTCTTAATTTTTCTTCTGTGATAAAGATCAACGTCACTGGGCACAAATCTAAACTCTGGGTTGATACTGGGAAATGATTGAAAACCCTAATAACATAATATTACCCGAACTTAAAATCATGGTTAGCGCTTGAACACTAGACAATCCGTATGGTTGACTTAATTATGACTTGTCATCTTGGATGACAGACATTAACTAGGAGCGTTCACTTTTGTGAAACCATTGACTAACAGACTGAGAGTAGTAGTAATATGGAAGTTGCACCATTCCGGAAGAGCTCGCTAGAAACTTCAAGCATTATGCTGCAAAATTATCAAACACATACAATACGGCCGACGTATCTTGGCGGCCCTGAAGTTAGCCGATTGCTGCTCAGTAAACAATTTCGTTTCTATAAGATCCATTGCGCAGCCAAACAGCCAACTTCATACAGCCAAGTTACGTCGGCCGTACTATACAATACCTATTGCTTTGCTCCTAATCTTTACTTAAATAGTGCTTATGTTGAAGTTTGAACATTGTGGATCCATACGCATAACATAAGTGAAGCACAAGTTCGGCCAAACATCTGTTAAGTTCGCCGAAAATTGGCGAGCTGTGTGCATTGCGCACACGAGTTCGATCATACATGGCCTTCGCTAAATTTAACCTTAATCGTGTCTGAAATAGGGTTTAATTTCCTGGAGCAAACTGTTTAAAGGCTGTAGATTTCTTGTCTCTACAGTTCTAGGAACTGATATCATGATTACAGTTATTATGTATGCATATGTAATGGCTGTGCCTGTTAAACACGCGTCTATTATAGTTGATTATCTACTTGTCTGGTGCGACACACGCTGTACATAATATGAACCTGTTTGCTTTTATTTCCTTCTGCCGATGGGCAGCCATGCTTCGCTAGTGCGACACTCGCTTTAAATTAGTCCGCCATAGTCGTTTTCCGACTCCTATGCATAAGTCCGCGTGGAAGTCAAGTATAGCGGTGCGCGCAATATTTAGTTATAATAATATTAAAATAATAATCATTTTCAAACTATGATTATCTCCTAAGATATTCGTTGAAATTAAATGATGTAAAGGGCAATTTTGTTCAAAATGAAATACTTGTGATGAATACATACATACATACATAAACTCACGCCTTTTTCCCATGGGGGTAGGCAGAAACCACAGAACGCCACCTGCTACGATCCTTACATACTCCTTTCGCCTCATCTACGTTCATACATCTCGTCATACAAGCACGCCGGTTACGAGTACTCCGCACCTGACCTTTCTGAAGAACCTCACCAATAAGGTCAGTGTAGGTCTTCCTAGGGCGACCCCTCCCTGCGTTACCACTCACCTCTGCCATATAAATAGGTACCTTTTGTTAATCGTCTTTCACTCATCCTCTCAACATGACCGAACCATCTAAGCATACCCTTTTCTATCTTTGTCACTACATCCTCTTTTAATCCGCAACGGTCCCGTATAACCTCATTCCTCACTCTATCGTTCAAAGTTACACCACACATACTCCGCAAGGAACGCATTTCCACAGCATTAATCCTACTCTCATGCCTCGTTTGCCAAACCCAACATTCACTTCCATACATAAGTGTAGGCACCAGCACGCCGTTGTGAACAGCCAAAAATATTTATTTGGTTAAGGATTAATACCATGCTTATAAAAACACCTTCGCAAATAATGCATTATTTTAGAACATATTTGATTACCATATGAAAGGTTATAATGAAACAAAAAGGTATTTGATTTTTTTTTAGAACTTTAAAGGGGGTCTATTTTTGCGTAACTTTAACCGTATACGCAGCGCACGCAACGGAAGCTCTCAAAAGAATTATATTTTCCCGTTTTTGCAACATTTTTCATTCATGCCCCGCTCCTATAAACTGACCGACTCCTTGACAATAATAATTCAAAAGTGCCTGAAAATGCTCTAATTGAAATAAATGTTTTGACTTTGACCTATTGGTCAACCGAACAAACTCTTCAGCTTTATAGTATTATAGTATAGATTTCTCCATCCACTGTATTATTTAGCACGTGGTTTGCGGTCCTAGTTGACTATTAAACAACGGTCTTGCGCGGCTAGGATCGCGGTCATTTATAAAAGTCACCTCTTTTCTAGCTATGTCATATTTCACACAATCCATTTGTCGTCTCTCGGGTCTGGCCGTACTTAGCCATTCACACTCACACACACAAATGAAGTACCACGAACTAGAACCACCTGTCTATTACAAATGTTGGTAGTAAGAAGTTCCTTCTCTTACTACACTGTCACTTCAGGTAAGTGCTAACACTACAAAATCTCCAGCAACACGGTATAAAAGTTGTGTACAATCATACACAGTTGCACTACACAATGTAAGTGTGACATCGCACGTGTTACCTCGTCTGGGTGGCTATTCTTAGGTGGCATTATACTTTCATAGCTCACTTAGCGCGATGGGAACAGGTGCTCACCGTCTGCTGAGTACTGCAAAACTACTTTACACCGCGCAGTAACACCGCGCACGCTGTTTACACTACATTATTGTAAGATACAGCGTGTGGAATTGTTCATAATTATGAAGAGAACGTAAAACAGTTGTTGCATAATATTAATGGCATGCTTTATAACGTTAAGAGCGTCGTCTAGACAAGCGTGCATCATCGCCGACCGCGTCATCGTTTACCATCAGTTGAGTGAGTGCTCCAACGCGAGCAAAACAATGAGTACAGCATGAGCTAGCTGTTCAGCCACAGAGTAGGACATTCGTTACGATAAGCTTTCAGTTAATTGGTGAGTAGGTAGGCACTTCTAGTAAAAATATTCTAGTTAACTGTTGCGCTGAGTGTGGAATCTCAAACAAACAAGTGACGCGCGAGTGTTTGGTATAGTGAGTGATACGCCGGCGTGTATCGCATGCATGATGGGGAGCAGCTAAGTGGCGCTCCGAAGCCGGGGCCGGACGGCGTGAACGACACCTGCTTCCGGACGACATCACCAGCACTCAATGGCAGGTATGATATTATATACAGGTACAAATATCACAGAATGCACCTTATAATTTTATTTACTTACTTCCTAAATCATAGCTTTTATTTGCTTTCTCTGTTACTTAGAGAGAAAGCAAGAAGTGCTAGAGCACCTAAGCGCTTAGCTTTCTACTCGTCCTCTCAAGAGTCTCTGGTACAGAACGAATAGTTACATATCAAGTTCCAGCACATCTTTCATGCGCCTTCAGTATCACTCATTTCGGTAGTGAGTGAGTCGCATACTCGCATAGTACTGTTTTTCGTAAGATAATATAAATGTAACATAGTATGCATATTTGTAGGCAGGTAACACACGACACATTTTACCGTCAAAGTGTAGACGCTTATGATAAGAGACTACACGTTAATGGGTCACGCATATTTAACAAGCACAGATGACACCATTTAGATGTCGAGCGGCAAAACCGTACAGTGACGATGTAATGTAACACGTCACTTAGCTATATAGCTTTCCTCCAGCTTGTCTCCAACTAACAAGGAGCGAGACACTCTCCACTATATAACGTGCGGGGAGCATATTTGTCATCATCTGAACGTTAAGCCAACAATAAAGAGAGTATAAACATGTACAAAGCAGCGGAGTATTCATCTCCGCTAATGGGCGTCGTTCAAATACACACGTTTACTAAAAGCTTTGAGTTGGAACTGCGGCTGAAACGCGACTGATTATACGCATCACACAATTTATTTCGAAGAGTTACAAGCTTTGGCCTTGAACCCGTGACCCGGTGACAGACTCGCTGAAGTTCAGATATAATGTGATTACAAAACGCGACGATCAACGAACCACTTGGATTGCTCTCGAACAACTCTCACTACCGGTTTAGAAGGAATCATTGATGAAAATCTGAGTGTAGTGGTTTTGGAATAAGCAGATGCAGTTATAACGATTTAAGTTATCTTTATTTTATTTGTATAATAAATACAGGTTTACACCTACCCATTTTCCTTTTTTTTATTCACTTTGATAAGTTTTTAGCTTTCAAGGGATTTTAATTGATGCTCCAATATTACAGAATTAGTGGAAAACATGCTTTATTAAAACAGTTGTGCGCTACTGGTATCGGCACAGGATGAGATTGTTGTAGCTCCAGGTGTGTACACATCACACGCACATTAGCTGTGACCTCAGCTACCGCTCCCCAGCACATCGTTCACTGGTGAACTATTCACTAACATAGCACCGACTAGTTGATAAAATGTCACATAGCTACTCAGCCCAGTTGGTGGTCACGATCAGCTACAGTTACTGCTGAGTGTACACACATGCCGCGAACCTGGGACCGAACCTGGGCTTACAGACTAATCAATCTTAAGGCCGTATCAGTGACGCCATGGTAAGCAAGGATTTTGCTTAAATCGGGCGGATCTGAAGATTAAACTGACCGTGTATGTTTGTGTTTATATAAATAATTGAATGACTACTTGTAAACAAACCCCCGCCCTGTCCGCATCAATAAACACCTGGTAAGCATAATACTATTGAGCATTCGCGCTCAAATGTTGTAGGCAACCGAGGTTGTTAGGGTTTTTGCAACGATATCGATGAACGATGTGAACAATACACGGCAATTTGTCAGGCTGATGGTAATTAATTCCGAAACACTATTTAACGTGTAATCTTTTGAAATGCAAACACTTTTGTTCAATGTACATTGTAATGACACCACTCCAAAAAGTCATTAGAAATTAAAGGCAGGGATCAAACAAAACAGTACTACCGTGTAGAAAAATAAATGAATTACTGAATAGTAATAAAATAGTAATTGCTGTGACAGCACTGTTGCTCGTCATGACTGCCATCTTATTTCTTTGTGATGAAGGCAAAAGAATTAGTTTCAGCATCTGTTGAAACAGTAGATATCATCCGTTTGATAGCATAATCTTATGGAAGAGTCAAAGTAATAATATTAAAATAACTAATTGAAGAGATGTCGGTGCACCTCTGCGTGTCTATTATGTTAATTCACCATAGGAGTGACCTTTTCAATGCTTTCTACTGGCTTTGACCACATGCGGAAAATATACAATGAAAACGCTAACAGCTTGAGTAGGTACGCCTTCCAAGGTGAGTCAACTTAGGAATTAAGTCACGAAGTACAGTAACAGTTAAGACTAATTTTCTTTCTAAATTGTTGTTCCTAAGTGCATTGCTGTGTTCTTTAAATTCATTGCGTTTCTGCAGACAATGTCAGTACTAATGTCGGTGTCCTAGGGGAATATAAGGCCCCTAATTACAAGAAAAAGTGTTCAGAAACTTACTTGGGCGTCACCGGTCTGAGTTAAGTATGGGCAGTAAGTATTTCACTATAAACGACTAGTCAATTGGCCATTTAGTTTTTGGTTGTTGTGTTTAAGTATGAGTAGGACCACAGCAGCATAATATGTTGTGTTGTACCTTCCTACTTCATGTGCCGCCCCAACTCAGTTACATATTTCAGAAGGAGCAAAATTCCAGGAATAGACAGACTGTCAACTTTACTGTCTTCAAGCCAACAACGGTTTTCCTTCAAAGACCACCTGCCCAACTCCCTGCTAAGATCTCTACATTATTTAAACAGCAGACAGAATGTTATGGTAGATAGTGTACAGGTTGGTTACATCCGGAGTTGTTTACTATGCAGACCCTGTATAAACTAGAACTGATTTCCGTGCGTTAAAGCCTGTTATTGGAATATTTTTTTTTATTAAAGCACTGGGCTCATGGTTAATAATTGTTGAATGTTTTTTTTTTAATGTGATGCCTTCATAATAAAATATTTCCCAATAAATTACTGTATGCAGCCAAAGGCGATACGTCATTTATGTTACGAAAAATGAGCCTAACAAAATGCATTGCAATGCATTTGACTAATGACGACTATAGCATAGCTAAAAAAGTTTAATCATTCGGCGTCTTAATTTTATTGGGCGAAATTAAAAGTGGCAAAACATTTGCGGTCAACTAAGAATCGGTTTTAAACATCAGTATAGATAACCTATTTCCATTTGTTACTTATATGATACATTTCCAGATAGACGTACAGAAGCACATAGCGCCAATAAACTCGGTTTCCGGACCCGAAAATCAGCTTTGCGGGTTAGGACGTATAATTTTAGAAACGTATCACCACAAGTCGGAACCGTCAAACGCGCCGGTTGTTCCGGGTCCGTGCACAGACCGGCCCGGACGGAACCAACGACACTGCCGAGAACGCTCGAAGGATAGCACAGATTTCATACTATGTATGTACGTACACGCTATATTCGTTATAATAAATTAATTATCGGGCAAACGCACACACACGCAATGGCCCGTGAGCTCCTCTTCTAGTCAACTGACTAACGGATAAACGAACGTTGCTACTAGTGTGTACGACAACCAGTATCAGCTATTATTGTGTTTACCCCTGAGTTAGTTAGCTAGTCATTTTATCTTTATTATCAGGTGGAAACGACATCGACGCGCAAATTGTTAAGTACTACGAATTAAGAACGATTCTGAAGCCTCCTAGCATTGAAATTTGTCGGTCGATTTTTAATTATACACTGAGTAAAATTATTATTGGTGTCAATTTCAACACGATTTTAATGAATTTAAGTCCAATCTGTATAATGGAGAAAGTTCTCAGTTCGTCAGTGGCGGCTCCCCGGGGGATCCTAGTGTGGCGTAATTATAGGAGTTTGGCCCGTCATAACTTGAGGACGGGTGTCGAGTCGGAGCCAATAAATCGTCGTTGCCATAAATCCGCGCGGCTGTTCCGGGACCGGGCCGTTCAGATCCCTAAACTGGAATCAAAACTTAACGAAAAACTTTGATAACGACCTCCACCGAGATCGAGCCTTCATTGCTGCCGGTTCAACTCGATATCATTTAACGCTATCTGGTTTTATTGTTCGACTTTAACTGTTCAGCTATGGTATTGGAGTCTCCTAGGCGTGTCCTCAATTGAGATTCGCAAGTCGACATGGATGTCTCGATCGACCAAAACATACATTCCGAATACTTAATTGAGAAGCAGTAACGCACTGCTAGCCTAAAATTATACGCCATTTCATCGTACTCCTAAAATATTAAATTAGTATGAAACTGCTTTAAACGAAATAATTATTAAAAATATTTAAATACTACTAAAAATATTACTTTCGCTTAATTAGTTGTCTAAATTCTTAGGTAGGCCTTTAGTGTGGGACGCTACGTGTGTCGATACTCTTGCGCCATCCCATCTTCCTAGTTCGGCGTGCTGTGCTGGCGCTGCTGCCGCGGCTGCAGAAAACCTCAAGCGTTGGGATTGGCGGTTGATTTTTGGCCACGGATTAGCTGGCATATTATGTCAATCAAGGCGACAAATTATTCACAAAGTTCCAACAACAAGAACATGTTCATTATTATAGCTACTTGACTATCATTTTATTTGCACATAAGTTTCAAACTGTAAGTCGCTTTTTGTTCTATTCATGCTTTCTTCTTTGTTAATAATACTATTTAGTAACTAGCTAACCAGATTTGGACCTTACATAATCAGATATTTGCATATTCACAGATGAGTTCAACGAAAATAATGGGGCAACTTGGTCGTCAACATAAGTAAAATATGGAAATTATGGAATTTTTATTCAAAAATAAATAAATAATTAAATAAAATTTGGCAGAAGGTTAGGAGTTATTCTAGACGGATCTGTAATCGTACCTACGCATTCAATAACCATCAACCAATACACTCAGCGCCTTCAGTCAGAAATTGAGGTGCTTGAACGGTCACTACATTCACTTCATATGAAATATGTGACTTCTGAAAAACAAATAAAAGAGCACATCCTGGCCACAAATGAACTAGTGGAGATGTGTAACTCAAAGGCAGACAAAGTAGACCCGCTACCTGTCAGGTCCACTCAGGTTACCATCCAGAAGGAATCTTATCTTGAGGCTCTCCAGCCTGAGAAAGACAGTAGTTCTCTACCTTATAATAAAATAAGTTACTGTCCCATTATGTTTTCTGACAGTTTAGGGAGAGGGTTAGGTAAATTAGTTAACAACAACTTGATGCATTCCTCTGTAAATTATTGCATGCCTGGTACAGCCTACAATGAAATTATGTCTGCCGTATTAAGGAAAGAATATGATCCTAATTCAATTATTTCTATACTAGTAGGAAATAGTACTAATGTTACTAAAGACAATATAACTGATAGGATCACTGAAATTCTGAAAATTGAGTGTCGCAAAATAATACTGTGTGCTTTTCCATACTTTGCAAACCTCTCAAAGAGGCAAAATTATAACATACATTTGTTAAATAACCATATGCAATTCTTGGTTAATCACCATAGTGACAAACTTTTATTTCTAGACACCAACAGTTTTGTTGAAAAATTGAAATCGACTAGGGATACAGCGTATCTGCCCATTAGTTTTAGACGTCAGATAGCTCGGCTATTAGCTTTTAATATTCACTCAGACATAATTAGTATGTCGAAGTCTTCCACTATTTGCACCACAATATTTAGTAATAATACTAATGTAAATGTGGTAAACACAAATATTTTAAACTAGAAAGTAAGACAACAGAAGATACTAATAACAATATAGTTTTTATTAACAACAAGGTATCTTCTAGCAATCACTTATTAAATTGTAAAAAGGGGGTTAAGCATCATTCCTTAAAACTTTTTCATCAGAATATTCAAGGCTTTTCTTCCAAGCAACTAGAAATTGAACTTTTTTTAGAAAAGACAATGTTCGACATTATTTGTTTAACTGAACATTGGTTAAAAGATTATGAAATGTTAATTAACTTTGAGAACTATAGTGTGGGCAGTTGTTTTAACCGCAAATCTATGCTGCGTGGTGGTTCACTAATCTTAGTTAAAAATAGTATAAAATCTAAGCCCCGTAAAGACATAGTTGAACTATCAATTGAACATATTATTGAATTGTCCAGTGTTGAGCTTGATAAGCATGTTATAGTGTGCGTTTACAGACCCCCCAATTATCAGAATTATTCCATATTTGAGACTATAATGGAAGATGTTTTAACTAAACTAGCAACCGTTAATAAATCAGTAATAGTTTGTGGTGATTTTAATATTAATATTTTAGAAAATAATTCAAATAGCAGTAGATTATTAAGTCTCTTTAAATCGTTCAATCTGTCAAATGTGTTTCTAGAACCAACACGAATAACTTTGACTACTGCTACATGTATTGATAATGTTTTTTGTTGCTGTGACTACTTAGATAAAGGTATAGTAAATTATCTTCCTTCGGATCACAGCGGACTAACCGTCACTTTTGAGTGCATCACACCATTACAAAAAGTGCAGATACAATCGAGACCAATAACATCTGGTAATTTAAATAAATTTAATAGCAATTTAATTAGTAAGTTATGTGTCCAGGATCTTAATATGAATAATGGTAATATTTTGTATGAAGAATTCTTTTCAATGGTGCATACAGAATTTAATACTATTTTTAAGAAAAAATCTAAAACTATTTGTCCTAAGTTTTTATTTAGTGACTGGGCGACTAAAGGTATCAGAAGAAGTAGGGAAAGACTTTTTGAGCTGTATGGCCTTAAGCCTTACATAAATACTGAAACTTTTAATAAGCATGTTGCTACTTACTCAAAAATTTTTAAAAATGCGTGTAAAGCTGCTAAAGCCTTGTACATTAGCAACAAAGTTAAATCAGCAGAAAATAAAATAAAAACTGTTTGGAAAATCATCAATAACGAAACAAATAGAAACAAAAAACATATTTCTGATTACACTCTGGAGACTTCTCAAGGTGTCATAAGCAGTAATATCGATGTTGCTCAGGAATTTGCAGAATTCTTTACAAATATTCCAATTAAAACTACTCAAATCTTAGATTCCTCACCCTCACTTGCTATTGACTTACTAAGGGTGAATGTTTCAACCAGCCCTAAGGAATTTAAATTTAAACATATTAACCCTGTGGTCGTTATGAAGGCTTTTAAACAACTTAAGATCAAGGCTACCGAAGATCTGTGGGGCATGTCTACTAATGTTTGTAAATCTATTATTGAGACAATAGCACCATATTTAGCTTTAATATTTAATTTGTGCGTAGACCAAGGGATATTCCCGGATTTAATGAAGTACAGCAAAGTTATTCCGCTCTTTAAATCCGGAGATAGCAAGGATACCAATAATTATAGACCTGTTTCGGTTTTGCCGGTTTTCAGCAAAGTGTTTGAAAAAGTCATGCTCAATCAAATGCTCAATCATTTTAACTGTAACAACATCCTGCACGATCAACAGTATGGTTTCACCAGAGGACGTTGCACTACTGACGCCGGTGTTACTTTAATTAAGCATATATTTAATGCATGGGAGGACTCACAGGATGCTGTTGGCATCTTTTGCGACCTCTCTAAAGCGTTTGATTGCGTGAATCACGAAACACTGCTCCTAAAACTAGAGCATTACGGTCTCGGTGATCTAGCACTTAGCTTAGTAAAATCGTATTTGAATGATAGACTGCAGCAAGTTCAAATAAACGGTGTTAATTCATCAGGCTTAAAAGTAAAGATGGGGGTTCCGCAGGGTTCAATACTAGGTCCGTTCCTCTTTTTAGTATATATAAATGATTTACCTCATTTACTAGAAAACCAACCACAAATGGTGTTATTTGCTGATGATACCTCACTCATTTTTAGAGTAAATAGACAAGCACAGCACCTTGACGACGTAAATAACGCCATGCTAAAGGTTCACAATTGGTTTACTGTTAATAATTTAGTGTTAAATGAGAAAAAAACTAAATGCATAAGATTCGCTTTACCCAATGTTAGAAGTAGTAATTGTAATGTTATATTGAATAGGGACATGCTAGAATTTGTCGAGAAGACAGTTTTCCTAGGGATTACGCTCGATTCAAAGCTGCAGTGGGGTCCCCACTTAACATCTCTGGCAGGGCGGTTAAGTTCAGCCGCTTACGCTGTCAGAAAAATTCGACAATTAACAGACGTGGATACCGCGAGACTAGTCTATTTTAGTTATTTTCATAGCATCATGTCTTACGGTATTTTGCTTTGGGGACGGGCTGCAGATATAAATTCTATTTTTATCCTGCAAAAGAGGGCTGTCAGAGCCATCTATAATCTTGGCAGACGCGAATCTCTAAGGGAATTGTTTAAAAAAATAAACATCATGACGGTACCTTGTCAATATATATATGAGAACATTATGCATGTTCGAAAAAATCTTCATCTTTTTAAGAAAATTAGTGATAGACATAATTTTAATACTAGAAATAGGAACAAATTAGATCAACCAAGTTTCAGATTGGCTAAAGTAAAAAATTCTTTTATGGGGTACTGTGTAAAATGCTATAATAAAATACCAGTTGATATTCTCCAACTAAATGAGAGAAAATTTAAAACATGCGTAAAACGCACACTATGTAGTCAAGCATATTATAAGTTAGATGATTATATCACGGACAAAAATGCTTGGCTAAATGCTAGTCCTGCTCCACAGCCACTCGGGCTTACTAATTAGTATTAATTTCAAGAAAATGATGTTTCTTACCCCCTTTTTATTGACCTGAATAACTAGTTTCGTTATCAGTACCTACTAGTACTTTTTTCTTTTTTACATACCACAGTTCATATTACGAATCACTGAAGTGTTAGTATTGTATAATTTAATATCATTTATTTCAATTCTGTAAATGTGAGTACCATGGAGCTTTTTATTTATTGAGTTACTGTGTTTTGACTTAATGAGCATGGCGGTTGAGAGCTTGTCATGCTCACTCAAATATCTCGCTGATGGTGGCGCGTGTGTTGGATCATTTGGCTCCCTCCATAATGGTTGAGCTAGGTGGTGCTGATCCATGCGTCATGCTCGTGAACGGGTGCTGTCAGTTGGGATTGGTCATCTCTTAACTGCTATGGCTTACATCTTTATTTTTATTATTTTTAACTACTGTTTTATATTCATCTTCATTGTGATCACATGTAGAATCAACAAGAATAATAATGTAACCAAGATTTTGTAAAAACCTAATTTAAAAGAGTGCCGTGGAGTTTCTTGCTCGTTCTTCTCCATAGAGGCCTACCTCCGTTTTGGAACGAGCAACTAGCTTCATTTTTCTGACTAACTGACCGACTCCTTGACAATTCAAAAGTGCCTGTAAATGGTCTAATTGAAATAAATGTTTTGACTTTGACTTTGACTTTGACATCGGGAGTGATCTCAAATGCTCCGAAACAACAGGGGAGACAATTAGAACTTTTCATGATACTTTTGTGAGTCAGCTTAATTCTTAAAATAATCATTCATCTGATATAATATAGTGTTATTTGTACACGCAGCACATGCTGCGTACTCACACGTGGTAACTATCATTGCCAATTTATTTAACAACAACGGTTGAACGGTGGATCGCAGCAGTAACGATGTCACAGTACAACAGGAACGCCGAAGCGCTACAAAGTGATGACGTTTGCGTAAATAAATAACAGTTAACGATACAATTGTGCTCGATAGCCGTGACAAGAGTATTGACGGCGCAATGTATACCGCGCTCGCGACAATAACAATCACTTACATGTCGTAATTGGATGTCGGGGGAATAGACCGGGCTGACACCGCGACCGTCCCAAATCACACGCCATTACGTAATAACTCACTGCGGTGTAAGATATCAGCTATCTGCTGCGTGGCAGGTCGTGGGCCACATCGGAAGCTGGTGCAGCTTCCTTGTAGACTGCTACAAGTTCTACGAGAATTGACGTTATTATAGGATGATCACTGCTATTCTTATATTATGTAAGGGAAGAGTAGAAAAAGAGTGAGCTTGCAACATAATTATTTAAAACTCAAATATTGATTATAACCGTCGAAATTGTAAAGCATGATGTTACACTTTGCTCCTAACATAGCCAGACAAGATCCTAATGTTCTAACTTTTGTACCCAATCAAGTTTTATTAAGATCTAACTCTGTTATAACAAAGAACAGAGCTAAGCTTCAAAGTTTCGGCCAAACTGTTCAGTAGTACACTGAACTTGGATCTTAAAATATTATTTTTGGAAAATATCGTTGTGCTTTGTTAAGTATGGGTCGAGGTTGAGTTATTGTGGCATTTTAAAGATAATCGGTAATCTTTTCCTGTCTTATTCGTTACCTATGTGCACGCTTGTCCACTGTCTACGCGACAATATCTGTGACACAGTAGCGGCGCCGCGCCGCCCGAGGCCCAGATAAAAATAAGTTATGAATTATCTCAATACTCACTATCTATCGTAATGGGCGCATTGTTCTTGTTTACTCGCTGCAACACTCCTTATTTACCAAACATACATATATCATTATAATGGTAGTACTGTACTATATGACTGTGTGTCGGACACAGCACTACTTAATAATGAATAACTGATTGACGGTGGCGACAACACACGCAGTATGCATATACGTATAACTATATATCGATGCCGTTCAATATCATTATTAATATCAAGTGCGACTGTGCGACTGTTTATTTATATAAAAGGTATTTAGGAGTATTGGGCGTAAAACGTGAAGAGAATGGTGGAATTGTCATCAATTTATTGAGGAGTTATAAAGTCAGCTTACATTAACAAAATGAATATGTGTCTGTAAGTAGGTGCCTGCCTACACTGCGATGCAAATACAGATATTGATCTGTACTGATGCCTACATGAAGACGCTTGTTAGTAACGGGAGCATCGCGCGAACATTACTAGGGTTATCTAACTTTTTCACACTTAAAGTACTTCCGGACGTATTTCGATGCCCGTTCGTCAACAAAAAAATAAATCAATACATTTTGTTATATTTTTAGAATAGTAAACACTTGATAAACTTTTAAAATCATAAAATGTAAAATGTAAGTTGATGAACGTCTCTCTAGCGTGCCAAATGCACTTCATTAAGCGAGGAAATGTAGGAAAGTGAGATTGAGAGAAACTTGTCAGTCCTGGGAATAGCGTATTGTCTATTAATAGCGTGCCATCCCTGGGGATCGAGACGAGACACAATCATCCTTTCAGTTTATTGATAATCCAGCTGATTCCACGAACACAAAGCTTCAGTCAGTGATGCGTGTGCTTAGATGACGTGATGATCATTTTGCATAGCACGTGGTATGTACTATGTTCACGCGAGCATAAGCTGTGCACTGTAACCTGACCGGAGCCTCGTCGTGGACAAACTGTGAAAGTGTAGGTATACCTACATATTATCTATACTATATACTATATATATATAATATAATATATAATATAATATTATATATTATATTATATATGGGTTCGAATCCGGGCAAGTACCAATGTGACTTTTTCAATTCATATGTACTTTCTAAAGTTTATCTTAGACATTACTGACATCATTCCGTGCCTCGGAAAGCACGTTAAGCCGTTGGTCCCGGCTGTCATACGTGGATCTTTGACAGTCGTTACGAGTCGTCAGAAGCTTGAAAGTCTGACAGCCAGTCCTACCTAGGGGTATCGTATTACCCAATTACTGGGTTGTGGAGGTCAGATAGGCAGTCGCTCCATGTAAAATACTGGTATTCAGCTGCATCCGGTTAGACTGGAAGCCGACCCCAACATAGTTGGGAAAAAGGCTAAGCAGATGATGAATATATAATATAATATAATATATAATAATATTATAAAGAGGTAACATTTGTTTGTAAGTTTGTATGTAGGGGGTAATCTCTGGATCTACTGAACCGATTTTTAAAATTCTTTCGGAAATTGGAAGCTACGTTATCACTGAGTGCTATAGGCTATTATCAAAAAATTAGGGATTCGTACGAGAAATCACGCGAACGAAGTCGCGGAGAGAAGAAAGAAAGAAGAATAGTGCTAGTATTTGATAATAGTCTAATATTATTCATCAACAGTGTAGTTTTGTATTATGACAAATTAATAAATGTACTAATTTGAAGTCTTAATTAATTTGAAGATTTTATTCAAATTGGGTACTTTGGGGTGGGTAGGTTTTCATTAATCACTTTGCCCGTGTGCGACCTATTCATGAAGAGTTGTCACAATACATCAAACGCGATATTAGGTACCTTTTACTGAATAATGTATTGTGTACCTATAAACTAATAGGCAATAGGCTCGCCCGGTATTACATGTGACCTGAATATAACTGGCGAAATATAGGTGTACCTACTAATGGGTACACCTCTGCCTGTGATGTTAAGTTTACAAACTAAATTATAAAAAAACAATCATAATAAACAAAAAGAAACTAAAACTAAATGGCATTAAAAAAACATCGCCGTCAACTGGAAATGTGCCCAGAAGTTTAGACTTCAATTACCGTCATTCCGTATCACGCACACCATCTCAAACCAGCGCGACTGTCGCTGCCTGAGCTCGTGGTGTCATATTAATGTGGATCGTCATTTCTATTTAGTCATTTCATAAAACGGTAGATGCACCACAAAGAGGCTGAGTGGTGTCGTTGGTATGCACGCGTCGTCTGCGCTGACTCAACGGAACTTAGCATTCTTATCTCAGTGCCTCACACTCGGCCGCAAATTCATCTCAAACTGTACCTCTATACATGATTTCATTTTGCTCCTTTTGTTCAGATACTTCTCAAATCCGGGATATTGACATGGCCTTAATCAGCAAAGACTGGTAAATATTGTGAACACGGACATAACTTTAAGGAATACGGATGTCATGTCTCATGTACAGTTAGATAGGAATTATATCTAATTCATTAGATAAATAAAAATGCCTAGCTATTCAATTTTACAGCACGATAATATATAGAAATAATAATAATAATACAGAAGAAAGCAGTCTCTACTAATGCACACTTTGCGTAATGAGCAAGTGTACTGAGAACATTATTGTAATCAAGAGTCTATTACAAACATTTATTGAAATGTTCAGGCCAGTACGAAACTTTTGTATCCTACATAAGTACAAAATCGTGCTTGATCTCAAGTAGTCGTTTTAAACAATAACGGTGGCTCTTTAGCATTAACAATGATTGTGGATAGCAGCGGAAGGGCGGGGCGGGGCGGCACACTACTACACGCGTGGCATCAGTATAACATCTGCGTTTACAACATTTCTTTCATTTTTCGAAATAATTGTATTGGCTTTGAATACTTAACGCTGATATATTGAAAATAATTATAATCTAAGTATAATTAGTGTCGAATGTGCATTAAAGTTTTATTGCTGGATAGTTAACATATTCGGCGTATTGAATTAATTTGATGTAATTAAGTTAATTATAGACCGATTATGGGTTGGCTCATTTTGGTACAGCTGAGCCCAATGACACCGTGTGTGCTGCGTAACAGCGTGTCTGACATGGTTGTGGCTTTTAGTAAAAATTCAGCCAAGGTGGCGGTGCTTTCATCTATGTATTTTTAATTCGTTTACATTCATAAGTTGCAAGACACACCATTTACCATTGTATCTGATTAGCCTGCTCATACTAATGCAGGAGCAACTCGAAGCAGCTTTAGAATTGCAGCGATGTAATTAGTGCGGGTGATCAATTAGGCTAATTGGCGAACTTGTGCACCGACGTCCCGTCCCGCGCTGGGCGCCACTCTCCCGGCCCATGTTGGGCGCCTTTCTCCCGGCCCATGTTGGGTGCCACTCTCCCGGCCCATGTTGGGCGCCACTCTCCCGGCCCATGTTGGGCGCCACTCTTCCGGCCCTTGTTGGGCGCCACTATCTAAACGAGCGGAAAGTTCATACATCGAGATGTGGGAGTACTGAGCACTGAAGACATTGCCATACGTAATGTTTTAAGCAAACACGATTGAGTTGTACAATCTTGTGATGGATAATAATTTCTTTATATTCTAATATAACTACCTAGTCATGCAAATAGCATACATTAAATAAAAAGCTTTGGTTGCATTCGTGTAATGTACGATCATTCAAAATTAATCTCCATTAAATAAGCAGTTATATTGATTAAAAAAAATAAGGAAATGCTATTTACAATTTAATAAAAAAAAAACTTCAGTCCTCATCCTTGTCAGATCATTAAAACTAATGAAGAGCAAACAAGTAATGAAACTTAAACAAATATGTAAACTGTAGTGAGAAGTGCTCGACTAAGATCAAAGCTGAACGCTAACGTAGTTTGTAAAGTTCGCACTAAGTGCAGATATTCATGTAACTTTGCAGGAGACGCCTTTTTTCTCAAGCGAAAGATATTAAAGACTAATATTCCTTTAGGACTATTATGCAACACGTGGCGAAGCTTTTTGAAACTTAGTCTTCTTATTAGTTAGTAGAATTTAAATAGTCAGCTATCATTAGTGAAAGCTTACTTACAATATTTCTCAACCAAATTAAAATCCCACTACGAACCTATTTTTGTTTGAGACTAATCTTACTTAATCACTATTCAAACGAGACAACGTCATATGTTTGTATAAGATGTAGTAAGGATATGAATATAATGTTCCTATATCGAGCTAGATAGTTCGAACTGGGTATCTATGTGAATAACGGAAAGCCGATCAAAAACAAAATAGATTAAAAATACAATACTTTGTACAGGTGCCAATTTCCTCTATTAAAGATGCATAATATTGCAGAGTGGAATTACACTCATATAGCCAGTACACCGGCATGGTATTCACAGTGTCGAGCGAACGGGCTCGGCTTTGGGCCCTCAACACCAAAATACAAAAGGTAGGTACAGAAGGATAACTGAAATTATATTTTAGGTAAATCGCCTTGCTGTGTACCTACCTGTACTCATGAATAACGTCTGCATTATCGAACTCGTCATTACTATACACAGCAATTATGTGTGATACCTAGTAGTGGTAATAGTACCTAAAACAGATCTTGACAACAAACACATACTTAAAACACAACAATGGCAATACGTAAAACTGAAGAGGGTAGGTTCTGTTCAGTGTGTTGTTAATAGACAGCTAGGTTCCAGAGCATCACGGAGCAGGTCTTCTGTAGCCGTGTGCCGCGCCATGAGCCGCCCGCCTCGCCGCTCCACGAGTCGACACATACACCATTAGCAGTGACCTTGGACGTCACTCTCTTTGAACTTTTACCGCAGCGATACAATGACACTGGTGAAACATGAAAATATACTTTTCAACGCACTTGCTCGTAAGGAAGGTGGTTCCTAATGCATCTCTTTTAGGGTCACAATCCGGTATATTATGCACGCGTGTTTTTCATTAATTTACCGCACTAGACGTGTGGTAATAGTTTTTTGACAGTTTTAATTGTTTTATGCCTACATTAAGGTATTTTGTGAATAAGTGAACTGATTATATTAATTAATAAGAAAATAAATGATAAATATAATTTATTAAATTTTAAAAAATAATAATAAAAAAAAAACAAAAACACGACTGCAAAAATTGCACAAATTTGTACTTTGTTTACTCGTCAGTTTTTTTACGACGTTTTTTATTTACAGTGTTATATATTTTTTGAATCTACTTGTCAAATTCTAGACGATAAACATAGACAAGACCAAATACATTAAAAAAATAAATGAAGGCTGGTATTAATTTACGTTTTAAAGTGACCACACCAGCTTCTTTTTAGTTTTTACTAGCCTATGTTACTCGGCACGATGCAAGGATTGTAACGATACACATAAATCGGTATACATCTAAATCGGTTCAGGCGCTCATAAGTTACGGTGGAATAAAGAAACTCACATACATACATACATACATTAACCCTGAACACATAACACTTCTTTTTTTGGGGCAGTCGTGTAAAAACAATTAGTTTTTACCAAACTATTATACCTATGTATAATTTTCAAATCTTTGACCTCTTTCACTGCTTTTAAAAGTAACTTGTTAACACCTTGACAGAAAAGATATTTTGTGAATGCCACTCATGATAAATTAAATTGTGAATTTATTTTCGTATCATTGGATTTATGACATTATTTGTTCCTCTTTAGTGTGTTGAAAAACGTCGTATGAATCCAGTACCTACACCCTCACCTTTAACTTAGGCTGCAATCTAGCCCCGAGTTAATTGAGAAACTTAGCTCACTTGTATTATAATGATATCGTAAACAGTCGTTTCAGTATAATTGTGCACTAAGACACACACCATCATCATTGCTCTTAATTGTCTTTGTGAACTGCCAAGTCGTAATGATCGCAAGTCGGTTAGGTGAAGTTAGATCCCCAGTTCACACGTAGTGATTATCAGATATTTAGTTACATGGAACTTAAACATTACTGGTGCATTATACATGCAGGTATGTACACCTCTGTCTACTCCTCCGCGCGATTACATGTATAATATATCGCTTCTTTATCTAGACCAATATTATAATGGGGAAAATTTGATTTTTTGTTTGTTTGTTACGATTTATCTCAAAAACTACACACAAAGAGTGCCGTGGAGTTTCTTGGTCGTTCTTCTCCATAGAGGCCTACCTCCGTTTTGGAACGAGCAACTAGCTTCAACTTTCGGACTAACTGACCGACTCCTTGACAACTCAAAAGTGCCTGTAAAATATGGTCTAATTGAAATAAATGTTTTTGACTTTTTTTACACTAATGATGGCTTGATAATGCAGGTTGACTGTGTACGTGTTAATTTTACTTTAAATTATTCGGATCGGACTTTTCGTTTAGGAGTTATGACCTATAACAATTCTCTAAGTAAAAAAAATGTCACGATTTGAACAAACTGTAACGGTCCTACGTTTAATCTATTAACAAATACTAATTTACGTATTTACGTTAAATAAATAGTTCTTAAAATTGAAACTTAAATTATTAGGTAAGTACTTAGCCGAGCTTTCGCAATTTTCGCGGACGAAGTCGCGGGCGAAGTGCTAGTATGTCATACAAACCATCGCACGCCTATAATATTTCGAATTTTAATTCTATTCAGTAACTTGACAGATAAAGGGTTACCAAGTTTTGACAAAAAAAAAGATAGTGAGGTGGTGTAAGAATGAACGAAATTGAGAACTTAAATAATGTACTTAACTTGGTATTAAACCATTCTTATAATTCGTTCCTTACGCACAATCGTTCACTACCCCAACACTATTAGTTGTAGTATGGTAACATTATTTTTCTTTGAACTGTCAAGTTACTGAATAGAATTAAAAGTCGAAATATAATTAGTATTGGCTAGTCAACAGTGTTTCCGATTCCCGGTCCGCAATAAGCTCGTTTGATGTATTTGTTTACTGCTAGTACCTAAACCAGACATTTTCATTCATTCCATCATCGACGTCACACGGAGTCACACGGTGCACCGGTGGCAATAATGTTGTTTGCAAACTTTACATTAACCTCGTTGTGAACCCTTTCCAAGTTACTGAATTAGCAGTAATCTCTTACA
The DNA here is from genome assembly GCA_949316365.1 of Hoplodrina blanda. NCBI lineage: Eukaryota > Metazoa > Arthropoda > Insecta > Lepidoptera > Noctuidae > Hoplodrina > Hoplodrina blanda. Next base: position 138,892 of record OX438586.1, on the reverse strand, counting down.
TACGCCAAAGACTAAATAATTCAAAGGAAGCCCCCACGACCAGCGCCCGGTGCCCTCGGCAGCTATCTTTAAACTTTTTGCGGAGGCGAGCGCCACTCGCGGGCCAATTTAAATTCAATTTCACACTAACTAGCCGAGTTTCACAAGTTTTTATTAAAGATTTACAGTTAATTCAACGACTTTTAAGTTGTGCGCGATAGAGGCAGGCCGTGAACACGGCCCCCCGCGCGCCCCTGCGTCCCGCCTCGCACCTACCGCCCCGCGCCTCACCCCCGCGGCTCACCTGCGCGCACCACGCGTACTCGCGCTCTCATTTCTTTCCAGTATTGTTGTTCGACTTAGAATTATTAATTCCCCGCCCGCACAAAATGAATTTCTTTTTTATACGCCATTCAACGTGAAAAGAATGAAAGATGTTTCAGATTACATCATGAGGAATTTAAAGATTATATTTGTGAGGAAGACATTTTGTTGTGTTGTTATTTTTGCAACTATTTCGTAATAATATGACCATTTTACTATCATGTAGTTATGCTGACATCGGCGTTCGTCCCGTGCACGTCTCGATGGGACATGCAAAGCTTAGGACATGCATAGCTTACACTAAGGATAGGCGCTGCGCCAGATAGCTCTAACCAAATCAAAGTAAGCGACTTCCTTGCTCGAATTACTCCCGATACATATTAAAATAGTTTCAGACGAAAATACAGAAACAGAATAAATAAGTATCTACTTATTCATTTTATTTGAACGATGCGTACACTGGAGCTGGAGCCTACTTCGTTAATACTTTTGTTTCATTAATTCCCCCACGCCGCGTGGAGCGCGTTTATTTATTCACACGCGTCAATCCAATACACGCTACGAATGCGTGCTTACTCCGCGCCGAGTATTGTTAACACACTCTTAATGTTATGTGTTCGGTTAAAAGTCGATACAGTGAGCTATATCATCAAGCTACGCGCTACCATGCCTATTCAGAAAACTCTCTCCAGTGAAGTGGTGATGCGTGTTCACCACCTACCTCCACGATTTGCCGCCGGACTACCCGCACGTGTGGATTTTTCATGAAATGACTGCGCCAACACAGCGCCCTTCCCACTTTGCTTTTCCGCTATTTGCTTCACTCGTGATGCATTATTTGGAAATATTCGTCAGTACACGTTCTCCGTTTTTTTAGACGTTAAGTAGAAAATCGTACGGCTGTTCTGCGTGAAGCTGGCGTCGTGTTGCATTGTTCACAAATCAAACAATGTTGATTGTGTGTTTATGATGCATCTTGTATTTGACACATTTGTCATGTGCCAAAAATCACAATCGACAGGAAAATTACTCCTACCGCCGAACGACAGCTTCGCACAAAGTTCTGCAAACAATCATTGTAATTCAGCACACGGAAGCTGTATAATTCACTTTTTGGTTTGTCGAGGAGCTCCGCTAAGTAGGAGGAGCGGAGTGTATCGGACTCGTGCTAAGAACCTCCCGGGGAGTATCTGCGTTGAGTTGATTTTGGTAAGGATGCAGTATACCAACACACCGCGGCGGCACGCTGACCCGTGTCGCCGTCACGTTTCCGCTTCGTTCCGCCTCACACTCAGCTAGCGAGTGTCTGCGAGGTTATATTCCTTTTCAATCGAATGTATGGTTCACTACGTTATCCCTGACGAAGCAGAGCTGGGTACTAACGCACCTCTCTGTGCTTGGAACAGCAAAACGTGTCCGATTTAAAGATAAAGCTAAGCTCCTGCCTCGTGTGGACTTTGGGTTACAGCCGTAGAATCTACTTAGTTGACTATTCCGTTCCAGAGCCTCATTCTTTACGTAAGTCAAATGGTCTCAACATATGTATTTTGTCAAGTGTGTAATAGACTGCGCAACTTTGAACTAATATCACAAAGCTGAAAGAGTTATAATAATATTATTTGAACAAGCTTATCTCCGACACACCGATTCTGAAAATTCTTTCACTGATAAGCAGCAGCGACGTTATCCGTAAGTGCTTTCGGCTATATTTTATTATCATGAACATTAGAGATCTGTAAGGAAATTTCGACGACGAAGTTAGATAGAAGACTAGTTATTCCATAATTAGAAACAATCAACTTATAATTATAGAATCGTGTATTTGTAAAATAATAGAGTTTGTAATTTGGAGTTTATTGCAATGTTTGGAATATGTCGTGAACATTAATTGAATGACGTTTATGTGGCACCTCTGTGTCGCGGAGTGTCGCCGACTATCGGGGACCGTTCAACGCCACCATTAATAAGTCATTTGTGAGTTGCTCATAATAATATGTTCATAACCACTTGTTGCGCGCTTTGATTTGCACGACGTCTTGTACACAAACACTTGATGATAAACAAGAAGTCCACCTACCAGCAAGTATGTGAATTGCAAACAAAATATAGTTTTGATTAAATATTGCTTTACCTTCCTATTCCTATAACTGTTAGCTGGTCCTAGCTAACAGTAGCCGCACTGCCAACAGTCACACGAGGTGTTACATCTCTGTGATCAAGTTATTAATTATATTATGTGTTTGAGTCATGACTCAAGGTCAAGGATGTGGAACAACAAAGCAATAAGTTTCATTTGGTCGTAAGCACTCGCCTGTAACCCCTCACATGTGTGCCGACATAAGTGGCTGTCAGTAATTAATCTTCACCCTCGCCCGAGTGCTCTGCGGGGCGCGAAATCTTCTTAGTGGCGACTATGACTGTTCCAATGACCCTCGTTACCGGCGCGGTGCTAGCAGTGGGCGGCCGGTGCGGTGGTGTGAAGGTTGAGCGGCGCGGGAGGCGCGGGCGCGGGCGAGCCTGTTCCATGTTTGTTACGCAAGCCGATCACGACACTCGCCATAAAATCGATAGGCCTACACGCCAAATGCTCTTATTTCATTTTGGGATTTTACATTGACATTACCAAAAACATAATGTGTTGTAGTTTTTTTGTCGCTTTATTCACATTTAAAATAGACATTTTAAGGCGCTCCCTCACCGGGAGCATTCGCGTGTAATGTAACGTTACAGAGTCGAGCATTACATCAGTGAAGGAGGAGAACCGAGCATTACAATGCGCACCTTGTAATGATACAATGTGTAATATTTTTATACAACTTATAACATCAATGCGCTTTGCAAATTCAAATCTATACTAAATGTTACATTACACGCGAATGCTAGTCAGTCAGGGAGGTAGTATTGTAATGTAATGCTCAAAGTCGAAACTATAATGTTACATTACACGCGAATGCTCCCGGTGAGGGAGGGCCTTTATAGATTTTCCTGTGGGTTAGTGCTTATAAAAAAAAATATCATTAAAAACGAAAACACAGAAATAATTTATGTACACATACCTATTTTATTCTAAAAAATCATTGCTCTAAGGCCCGCCATAGACGGACCGCATCTTGCAGTCGAGACCGACTGCTCTAGAGCGGTCGCGTTGAAGTCGTAGGCGCCTGCAACATGACTGCATAATAGTAGTTTTTGTTTTTATAAATATGTATGATAGTCTATAAGGTATATATGTTATGGGTCTTTGTTACCTGAATTAAATGAATAAATAAATAATGCAGTGTATGGTGGTTCGCCGTGCGGCGACCGCATCTTGCAGTCGGTCTCGACTGCAAGATGCGGTCCGTCTATGGCGGGCCTAAAGGCATAGGTACATCAGAAAGAAAACAGGCGAGAGTGTTTGTATGAAGAAAAGACCACACGCGTTTCCTTTTAAAGATATAGGTACCTACATACCTACCTAAGATAAAAATTATTCTTTGCTATAGTGTTTACATGTCTGAAAATGACTTAATTCACTGCGTATCTTTCAGACCGCGACTTACTCATCAATACTAACTTTAAGTGCGGGACCATCCCAGAAATATGACCTACATTGTAAACGCGTTGTAGTTGATTTTTTGACGTATAAAATTGCTTCCATGGTGGGGGGCCATTTCAAAAAACGAATGATTACAAAATCGGGGGTTACAGTTAGGTGTTGCAGCTACATATCTAAAGATGTAGAAAACATTTTTAATGACATACCACTCGGCTTAGGAAATAGCTGTGTCTACAACAAAAAAGCTACTTAAAAATAAAATGGGGAAGTTTCTTTTCATCGCTTTTTGTCAAAACCTCATAGATGAAAATAAATAGATTCAATTTATAGATTGCTTCTTTGTGCTTCTGTGGAATATTAATGTTTAGCGGTAATTATTTAAGTTTGTACCTTGGTATTAATGGAAAAATACCATTGCATAGCTAATTAAAAATGTATTATTTGAGCTACATCTGCCAACAAACTGCTGTACAGTTTGGCACAGACGTCGTATTTTTTGTAATGATAGAGATGTAAACGCAATTAAAAGTACCTAATAAATATATATTATTTTTAATTAGATGTATAAAATATAACCAAAATGCAGAATCGGTCGTGTCCACCACATTTTTAGATTTTTATCGACTTGCTTGACACACAGAAGACATAGACAGTAAACAAATTAAGATGTCGACGGTGTTAATGTTTGCCGTCTGAGCTCAGTTTGCCGGTGTACTACCTGTACGTCGTTAGTAATTTTAGGTTTTTTCTTGCAAAAACAAACACCATTTATTATGTACTTTCCTAAATCATTAGAATTAACTTCTTAGGAACGAGGAAGAAATTGTAGATGTAAGTACTGATTGGTGCAGTATGTTTTGGCTTAACAACTGGGTTTATTTGCTATGCGGCCCTCCATCACCGAATGTTACGTAGCACACCAATGCGCGCCGCGCACTCGTCCGAGTGGTGTTCCGAGCAGTCGGCACGGCGCGCGCCCTCCGCCGGGGTCAAGGCCATGCGCCCCTATTTTTGGACAATCCCATTTATAGATCTCACTTATTTTGTAAAAGCTAGGACACAAAACAATAGCGTCATCTAATTCTACACTGGCATTGAGTGAATATTTGCCACCCGTGGAATTGTAGTTAACCTAGGCCAACAAGTGCTACTGTTTCTACTATTCTTAGGGCCCTCGCCCACGGCGACTTTTTGTCGCGCGCTTCGTAAACGCGCAACAGCATTGCTGCTAACGCTTATTCAAATAGTATTCAATATAGCGGACGCGCGACAGCATCGCTACAAAAAGTCGCCGTGGGCGAGGGGCCTTACAGCTCAACTAAATTGGTGCAATACGTAATAGGTGTCAGAAACTGAATGAAGGTTTTATATAAAAACAGGAATCAAATGTTAGGTACTTTACTAACAAACATAAAAAAGTTATGAATTGTACCTAATATGAATTAATCATATTTTATAAAATTAACATTGTTTATTTATAGTCTATTCCTTTTTAAATCCTTTCTATCCTCACCTAGTGTTAAAAAATTATGTAAAAGCACGGTTGCGTATAATATTACTCTGTATTACAAACCTAACAGCGGTGCAATAATACCCACTTTACGGGAAAGTGTGTTGTTGAAAAATATATAATTATGCCCTACACACGAGTTATAGATATATAAAATTTCCTTTGAGCCCAGGCATTCATCAATTCCGAATAACACAAAAGAGGCAAGAAGAACGCTCGGTCCCTCGCATAAAAGATTCATGTATGTGCGACAGCGCGAATTGAACCGGCGGCGGCGGCGCGCGCGTACAACATGCGAACCGTTTGAGTATAACCGCGCCGCCACCCGGTGACTTGACACTAATGCTACATCGTGCAGCTTCCGCGAAACGAACAGTTGGCTAAATTGACAACATAGAGCATTATTTGTACAGACTGATGATATAACGTCATGTCATCCTTTGTTCAATGGAAGTGTCGCAAAATATTCCAACATTATGCACCCATCTGCGCCTCGAACGAGCTCAAACGGCGTCCGATTGTTCCCCTGACCTTGTTTGACGTCACTCGAGGGAGAGGAAGGGAGCGACCGCCTCCAGTGAAGCTCCCTAAACATGAACAAGTCGCGAGTCGCAACAAGCCCGAGCCGCTACAACGGAACCCCAAACTGAAACACTCCAAATTACAACTTCCAAATCGTCGTGCATAATTTAAACAGGCTGGTTGTGGCCGCTGCGTCTTTGAAATTACTGACAAGTTTATTTTTCGACTTTCTATAACAGTTTGGAGTAGGACCTTTTGGGGCAGCAGCCGAGTTCCGAGTTACGAAGGCATGGCATTACAAGTGACGCAGTGGGACACTCAGTCACAAGATGAATTATAAAAACTTCAGAATGCTTATTTCGTGCTATGTGCATTCTTACTAGAGATGTTTCATTGGCTCTTCTGTACCTTCTCGTATCGTGGTGACGCCGTCCCGCAAGGAACGCGTTATATCTCTCTCTGCCCCTCGTGTGACACAATTTCTTAGGGATCCCGAAATACTTCCTCGCAAGCGCAACAACGATAAGTACTAAGATTTTCATCACAGACAGACGAATGTTTACAAACCGATCTACAGATTTACGTCTTTCACTCGGCAACGGATCAATTAAATATGTATAGAGCTGCGAAGTGACGCCGAACACGGGAACGTTCGGGAATTCATTTAAATTCATGAAGATGTTATCAAAGCAATTAGTGGCGGGCGGTTTGGTGGCGCGGGCGGTGTCGTTATGTACTCGCTGTATGAGTCAGTTAATGGGAAATTTCGCAAATATTGTTCAAAAATGGATTAGATACAACTTTTGCACAGACGTCTTCGTCTGGCTTTGATTCGATTTTCGAGTTCAATTAAACAAGTGCGAAAGGCAACCCTTCTAGAATATGTTGGGTCCGGAGCTGCAACTTGAAAGCACTGCATACAACCAAAGCTGGAGATAAAGAGAGAAAGATGGAGCTGATGCAAACAGCAAGCTGACGAACAAAGTTGTGGACTCGATCCTGAGCGGGCGCCGGAGCTGAGCACAGAGCGCTGAGCATTAGTGATCCCTGCGCCCGGACATGCCGCTTTATATAAAACATGATTCAAACTTAGGTACCTATTCATTCAGTTATGCTTAACCTTTTTTGACGTTTTTTTATTTATCAATGGGTTTAAGCGTGTCTTTACTTACTTTATAAATAAAGATAATAATAAATAACTAATACTGTGCGTAACACTGCGACAGCTTGAAAACATTATTTTATATTTTTGGATTGTCCATACTAACATCTAATCATAATCTTAATCTATAGTTTTCTTTTTCCATCGGTGCCCTAAAATTATTATATTTGTATTTTCAAGTGCAAACAGCAGGCACTAGTTTGCCCTATCTAAAAGTCTGAAACACAAACATACTGAACTCACATAGTCTATATCCATCCCTATGAGGATGCAGGGCTTCTAAGGCGTGCCACAGTCCGCGCCGAGCAAGGGCTAATAGGTCAAATTAGTAAGGCTTCACTTGCAGCGCACCTGAGGCAAGCCTTCTACGACGCACTATCATGTGACTCGTGGAGGACACGTGCACCGTACACGGGTTCCTCTAAATTCTCAGTAGCAACCTCGGGCTCTGGATTTGTGCCCAATTGATGGCAATAGGCTCGCCCCCTACTAAATATATGGAACTTAAACATAACTAGCGAAATTTGGGTGTACTGATGGAGGCATAGCAGAGCTTCACGAACGCATAATATAGAATATGAGTCAAGAGCCTCGCTCAGCACCTATGGGGGCTCACTTTGGCTTCACTCAGGGAGTGGTACTTGTGGCCATGGGTCGCATTGTTAAGGTTTCTTACTCTAGTCTATAACTCTGACCTTGTAGCTTAGATCCTCTTCTAGATCTAGATTTGCTACTGTTTTTATCCGACTTCAAAAAAAGGAGGTTCTCAATTCGTCAGGTTTTTTAATGTTTTTTCCGCGATTACTCAAAGACGCCTGAACCAATATGGGAAATTCTTTTTTTGTTTAAAAGAGTATATAATATTTCCCCGGTGGTCCCGTGGTCATCAGGATTCCGAGAAATCGAGGGAACTATTCATATATTATAGGCACACTTAAGTAATTTTTTGTTCGGTAGGTCATAAGGTAACACCCCCAATAATCGACACTTTAGCGTGCGCAAACAAGCATTTTTTTAAATATTTTCTTATTTTACGATATTATAAGGTATTTTGGAGCATTGGGTAACGCTTCAGACTTCGTTGCGTAATATTTGAAAGCAAACATAAGTTTCATATAAATAAATAAAGTAATATTATATCGAAATAAATTGACGTTTTTTGGTCTAGTGATCGACAGCAGAATTCTATTTTTCGACACCCGGTAATCGACATGTTCCAGTAATCGACATCCAATAATCGACATATTCCTAACACTTCTAAACAATAAATCCCAATAGAAAAGCCGAGATAATCTAGTATTATATGTGACGAAATAAAAACTTAGTCTTAATCAGTATTTTGATCATTTTAATCAACAAACAATCTTATAATAAACAAATAGTGGCTAGTAATTCGTAGGTTTCTAAAAAAATACACTTTTGCAATATAATACATCTCTTAAATGTTAAACAATAAATGTAGAAGATGTGTCATTTGGTTTCGGTTTAGTATCCGCCTTTTCTTGTTTTTTTATTGTTTTTATCTATTAGTTTTTTCTGTTTTTTGTTTTTCTATCTTCCTCAATTTTAATCGTTTTCTTTTTTCTCTTTCCTTGGATTTAATTTCTAATTTTCTTACCTTTCTGACAACTTCTATTGCCTGTTTTATTTGCAAAAGTGTGGAATTTTTTTTTGGTGCCATAAAAAACATTTATGTCGATTATAGGAACATGCGAAAAAAAAAACTCCAGTTATCGACAAGCGTGTTTTCATATTATATTATAAACTTACAATTGCAAGGACATTACTAAAAACTAAAGAATTTGGGTTCTAACTTAATAAATAATTTACATGCTCGGTCAAGCAAAACAATTAAAAGTTATGGGCATTATATCTTGCTCACCTCCTTAGCGATTTCGCTAATGAAACGGGAATTTATTTAGAGATCTTTGCCGGTTGGTATGTTCAGCTACGCCATTTTCTTTAAAACAGCCGAATCTATGAAATATCTTTCGCAATGATAGCTAGATAATCCTCAACTATGTTTATGGTTCAAATACGTTCCGAAGCGAGACTCAACTCTTGTTTTTTTTCGTTAACTTTTTAAGTGTCGAACACTGGGGCTCTGTCGAACACTGGGTGTTTTACCTTACTCCCGAATTGGTCCCATAGAAATATTGTCATGATCTGATAATGAACTAGTACTCATAGGATCATAGCAGAACTGCGTAACAAGTAACATTGCTTTGTTTATAGGCGTAGCGGTGTAGTCGATGACTGACTAAAAGAACCCCGGACATTCGAATCCTTATCCTGGATAAGTTTCTGGCCGAGGACGATTACGAATGAGTTTTTAATTAAAACTATTTTTTTGATTTGTTGCTTATCTCTTAATTCATCGAGGTCCCTTTGACACAAAAAGGACATTTTTAAAAACCGTACGACCCTCGGCCGCTCTCTGAACCAGAACAACTCTTGGAAATCCCGGACGGATGGCGGGTTTGCTCTTGCCTTATGAAGGAACAAACAACCTCTTTATGTTATCAGACTCAGTAACGACAGGTGATTGTAAATGCTTGCAATGTTTTACATTGCATAGATATTTCATTAAATATAAACATACCAATGGATTCGAACGGACAGATAGCGCCGCGCCGCGCGCCGCCCGCGTCTGCTGGAGCAACCAGCCGCGCGCATCGAGCGCGGGCGACACGCACCCACCAACCGCGCACTCCGCACTATCGGGGACATACTTGCTCAGCACCATGAACTGGACTTATTTTCCGATGGATTAGGACATTTGTATAATAAACGTATAATTTTAAATGACATACTTATCTAATAGCCATACCTAACTGAATTTAATTGATTAGGTAACTGTTAATTGACACTGAACTGACATTTTATTAACCGACTTCAAAAAAAGGAGGAGGTTATCAATTCGACTGTATTTTTTTTTATGTCTGTTAGCTCCTTACTTGCGACTGGGTGAACCGATTTTCATGATTCTTTTTTTATTTGAAAGCTGGTGCTTCCCGTGTGGTCCCATTGTCACCATTTCAATATCTGATGATGAACTTCGGAGATATGGAATGGAACTCCTCACAGAATCACAGCAGCAATATCGTAACAAGTAGATCGACACTGTCCACTGTTGTATAAAAATTGTGAATTTATAAGCTAGGTACTGTCTCTTAAAATACAGGATAACCTAGTTTAAGAGGCAGGGTTACTATTTATTATGTACGGAATTTTTTTTGCAACACACTGTAATTCCTAGAATAAGTCTACCCACTAGTTAAATCTCTACTTTTGTACATTCCTGTAACTATTTTGGTAAATAAACTTATTATTATTATTATTAAGTGAAATTGCTTTGTTTATACGTGTAGTCGATGACTGACTGAAGGAAAAGGGGGGGGGGGGGTACGTCAACCCCCTCCTACCAGTTTCCAAAATTAAATATATCGTGTGAGGTATTGTTTGTAAGGATTTCAAACATTAATACACAAGCACTAAAAAGTGAAAAATAAAAAGCTTTTTCACAAAAAAACATAACCGCCTTCATAAACTACAAAATAAAAATAACTTTAGTTTTGGAAGTCGGTGGCAATACTTACCTGCATAACAAAAAACAAAACCAAAGCCGCCGACTTCCAAAACTAAAGTTATTTTTATTTTGTAGTTTATGAAGGCGGTTATCTTTTTTTGTGAAAAAGCTTTTTATTTTATTATATTCCACGTATCAATTCATCGTTGTAATTTCTTTTTATTCTTTATTATATTTATAGACTTGGACATTATTGCTATTTTTATAAACTCAATTGTATAAGGTGACATGTATAATAATTAAGACATAAATGATTTGTAAAAAAAGATATCGTATGAGCGTTTTGGATGTCATATCTGTTAGCTCGTAAGACCAATAATTGCATGAATAAATAAATAAATAATGGTAGGTTAGGGGTAAGTCGCAACGAACCATAGTGTGCACTTTTATGATGATCGGCAAACACCTCTGCGTGAGTACGTGTGTACGGAACACTATAAAACATAACTGGTGGCGGCTACTTACATTAAGAGGCTATTTCGTTACGGTCTGAGTGGAGCACATAAATGTGAAGTAATAACATGTACTCATAAGTACCTGAGTACAGTAAGTGCAGCATTATGTCTCGAGGCGGTAACACGCCGCTATAAACGGCGGAATATTGGCTTTTCATAGAGCACGTGGGCGCGGCCGCACCACAGGCCGCACACCGGCGCTCAATGTTTCACGCTTTGACAGGTCTCCATACCATAATATCTACATTATTAGCAGCACGAGTACCTAGTGTACCTGTAGTGGGGACCGCGCTCTGCGCAGCAGACGGTGTAGTGGTGTAGCTGCCACCGAACTGCTCACAATAGTGATACATGTGAGGTCTATCACTTATACACGCACTTCTTCACTGACTGGCCAATGTTATGGAGGACCAGAAAAGCAGACTTGTCACGTCAATAACTATAGCTCATTAGATAGTCACTTCGTGTCCCTCTCACCAAACAACACACTGGCCTGACAGTACCTACAGAGCGTAGTATAGCACGTTGTATGACGTGGCGTGACGTGCCTCTCCTGCACCTCCTTACCGCGTGAGCCGCGGCGTCGGCTACGATGTGCGCTTACTTGCGACACAGCTTTGTTTCGATCTGTGCCTGTGAAACATCCGTCATAATGAGCTCATTAGCTCCTTGGGCGGCATCTACTTGTCCAACTTTATAACACGTGAACCTTGCCTAGTTGCGAGTTGCGAGTTTGGTTGGCCTTGTGTGTGGAATGAATGTGGTCAAAATATGAAAACCTCGAATGGCGCAACAATCTTATTGGGAATTGTAATGTTAGAGCCGTTGCCGCGTTGTGGCTTGAAACATTAACCTCGGAAATTGAAAAATTAAGCGGTTTGTCGACACGTCACGTGATAGTAGTTCATTAATAATAATTTCAAATAATTTAACTGTGATATTCAATTACAAATGCCCTCAGATAAGCTGATGAAATATGAAAGATCTGAACCGACGCGGGTGACGTCACTATCGATCATTATGCTTAATGGTGTCTGTCGTCAAGAAAACCGACCACTTAAGAGAAAATTAACTTTTTCCTAATGAAGAGGAATTTATCCTAATGTAGGAAGAACATTCACAGTACAAAATTATTAATTAAAAGGATATTTTTTTTTCCAGAATAATGTTTAAACTCATATAGAATCGTGTAACAAATACCTATTCTCCATTTACTTTATACCACAAGCGATCAAATTGATATAGCACAAACAACAATACCCTGCTAGAAAGTAAATATTAAAGTAACAGCCTGCTTTATAACATTAATTCGTAGCTAACTACGCCAAATAATATTCAATGACGTTTGTGCGCTAGAATAGAAACAATAGCGACCGCTACGAGCCTACGACATTCGTAGCTTGCTACGAAGATTTGCTACGAATCTTTTTTGAAGTGTTCTTCTAATAATCTTTCTTATTACAACTTTTACCATGCAACTGTGATTGACATCTATTGCAAACATAAACAAATACATCTCAACGCAGAATTTCAGTTAACCAAGAGCTCAGCTGTTTCCAACCTGTGTGTTGGCTGTGCCCGCGATGACCACCTGTACCGTATGAATAAGTTAATACCGATCTACTTGAACGTTACGGCGCGCTGCTTTATACACTGCTTACCTAGTTATGGCGGCGACTGTACTGTGAATAAGAACTAGGACCGAGGAAGGCGGCTCATTGCAAACACGCACGTTTGGGCGTCGTTGTTACTAAACAGGTAAATTTTCTCAACTTTACCCACTTTTCTATACCGCAAATACTTGTATAATGTAATAACACAAACATTGTTCAGTGCGAGTTATCTCACAAGTAACTCTATGGTCTGAGATCCCGAGACGCCACACCTACGTCATTCTAGCATGACTGTTTTAAGAGTAGACAGAGGAATATGTAGTTAAGAAAGCTCGGATGCTCGGCTCTTTTACACGTATCAGGTAGCACAGGTACCAGGTCAAGGAATTAAAACTAAAGTTACAACTATTAGAGATTTATTCGTATTCGCCGACATTTACAACGTTTTGGTTGAACGGCGTAGCTTTGTCATCGTTACTAATCAGAAATTAAAGTAACGTCGACGGGTTGCCTTATGCGATGCTCTTCACCAAAAACAACGAGGAATCATTGAAACTGGCAGAACAATGACCTCGAAATAATTTACTGATGAACAAAGTAGCAAGTATACGCAACTTAGGCGATGTTCACAAAGTTTCAGACTTTCTCCACAAAATCCAGATGTGGCAGCAAAAAGACGAATGTGTTTAAAGTAATTCTTTGGCATTTTAAAGCTACAATTTAATTGAATAAGTTAAGAGGACTAAAGAAAACGTGAACTTTTAAGCTTTTCAGACTTATCTAAAAGTTCAAGACAATCCTGTTCTCCTTATTTATTAAGCAAGAGTGGGTGCATATGTACCACTACCTACCTGCCAACACGCTGCCGGCCGCGTGAAAAACGGAAACAATGCTGAATGAATTGATACGTAACAATACCCTTGTAAAACAAAAAAAAAATACGCCTAAATATCACCATAATATTCTTTATTTTTAAAAAAGCGTTATAATTGTTGAAGTCGATAGTAGTTTAATTTGTTGAGTTACATCCTTACTCTACCATTCCAGTTTCCCAACGCGGTAGTGTAGTTATTGTCTACTTACAATTATAAATATTTATATTGTTACTACTAATATAGGTACCTACTACGAAGTCTATTACTAAATTATTTTATTCAGTACACAGCACTTAGTCGCTTTTTTATAAGTTGTTTTGTTTTCTAAAGTTGATTTAGGGGAGTTTAGTATTGGAAAGTATGTTATCTACTCGGACAAAGTCGCGTGCAAAGCGCTAGTACGTATGACATAAAATGCAAAGGCATTAAGTTTGCCTCTGTGACATATGTTTACGCTTATTAATACATTAATATTATATAACATGAATGTTATTTCAGGACGCGTCGCTCAAGGCTCTGGTACCTTCCACTAAAGGTCACTGCTAATTAATACCAGCGGTCAGTGACCCGGCACAAAGGGCAGCTGATGTGTAAGTATCAACACTTTTATCAGCACTGGTACGATAGGTGTGGCTTGGGCCGTCCCATGTATGTATAATATGGCAAGATAATAGTAGAAACATTGAGAACTCTGTATTTAATTGTAGTCTGAGGCAGCTTTTAGCAAGAATTATTTCTTGTTGAAAAGAGATAATGTTAAACGAATACAGTACCGAACAAAACACTGTATCTATCCCAGCACAGATTTGTACATTCAAACGAGTATCTTCAATAATGTCTCACATGATGAACAACGGCCGTTCGCGCCGCACGTCACCGCGCTCGGTACACCATTCAGTTTGATGCACCTGATAAAATTGCACTCAATGCTCTATTTGTCGAGCGAAAGCTATCGCGCGCTGTCAACGGAACCCTAAGGCCCGCCATAGACGGACCGCATCTTGCCGTCGAGGCCGACTGCTCTAGAGCGGTTGGCCTCGACGTCGTACACGACTGCAACACGACCTCATAATGCAGTCGACTACGACTGCTTGGAGCAGTTGTGTTCGACCGCAAAATAATACTGATGCGAGTTCGTTTACAAGAAGGATTTCGATGAAGAAACACTGGAGTGGCGCGCGGTCGGCAACAACCGCTTGTAGCGATCCGTGTATGGTGGGTCCGGCAGCTTACTGTCAGCAGTCGACCGCACGGCGAAACTCGACCGCAGAGCGACTGCTCCGACCGCTTAGGAACTGCTCGAGCGGTCCGTGTATGGCGGATATGAATTTAGTATGGAAACTGCAGATCGCCGTGCGTCTATGGCGGGACTTACACGTAGTCGACGCGGCGACGCCGACGTAGCCACCATCACCTGAAGCATGCGCACGCGCCTGATGGCTTACAACTTCTTTAACAGAAAGCCCGATAGTACACAGGTAGTTGGTTTAAATTGAAGAATGTACCTACAGTGCGCGGACGTTTAGTGATATGACCATGAACAGATGACGTTCGCGTGCTCGCATCTATTGCGGTCACGATCTATACTAATATCTTGTGTACTATACGGATACTTATACTATCACTATAATAATTGATCGTACGGAGTCGCTAGCTAATCCTAGAGTGTAGTATATTTATTACTGTTAGTTATACTGTTTTTTGACAAAAATCAATTATTTGATGAAACATAATTATTTTATTTATCATATTATATTTATAACTACCATAGTCCCATCAAATCTTTGCAGCCGTTTAGGAGATTACACGACACACAATTTTTTCTTGTGCCTTATAAACATTCATATTATTATACATTTATTAATAAGCTGTTAGGTATTTTGATTATGCAAACAGACACTTCAATTATATTTATTTGTATAGATCACAGTTTATGTATTCTCAAATTGTGATGTTCTGTACTATTCGCACCTAACTAGCTAGATGTACATAGATACAGTATCGTTGGTAGCGTGGCTGCGTGGCGCCGCGCGCCGCCGGCGCGTCGACCGGCGCGTAATGAACTTAATGAACGTCAAAACAAAACAATCACGGAACATTCCGCATGGTTGTCTCTATGCCATCCTAGAATGTATGATTCGTTGCTACACCAACGGCATCGTCCGTTTGCAAGCACATAGCGAGCTATTATGTAAAATGCCGAAGGCAAAATGTCTCGGCATTACGTAATTTAACCCAATTGATGATTCAAATGCTGTACCTATGTAACACACAAAGTGCCGGCAAATTAAAACAACTACTTACTTCAACGTTTTACCTCCTGTGGCGCTACTATTCAAAACAAAACAAATTAAGTACTGACTACAAAATTTAATTTTACATAGTTTTGTCAAAGGGAACAGTCAAAAAGCTGTGGTCACGAGAAAAAGGTTATGAGGACAATACTAGAGTGGCCACGGAAGCCGGGCTTTGACGTCCTCCTAGTGCGGAGTATTATTAGTACCGGAACTAAATACGATATTTTGTCTCTTTGTGATGTGCGCTCCGACCTAGTAACTACAACTAACTTGGATTATAAACGCTCGCTCGGCTCGCGCGACCTTGCTCATAGTTCTATCCTTTTTTTAGAACTGTTAGCAAGCTTGCGCGAGCCGAGCGGGCACTTAAGTCAAGTTAAACCGAAGTTAATCCTTAACCCTTTAGGTCAGGGTGCCCTACTTAAGTTATTGCGGCCGAATAGAATGGCACAGATACGGATGTACGAGTATATAATTACGTCGCGGCCAGATCTTAGAATTGCTTATTTCATGAAGTGTTAGACCATTTTCATGTATGGTTGTATTTTACAAAATGGTCAACTAAAATTGAGCATATCGTTTAAACGTCAATGTTTAATGATATGTCAGTCAACGATTGACCATATCATTAATGTAGGGTATTCATGGTTTAAGGAGTGGTTAAGATTCTAAATAAAGAAAGAACGTTTGTATTGCTTTTGTAAGTACAAACAACAGCTTAAAAAGTATTTAAAAATCTAACCTAATGTGTGAATACATTCCAAACTGTATCGGTATTATTTTAACGTCGCGCTTGTTGTTCTAGTGACTTTCATAAAAGTCACGTAGCTAACGTAGCGTGGTATAACAACAATACTTCACTGCACTTTTATCTTCAATTTGCATATTTATAATTGCTTTTCCGATCGAATTATTGTCCGCCGCCGTGATGCACAATAAAAACAAAGCGACACCAACGCCTCTATCGGTAGATAATCTTAATATTATACGATATAATCACTCATGTTTGGGCACGCCATGAAGTAGTTGTGAGTTTAACTGTTCATATCGTCAAACTTTGAGTATTCAATGATCTGGCCTGCCCACATCATAATGAGACCAGCGGTCGATGTTCTTTTCATGAAATACAAGTTCTATTTCAGGCAATGGTCAACACTTTATAAATTGATCAATCCTAAGATGTGGCCACGACATACATACTTAAGCGGGACTCTAGTCTTTAATTAATAGACCGCGATATGTAGCAACCCGTCCTATCACAGCTTTACTTGGACATAAATCTTTGTTCACGGAGAGTACCTGAATGAACACAGCCAAGCATATGTTGGGCCAGTGTCGTACCGGTGACGCTGCTTACTGTCACCTGTTCCATGTTTTCGTCCTCGCGCCGGTCAGCAAAAGTCAACAAAATAACTCAAAATAATGGCTAATTCCTAAACATGACCGAGTGTAGTCAATTAAAGTTTAAGCATTTTCAACAATCATACAAATAGTAGACACACGGAGACAGCACATAGTACAAGGGTGGCCAATGTGGCCATCTGTTACGGGAATAACATTGTCAGAATGTTTTGTTAAGATGTCGCCGTTTGGCAGCAAGCGGACCATACATCCAGTCACTTCGCAGATTATCAGTCCGAAGGTCAACTCTGCATAAGGCGAGAGAATATATTTTGAAACTGAATTAGTTATTATGTTTACGGGGAAAGGATTACCCAGTAAGCAATGGTCGTTTAGAGTGCACATGTTTCATCTATATTTTATTTGATACTTAATAAGCGGAATGATGTAAGAGTGTGTCCGTTACGTCACGAGGTGTCCTTCTGCGCCTGTGTGCGTGTGACGTGCCCGCGGCCGCAGCACCGCGCGGCGCGTGCCAAATGAACGGGCATTAACTTCAATACACCATAATATACCCCCCCTCCTCCCTCGACCCTCGCACACAACGGGTATTATTTACAAACTGCAGTCCCATAACACTGCATCATAAGCGCTCCATCTGAATAACCTATCGCGAATGTTAGATTGGTCCCGATAGAAGAGTCGGATTTAATTTTTATCACCGCAGTGCAATTAAACGAATGACACTTTTATAAAATGAGCGTACATGACATACTGACGTAAAGATACATGTCATCAGGTTGCCAGCCATTTAAAACTCGGCGCGTTCATGGCTCGTTTACCTTGATAATGAAGTTT
Organism: Hoplodrina blanda; assembly: GCA_949316365.1. Classification (NCBI taxonomy): domain Eukaryota; kingdom Metazoa; phylum Arthropoda; class Insecta; order Lepidoptera; family Noctuidae; genus Hoplodrina; species Hoplodrina blanda. The sequence goes on along the minus strand of OX438586.1, from coordinate 120,829 downwards.
GTTGTGGCGATTATATCATCATAAAAAGTTTACGCTCGTACCGCGACTCAACGACATAAGCTGTATCACTTTAGTTCACGACATCTTGAACAGCCAAAAAACGAGTGAACCTATGGCGCGGCGACTAACTTACAACATTGTGCATTAGTAGGTAACATTACGGCCTCGGGGACGTTCACACCTACAAAGTAAGCCAAGTAAGCTGCTAGCCAATTTTAAATCGCTAAAGATCCTAAATGCTCATACGAAATGAAATAATATGATAAGACAACATCAATAAAAAATCATCATCATCATCATCATCATTTCATCTTATAATATTGTAATGTAATTAAAATAAATAGCACCTATAGTATAGATATAAGCGACTTGGTTTGTAAACTGTAAGCTTATGTTTTGATGAATTATGAGTAAAGAAAGATAATGTCCAAATACCTAAACCATCTCCCTGTCACATTTCATCTTTATACGTCAAGCGATTTTGGATATTTCATGATGAGTGAGTGACCTTTCGCTTTTATATAATAATTATGTACATAGAAGATAGACTGACAAACATTACCCTCTACGTCATGCAGTCGGGTGAAATAAAATAGTTTCGCAAGTTGGTGGTTTTGTTAGTTGCTTTATAATTTGTCACCGACTTTCAAAACTGAAGTTATTTTTCACTTTGTATAGTTTTTGAAGGAGGTTGATATATTTTATGATTTTTTTTATATACTACTACCTACTTCTGACTCTGACCATTGAGACACGGTGCCAGCAAGTAACCTAATCCACCACGAGCTCAATGCACTAGCGAATGCAAGACATCTATGTACCTACTGTATCTATTTCCCTATGTTTGAAATGAAAATAAATGATTTTATTAGAATGATGATGTGATATTTGGGAACCTTATTGAATTGAAATATTTTTTTTTATTGAATTGAAGTAAAATGTCTTAAATTCTATTTAAGACTCTCCGCTATTAATCTGTGTAGGTACCACCTGTAATGTGTGAAAATAATTATCAGATCCAATGAAGTCCTTATTATTATTATTTATTGTTGTCTATTTTGTATGAAATTGGATGTTCATCGAGTAATAAATATTTTTCATTTCATTTCATTTTTTCATTTCGTTTATTGGTCAACCATTCTTTTGGACGGACGTTTTTCCGTCAAACGTTCATCCGGACAAACGTGACGCATTTTGACGACGACGGTGCAAATCGATACAATTGCATCATGAGGACGTACGTGCAATTCAAATCGACGATCGATCGATTCGATATCGCACGAATTGCTTCACGTCATGAGTACAGCCCCGCACAGCGCACAGACCAAGGGGTGCGGAGGGGTCTGTGAGCATCACGTAGCGCGTCACTAAACCGCGTCGCGGCGCAGTGCGATCTTTCGCAGATTAAAAAGCCATTTGCAGCCATCCATCTAACCAGCATGCAGCAGTGTCGCACCGCTCCGAGCCGCGCCGCGCCTCCGCCGCCGACGCAATCAGCATAACACTGCACAGGAGAGCGATGTCGCGTAGCGGTGGCCGGGATGACCCACTTACACTAGGTACTTCTGTGCACCTTTTGCAAAACTCGTTTCTGCTTTCATATGTTATTCCTCCTGGCTGAGTTGAACGGCGCTAAGCATGGCCGTCGCTAGTAGTGATCACTTAAGGCTCGCTGTTTTGTTAAAATTCAAGTATATACTATTTTTTATTTGTTTTTTACTTGCCTACCAACTTCTACTTTTAAATCTTTATCTTCCTACAATAAATGAGAAATGCGAAAATTTGGATCGATGGAGTTTACGTTACTCATTCGCGTCAGAACGGCGCGCGGAGGAACGGATCTGGATGTTTGGCACAGAGATACTTAGATTATAGTCTGGAATATCACAAAGCATAGGCTACTTTTATTACGGAAACATTTAGGGTTACTGTGGGATAATATATCAACCTTGACTCAGGCGAAGCCACGGGCGGAAGCATAAAAACAAAAAAATAGCAGCCCTTTAGCATAGGTTCCAAAAGCTACCAAAGATCAGCACTCCTGGGAGAGGAACCTTCTAACAATGCCCTCTTTTTTTACATGCTCATCTGTAATTTTATACCATTTATTTCAATTTTGTAAATGGAGCTATTTATTTATTGAGATATTATGTGTTCGACGGTGGCTCTCCACCGCTATGCTTACGTCACATACTTATATGCTTATGCTTTGTCATGCTCACAGGTGTCTTTCTGTGATTGTTTTATGTCAGCAGCATTGATGCTCAATTGCTCAACGTTTCTGACATCCGACAGCTTAGTGAGAATCTTAGCGCTGGGCCAAATCTTCTGTGGACTACTTGGAAGTTTCTGAACCAAGTAGGAACCTAAAGAGGCCAGATGTAACGCCTATTGGTAAGGTGGGGACATATCGAGGAAACGTCCAAAATAGGACTTCATAGCAAACAATTTTTCACCTCTTTTCCTGCCCTCTGTGCCCTAAAATTGCCTTTAGGTGATGACACGATGCCTGTCTTTAGGCACCTACTGTGTGACGACGCTGACCCGTTCGTCTTGATGCAGCCTGTAAGTATAAACCGCCCAGTCCCATTTTAGCTTCAACAACAACAAACAATGAAACAATTTAAATAATTTTATTTTGAAATGTACCTATGTGGTGTCTGTAAAGTGATACGAGGAGGGTAGGAAGCGCGCGATCACACGCCGCGCACGTGGTGCAGCAGTGCACGCACGAGCGCGACACTCTGACACGCGATACGCGACGCCACGCACACACTTGAAGGACTTCTTACGAGACTGGTGACGCGCTTGTCAGTGCTACATCTTTAGGCTTCACCAACGTTCATTTATGAACAAGCAAGTTTTGCCTACAATCAAGCAGTGATTTGGTTTTACACGCAAGTTGCTTTTTAACCGACTTCTAAAAAAGGAGGAGGTTCTCAATTCGGATGTTTGTATGTTTTTTTTTTTTTTTTAGGTTTGTTCGCGCTTTACTCCGTCGCTTGCCAACCGATTTCAAAAATTCTTTTTTTGTTGGGAAGGTTATACTTCCCAAATGGTCCCATGAATTTTATCGCAATCGGATAAAAATATGTCACAAAAAATTAACAAATAAAATTTTTTTTTGCAAAAAAAAAACCGACTTCAAAAAAAAGCACTAAAAAGTTAAAAATAATACTATAACCTACCAATATTAATAAACTTAACCTAACCTACGATTAACCTATTAGATACCAAAAATTTAACAAATTTTTGGAGTCGGTGCCATACGGTTGGATATAATATCCTCGGTCTTGGCACCGACTCCAAAAATGGTTACATATTAAAAAATCAAAACATTCTCCAGCAAATTTCAAAAGAACAATAAACGAAATACCAAAGTTTAAAATAAAAATGGTCATTTGATCAAAAGTTCAGCTGACCAAAGTCTGGAATATCAATGTTTATATTATTTATTACACTATTGACCAAATCGTTTAATGGTCAAATGGATTACTGGATAAATTATTAATTATCAAATGGATTAACTGAAAAAGATAAAAATAATATTAATATATTAGCGAATAGCGCCTGTCTGATACAGATAGCCTTTGCAACAACATGATCGGTTTGCTAATACAAAGTATCGAAAATCGTCACGTTTTGTAAGCGAGCGAAGCGAGCTCGGGACTTAGGGCACCCCGACATGGACAGGTTAGGTTCGAAGGGGATGGCGGGGTCTGAAAGACCCCGCCATCCCCTTCGTGTTAGGTTACTTTAAACCCTGAACGCAGAAGTAGGAGCCCCGCGCAGCGGGGCTCCGTAGACCGGGTATTGTCTACCTACCCGCACGTCATCTCTTCTGCTTGCGTCTTTTACACACATTACGGGCTGTAGTCGACGGAACCCCGGTCTACGGAGCCTCGCTGCGCGGGGCTCCTACTTCTGCGTTCAAGGTTTAAAGTAACCTAACACGAAGGGGATGGCGGGGTCTTTCAGACCCCGCCATCCCCTTCGAACCTAACCTGTCCATGTCGGGGTGCCCTAAGTCCCGAGCTCGCTTCGCTCGCTTACAAAACGTGACAATTTTCGATATTTTGTATTAGCAAACCGATCATGTTGTGCAAAGGCTTTCTGTATCAGACAGGCGCTATTCGCTAATATTAATATTATTTTACCTTTTTCAAATTACTTCATGTTTGTATGTATACTATTTTGAGGCACTGTTATTTTAATCATAATTTTTGAACAAATTAATATGTTAAAATTAATGATGTACTTCAAATATAAGTATACCTACATTTAAATCATTTGTGATTATAAAATTTGATTAGTTATGATTTGATATTTTAAAATTATATCTAGCAACTTTTGATCAGTCGTTCATTTGATGTCACATACATTGGGATTTTAAATTTTTTCTAAATAAATCATTTGGTCATTTAAATTTTGGTATTTAGTTTATTGTTCTTTTGAAATTTGCTCGAGAATATTTTGATTTTTTGATATGTAACCCCAAAAATTGTCTGAGAGCAAACGTGAATCATTGATGTTTAGATATGAACAGGCGATAGATGAGCGTGAGAGCTGTCGAGGGGCGCTCGGTGTGGGCGACGCGACGCGGAGACGACTTGACGCGCGTCTCCGGTGCGGCGCGGGCGACGCGCTCGCCTGGTACCTGTCCCAGACACATTCAGCTAAAGGTTACCAAGGCGCCGTTATCATGTGGAGAGAAAACACTGAACAGACGAACCTGATTCAATACATCTGAGTGGACAATTTGTACGATTATCTATAGATTATATAAAAGAAAGTCGTGTTAGTTACACTATTTATAACTCAAGAACGGCAGAACCGATTGGGCTGAAAATTGGTGGGGAGCTTAGAACTAGGAGACGGACATAGGATACTTTTTTCTTTTCTTTTTTTTTATCCCAGGACCTATGGCAGTAGAAATAAGCAATTTTACTCAGACTGGAAAGGTCAACGCGTTTATAAAAAAAAAGTACTAGGGTGTCAGAAAATCAAGGGTACCTATGACCATAAGGGGACCAGATGGGATGACCATAATGCCTTGGAAGTTGGGTAGGCCTTTGGTGTGGGATGCAACATGTGTCGACACCCTTGCGCCATCCCACCTTCCTAGCACGACGTGCTGTGCTGGGGCGGCCGCTGCTGGTGCCGAAAACCTCAAGCGGCGCAAATATAACAACCTTCTTGGAAGTTATGTATTTGAGCCGTTTGGGGTTGAAACACTGGGGCCATGGGGTCCGAGCGCTCACCTTGTTTTTCGGGACATCGCGAAGCGACTGGTCGACTCTTCACATGAACAGAGGGCTGGCCTTTTCTTAGGCCAAAGAATCAGCATTGCTATACAACGTGGCAATGCTGTCAGCCTTTTGGGCACTTGCCCCATTGACAGCGACGCGGACGAATTTTTTGATGCCCTATGAGGTCTCCTTTCTGCCTTTTTTTTATAAATTGTACATATTTTACATTTACTTTAAGGTTTTATGTTTAAGTGTAAATAAATTGAGATTAATAATAAAAAAAAGGGTACCTATTCAAACAAAAATCACTTTACTCATCGGAAATGTCGGTCTCATAGGTAGGGGTACGGTAGGGTAGGGTAGGGTAGAGGTAGGGTAGGGGTAGGGTACGGTAAGATAGGGTAGGTGTAGAGTATTGGTAGGGTAGGGAAAATCAATTATTGACAATTCGGGGTTATTACAATTAAGTACAACAAAGTTACGATTACCTAAGGAAAAAAATTGTACTAGGGTGTCATAAAATCAAGGGTATCTATTCGGGTATTAAAAGTCGGTCTCATGGGTAGGGTAGTCTGAAATGATATCAAATGGTTTTTGTTCAGAAAATCTGATATATAAAATTCTCGTGTCGCAGTGTTTGTTACCAAACTCCTCCGAAACGGTTGGACCGATTTATGAAATTTCGTGTGCATATCGGATAAGTCTGACAATCGGCCAACATCTATTTTTCATACCTACCCCTAAATGTACCTACCATGGGTGGCCAAATTATTAGGGACAGCACTCATAGAAATGTAATATCTAGTTGAAACATTATTTTGAAACAAAGTAATAGACTAATACATTTATTAGGGGTTTTTTTTATTTGATGTTATTACTGATATTAATATTATGTTTTGATGTAAAAAAAATTGTAGAGCTGGAACAATTTTTTTTTAAATTGATGTGACTTTCTCATTTCGTTGATTTTTGTTGAAAATTACTCTTATTACAGCAGTGTAAAAAAAAAATTCAGATTGACATTGCAAGTTTATTTCAGCTAACCGTAGTCAGAACGTGAGTAATGTTTCGTATAGTGGTACTATTTTTAATCTTAATACTTGAATTTTAATTTTATTAAAGTTATAACTTGAAAACCTCTAAATTACTTTTTTTCTAGTATTGGCAACGTTTCAGATACGTCTTCAAGAAAAATTAGAGAAATAAAAACATTAATACTGCACTCTACACATGCCCAGAGAGGTATAGCAACTATTGCAAGTGTTTTAAGGTTTGTAGTTATTCTAATAAAGACAACCCATTTCCCTGAAAAATTTAAACAAACTAGAAATTATTAAAATCTCGGCCCTGTCCCTAATAATTTGGCCACCCACTGTATATGGCAAAACAACGTTTGCCGGGTCAGCTAGTTTTAAATATTTGTAACCGTGCCAGCTATAAGTACACTACGTAACAAGTAGCTGCGCTAGTGCGTACAGATCCCTTTAACTGTAAGAAGTTACTTCAGGTTTTAAAATATACAAAATACCTAAAACCAATACGATTGATTTTCATACTCTCGATTACTTAAAATGGTTATAAAAGTCCGTGTAGCGATACGTGGAAGTCCCGGCAGCGCTGCACGGGTCCGTGACTCGTGAGGCGTGAGCTGGGATATCGGTTTGACATCAAAAGGATTGAGGAGCAAGTCAACGCTCGCACGGGGCTGGCCTATTTATATCGCGGCGGTAGGACGCGGCGTCCGTGGGATACGCCGGAACCACTCGGCTGCAAACTATACGCGGTATACGTGTGTATTACACTTATAGTAAATACGGAACAAGTTCACGGCTGCATAATGCCGACGCTAGAGTATCAGTGGCCACAATTTTGATAGTGGCTGTATAGCGAAATAACACTACTTAGGTGAAAATAAAAAGAAAATAGTTACATGTTATTAGTGTAGATTTGTAGAATATTGTAATTTTAAACCGATTAAAAAAAAAGAGGAGATTTTCAATAAAATTCATCGTATTTTTTTTATGTACCTATCTTCCCCTATTACTTGAAGACCCTTTAAAAAGTATATTAATATAAAAGAATACGAATGCGTCATCACGTGGTACTTACTGACGGATTTTCTGCATTATCAAAGGTTTACCGTTAGATCGGGGCACCAACGGGCTCCTACGACAATGCTCATAATGAGTGCTGGAGATACCACTTACAATACACGACCGGGATCGTGTTCAGAAAGTATTTTGCCTTTTGTAAATGATTTGCAGTGTTTACTGTCATGTCATGTTCTTTGTCCCGCTCGCGTTTAACCCTCGTCTCGTCCGAGAGTTGGTGTTACACCGTTTCCGTTCGTAATGACAGTTCCCCCGAACGTCGCGGCGTTTCACTACATCGGGCCGCGACATCGAGCTATTGTGACACGTTTTGATAATTACCTATGATTTCGCCACGTTTCGAGCGAAAGCTGAAAAATATATATATTTTTTAAAAGCTTGAGGCACTGATATTGTGCAGTACACCTGTATAACGGACAGCGTACATCAGTGCCTCAAGCTTTTAAAATATATATACTTATATTTAACATTTTGTAAAGATTTATATTTATATACATCATTTATATATACGATCTACAGCATGTAACAAAAACCCTGTCCGATCCTTAAGGGTATTATTCGGCATCGTACTGCGTACACATATACGTAACCATTTAATGGATTTGAGATTATTATTTTTCCCCAGTGAAAAAAAAAAAAGAAGAAAGAAGAAGTAATTAAATTAAAATAAAACATAAAAACTGATCAACGGCAACACTGATCTGACAGGATTTTTGTTACATAGTGTATATTTGTATGAGTCACTTAAATTTTTTTATTTTTAGTTCGCGTTCTTTTCTTTTCTTTTGGTTACGTTTTTATTTTTAAATAAAAGCTTGTTTTTAAAAAAGATTTTTTTTTATACTTAATTATTTTATTTTTTACTTTTTAGTCTTAAAGATTTATTTTATTGTAACCTAACGATTTTTTTAACCGTTTTTATCTGTTTATTTACAACATTGACATTTTTCAATTTATTATTATTTTGTTTATTTATTTATTTATTTATTTATATATGCTTTATTGTACACCAGATTATATATGACTTAAAAATTTTTTTGTTATTATTTAGGTACCCATATCGTAAGGGCTACACTGTTGAAATTATAAATCGCCGTTTCGAGACGTCCGCCATATTGGATTTAGTATGACAAATCACTTTACTTATTATAATTTGCTCATTTTCTGTCTCCTAGACAGGTTGCTCTATTGACGCCCATCTCACCAAATTACACAAGTCATGGTATACCTCTTATGCCTGTAACTACTACTGTTGACCGTTGAGGAGTTCCTGAGTTTGGAGCCAACTCTGGATGTGGCATCAATTTCATGGTGAACCCACCAACTGTCTATCATATCCGAACGGGTATGCAAAATTTCAAGTCCCTACTGCCGACCGTTGAGGAGTTCTCTGGTTTGGAGCCAATTCTGAAGGTGGTAGCAATTTTATGGTGGACCCACTAACATCACCCAATGTCTTCCCAATGGGTGTGCAAAATTTCATGTCCCTACTGTTAACCGTTGAGGAGTTCCCTCGTCTGGAGCCAATCCTGGCAGCAGCATCACGTTATGCTTATCACAAACATGCATTGTCAGTGGGACTGGACCAGTATGTAGTCTCTACTGTTAACCGTTGAGGAGTTCCCTCGTCTGGAGCCAATCCTGGCAGCAGCATCACGTTATGCTTATCACAAACATGCATTGTCAGTGGGACTGGACCAGTATGTAGTCTCTACTGTTAACCGTTGAGGAGTTCCCTCGTCTGGAGCCAATCCTGGCAGCAGCATCACGTCATCATGTTTATCATAAACATGCATGGATATTGTGACTGGACCAGTATCTAAAATGCAAAATTTAATGTCTCTACTGTTAACCGTTGAGGAGTTCTCTCGTCTGGAGCCAATCCTGGCAGCAGCATCACGTCATGCTTATCATAAACATGAATTGTTATTGGGACTGGACCAGTATGTAAAATTTCATGTCCCTACTGTTAACCGTTGAGGAGTTCCCTCGTCTGGAGCCAATCCTGGCAGCAGCATCACGTCATGCTTATCATAAACATGCAATGTCATTGAGATTGGACCAGTTTGTAAAATTTCATGTCCCTACTGTTAACCGTTGAGGAGTTCCCTCATCTGGAGCCAATCCTGGCAGCAGTATCATGTCATGCTTATCATAAACATGCATTGTCATAAGGACTGAACCAGTATGCAAAATTTCAGCTCAATCGGATACCAACAAATGGTTGAAAAATGGTTTGCGAATTTTGAAAGGATAACTTACATACGAACAGTGCAAGCTAAATAAAAGCTTGTAATAAAAAGAAAAAATAAGAAAAAAAATTATAATTATAATATGAACTACCTACTTATACAATAATTATTATGAGGAATAAGAATATATTTGATAAGTATGTTATTCTATACATTTTATTTGCAACAAAAATCAAGAATTAAAGTAAGTACCTACTTATTCTAATTGATTATTCTATGAAATGATAACATGAGTAAAATTTTAAGTGAAACGAAATTCTATAAGTATTGTTTATGAAACAAGGTATGTACAACCATGCCTGCGACATATATACCGGTGTGCTAACAACACCGCACTCGCGTTACTGGTCACTACATCACTGGCTATTGCGCAGCGGTGGCGCGGAATACTAAACACTCCGTTGTCACTCACATTCCGAGATATCGACATTCGTCGATGTTACATAATTATGCATGTAATGAACTTTACAACTTCGAGCATGTGCACACGTATGGAACCAGCATTAGTATATTTGAGCGTCTTTGAAGTAATAAACTAAAACTATACCTAGGGTCCTAGGGATTATAGTAGATAAAAATAGCACATGCCTAAGAGGCAAAAATAAACTAACTCCAACTTAATATGAGTCTGCGCAGTAAACGTAGGTGAAGCTGGCTGATATGAACGTGCATAGCTTGAGTATTATAATCGAGGGTTTTTTTTTTTTAGGTGGTAAAAGTCATCAAATGACTCCTTCCGCCCTGGGCGGGGCGGAAGGGACTGTTAGACTTTTACTGACTAAATAACCACCCTGTTCCTTCTGTTGCCCTTTACGTTGGCCAGATGTTCGCCTCGCGACGTCTGACGCCCTGGGCGTCTCCCGCGGCGGCGGCGGCTGGGGCGTGAGGTGGAGGATGTTCTCTCCCTCACGTGGCCCGCCTCCTCCTTCGCAGAAGGAGGTGACTGCATACCATTCCCTCTCACCCCGGAGCATGGCCTGAACCAGGTCCGGACGCGAGAGGTCGCCGCCGCCTATCGCCTCCATGAGGACACGGCGGTGCTCTGCCCAAGCGGGGCAGACCTGCACCGTATGCTCCACCGTGTCCTCCGGGCGGTCCACACAGTGGTGACACCCGGGCGTATCCTCCCGTGCAATCCGACACAGGAACCTCCCGAAACAACCGTGTCCGGTGAGGACCTGCGTCAGCCGGAAGGTGAGGACGCGAGGGGCCTCTTCAGCCACTCCTCAAAGAGGGGTCTTACCGCCGCGATTGCAGCATGCCCGAACTTAGGTTGCGACAGTCGCATCTTCCATTCCGCCAATGATCGAGGGCTGAAGTGAGACTTTTCGGATAGTCCCGCACGTCAAATAGAGGTATCAATGTTAAAATAGCCGTATTTATTTTTGTAGAAGTAGGTTTCTATGATATTTAGGAACAGAGTTGTTTGATCAATATTTTGCGTATCGGTGCTCCATATCCATCGCATGGGTGACACGAGTAGTAACGACATGCGTATAAAAATCTACAAGTAAAATTGGTGAATAACTGATGGAGTGAAGGCGAGCGTGAGGCACGCATAGGAAATGTGCCCACGTTGTTGACTCCTTGCCTCGTTTGTCCTGGGGTCAAGTCCCGGGCCTGGTCAGGGAAGCTAAGTACTTATTGGATTTTCCTAACAAGAAATTATGAGCTGCAGTCCGGACTCAGGAAGTTTGCGGTCTTGTGCTTGATATTATCTCCTCGTTCGCAATGAGTTACCGCCCCATCGGACTTAAATCGATTGACACACTGGATTAGCATCACGCAGCACGGGAGTGCGTGTTCTTACGTTGTTTGCAAGTATCTGTTTATAAAGAAATCACGCGTAGTCCAATACACAGAAAACGCATTCACGCGTGGCGTTGCAGATCGCGCGCCTACAAGCGGGAAACATGGACCCCTGCACGTGGCCACCGCATGACAGTACTGCAGCCCCGCGCGTTTGTGCGGGAAATGATCTGCACAATGATGCAGATCGCACGCGCACGCATGGCTCTGTCGCCACGCACCCCGGACAACGGTCCGGGGTGCGTGCGTGCCCCGTGCAACGGCACGGGGCAGGGTGCGAATCAAATAAGAGTGAGCGAAGAGAACTTGCACATCTGTGTCTGTATACAAACTACCTATAATTTAACCATGTAATGCGGGGGTACCTACTTCTTTGTCACGTAGACCGAAATTCGGCCATTAGCATATGACTTAGTTGCATCACGCTGCACCACACACGAGAGCAGCTCAGAATACCGGGAGTGAATGACCGCGCTCGAACCAAACTGACGCGCTTCCGATTCCGGAACAAAACACTATATACGTAAACTGCTATAAAAGGACCGATACACTCTAAGTAATGCATGGACATCGTCCAATCCGATGCAGATTTTGTATTGATATCGTCGTATTATGCAATCAAATTATAGTAAAAACAGCGACGGGTTCACGTCGAAGGTCTGACCTTGTTTGTTTGTGTGTGATGTCGGCAACTCCTCTTCGACGTACGGCGTGACTACGAAAAAATCGCGCACTGAAAAGTACACAGTAGTACCACACGACCACGGCTATTACTTAAAAAATTCAAAAATATCGGTCAAATGAATATTGTTCTTGTTTTATACTTTTCAGTGCGCGATTTTTTCTAGTAGTCGGGTTTTAGTTATTTTTAACTCATTTTTTTTTATTTTGTAGTTTTAAAAAGGTGGTTATGATCCTTTTGGCAAACAAGTTATTATTTTATTTTAATGTTTTTAGTACCTACTTCTCAGCATTTGGATGCTATCGTTCTATGTCTCTATGGACTGGATGTCTGGATCGTTTCTAGCTAGTTCTATCGCTTCGGAGCCATAGAAACGATAACGATAAATAACCTAACCAGCAAAGTGTACCGCTCGATGTCACTGATCCTGTATTATACAGCTTCAAAAAGTTGATGGTGCCCGAATTGACAGTATTAAAATATATATATTGAAATTAAAATATATTATTATATAATATATATATTAAAATCTACCTCGTCGCGAATCTCTTAGGGAATTATTTAAAAAGATTAATATTATGACAGTGCCTTGTCAATACATTTATGAAAATACAAAATCTTGACGACGTGAATAACTCTAATCTCTATCTCTCTCTATGTTAATTAATGTAATTGGTATTATGCCGTGTTAATTAACTATAAGTAAATAAATAAATAATAATAACTCTATTCTTCAGGTCCAAAATGGTTTACAGTAAATAATTTGGTATTAAATGAAAAAAAAACCAAATGTATTAGATTCAGTTTACCAAACGTTAGAAGTAGCAAATGTGACATCATATTGAATGGAGAAAAACTGGAATTTATTAATCAAACGGTTTGCCTAGGAATCACGCTAGACGACAAACTACAATGGGGACCTCATATAACATCAATTGCGAAAAGGTTAAGCTCAGCAGCTTATGCTGTTAGAAAGATAAGACAGTTGACAGATATAGAAACTGCGCGATTGGTCTACTTCAGCTACTTTCATAGCATTATGTCGTATGGCATTCCACTGTGGGGTCGGGCTGCTGACATTGAATCCATTTTTATTTAACAGAAGAGAGCTGTCAGAGCCATATATAATCTACCTCGTCGCGAATCTCTTAGGGAACTATTTAAAAAGATTAAGATTATGACAGTGCCTTGCCAATTTATTTATGAAAATATTGTAATAAAATAAACACTGTTAATGGTATCACACTATATTTTATGCAACAATCATTAGACAAATAAGATAGGTATGTTACTTCAGACTATACTTAACGTTTTATTTTAGTTTAATCAAATGCATTAGCGGGTAAGTTTAAAATATATAATCAAATTAGTTTTTGAAAAGTAATTAAATACAAGAGGTGTTGACTGCTCAAGGGTCAGCGGCAAAGTGAACGAGAGTGTGGCGAGCCGGATCGAACGAAGCGCGGCGCCGCCCGTTTGCCGTTCGGTCACCGGTTGTTACGTCATAGTCCGTTCGAAACTTGAGCGATAACATCCGGCCGTCCTGCAATCGCGTTCGTCCTCGGACAGCGTCGTGGTCTGATGCAGGAGCTATGAACAATGTTAACATGTTATTAGGTATAGATTTATGTTGCAATCAATTGAACCAGACTTTTCAAACTTCCTCATTGGTTTGAAAATACTGTTTTGATAGTTTTGTTTGAACCTCCAAGTTGATATGTAGAGCATAAGACCAAGGCTTAGCTTGTTATCCCATCGACGGCCAACTCACTCAACCAAATGGTTTGAACTGTGTGATGTTCAGGATCATCACAGTTGTGTATCACCATGTATAATGCAGTAGTGTTCACCATGGATATCTACTACAGACTATATACAATCTCACGCCCTACACAGCCTTGGAAATGTTCAAAGCGAACGCATTAGACCATATTTTAACAGTAATATTAATACTCGTGTGAAAATAAATTATTAAGGTTTCAATATTTTAATGTACACTGTCTTAAAACAATAAGTAAAAGGAATCACTTACTTGTTTTTCTATTTATTTTACCTTAACCAGCGATAACATCCGGCGTATCTGCATCAGCTATTTGAATCCATGGTTTTATGTTTTCGACACATGAAACTCCATTGTAACGTTTAGTACTTCTGTCTGCCCCTCTCATATCGGCCACTTTATAGCGGTCATGACCCAATACCTCAGTTATTTGAAAAGGCCCTCTGTAACGTGGTAATAGTTTTGTGCTTTGGCCATCGTTAGACATGCTTGGTATTTTAATTACTACCAGATCTCCAACTTTATACTGATGTGCCTCTTTTCTTTTTGCATCAAAAATCGCCTTTTGTTTGTCCGCCTCTTTTTGGATATTCTCATCGACCATGTTTCTGAGAGCCGTTAGGTCAACTGTGTCTTCTGCATTATCGTCAGCAACCCCATCGTTATTCATACGAATACGATAGCCGAAGAAAACCTCGCTAGGGACAGCCGATGTGGTTTTATTAATTGTGCTGTTAATACCTTGTTGGATGTCCGTGACATATTGATCCCATTTATTATTTTCATTATTTGCACCCATACTACGTAACGCCTCTAAAATGGTTAGGTTATACCGCTCAACTTGGCCATTCGAACGTGGTACACCTGTGGCTATAACATGAGCTCTAATATTTCTCTCACAACAAAATGCGGAAAATGCCTTTGAGGTGAAAGCACTGCCAGCATCACTGATAATTTCGTTTAGGGTTGCCGAATACTTTAAAGATTTTATTCAGTTCATTAATTACAATTTTCGATTTAGTATTTTTAACTGCTGAGATAAAGACAAATTTTGTGAATGAATCGACTATAACCAACAAATAAGCGTTTTTCTGTGTGGTTTTTACAAAAGGACCTAAGTGATCAATGTGTAGAGTGTGAAACGGTCTAGCATATTTTGGAATGGGGTGCAATTTCCCGGGTTTTTTGCCATGAATATTTTTATAATAAATGCAATTAAGACAATTTTTAATATATTTTGAGACAGTTTTCTTAATGTGTGGGAACCAGTATTTAGATTTAATCCTTTCAATAGTTTTGTCAACTGCGAAATGCCCTACATCGTCATGATTAGCTCTGATTATTTGCCAAATGCATTTTTTTGGTACTAACCAACGCCTACCGTATTCTGTCCGACGGTAAACTTTATTCCCAAGTAGCTCGTATTGATTAAAAATCTGTTTGTTAGCCTCGGCATCACCTGACAATAATATATCTCTGATACTACATATGCTTGGGTCTTGAAGCTGCACCGATAAAAGCCAATCACCTTCAGTTATCGACATGACAGTCTCATCAACTGTAGGTTTGTCATTATTTGTGACCGGATTTCGACTAAGAGCGTCGACATGAAGCATTTGATTTCCCGCCCTATGAATAATGTCAAAACTAAATTCTTGAGTTTGTAAAACCCATCTTCCTATACGAGGAATAATCTCTTTTTTACTTAAAGCGTGTCTTACCGCGTTACAATCTGTAATAATTTTGAATTCTACTCCAAGTAAATAATGTCGAAATTTTTGTAATGCAACCACCACTGCTAATAGTTCAAGTTCAAAAGAATGATACTTCTTTTCTTCTGCACTTGTTTGTCGACTATAAAAATGAACTGGCTGCTCACCGTTTTGTGTAACTTGAGCCATTATACAGCCGATCCCATCACGACTAGCGTCGGTATACAATATAATAGGTAATTTAGGGTTGAAGATTTTAAGTACCGCATCCTTTATAAGCGCCCTCTTAACATCAACAACAGCTTGCTCTTGTTGAGGACCCCATTGCCAGACCGCATCCTTTTTTAATAATTTTGTTAATGGACTACACAAAACAGCACAATTTTTAATGAACTTTCGGAAATAATTTATAAGTCCCAGAAACTGACGAAGTTGATGGACGGTTTTTGGAATAGGGAATTCTTCGATTGCTTTGAGTTTTCTACTATTAGGTCGTATACCACTTTCGGAAATGTCATAACCAAGAAAAGTGATGGCATTTTGGAAAAAGGAACATTTTTCAAGATTAATTGTCAACCCATGATTTTGAAGGATTTCTAACACATTCTCTAGGCAGGCAACGTTCTCTTCTAGACTCTCAGTCGCAATTAATAGATCGTCCATATAACAAATTACTTTCCCAAATCTTAGGGCTCCCAAGACTGTATTCATTAATCTTTGGAAAACAGCAGGTCCATTACATAAGCCAAAAGGCATTCTAAGATATTCAAAGTGTCCGTCAGGTGTTATGAACGCAGTCTTGGGAATAGCTTCAGATTTGATTGAAATTTGGTGATAGCCGCTTTTTAAGTCGAGCGATGAGTAGTATTTACATCCTTGCAGTCTGTCAATCAAGTCCTCAATCATGGGCATCGGATATTTCTCTTTAACCGTGATTTTATTTAATTGGCGGTAGTCGACACATAACCTTTTCCCTCCAGATCCCTTATCTACTAACAACGCAGGGCTTGCATATGGTGAGCTACTATGTCTAATAATACCATTTTGTAATAAATCGTCAGTAATTTCTCGAGTAGTTTTCTTTTCCGACTCGGACATACGATATGGCCTATAACAAACCGGTTTGTAAGACGTCAACTCAATATCCAACTCCACACAATCGGTTTTTCCTAATGTCGACAAATCATCCGAAAAACAACGTGGGTATTTAGTTAATATTGAATTTAATAAGTTATAATTATCGGTGGAACATTTACTCTTGAGATTAGAATTTATTTCAAATACACACATTACTTTAGCTGGTTGGAAAATTAAAGCGTTACCCACACGAGTGTACATAATACTACTATCTTCTGTGAAGTTTCTACCTATTAATATCTCACATCCAGATAACTTGTCAATTACATATAATACTGTTACTAACTCCACCGTATCTACTCTTAAACTAACAGCAACGGCTTTGGATACCTGAATTGACACACCGATAGTAAACCCTGTCAAATTAATTGGGGTATTTAAATTAAACGCATGCAAATTGTATTTCTCAATTAAATCCTCGGTTATCAACGAGCAATCACTTCCCATATCTAGAAACGCCTCGCACTTCCTATTATTTACATAAATTATCTTAAAAAACTTTTGTTTACTTTTTGGTTCATTAATCATTTTAACTTCCGCCTCATTTTCTACTTTTGCTTTTGGCTTTGACTTGCAAGCTTTTTCTAAATGGCCCCGTTTTTTACAAAAGTTACAATTAATATCATCTTTTAAGCTGCAATTATTTCGGCGATGACCTACCTCACCACAACGAAAACATGAAAGAGAAATGTGTGCAATGTTATTCCCGGTGCTATTAGATGACTCGGCTTTTATGTCAGGTTTTTGTGCATTAGATTGAAATGATGCTGTGGCGATCTGCCGCGGCACGAGTTTCGACACTGAATAGTTCTTTGATTGTTGCGTTCTCTCCGCCCCAGTATACGTTTTGCTATGTAAAAAAAGACGCGAGATCGTCACAATGTGGAAAATTACCGGCCTTGGCAGCAGTACTTATATTTGGGTCGCCTATTGAGCCTACTATAATTGATACTATATCACGTTCTTTGAATTTTAATTGCAACCTATCAATTTTACCTTTTTGCTGAAAATAAAACTCATAGAGAGACTGGTTGGGTAACGGTTTTCCTTCAACTAGTTGTTTTAATAACGTGTACATATTTCGCTTTGTTTGGAAAGTATTCGACAATTTCATGCGCCAGTGTTTCCAGCGCCACGTGGTCCAAGTAGTTTCATTTTTTTGTAACGAATCTAACCAAGTTTTAGCCGTGTTACGCAATTTTTGCAATCCCTGATATTTAATCATCGAATCCGACCAACCAAACGCATGGGCATTAGCTTCGAGCACATTAATCCACATATCTACATCATCCACTAGCGGGTCAAATTCGGGAATAACTGACGACAATACAGCATTTTGACTCACGGTTGGCGATCCTCTCTGGCGTTTTCTCGCTTGTTTTCGGTGCCTACGACCATCGCTGCTGCTTGAATCCGTACTTGAACTGCGAGACGGCGGCGGCGTGTAGGCAGAAGAACTTGTAGATCGCTCACGCCTGCGTTTATGACCACGCGGCATGATGCGACCGGTGAGCGCGAACACAGATCCCACTTCTGATGTAATAAAATAAACACTGTTAATGGTATCACACTATATTTTATGCAACAATCATTAGACAAATAAGATAGGTATGTTACTTCAGACTATACTTAACGTTTTATTTTAGTTTAATCAAATGCATTAGCGGGTAAGTTTAAAATATATAATCAAATTAGTTTTTGAAAAGTAATTAAATACAAGAGGTGTTGACTGCTCAAGGGTCAGCGGCAAAGTGAACGAGAGTGTGGCGAGCCGGATCGAACGAAGCGCGGCGCCGCCCGTTTGCCGTTCGGTCACCGGTTGTTACGTCATAGTCCGTTCGAAACTTGAGCGATAACAATATTATGTATGTAAGAAAAAAAAAGTTTTAAATCTCTTTAAGAATATAAGTGATAGACATAATATTAATACTAGAAATAAAGATAAAATAGCTCAACCATATTTTAGATTGTCCAAAGTAAAAACATCTTTTATGGGGTACTGTGTTAAATGTTTCAATAAAATTCCTTCCGATATATTAAAATTAAATGAAAGAAAATTTAAAACACACATTTTAATATAACGCTTTGTAAACAAGCATATTATAAATTAGAGGATTATAATTATTCAAGATAAGAATGCTTGTTGGAAACATGCTGGTCCTGCTCCATGGGACAATGACATAATATTCTAGACAATATCAAACTGGTTATTAATGATTTTCATTTTTCTTAATACTTTTTTGTTTTATTTTTATTTATTTTTTTATTTTAAAGTGTGATTGATTGATAGATTGTGCGGACTCACACACTATTTCATGTTGGTTGAGATGTTAAGAATGGTCGTCTATAGTTCTAATATTTGTAAACACGTGAACACTATGTATATTTCAACATAATTTTACCTTTAAATTCTTAATTTGTAATAAGTACCTTTTAATTATTATGATTTTGTAGTTTTTATATAGGGTACATACATTGCATGACCTTCAAAAGTGCCTTATAATGGCCTAATTGAAATAAATGATTTGACTTTGACTTTGAATATTATGTATGTAAGAAAAATTATACATCTTTTTATTACAAGCTTTTATTTAGCGTGCACTGTTCGTATGTAAGTATGTATTATGTATGTAAATAAGTTGTCCTTTCAAAATTTGCAATCCATTTTTCGACCATTTGTTGTTATCCGATTGAGCTTAAATTTTGCATACACCTTTAGTTCTGGTGAAAATACAATGTCCAATCTACACTATATAATATTAGTGCCTTTTAATGGTCTAATTAATAAACGATTTGACTTTGACCTCATTGATCACGGATAGGTAACTGACCAGCAATTATCTCAGCTTTTCATACAATAACCAAATCACAGTACGCGTACAGTCTGCTATTGAGAAGTTCCATTGTTCTTCTTCGAAGGTTTACATTAGATCTTCATGAAATTATCATAGGATCATCGTCAGAAGTACACTATTTATAATAAAAAAAATCTGAAACATTGCACTACAGAGACTACTCTATTTCTTCTGCGTTTTTATTGGACAACTCAGATTCCTACCGCGACAACTAATACTAGTATAGTATTAGCCTGTCGCGGCGGTAGGAAGATGCAGAGGTGTTCCGAGTGTAATTGTTTACTGTTCTCTGTCGATGACACAAATAGAATACGTTGTTAATCCGGCGCTGGTAGCGTTGCGTCTGACGCACTTTGTTGCTGGGATTACTTCGTCTTTGTGCTCACCCTCCGGAATAATTCGTTGAGCGCGTGTTGTGGAGGTGCACCTGCTTCTGGCGGCTTCACCGATCATTACAATTTCGATAATTACTCAAGTAATAAACTAGCTTCCGCTACTAGTACGTGGCCTAAATTCAATTTCCTAATAAGTACTGGTATTGGATGCAAACGTTCAACTAGCTACATACCTACTGCTGATTAATTATTGACCTCGTTCTGAACATTGAGTTTAATCACTATACGCGTCGAAGTGACGAACAAACGCCATCCAGCTAGACGTTTGTAAATTAAACAGAGCCGGACTGAGGTACTCATTTAACTAGGGGAATATTATAATCATCGCTAAATTAGACTAATACCAGTTACGATTCATAAACGTCCTTAAATACTTTTGCAGTTTTTAGATTTCCGAGCTTTAATTTAACAAAAACTTTTGTTGACTGCCTCGTTGGTCTAGTGACTGCCTCGTTGGTCTAGTGGTCGCAAAGCGCGACTGCTGAGCATGAGGTCTTGGGTTCGATTCCCGGGTCGGGCAAAGTGTTATTGGGTTTTTCCATCAGGAATTTCTCAGTAGCAGCCTCGGAGTCTGGATTTGTGCCCGGTTGATGGCAATAGGCTCGCCCCCTATTACATGGGACTTAAACATAACTGGCGAAATGTGGGTGTACTAATGGGTACACCTCTGCCTAACCCTTCGGGGATAACAGGCGTGATGTTATGTATGTAGTGTGTGGGGATTTCCAGGAAAACTTCAAAATCTTGTATATGGTTTTTATTAAATATTTAACACCTTAACACGTCTTTCTTCTTTACTCTCCGTCGCCATCTTCCTTTTATTCTTCACCTTTCACTCTATGGCTCACTCATCCAATCATTCGTTAAAAAATATAAAGTAATACAAACTACTTAATCCTACATGCTCGGCCATTCTACACATTTCTGACCTCAGAAATAAAGTTACACATAACAAACTTACAGTTACAACTGAAACATAGTTAACTTACTACTAACTTATAGATAAATTGGTTAAACAATAAACAACAAAGGATCAGTCATCACTGGGCCACCTTTTCATAAAATCTGCCACAGTGGATGTCTTACCTGGTCCTTCCGCTGTTACATCCATCTTGAAAGAAAGAAAGAAAGAAAAACTTTTTATTCACGTGAAAGTGACGCATACAAAATAATTCTACACAGCCCAAACAAGTTGGTACTTAATCTAAAGAAAGAATAAAAAAAAAAACTAATAATACTTAAAAATAAAAATAAAAAAAGATTGCGCCACTACCGCGCGAAACGGCCGACGCTCAGCATAAATGCCGTGGCCCACACACGATGGCACGAAACCACGGCGCTGGTTTTCAGCGTAGGCCCGACGTGTCTCTGTCTCGGAACTACATACCGGTCATCTTCTGAACATCATACCGGTCATTTCCTTTGACCTTGGTAATGGTGTATGGCCCAAGATATTTAGGTTTAAGCTTCATGCCTGAACCAAACTGGGTACGCTTAATAGCAACTAGGTCCCCTTCTTGACACTTTGAACTTTGCTTGCGCTTCTTGTTAAATGTTTGTATATTCTCCTTTTGTATTTTCAAAATATGTTCCTTTGCCTTCTGTCTTGCTTCTTCTCTATCTTGTATAAAGGTATCTCTTCCTTTCTGCATAAGTAAGTCATAGATTTCAATTTCTTCTTTAGTTTTCATTTTTGTTCCAATCAAGAGTTCATATGGGGTACAATTGATACTCCTTTGCCAAGTACTATTCAGAGCTCTCTGTACACGACTTATATGTTTGTACCACTTTGTAGGGTCCTCTATGCACAACTTGGTAAGGATTGAAATTATGGTTCTGTGTATTCTTTCTACTTGCCCATTTCCCCTAGGCACACCTGTAGTGATTTTAGCATGTTTAATTCCTTCTTCTTCACAATATTGTTGAAATTCTTGACTAGTAAATGCTGTTCCTCTATCACTTACTATTCTAGTAGGATTTCCAAAATGTTGCTGATGGATTCTTATTTTCTCAATAGTCTCTTTGCTAGTGGTACTCTTGGTAGGAAATATCCACACAAACTTAGTGAACGCATCAACCATTGTAAGCAGATGATTATACAGTTTCTTCGTCTCCGTCATTGGTCCTAGGTGATCAATGTGGATAGTATGCAGGGGTGTATCCTCTTTCTCTAATAAGTGCAGAAATCCTTCCTGCTTACCTTCTTTACGGCTTCCCAGTAAACATGGAATGCATGTGAGTATAAAATCTTCCAGCTTCTTTGATAAATCTTTAATATAATAATCTTTACTGATTAGTTCTGTCATCTTCTTCTTACCAAAATGTCCGTTAGAGTGTACCCTTTTTATAACTTCAGTTTCCATGCCCTTAGGTACTACTAGTCTTCTCTCCAATCCCTTATACAACAAACCACCTTCCAAATAGTAATCGAGGTAAGGCTTGTCATTGAGTACTTCCATAATAGCCTTTGATCCTTCATCTTGCTCTTGTGCCTTCTTTATTTGATCACGTAAGCTATCAGTGGTCACGCCTACGTATGGATTGCGGCTTAATGCATCGACATGCTTCATTCTCGTGCCGGGTCTGTGTTCTATCTGAAAATCAAATTCTTGTAATAATAATGCCCATCTGGCCACTCTGGTTGACAAATCCCTTTTTTGTAATGTCATCTGGAATGCTTGGCAATCTGTAATGATTTTAAATGGAATACCATACAAATAATGGCGAAACTTCTTTACACCTTCTACAATAGCCAGAGCTTCGAGCTCATAGCTAGAATATTTCCTTTCAGCCTCACTTGTCTTTCGACTCATATAATACACAGGATGTAATCCATTGTCTTCACATTGTTGCATTAATACTGCTGCATAGGCTAAGCTAGATGCATCTGTGTGTAGTTCTGTAGGTCGTTTTGGATTGAAAATAATTAACACTGGACTACTTCCTAGTTTCTCTTTTAGAATATTAAAGGCATACCTCTGTTCCTCTTCAAATATAAAACCTTGATCTTTCTTCAGTAGGTTAGTTAATGGACATGCTATTTGGGCAAAATTTGGTATGTACTTCCTGAAATATGATGCTAGCCCCATGAAGCTTTGTAGTTGTTTCACTGATTTGGGCTCCGGGAACTTCATCACTGCTTCTGTTTTTGCTGTAGCAGGCCTCACTTCACCACCTTGCACTATGTGACCCAAGTACTCAACTATTGGCGTCAATACTTCACTCTTCTTCCAGTTAATGTTGAGTCCATAGTCAGACGCTACTTCTAGTGCTTCACGTAACCTTTCAACTGCTTCTTGGTAGTCATTTGCTGGAATTATAGCATCGTCAATAAATATAAGAATATGACCTTTAGCAATGAGGTCTCTAAAGATAATTGTTATAAATCTTGTGAAGTATTTCGGACAAATTGACAAACCAAATGGTGCTCTCAGAAACTCAAACTGTCCGTGATGTGTTACGAAGGAGGTATATTTAATCGAATCTTCCTCTATTCTCAAGTGAAAGAATGCATCTTTCAGATCTAATTTGCTGAAAATCTTGGCCTCGGACAACTTGTCAATATGATCTTCAATGACCGGGAGTGGAAATTCATCCTTGACCATCTTCCGGTTAATTAGCCTATAATCCACGCATACTCTTGTTGAACCATCCTTCTTTTTAACTAGAACCAATGGACTGGCATACTCTGAGAAACTAGTTCTAATAATACCATCTCTTAGCCACTCACCCACCTGCCTTTCAACTTCTTTCTGCTCCGTAAGAGACAACCTTCTTGGCCGCTGTGCTACAGGGATGTCATCCTTTAATATGATTTTCATATTTATTGGTGCTTCCTTAGATTGTCTGGGTTGATAATTATCTACTAACCTCTGAGCTGCTTCTCGTATCTGTGGATCAGAAACAAAACATACAGGTTCTGGAACCTCGACAAACATACACTGCGGCAAAACATCATTGTAATGTGGCACAATACTGACCGACCCCTTATTGATTACAGCAGTAACATTTGCTAAAAATGGTTGTCCTAAGATGATATTATATGGCATTACGTCTTTTGGAACGATGAAAAAGCACACATCGAAGCAATATCCATCGATCTCAATTGTTTGATTAAACTTTCCAAATGAACAGACGCTTGTCGCACCGATTCCAGATAATATCACCTTTACTTTCTCGTGAGTCGTTACATCCAACTCGAAAAACAAATCCGAAGATACTAAATTTAAGTCACTACCAGAATCTATTAAACAATCAACTTCTTTTCCACCAATCTTAATGTTCTTAATGGATTTGTTGCACACAACGTCTTTATTTACGTTTAAAACCGTTTCGGTTTCCACTTGACACTGACACTTTTGATTTTGACACATTTGACAATTGACAATTGTCGATGACGTTGACGTACATGAGTTACACGTTGATTGACGCTCATTCATTCCGGTCGTTCGTTCGCTCCGTTGTCGTTGTCGTTCATCTTCATCGTGACGCTCAGGATCTGAGGCGCCCTCTTCCGGCGAAATCTTCGTGCACATAGATTTTCTGGAACTTTCGCCGCCATCATGCGGCTTTGGCTTTGAAATTTGCGCCTTGCACTCCGTTCCAATGTGACCGAATGAGTTGCACCGAAAACATTTTACGCCTTTCGTGCACGTGGTTGCTATATGGTCGGTTTCACCACACTTAAAGCATCGACGTGATTTTTCGACTTCGGGATGACTTTTCATTTTCAGCTCGGACTGCTTTGCATCATCATGGCGCTTCTTACTTTTGTTTTTTATTGTCTCGTACAACATTATTTTTTCCTTCAGCTGAGGGTACGTGGTCGCGCCGTACAGGATCATTTTGTTGGATTCATAATCGTGTATTCCGTCAATAATATATTGTATAGCCACGTAGTCCGGAAATTTAGCACGCTTTCCTAGTTCTTTCATCGTGAGCATATACTCGTAATGCGTTTCATTACTCCTTTTCTTACGAGCCGCCATTATTTCATGCATTTCTTTGCTGTTGGTGGACTCGGGAAACTCTTTCAACAGCGCCGTCCGTAGCTCCTCGTATGACTTAAAGGTTTTTTCTGACTTTAGCCATAATTCTGCCGTGCCTGTTAATGATCGACGGGCCAATATAAGTTTATGTTGCGCCGACCAACCGAATATTTCGGCATTATCCTCCACGTCTTGTGCCCATCTTGCTGATGAATATGTTCGATCAGTACCATTGAATTTCGGTATGATGTCAGCAAAATTAAATGACGATGCAGGATTTTTATCGTCAGCCATCTTGTTCTTATAACTTCTTTCCTCGTTAAGCCGGTAATGGCCGCCTTCGCGTGGGTCGCGTCGCGGTTCCTTGTCGCGAAACGCACCAATCTTCTTAATTTTCTTCTTCTTCTTTTTTTTTTCCTGGTTATCCCGGACGAGCCCCCAAATTTGTAGTGTGTGGGGATTTCCAGGAAAACTTCAAAATCTTGTATATGGTTTTTATTAAATATTTAACACCTTAACACGTCTTTCTTCTTTACTCTCCGTCGCCATCTTCCTTTTATTCTTCACCTTTCACTCTATGGCTCACTCATCCAATCATTCGTTAAAAAATATAAAGTAATACAAACTACTTAATCCTACATGTATGTATGTAAACTTTTGTATTAAATTATTTTGAGTGTATCCATGGATCGATCTATCGGTACTAATCGTTTTAGGTGATACTTTTTTATTTGAACGAGCTTATCAACGGAACTACCGGTCTAATTAAGATAATTATTTCGCTAATAGGAAGCTACCTGCATTATCCCTGTGTGAAAGATAACTGTGACCCGTAATTTCATTTATTTTACCTACTATTTATTATTTTTATCCGACTAACTGCGCGATACAAAGTATCGCAAACATAAGTCTAGACTGTTAACTGTACCTAAGTACTTCTTTTTTTCTTTTTAGTTATTACTTAATTAAAGTTCACGCAGTTAGGTTCACTTTTTGTGCAGTCGAGTATTTTTTTATTAATTTTTTTTTCTTCTTTGAGTAACCGGTTGTTTGATTTAAAATTATTTATGTTGTATTTTATTTTATCATCTTTGACAATATTTGTAATTTATTATGATATGTATTTTATTTTGACATTTATTATTTAAATCTTTTATTTTAATTTTTATATTTATACCATGTTTTCGGTACAGATACTGCGTTATGCAAATGCTATGCATGTCTTTTTTTATATTTATAGACATAA
Organism: Hoplodrina blanda; assembly: GCA_949316365.1. NCBI lineage: Eukaryota > Metazoa > Arthropoda > Insecta > Lepidoptera > Noctuidae > Hoplodrina > Hoplodrina blanda. The sequence goes on along the minus strand of OX438586.1, from coordinate 94,613 downwards.
GCACGAGACTAAGCCAACTACAATGTTTGTGTTTATAATTATTGTTTTCTATACTAATATTATAAAGTGGTAACATTTGTTTGTAAGTTTGTATGTAGGGGGTAATCTCCGAATCTACTGAACCGATTTTGAAAATTCTTTCACAAATTGGAAGCTACGTTATCACTGAGTGCTATAGGCTATATATTATATTTTATTATCAAAAAAATTAGGGATCCGTAAGAAAAATCACGCGAACGAAGTCGCGGGGAGAGTGCTAGTAGTTAATAAATCCCCGAGTGCTATTAGCTATACTTCAAAAAGATTTGGGAGCCGTAAGAAATTCATGCAGCATTCGGTGTCGCGGATTAAAAACTAGTAATAAAGTATGGATGTGGTACACAAACACGAAGCGCTCGGCGTCACGTCGCCACGTTTACAAGGAAGCATTATCACTACAGGCTTAGGTAAGCGACGTTACCGTGATATGAAGTAGCTCATAGCTTCATGCTCGTCCTATACTACTACGTGCGTGCATGTTGCGTGTCGTAGTAACATGTACGCAGGCGGGCGCGCCGTCTCACGCGCCGCTTTATTTTTGATACCAGATTGCACTTCCTAAATATAAACTCCCCCCCCTCCTCCTCCTTACCTTTCTCGTCTCCGGGTGCAGTTCCGCGGCAATCGCTCCTGTTCATGATCGGTGATGATAACAACATAGATAGAGTAACAAGAAACAACAGAAGGCTCGCTCATCAAGCGCCGGCGCATGTCTGCTGTAACACAGTGATCATTCTTTCACTACTTGGTTGCGTACTTTTTTCTTTGCTTAAGTTTACTGTCACCTCGGTGTTATTATTCTTGCATTTGCCTCTATTTTCCCTTTTTAACGACTTCACAAAAAGGAGGAGGTACTATGTTCGGATGATTGGGGTTTTTTTTTTCTGTATGTTTGTTCATCTAATACTCCTCCAATTGTCGATGGATTTTCAAAATTCTTTTTTAATTTCGAAAGTAGATAGTTCTGAGGTGGTTCCACTGTCACCAAGTTAGGATCTGATGATGGGATCTTAGAGAAATTGAGGCCAACCCTCAAATTTTATAGGCACACTTATTGTTTTTCGCATATTTTATGAAGTATCTTATTGTGTATTTGCGTATGGTTGTCACCATCTCAGGTAGCTGGGCTGATGATGGAAGGTACTGTGGTCACTAGGACTTGACCGAGTTACCGAAACCCACCTTTGGGACCTTAGGGGTAATTTGCAGGGCGCAAATACTAGTAAAACGACTGGTTAGCTTTATACTTATATTGGAATCATATCCTATGACTCTAGTGCACCCAGCCGGGAGAATGACCAAACAATTGTCATCGTATAAAAGATTTTACTCTAATTCTAAATATGAATAGTAGTTTGTCATAGAGTTTAGAATAAGAGTCTTCCAGCCTGCTTGCTTTAGCAAGCAACCTTTACAGTAAAACTCCTTAACAGTAGGAAGTTACTCGAACAGGCAAGGACTGTTTTAGTAAATTGTTTTGATGTTTGATATGGGCATTTGCCACATTTGGTCTCATGATCACTAAGTCATGACCGGATGCTGCAGTCAGGGTAGTCTGCAGAGTACCTAACTCCTTAACAATTTTTTGGAGTCGGTGCCAAGACCGAGAATATTATATCCAACCGTATGGCACCGACTCCAAAAAATTGTTTTTTAGTATAGGTTAATTGTAGGGCGGGAGTCGTGCGGTCCATGGCCCTCTACGGGGCCCCTATGTGGGCCCCCATCATCAGGCGGCGGCCACCAGCCAAGCTGGTCGCATGCCAGAGGGCATAGCCATCAGGATGATCCGGGGATACCGCACGGTCTCCGGCGAAGCGGCAAGCCTCCTTGCCGGATTACCGCCGTGGGATCTGGAGGCGACAGTCCTCCAGCGCGTCTACGAGTGGCGCGTGGAGGCGCAGCGCCGCCGGGGCGAAAACCCGCTGCCGCGGCAAATCGCGGCACTGCGGATCGAGCTCCGGTGCGATCTCATGGCGGAATGGGAGATGCGACTGTCGCAACCCAAGTTCGGGCACGCTGCAATCGCGGCGGTAAGACCCCTCTTCGAGGAGTGGCTAGAGAGGCGTATCTGTTTCTCGCAGGCACAAGTGTAACTGACTGGTGTTAGTTGTTGTTGAATGACTTGTTGCTACACTTCGCAAAGTTTCATATTTGCTTACTTGTTGACCAGCGGGTCACAGAGTTCAGATAACGAAATCGTTGTACTTCTTCTTGTTTCCTATCTTGAGCTAGCAGACAGATCTCATGGCCTATCCCGCGTCACGCCCGGTCACGCCGCCGCGCCGGTGCAGCGGTCACTAGTGTTCCCGAGTACTATAGGCTTTTCGCCTTTTTTTGAATGCTTGACTCGTAATTTCTTGGCGGGCTGAAAGCCTATAAAGACTTTAGGCTAGGCCTATTCAAGACTCTTGGTTAAAAGTCCAGTCTTGCAAAAGCCTAATAGGTCTAATAGGCTTTTTTAATGCTAGTCTGACAACAATAACGCTTAACCCTGTGGAATGGCTATAAAGCTTTTAGTCTTCGAGGCTATTATTAATGATAAGGAAAAAAAAGAAAAATCATTGACGAAAATCTCTAAACTGCTCATGTTAGATACAAAATTCCGTACGGTGCCATTAAGCTAAGTTATCCCATATTATTCAGAAATACTCCATGTTTACACGTTTTTTTAATTAGAATAGTTTTTTTTTACAATTTTTAATGACCGTTCAATAATGGTCATTGTTATAGCTTTAATGGTCATTGTTATAGTTTATAGTTATAGCTTTAGGCTGTCATTAATATGACAGCCTAAAGCTATAACTCTATTAGTTGAAAGAAGACTCCAGCTGCAAAAAAACCTAAAGCCTTTTATAGGCCTATAAGCTTTTTAAAATTACGAGCCTTTCAAAGCCCTTCTTTATTAGCATAGCTCCAGAAAAGGGCCAATAGGCTTAAATTATAAGGCTAAAAGCCTATAGTCCTCGGGAACACTAGCGGTGACTCAATGGATTACTACTAAACTGAGTAATGAACATGACACACGATGTCGTCGCTGTCAGCTAATCTACATATAACTGTGATGGTTGTGATTAGACAAAAAGAGAAAATCGTCGCCAACGCATCTAATCTGTGTTTAATTTTACAGCGGTCGGTCGCCCGGTGGACGGCGCAGGAGGGATTAACTAAATGATTTATTATTGATTTGCGCCTTTCAAGAAAGTGACGCATCCCTACACTTGAAAACTTATGTGGCCGCCGCCTTTGCCAAGTCGAGTTCGGCGCCGTCGTAACTCGACGACCGCGACGCCTGGCTGTTAGCACGGCGCGGGCGGACGCGGCGCTGCTGTTTACTAGCTGATACCAAAGTGAGGTGATGCTGTTACTGCGCTGCTTAGGCCCGCCATAGACGGACCGCATCTTGTAGTCGAGATCGACTGTTCTAGAGCGGTCGCGTTGAAGTCGTACACGACTGCAACACGACCGCATAATAGTAGTTTTTGTTTTTATACATGTATGATAGTCTATAAGGTATATATGTTATGGGTCTTTGTTACCTGAATTAAATGAATAATTATATAAATAAATAATGCAGTGTATGGTGGGTCAGTCGACCGCACTGCGAAACTCGACGGCAGAGCGACTGCTCCGACCGCTCAGGAACTGCTCGAGCGGTCCGTGTATGGCGGATATGAATTTAGTATGGAAACTGCAGATCGCCCGCCGTGCGGCGAACGCATCTTGCAGTCGGTCTCGACTGCAAGATGCGTTATGGCGGGCCTTAGTGTGCGTTACATTGCAGTTAAGCTACTTAGGCTGTTGTTATTTAGCACGGAGAGATGAGAAAATATTAACTGATGACAATTTCATCTCGCTGAAAAAGCAAACACTACTTATCTTATGAAAGGGCACAAAGCAAACTAACAAGTTGTAGGGTAGGGGTAACTGTGTCTTATTACTGAACATTGAGTGATCGGTCAACGCGGGAAGGTGTGGTCGATAACAACTAATTGAATCTGTCCCAACTTCATGTCGGACGCAGCGGTACAAGCATCCAACGTCATCCCTTTCATAAATTCACCTCACATTACATTTAACTTTACATTATGATGATTTCTTCTACTTCTTCCTATATGGGGTTGGGTCTCCTCACTTTGCAGCGCAACTTGTGATGGCTGCTAAAGTATAATAAATGTTAGTGGTATAGGAGGGTCTGAATTAACTCTACGAGCTTTCGACAACGCAACGTCTCACACGAATGCACCTGGGAAACACTAAAACCTCAAGACGTACAGACAGTAAAATATTGATGTATCAAGAAATTATACAATAGCAAGTGCACATACATTACAAATATACATAAGTACACTTATGAATTATGATACACCTGTTTAGAAACCCACACAAACTAACATAAGATACGAATATTGTGCAGCACCAACAATGTTACACACGTGCAGGTCGAACCGAACAACACCTGTTTTAAAATCGGTTAATTATGCTTTGACTTGCTTTGACTTGCTTTGCTTTGCTTTGTTTTTGCTTTGCTTTGATTTTGCTTTGCTTTGCTTTGCTTTGCTTTGCTTTGCTTTGGCTTTAAACATAACTGGCGAAATGTGGGTGTACTAATGGGTACGCCTCTGCCTAACCCTTCGGGGATTACAGGCGTGATGTTATGTTATGTTAATTATGCTTTGAATCCCCAAAAATACTCGTTAATCTGAGTTCTGAGCATTGTCCAAGTCTAATAATAATATCATAATACGATTACGTATGTCTTTACTTCAATAAGTTGTGTTTTAGTTTATTGTGGAGACTATCGCTGCATTATCACGTCTTCCGTGGCGCTCGGCGATAACCGTCGCGATACGCTCGTAATGCTCTTAAAAGGCTTGGGCACACCAAAAGCAGTTGCAGTGCGGTAGCAGTGCGTCTACCGGCTCCGCCACTGCGCCGCGCACGCACTGCTCTTCTACAAAACTTTTGGACGGGAGCAGCGCAGACGCGGGGCGGTGGCAGCGCAGACGCGGGGCGGCCGCAGTGAGTGCACGTTGTATTACTACGTCCGCCATATTGCTAGTCACACCAAAGCAGTTGAGCGGGACAGACGCAGCGCAGGTCGTAAAAGGTTGTGATTTTTTACAACTTATCATGGAAACGAATGAAAAATTGATTGAGTTGGTGAGGAATACTTCACACATAACGCAGGCTTGGGCACACCAAAAGCAGGACAGGCGCAGCACCTTAGCAAGGCAGGTCGGTTGCGCCGCGGTCATGTCACACCAGAAGCATGAGCAGTCAGAGAGCAGTTTGAAGGCGCCCCTGCTTTATAACTGCGTTATGTGTGTCGTATCGATAGCCACACTCAGTACACTTCAAGATGTTGAACGGTTCTGACTCTGACGAAGAGGAGCTATTGTTGCTTCTAGCTTTAAGTAAAAAAAAAAGAATATGGGTTCACGATGTAAATAAGAGAAGAGAAGAATATGGGGAGTACCATCGTCTATGTCGGGAATTAGAATCTTTTGAAGATAGGTTTCGAAGATTCGTTTCCATGATAAAGTTGTAAAAAATCACAACCGTTTACGACCTGCGCTGCGTCTGTCCCGTTCAACTGCTTTGGTGTGACTAATCAATATGGCGGACGTAGTAATACAACGTGTACTCACTGCGGTCGTCCCGCGCCTGCACTGCCACCGCCCCGCGCCTGCGCTGCTCCCGTCCAAAAGTTTTGTAGAAGAGCAGTGCGTGCGCGGCGCAGTGGCGGAGCCGGTAGGAACTGCGGGCCCGCGTTTGTTCAGTGTGTCATCCCTCATATAACTACATTATTTACTAACGTAGACGCACTGCTACCGCACTGCAACTGCTTTTGGTGTGCCCAAGCCTTAATCTAGGACTCGCGATGTTTGCCTAGCCCTCGGCAAGCAGTGCGGCGGCGTGTGGCGGTGAGCTCACTACTCGTCAGTAATCGGTATCTAATCGTCCATCGGCCGTCAAGTAGTCGGAGGTGCGTCGCCTCCGCAAGACAGTGTTGGTTACCCACCCGCGCGCCCCGCACTCCCCTCGCGCCCCTCCTATGCCACGGTTTCCAAATCTTATCTCGTGGCTCGCGTTATGTTATCAGACGCCCCGGAAGGCAACATTCGATTTGACTTAATAAATCTACCTTAGTAAACATTTGACGATGGGGTGATAGCTAGGTTTGCTTAAACTGTTTATAGCAAATGTATTTTTGAGTTTGTAATCTGCAATATCATCGTCTATCTACCTATAATAATATATTAATTATCTTAGTCGTGTTTCTACTGTACAAGTATCACAAAATTGTTTAATATTTTATGTCACGTCCGACATAGATGAATCTAAGCTAGGGCTGCCATCATCTAAATCGCCGACGCCGGACAAAAACTTCAAAAACCCCGGACATTTGGCTGAAATTGAGTTTTTTTCGGAACATTAAAAGTGTCCTCAGTTTCACCCGGACTCTTTTTGACAACCCCTTCCTTTTTGTTGGAAAGGTTATACTTCCGAAATGGTCTCATGAAAATTTTATCGAAATCGGACAAAAATATGTCACTAAAAATTAACAATTAAAAATTTTTTTGCAAAAAAAAACCAACTTCAAAAAAAAGCAATAATAAGTTAAAAATAATACTATAACCTACCTATATTAATAAATCTAACCTAACCTACGATTAACCTATACTAAAATTTAACAAATTTTTGGAGTCGGTGCCATACGGTTGGATATAATATCCTCGGTCTTGGCACCGACTCCAAAAATTTGATAAATTTTAGTATAGGTTAGGTTCTCTTCCGGCCCCCTAAATGGGTCCAGGGGCGGCGTACTTGGGGACGTCCGTCGCCCCCCATTCATCCGGACCCGAGGTGGCGGCGCGTAGTGTTCCACGCGCGCCCCTCTTTGACGTCGCGGGGGGAGTTAAACACCTCACTCCCCCCCCCTGACCACCAGTTGGGCACCAGTTGGGGATCGCGGAAGGCGCGTACGTTCCCGTGATCCCTGGCGTAAGTGTGAGAAGGGAACACTGGGGTGGTTTTTAGTCAGTAAGAGTCTGACAGACCCCTCCGCCCTCCCCAGGGCGGTGGACATCCATGAGGATTTTCCACCCCGGCAACAAAAAAAAAAAAAGGTTTATTAATATAGGTAGGTTATAGTATTATTTTTAACTTTTTAGTGCTTTTTTTAAGTCTTTTTTTTTTGCAAAAAAAAGTTTTTATCTGCAAGCATCCGTCACTCACAATAAGTTATACATAGAACCTACATACACTGGACTAACTTCAGCCAAACGCTTTAAAGGTATGTTAACGTGCATTCATAATACCTATTTAAGTAAGTATATTATGTTGATTGATGTGATTGAGGCAATTCTTTGGTTATATCGACTCAATAACAAACATTCGCCCACACGGTGACCAGTACTGCACCATTGACACAAGTGGCCACAACACAAGCAGAGCACAAGCCACGCCACCAGCACAGCTGTGCCGCTCACTGTCAGATAAATAAAACAAAACATATATTTTCACAGTATGTTTGATATCCTGAAATTCTTTTGAAATCTCCTCATAGGTCTGGCGGTTTTAACTGTCTTTTAAATATAGGTATTTGAAAAAATCTTTTAGTAGATAAAGCATCATACTCATTTCGAGAAGATATAGCATATTTTCAGAGATAGATATTTTCATTATTGTAATGAAGATTAAAGAATATTTCCGGTAGGTAGTTACCAATCTATAGTGAACTATTCATGGACTTTGAAGTTAGGTGCCCCATGGAGAGTTCCTTGGGGCACCTCATCCATAAACAGTTCACGTACAGTGAAAGGAGTATCGTGCAGATACATATTTTGCTGGTTAGGTTACCGCCTTTTAACAGATTTAAATGATTATAGTGTAGGTAGGTACGTACTACCATAACAAGTATATGTACTATTCCTTATGGTTGCTAGCGTGACTACTGAGCGTGAGGCCCTTACGTTGGGCACAGTGTCATTCTCTTTTTCCATTACGAATTTTTCAGAAGAGTTCGGAAGTTCGTGATGTGACAATTGCATGCTACAGAAAGCTTGCAAAATGGCTTTAGCGAGCCTCACTTACCGACGAGGCTTGTTTTTACCGTGGGGAAATCCTCACGGACTGTCTCCACCTCGGGGATTGCGAAGGGGTGCGTTGGACTCCTATCGCCTAAAACTCTTTAGCCGGGGCAAGGGGGTCATTCAGACCATTCTTCCGCATCCCGGCAGGTACCTATTAACTGGCCACCACCACAAAGCGGATCTCCTCTCCCAGTTCGGCCGTCACCCACTGGAAGCACTGACTCCAGAAAGACGTGCAGGAAACACTTTGCCCGCCCCTTACTGTCGGGTCTGTCTTTGTACAGACGATGGAGTTCTCCGAGTCTTCCGCCCGCAGGCCCTATTTCACGGTGGCCAAACATCGTTCTACGGTATCCGGCGTATGCTGCTGCTGCTGCGGGTGGGATTTAAATTTAAATTTGGATAGATGGGAGAAAGTAGCCTCTCTCTTCTATTGGGACGCCTTCTTGGCCGCCATAACCACGGCGCAGAAAAAGGTGACGGCGTTCTAAGCACTCTCGCTTCCGACCATAGATAAAACCACGTCCATGAGCTAGAGGCTGCCCACAGTTGTGACTGCGACGAGATTACAGCGTTTGCTGAGCCATTTTCTCGGGGCAGCCCTGATAATGATAGTACCTATGCGCCGTCAACTTCCCAAGACCTAATCTCTCCCCGGTTAGATTATCTAGCCATTGGACAATGAGAGTGAAGTAAAAAGCGCACAGCTGTGTTTGTGCACTTTGACTCGTCTTCTGCCTATGTTTGACTAATCTCCATTGAGAATGGCCGCCGTGACCGAAACTCGCTCGAGAAAATAATAGTATAAGCTCACAAGCGTGTTGATTCATTTCTGGTCATAGCACTCTTAAGATGGCAAATTCAGTCATTGATAGGTGACAGCCAAAGATCAAGATCAAGATTGGGATTGCGGTACAACAACTATTTATTTCCACTCCGCATATTGATGATGTAGATAATAGGTATGAATCTATGAATGAGACGCACTCATCGTCATTCCTGAATGACACTCTTCGGCTCTCCTCCGAGTAGGTCCTCCGACCTACTGCACTGAGAAACAAGCAAGAAATCAAAGTTGTTTCTGCTGTGTAAGCAATAGGTAAACAATTATGTACCCAAGCAAGTTCGACCACGTGTGCACATAATAATAAGTACTGATGACTTCACAACATAATTATGCTGTATGTGATGTGTTGGGCAATTGACACAGTTGACACTGTAATCAAGCCGCCACGTGTGTACCGCGCCTTGCTCTCATGTCATCGCCACACGGCATCGTGTAAAGTGAACTAATACTGGCTTAAGGTTAAATATACCCTGGAAAATAGTGCACCAGCTGAATGTGATTGTATCTATGTATATTATACAATCATTACTATTCTTATTAATAATGAACATTTAAGTAATTGCCTTCTTCGGGCGCTGTGCTCATTGTGCCGTGGACACGTGGACGCGGTTGCATCATCAGCGACGTTTGGCATTGTTGGTTCGGTAGTAACTTGATACGCCGGCGGTTAGACGTCGGTGTGAGTATCGTGACCGTGTCGCAGCCCAAGTTGTATGTGTTAACAAACTAACTGATTCATAGTCGCTTCAGATTAACTGAATCCTGAAGAACTCCAAGCAGTGACATCGTCGTCACACGATTGGGCGGCTTCGCTAGCTGCTGGCTCCTTGCCTGCTGGTCACGATCACATCACTAATATTTTCGTGCTACATAATGACATCAAAAAATTCATAGAGTGTACGACTAAGCGCCGATAGACATTACGCCGACAGGGCTCATAGTAGATGTGAATTAATTTTTATCCACATCTATAACTGTGAGCCCTGTCGGCTGTCGGTGAAGAGTCCTGTCGGCGAAGCGTCCCGTCGAAGTAAAGTCTTGTCAGTGTTCAGTCTGTCGGCGTAGTGTCTGTCGGCGTTTAGTCGTATACTGCTCCGCTAAAATACTACAATGGTACCGTGGGTACAGTCATAATAATACGACCACATCATGTGTGTGCGTGCTTTTTAAAGCTGTTTTTTTTGAAACGCTAATCTTAATGAAGGGCAGAGTAAGCCGGGACGTAATTACGTCTCTGTTGTCACGAGTAATTATTCGTCGTTGCTCCAGTTCCCGGGGTATGAGGCACGACTTCCGCGCCGCGCCGCCGCCCGCCGCCCGCCTGCTCACCCTCTACCACGCCTGTCTCGAGCTTCCATCAAGAGCATACAGTAATAATCTGCAAGGCCGCACAAGATGCACAGCCGCACAGGGCAGGTTACGGTGCCCTGGCTTGGATTGGTGACTTGTCTTTTAGGAGTGTACTTGAAGTACTACCATAGTACAAGTCCGACAGCCAACTGCCAAATCAGTTACACATAGGTACTAAAGACATCGTACTTTATAATCATAAATACATGTGAGGAAGTACCTTGTGTTGATGCAAACGACATATCTTTGTTTATACATCTCTGGGTCATTTTTACTAAACATAAATATCGACCGGTAAGATTTCTTTTAGTAGGTATGTAGGTATATCACGATTTTGGAGTTTTTGTTGGTTGGTCCTTTTGACCAAACGCGTGGGCTGATTTCGATGATTCTTACAACAATCGATTTGTCTCAATCTTGCGAGTGTCACTCTAAACACATTACACCAATCAAAATTTGTGTTATGGCGACCAGACGCCATATTGTGAAAAAGGACAAAATGTAAGTCGACAAACAATGTTAAGTAATATTAGTAATATTCAATGTTAATATCATTGAATAGGTAACACACAGTGCCGGCGGCAATGCCGCGGTACGCGGCGGCTTATAAAGCCGCACAAAAGTGCCGCCGGCATCGCCGCGCGTGTCGCGCGGGTTGCAAGGACAGTTCGGTATGGACAAAACAACTGAAATGATGCTCCGCTGCTTTGTGCTAGTTTCTGCGACATTAGCACTGTGTGTAGGAGCCTTTAGAGCATTTGAAATGAAAAATCAGATAAAAGTCCCACCTCCAACGATTAAAGTCGCTGATTCGCATTCGAATCTATAATTTGTTATTTCGATCAGACTAAGTATATCAATGGTATAGTTATTCAATAGACCTTTACAGAATTTTAGGCTACTGGGCATGATTTTTTCTTTGCAGTTTTTATTTCAAGTTCATTTTTACACAGTCGGATTTTTATACCTAAGAGTAATACGCATAAATAATGATCCTTATTTTAGCAATTAGTGAAAGTCAGAAGATAACAATAATATTTGTGTTACTACATTTGTGCGAAGCATAGCGCTGAGCAGTGCTGCAGTGGTTCTTATGCTGCGCCCGGTGAGCGCCACTCGTGCTAACTGCTATTTAACAAAACAAATAAAAACAATCAAACTAAGCTTCAAAAAAAACGAACTATGTATCTAGTACCTACCTACTTACGTAACCTATCCAACCTTATCTGTCATAGGGTTGTTGATGAGGTAGGTACTTAGAAACCTATGTCATATACCCTATAGCTAGCTTACTTTTGTAAACCAAGCCAGTTTCGCAAGCCACTCGACGGCATACAGCCAGCCGCCCATGCAGCGGAATACAGATACGAACAGACCTATCGAAGTGCAACCTCGGTGATGCGAATAATTTGCCTTTCACAAAAGTGCACGAGGAGCCAGTCAGCCAGCCTACTCACGATTTGAGAGCAGGCAGAAAACAAGTTTATAGGGCAAGCTGCGTGCGGAGAGAGCCTGTCCCTCCCCCCCACCCCCTACAGGCCGAGAGGCGCGCCCCCCGCGCCCTACGCTCCGGCCGCCAACCGGTCTTTCCAACAGCTCACCGATGCAGTCCGGCCAGTCAGCCGACGACGGCGCCACTCTGAGCACGTACCGCGTGCCGCTCGCTGCGCGCCCTTCCCCCGCACACCTCTACGTATAGTCGTCTCACTCGACGACTCACCCGGAGCATTTACTTGTGAAATTTAAAACCAATTGTGACCAAGTGTTGTTGAATAGCTTGTGAGCGATTAGAGTGCAACTAGTGTGCAGTGTATAGTGGTGCAGCCGGTTCAACTCGTGTGCGAGGCCGGTGTCGGAGCGCCGACAGTGTCTGTGGCTTAATACTTTCTAAACGAGTCCCGACACACCAACACGGTGTGCATACTGTCTGACACACATTGGGATTTGATACTAAACTCTAAAGGTGAGCAGTGATCGCGGGATGAAGTTCTCCAGGAACCTCCCCGGAATTATGCACTAATGTTAGGCTACAGAAAAATCTCGTAACTAAGCACTAAATAGATGAATAAGTTGAAATGCACCAAGCACATATTCTACCTCTGAGTTTTGTATCAGCTAACTCCGCAGTTGCATATTTTCTCCAAAATCAGTTAGTTTTTAAAAAATCACGAATGGTATTAGGAAAGGAATTAACTTATGAAATAACAATAAGACAAGCTCACCAAATATTGTTGCAATGCTCCAACTAAATGAAAAAAAAACGCCTTTCAATTTTGGCTGGGTAAGATTAGGTTATATTTTTTTTGGTGAGCAGTTCCGTAGTTCAGGTAAGCATTAAATAGCACCCATGCTATGTAAAATGCTTTCATGTAATTATAATAGTAAATTCTACACTATAAGAGGTTCAAAATCATAACCCAGATTTGAGACCACGTATCTACAGAACAGGATTTTGTAATGTTCTGTTATAACTCTGTTCCTGGAGTTACTGCTCAAGATAGAGACAACTAGCCAGAATGCACGCAGCATCTGTTTAGGTGTCTAGTCAACTATATTAATGGGTCACAACCACAACCCTTACTGCTGGCTCAAGGAAGAAAAGTTACATTATTTTGAGCTCGACGATTTCATTAGTTTCCTAATTCAATCAAAACAACCTAATGCCACAGAAATTAGCAAATTTTGAACTGAATGCAATACCAATGTCAAGTGGGTACAATGCTCCAGGTTCGACTACAAGTGGCTACCTAGTCTACCTACATCTATTACATACATACCCGTTATATGTACATACTGGATACAACGCGCTGTTGCCGACCTTCAGGCAGAGCAAAGCTTGGCAATGAAAACGTAAAAACAAAGGGAATAATATAATAAGCAAGGTTATTTTATTGTACCTAATTGTGGAGTAAAGGATTAAGAAAAGAAATGTCGGATGAATTATTATGAGAAATGTGATATAATATAGGAAATAGAAAAGCAGTGAGTGACACGGGTTTATGGAGAAAAGTTGTGCTGCATCGACCTCCAATAAATTGGAATGCTGCCATAGAGAATGTTGACAAGGTGGAGTAAACCATTAAAACTTAATAATGAAATACTACCTCAAATTATGATCAACATTACGAGTTTAAGATATCCGAAAGCCATATATTGGCTAGCCACATTGAAAACCTGAAGTGAATGCCTGCTAAGAAAACTTTGGTACAAATTCTTAAAAAAACAACCAGCTGCTTACTTTATTTCCAACCATTTTTAACGATCTAATCATACGAGAAACTTAAAAGCACCCTTTGCTGGCAAGCTATTCCAGTAGCCGCCATAAGGTAGTATGGAAATGATCAGATCATTATCTCTTCACCTGGTATATGTCTATTACTCCACAGTTGGCTATATTTATACTTTGCACATTTGAACCACCAGCAGCATGATGTCTTGCTCCTGCTAACTGCTTTTATTACTAAAAATAAACTACTCTGCGAGATCCCTGATCTCATCATTTCGTTATCTCCAAAACAGTTTCCAATTCAGATTAAGCATTTCACTGTTTATTTTGGAATGCGGCCATTGTGCCGTACTCGTACTTCTAAGCCATGTTATAATTAAAAAAAAACCATTAAATTGGATGATTGTCTCCTCTAATAAAATTGGTATTATTTACGGCATGGTTCACGTCACTCAGATTAGTCATAATACGATATCGGATAATGTTATATGTGACACAAAACGTGCGGCTACAACGAATGTACCTACTACGTAAATGTTCTTGTAATAAAATGCTTGTCTTAATTAAAAAATCATATTCAGCACTTATGCTCTGCTGTAGTGTCGGCCTGTGTCGGTAGTGGGCTACTGCCGGTGTGCTAGTTTCACAACAGTATGTTTGCAGCTGCTTGCTAGCTCCGAAATGTTTATTGTTTTATTGAGTCCGGCAAGTAATTGAGCATGAACTGCGTGAGACATATGAGATGCTAACATCATCAACTGGTGTGACTCTATACACCAAGGCAATACCATAAAATGATAGATAATAGAATACATTGTACAAATAATAATAATAATACCAGCCTGTTAATTACTATCCCACTGCAGGGCAAAGGCCTCTTCTAATACACAAAAGGCACGAGCACATGGCACGTGGTGATCAATTCACCACGTTTGAACGGCAAAAGCACCGTTTGAAGGCGGATTGGCGATTTCAGACTTTAAGTCCAGGTTCCCTCATGATGTTTTTCTTTCACCAATGTCAGTGATGTTGAAGATAAACTTAGAAATAACAGTACAATACATTCAGTACATTGTATAAGACTGCAAAAATATAGGTTAGTACCTACTGTCGCAATGGACAGTATTCAACCGCAATCGTTCCTGTGCAGGCAACACCAAAACAATTCATAAATATCTCATCTTGTATCCTCCTGATTGTGAGTCACTAATGTCCGACATTCATTTTGACGACACAGTTTAGGTATTTATTTATTTAAGCTTTATTCTCTGACAGTCAATCAACGGTTAGCGTAATGGTTGAGCGATCGGCTGCTGCGCTGTATCTGTGTGCCGGGTCTGGTTGTTTTGTATGTTTGTAAACGCACCCTTGATACAAGAGAAAATCGTGGCAACGTTTTTACTTCATTAAAGTAAAAGATTGCTTATCTACAGCTAATAATTTAAAGCTGCCACACGAGAAAAGGCGGAGACTGCCTATTTTGAGCATTGGACACATTTCAGATTTTATGTAACCAGAATATAGTATAGACAGAACTGACTTTAGTACTCCTACAAATGTATACCTATCTCCAAAAATAGGCTGTAACAATGAGTTTATCAATGAGATGGCATGTGGTGTTTCACGAATTTAATTACACATTATAATAATACATTGTAAAATAATATCACTTTTAAAAGTGACCTAAATTTTACCTTGGAGCTGTGGCAATAACACAGATCTTTCACGAAGCAACATACGCGTGCCATCTAGTGCCGGACTCGGGAACTGAGTCTCTGTCAGGACGACGGCGACGTTCTCTAGCCTGAACTGTGATCTTATTGCTATCCACCGACGACTCTGAGCTGGTGCAGGTGCCGCTAGATAGCGATAATGTAATTCAAATTAATAAATACTCGCAAAAACTCTTATATGTATATCGACGTTTACCACAACGAATATTATGTCGTCCATGTATACAGTACTTTTGTCCTCTAAAGCGAATCAATATACACGTCCAAGGAATGGTTACCTTTATTGAAGTCGAGTCAAACTACAGCTATTACTGGTAGCGCCAGGATTCACATTGTAGGTAACAATAAGATTATCGTTGGTTATTTTCTTAGATGTGCACCAAATCTTCAGAAAAGTTTGACCTGACAAACTAGCATTATAATAATAATAATATGGCAATTTTCCACTTATCTTAACTAGGTATGAGTCCAGGTTTTCTCACAATGTTTTCCTTTACTGACGTCGTGACGTCTAAGATAAACTGTGTAAGTAAGTACATGTGAATTGAAAAAGTGACATTAATACTTTGCCCGGATTTGAACCCACATTAAGAAGTATAAAATTATTTGTTATACACATGTAATTACGTATGACTCTGTTTACAAATCGATACCTTTGGGTAGAAATGTCGTAAAAACCAAAACCCGACTTTTCAGGAGAGCAGAAAAACACTTTTTGTTTTTGAAGTTATAAAAAAATGATCTATGAGAAAGGTTCTAACAATTTGCAAATGAAAAAGGTTAAATCATCAAAACCTATCTATCTTCTTTAGTTTTAAAGTTAGCTTGGATTTACGTCTAAGAAAAAATCAATTCTTGGTTAATACACCCCATGAAAATGTACTTAAAAAAAACTGTATAGGTCGTATATCCATTTTTGCTAAGCTTATGGTCACATTTACAGTCGTAAAAACCCATATATGTAGTTTTTTTGTATTAAAAACCATATAGAATCATATATCAATTGAATTCTGACTAATTCCTTTTTAGTGTCCCTACATTTTACAGAATTATTTAGTCACTACTTATTATTCATTTGTTGTAATAACAATAAAACTTGTATACGAAACGTGACGAAACGCTCAGTGCGCCAACTCGCATCCAAGTAAACAAATGCGCCGGTATCTGTCTATCTGGTTTAGGCGCAGAATGCCCAATTCTCAAAATGACAACAGAGTCGCAAAAGGACTAGTTCTCAAAATGGCGAATTCTCAAAAAGCCTAATTCTGAGAATGGCCAATTCTCGAAACGCCTAATTCTCTAAATGGCTAATTATCAAAATGGCACATTTTCTACAGTTGGGAGTTTTCTTATAAATAAATGATTTCTTAATATAATACATGTATTTGTTTAATTAGTGAGTTGAAATTGTAAGATTTTATAATGCATTAGAATATAATTACTGATTGGTGTCGGTGTAGACAAAATCAAGCCAATTTTAAGTAATAGATGTTAGGAGGATGTATAACAAAATGTGTCCAGTAGCGCCACTTATAATGTTGTAGTGCTCTAATTTATTCTCAAATAAAAACGTTCAGTAAGTTGTTGTCCAGCCATCCCGTGTTTCATTAGAATTACTTAAAATTGGCTTGATTTTGTCTACACCGACACTATTAGATAGTAATTCTATTCTAATGCATTATTAAATCTTACAATTTCAACTCACTGATTAAACAAACACATGTAATATACTACGAAAACTTTTATTTATAAGAATACTCCCAACTGTAGAAAATGTGCCATTTAGAGAATGGCCATTCAGAGAATTAGGCGTTTTGAGAATTAGGCTTTTTGAGAATTTGCCTGGTTTGAGGACAGGCGGTTGAACATCGTGTACAATAAAGGGAATGCTTGGTGTCAGTCTCGACAAGTCGGAGTATACGGGATGTAAAGACACACATCACATACTTACTCACTAATTACGCATAGTAACGACTTTTGTTTCTGGTGTGAAAAATCATTTATCATGAGAATGCGCAGGAGACGTTGGGGTTTTACATATATTTAGAACATTCATGACGCCTGTAATCCCCGAAGGGTTACGCAGAGATATCCATTGGGTATACCCATATTTCGCCAGTTATGTTGAAATCCCATATAATAGAGTGCGAGCCTATTGCCATCAACCGGGCCCAAATTCAGACTCCGAGGCTGCTACTGAGAATTTCCTGATGGAAAATCCCAATAACAATTTGCCCGATCTGGGAATCGAACCCAAGACCTCATGCTCAACTGTTGCGCTTTGCGACCACTAGACCATCGAGGCAGTCCAACGAGGGAACCAAAGTTGGAACATTGACCTTCAAAATCCCCGTAACTAGTCGTAGAAGTTTCGCAGTATTCGCAGGTATCGAACAGAACAAAAATAAAAGATCGCTTGAAAAGAAAATAATGATGACTTAGGCTTCGTTAATCTATATTCGCTATCTGCCACTGCTCTCATCACTACTTTCACCATCACCTGTCACCATCTGACGCCAGTGTTCGGGAATTCGGGATTTTATGCTTCAGTTCAAAGAACTACGCATTATCCTCCCGATGATGTTCACAACCAATACGAGTATATCCATATAGAAGTGATCCGGATCACGTGTGCGCTAAGAATCACCAGCATATCGCAGTTAGCCACTGTGTAACTGACATGGGTCGCTCGGATGGGTCACATGGATCGGTCGGACTCATCATCCATGAGCGTCTCTTCCAACTTTTATTTCAATTTCAATTTATCTATTTGGGGTCAGCGCAGCATCTCTTTTTATTTAGTTCACACACCCATTTGTTGCTATTTTAGTACGTTTCTTTCTAAGTGCTTAGGACCTTTCTAGCATCTTCCACACAATCCGTTTGTCGTTCCCCATTAGTTGTATGGTCGAACAATGTTATTTTGTGTTCACTATTTAAAGCATTCAAAATTATTAGACACCACAAGTGTCTAATAATTTTGAAACCTATTTAGAATAACACAAAAGAACACTCACTCGAAACATTGTTTAAATGTAGATGCAAGTTAGCTGCCTGTATACCAAATGGCTTGTTCGACTGTACTTCCCCTACCATTGTAATCATCCACATAATAATTCTTAATCATTTCCTTACGACATGTCTATAAGGGTCTGATTGTAATATCAAATCAGCAGCTTTTTACAAAAACGCAAACGAACGCGAATTTGAACGTTTACATGATATTTAACTAACATAATGCCGGCCATCCACGATCCTTCCTATCGTCCAATCGGCAGGACGCTACCGATTGGATCATGCCGATTGGACCGTGGATGGGAGTGGATTGGCATGACAGTTATAATTGACGGCATAATCGAATTTCGATTCTTTTGGCATGATCCTTCCGATTGGATCATGCCGATTGGACCGTGGATGGCGGTCTGCGCGATCGTAGATAATCTTGAGGCGCAGCCCTCAATTCTTTTAATAAATTAGTATGAGAAAACTGTTTTTTTTTCATTAGCCACTGTTTGCACCACTCTGCTGGAACTTTTCAACTGAACGTCGCTTCCGATTGGACAATTAAACTGATCGTGGGTGGTGTATATAGACGAACTGCAGATTGGATCATGCCTGCAGCGTCCTGCCGATTGGACGATAGGAAGGATCGTGGATGGCCTGCATAACACGTTTCAATTTTTGTTTGTCTGTTTATTCCAGCTAATCTTTGAAACGGCTAGACCGTTTTTTACGGGACTTTCACTGGCATATACTTAGCTGATGATAAGGACGATAAGGAGATAAGGATGATAAGGAGGATTAGCTGATAACTTAGACTATATATTTTTGCAAAAGAATAAGGGATACGCGCAATAAAAGAGCCCGGGATAACCGACATTCACGAGGACGAAGTCGCGACCATAAGTAATAATTAATTAAAATTATAAAATAATAACTATGTATGTTTTGGTTAAGGTATATCTATGGGCCTGTGTCGCCTGCAATAAATGAGTTATTATTAATATGTATACGTTATGTATCTCGGGACCCAGAGGTCCCGGGCCTTTGTAAGGCGTACAAGGAGCCGAAGCCAACTCGCAGAGGCCCCTTAGGTAGCTTTATATGAAATAGGACACCAACCGACGATTAATCCCTATATGCACTATGCAAGTGCACCCAAGGACAACCCTCGGTTGGTGCAGGACTATTACAGGACATGGAAACTAACAGTACTGGACTATGGGTATGGGTTGCTAAAGTGACTTGGTTACCTGAAACTATGAAGTGACTATGGCCCCTGCCGGGCCAATGTTTGTATACATGGATAAAATGGCAGGGGGTGACTTGCACACTCACTAAATGGGCCCCCTGAAACAGTCGCTAGCACGAAGTGACGTAGCGACAAGGGGGCAACATATCTTGAGGTGCTAGAGGTGTGGAGAGGTATTTCACGGCTATCAGGACAATCCCGGAAGTATGGTCAAGATCCCTACCAGCGTCTTACTGAAATACTTCCTTACCCCGAGCACGATGCTCTCGCGGGTTTCCACTCTAACCGGCCAATTAAGGCAAGATAGAGGTGGGAGCTCTGTTCCTCATCTCTGGCTTGCCCTTATTGAAAGGCAAGCCAGAGATGAGGAACAAGACTTCTCCCGGGAGATCAGGTCCGTGGGGTCGCTACTGCCCAACAGCTCGCCACAAGCTGCCCTGCGTAATTATTATTATTATTATAAGATAGAATTGGAGTAAGGTTCTAGTACCATACACAACTAACACATCCCTTACTACAGTCGCCTGGCCCGTTCAGGCTCAGACTGTCCCTTTCTCAAAATGTCCCTTGGTTTTAAATATAGTTCTTTTCTCGAAATGTCCTGTCCCCATAATGTCCATTTCCCAGAGCGTCCTTTTCCCGAAACGTCCATTTCCCAAAATGCCCCATCCCCGAAATGTCCCTTTCTCAAAATATCCCTTTCCTATGACAGCTGCGCGTTTAAACTGGGAATATTAAAATAACGTAAAACAAGTAGTCAATTAACTCAAAAAAACAAAAAAACTTTTCATAACATTTTATAACATAACATCCAAAACGTCAAAATCTAAAAATGATTCGTTCAGGCTCCACGTGTTAACTGTTAACATAATACTAAAATTATTATAAAAACATAAATCTTGATTTCTATAATGTTATTATAGAAATCAATATTTATGTTTTCACACGACCTGCCAAAAAAATTAGAATATTCAGGAATCATTAAGTATGTACCTATATGACCACTGGTTCTTTATTCCATTAGATATTTCTCAGCAGCAACTAGGAGTTTGGCTGTTGGTAGTGTGGCACCCCCGTGCCTTGGGAAGCACGTCAAACTGTTAGCTCTGCTGGATTTCTCCCCGATCGTGTCGGATTGCCTTCCCATCGGACTATGAGGAGGGAGTGCAGTCTCTATTGACAGGTTGCCGTCACCGAAATTTGGTAGGGAGAACATTATTATTATTCAGAGTGGCTTGCAAGAAACATTTATAAACTCCGATGTTTATAGTGGGCAGTTCCCATTTACAGTAACTAGATGGCGGTGGCTGTTGTGTTAATGCTTATTTTGATTAAATATTCGTGGTGAATAGGTACCTACTTACCTATGTTATAGTTTGTTGCTTTCCAAATAAGGGCTTATTTGGCAAGCTTGCAAAAAATGTCCACGAGTAGATGTTGATCTATGAAAATTATTAACGGCTATCACCATCATCATTGACTGAAATTTTAATGATGGTCGGCTGTATTACTATTCGTTACCTAAAAATCCCATGCCGTGCCACGCTGCCAGTGGACGCTAGGCCTAAGTTATCCCAAAACATAGTGTTAGATACTATCGTCATTCACGGTAAGAAGTTTAGGCTGGCGTAAGATAATAAAGAAAGCGGCCGACTTACACACAGCCCAGCGTACTTGAGAGAGTTGCGTAAGATGCAGCTTATCGCATGTCTGCTGCGAACGTGTGCGTGTAGGAGACACGTTGATTTGTGCTAAGTTCATCGGCCGCCTGTTAATAAACAAACGCGGACAGCGGCCGAACGCCGCCGGCGCCCGGCCCCCGCCGCCCCCGGTCTTTCCCCGTCCGTCGCAACATACCATTCTCAATTACTCCATATTAGGCACTTCCTAGTAATCCCAAATTGTAGTTTCAAACCATACGGTTCAGCTTTAAACAGTTCATGATCCTAAAGCGATTATATAAAACATGATTAATTAGTGGTGGGACATAATTGAATGTTACGAGCATTATCAATAATATCGTCATTCTAACTCTCTCAGTGAAGAAAGCTTTCTGCATAGACAAATCGTCAAGATAACTGAGTGACAAGGTTCAAGTTAACGAAAACGATTATAATCACACTTGCTAGACAGAGGGAGCAACTGGATTCTTAGTTGTTTCCTACAATAATAATTTAACACGCCTGTTCCAGTGTAACCTCTTGGTCCATTTCGATGAAGAGTGCGATCGCTTTCTTCTGCTGAAATTGACTTTATACATTACTAGGTAGATGACTTTAAACATAATATGCCTGCTTTCTTTTCTTTTCACAAATTTTTGATAATTCAAGGCTAACGTTTATTGGCACCAAGATTTGTTCGGTCGAATGTCAACTAGGTAGGTACTTGATGTCCTAAAAACTCAACCAAGAATTTGAGCGTCGATTGTTCTGAAGGTTGTGTGCCCACTAGCCCAGTGTTCGTAGGAGCGGCGGTGATGGCGGGCCGGCGGGGATGGTGGAGCAGCGGGGCCCGCACGCACACACGTGCGCGCCTGTTTGTAAACAAGGTGCGGTGATGTGCGTGCGCGCAGCTGCCGGCGCCCGTAGCCCCGCTCCGCGCGCCCCGCGCCGCGCCCCGCCATACACCGGTCGTATTTATTTGCCCAAGCCATCCGTTGCCTCAGTTGCCTGTGGAGTGCGGGATGTTATCGCGCATACCTGAGCTGGCTTACATCCAAATTTGTCCTTTCCTTAACCTTCAACTGCTCGTGGAACTGCAGTAATAATGTTGCGGGGCACTCGTAAGTTATTATAACCGACCTAAGTCAGACCTGCTTTATTCTGACCTAACAAAACAGAATCACTTTATTGACATCTACGCCAAACAACGACCGAGGTTAGGCCGTTAACCTAACGCTCGCGGCGCTGAGATCATCTCTGCATCTCCCTAAGAACTCGTTGCCTAATCTATGATGAGAACATGGTTTAGGTAATAATAATAAATTAGGTACTTACACTAGGTTAGCAAAGGAAAGAAGATATCGAAATAACTTGCACTGATAAATGATCTCCACTTATTAGTGGAAGTTATTTAAGTACCTACCTATCTGACTGTACGTGTTTTACCGACGGCATCATAAACAAAGGAAGTGGAACACCTGGGCGGTGGCGCTACGTAGGTATGGCTCGAACTCGAAGCACATGCATGCGAGCCACAGAATAGTAATACGGCATCGAGCGGGGCGTCTCCATCGATCGGCGGCTAGCTCACGATCACGATCGCGACGTGCTTTATCAGTCGAGAGCGAGCGAGCGCTGCGGCGCGGCGCCGCGCCCGCGCCGACGCTAGGCGCGCATGACGCATAGCTCACCGGTGACGTCACGGATGCATCACCAGCCGACCGTGACGCGCCGCTCCACTTACACACAATCACCGTCAACTACTGACTTACTGCACGCACATCAGGCGCTCCCAAACTCTACGTTACCTAACAACACATCGACGGTATTATTTATTTATCCCATGCTACTTACTTCTATCTTTAGAGTTATTTTTTATTCTCATGCGACACTGTACTTATCTCAATCGTATGCCATTGCCAACTAATGTAAATGTTTTACACTATTTGAATATTGTAAAATTTTGCATTCCTTGTGAATTCAGTCAGGGAACAACCGACTCTCCTCTCTACTTTTAGTATGTACACCTTTCAAGAGTTAGAAAGAGAACACTTCAGTTTAAAATGAAAATGTTTGCTTTTCATTCTGTAGCAAAGCCGCTGGGTCAACATGTCATGCTAAGATCATCCACAAAAAGAATATATATTACTATTTATTTATTTATTTATTATAAAAAGTTCAATGTTCTGCGAACATAATAGAGTACTTTGTTACTTAACATAACTAAGCGTATAGCTACGTAAGTACATAGCGGCGGGCGATATGCACGAACATGGCACGAACGAAACAAAATAAAGCTTATCGAGGAACTAGATAGTACTTAATAGGATTATACAAACACGCGTGGATTGTTATCAGTTCTCGGATGGCAAGTAGGTCGCCATACGTTATGAGCAAACGCTCTGCTTAGGGCCTGCAGCCACGGCTCTGTGAGTAGGCGCCACAATTGGCGCGAGCGGTACTTCTAGTCGACTACACATTATTAAACCATCCGTTCAGATCGAACTGGTGCATGGTGGTTACGTTGCTTGGAAATAATACTTTGAAAATTACAAAAAAAAATGAGGTTGTTCCAGACATTCAACCTAAATCATAGGTAGAGGTAATAAATAATATATTATAGGTACACATTACCTGTTTATGGCATTAAAGTAAGCGACTCGCAACTGCCTAGGCTACCTGCGAGATGCCAATAAGAAAAAACATTAAAAAAATAACTCTTTCCAGCCAGTGCGGCACAAGGGGAATGTGGCACGCAAACCATGTGCTCCTGCGTCACACGCTAATCCTACAGGTACTCGTCCTGCCCGTCCCCGCTCTGTACTTCTTCACCTCCTCCCACCTCTAAAATGATTGTAGCGCGCTGCGATGCAGGTAGCATGCGCGTGTAATGCAACGCAAATTATGCGTTTGAACGGCAAGTGCTACGAGTGTTAAGCCTGGTTTTCACAGGCCCAGTAGCTGACCACCCAGTGGTCAGCTTTAGGGCACATGAACTCAACAACAATGTTCCACTTGGTGGTGTAACATTGTTCAGAGATATAACTTTCTCTAAAGGTGCTTTTAAAAGTTTTGACGTGAATACGTCTTTAAATATACTAATTCCATAGTGAGAGGTAATTTCATAAAACGAATGATAACAAAATCGGGGGATACCTAAGGTTTGGTGTTACAGCTACATAAATATCTATCATCTCCATCCAAAATTCAATTGGGTACTTTGTATTTGCTCCGTGGGTACACCATTGGATAGCGAAAGGATCGAAGAATTCGGTACTCTAAGGCTCTAGACAGACGGACTGCATTCCAACTGCCAAAACTGCGCGTAGTTATTGGAACTGCAGGCCAACTGCATACCGACTGCACGGTCGGTTGGCAGTTTCATTGCAGTCATGGTAAATGTTTGGCAGTCGTGCAGTTGAAATGCAGTCCGTCTGTCTAAAGCCTTAGTAAGGACTGTACGCGCGTATCGTAGTCAGACGGGCAACACTCGTTTTACGATTTTCAAGGTTTCCCTCATTTTTCGATTTGCACGAGGAGTGGTGTTCCTTTTTCTGATACATTTATGCACACGGTTTGCTTCCAACGGCTTGTTTTGCTCAGTTTTTAATTTTTATTAGATTAACTACAAACTTTAATACCTACAATAGTTGCTTTATCTCTCTGGGGGTGTGTAGAGTGCAATAATAATTATTTCTCTCATTTTTCTTAGAAACGTGATTGAAGCCTATACGAAAAGAGTAATTTTGAGGTTTTCACGTTATAACTTTAACAAAATTAAAATGCAAGTATTTTATTGCCTTTTCTGAGGCACTATGCGGGGAGAATGGTCAAGTTGGTCTTTTCTTGCTTTATCGTTCTCTCTAACTTTTTTTGTACTTTCTTTTTCTTCCTCTTAACTTTTTTGTGTATTACTAACACTAGTTGTAAGGTATTTTACTAACACAATGGACTATATTATTGTCTGAACTTAATAAATAAATAAAATTAAATTAAATTAAGTTTAACTATAGTACCGCTAAACGAAACATTACTTCCGTTCTGACTACTGTTAGCTGAACAAAACTTGCAATGTCAATCTCAATTTTTTTTTTGAAAAATATCAACTAAATGACAAAGTAACGAAGCTTTTTTTAAAAATGGTTCGTGCTTTTCAATTTTTTCACATCAAAACAATAATAATACCAGTAAGAACTTGAACTTTCAGTAGTGTCATCAGAATAGAATTTGGTGTAGACAAGTGCAGTCATGCCTATGAAGCGATGGGAGATTATGGAATCTGTGGGAACCCAACACTCGGATTCCATGAATCTTATATCCCTTTCCTCAACTGATATCTAATATTTGGGTTTTGTGAAAGCGTTAGGCATCAATGCTGCCGATATGAAGTAATCGTTGAAAGAGCGCTTCTTTGGCCGCCTGAATATAGTACTAAAATAGTATTTTAGCGAACGAGGACTGGCGCAAACCATTAGTATCAGCTACTAATGACCGCATGGACCTATGGAAGAGCAAGAAGCTTCACGGGTGCTACTATATAGGTTTCATGGCATCCATATCCTGGCTGCGCATTGGTGACCTCTTTGGAGAAACCGAAGGTTTTGTCTTTGCTATTATGGACCTACCTATTAAAAACCTTCATCTTTTTAAGAAAATTAGTGATAGACATAATTTTAATACCAGAAATAGGAACAAATTAGATCAACCAAGTTTCAGATTGTCAAAAGTAAAAACTTCTTTTATGGGGTACTGTGTTAAATGCTATAATAAAATACCACAGGATATTCTCCAACTAAATGAGAGAAAATTTAAAACATGCATTAAACGCACGCTATGTAGTCAAGCATATTATAAGTTAGATGATTATATCACGGACAAAAATGCTTGGCTAAATGCTAGTCCTGCTCCACAGCCACTCGGGCTCACTAAATAGGATTGTTTTTAAGAGAATGATGTTTCTAACCCTCTTTTTTGTCGATCTGAATAACTTGTACCGTTATCAGTACGATTACTTTTTCTTTTTTACTTACCTCAGACATCTAACCAATAAATAAGTACACCGAAAGTGTTAGTATTGTATAATTAAAATATCATTTATTTCAATTTTGTAAATGTGAGTACCATGGAGCGTTTTTATTTTTGAGTTACTATGTGTTTTGACTTAATGAGCATGGCAGTTGAGAGCTTGTCATGCTCACTCAAATGTCTCGCTGATGGTGGCGCATGTGTTGGATCATTTGGCTCCCTCCATAATGGTTGAGCTAGATGGTGCTGATCCATGCGTCATGCTCGTGAACGGGTGCTGTCAGTTGGGATTGGTCATCTCTTAACTGCTATGGCTTACATCTTTATTTTTATTATTTTTAACTACTGTTTTATATTCATCTTCATTGTGATCACATGTAGAATCAACAAGAATAATGTAACCAGGATTTTGTAAAAACCTAATTTAAAAGAGTGCCGTGGAGTTTCTTGCTCGTTCTTCTCCATAGAGGCCTACCTCCGTTTTGGAACGAGCAACTAGCTTCATTTTTCGGACTAACTGACTGACTTCTTGACAATTCAAAAGTGCCTGTAAATGGTCTAATAGAAATAAATGTTTTGACTTTGACTTTGACTTTGGACGATTGACGACGTTATGATGACGAACAACTACCGGAGATTATTGTGAAGGACGGCACGGTTGACATTTATCGGGCATGTCGCCGTCCGGGGGAATCCATTCTACAGATTATATCTGTGTGTTCTAGTCTGGCTTACGGAGATTACTTGCATCTAGACACAACCAAGTAACCAGCAGCTTCCTCTTAAATACAGCCTTGTGTTTTGAAAAACGGGTCTATACTTTGAAGGCGTATGGTATTCATTGAAGGCAACCCTATCGTTGTTACTTGTATTTTAATAGCAGCTGGTATAAACTCGAATCACTTCAATGTTATCAAAATGTGTAAAGGTACCCCCTAATGGTAATGAGAATCAAGTAAACTCATAATAATAACAAGGTAAATATTAGTAGACACCTATCGGAATGTTTTTGGCAGCAAAATGAGTAAATGCGATACACATACACAATGACGTATACGTGGCTTTGTTAGTGCTACCATAAGTTTACTTTTTTTTTTTTTTTTTTTTTTTTTTTCTGATTACTTTTGCTGTCTGATGGTACCTATATGATATGTGTATATTGGATCCAAAATGATATTTAATCAGTGTGTTTTTGGTTGGCAGGTTCGCAGGGATGCGGCGCGCACCGCTACGACTGATCGCGTGACCAGTGCTGCGCGCGCGCCGCGCACAGTTTCGCGCGCACACACACACA
This sequence comes from Hoplodrina blanda, assembly GCA_949316365.1. Classification (NCBI taxonomy): domain Eukaryota; kingdom Metazoa; phylum Arthropoda; class Insecta; order Lepidoptera; family Noctuidae; genus Hoplodrina; species Hoplodrina blanda. Next base: position 67,087 of record OX438586.1, on the reverse strand, counting down.
CTTTATGAAGTAAGAATATAAAGACTTATCGGTTGATAGCTATTAGATTTAGAATAGCATTAGAAAGAATCCATATGACCTCGTTATTCTTCGTAACTTGAACATTAACCATTAAATACAATAACATAAAGATAAGATAATTATGAATGTTGTTGTTGACAGTTTGTCAGCGCGGTGTGTAGCGCGATGCGTGGCGTGCGCGCGTGGCTGGCGCTGGCAGCGGTGTGGGGGCTGGTGTGGCGGGTGAGCGGCGGGCCCGGCCCTCCCCCCGCGCCTTCCGAGCTGCGCTTCACTGTCGCGCTCTATAACCTGAGCATCCCAGAGAATAGTCCGCCGCGTACGTACGCACAGCAGCCACCCGCTGCCGACCCGCTCGGCGTGCGCTTGCCTGCACCCGAAGCACGCGTTCGCTTCCGCATCCGCCACGGCGACAAAGACAAGTTCTTTAAAGCGGAGGAGCGAACCGTCGGGGACTTTTGCTTCCTATCCATCCGAACGCGTGCCGGCCACGCCGACGTGCTCAACCGCGAGCGCCGCGACGCGTATCGGCTCGACGTGCGCGCCACCGCGCAGCTCCCTGGCGGCCGCCAGCTCGAGACCGACACCGTACTGGCCGTTTCCGTTGCCGACGAAAACGACCTCAGCCCATTGTTCTACCCCACTGACTATGAGGCCGTCGTGCCGGAGGACGCGCCGCTACACTCTAGTGTCGCCCGCGTTACCGCCGAGGACGCTGACCTCGGCCTGAATGGTGAGATCTACTACAGCCTGGCAGAGCACACTGATCGATTCGCCGTCCATCCGACGACTGGCGTCATCACCATCACCCGCCCATTATCGGCAGCTGAGAGCACGTATCACAAAATCACGGTCCTGGCTCGCGATCGCGCCTCGCTACTTGCACGAGGTGAGAACGCGCCGGCAGCGCGCGCCTCTGTCGCCGTGCGAGTCAAACGAGTTAATTTACATGCACCGGAGTTACACGTACGACGTATGCCCGAGCTGGTGGAAAACTCCACTGCAGAAATATATGCCATTGTGGAGGTGAACGACGAAGATGACGGAGAACACGGGCGTATTGCCGGCCTTGAGATCGTGGACGGCGACCCTGATGGACACTTCCGCGTGCGCGCGTCGACGCAGGCGGGCGAGTATGACGTGCTGGTGCACGCACTCCTGGATCGCGAGCGTGCGCCCGCCGGGTACAACCTCACTCTGCGTGCCGTAGACTCCGGCCGCCCCCCGCGCGCCTCCTACCTCACACTGCCCGTCACGCTAGTCGACGCCAACGATAACGCACCCGTGTTCAGTCGAGAGGTGTACGAGGCGAGCATCCCTGAGACTGTGCCACCGAACACGCCCGTCATCAGACTCAAAGTAAGTGATCGCGACGAAGGACGAAACGCACGTGTTTATATTGAGGTCGTTGGCGGTAACGAAGGGGAAGAATTCTATGTTAATCCAGACACGGGCGTGTTGTATACTGCAGTACCGCTAGATGCCGAAGACAAAGCACTGTATACCTTGACTGTGTCGGCCATAGATCAGGGTAATGCCGGAACACGAAAACAATCTTCTGCAAAAGTTAAAATTACCATACTCGACTCGAACGACAACGACCCTATTTTCGAACGGGAAGTGACCGAGGTGACAGTCCAAGAGAATGGGCCGAGCGGCGCTGTGGTTGCACGTGTAGTCGCTCGGGACGCTGATTCTGGAGATAATGCATACATTTCTTACAGTATTGCCAATCTACAACCGGTCCCATTTGACGTAGATCACTTCTCAGGCGCCGTGCGCACGACACGCCTGCTAGACTACGAGAGCATGCGGCGTGAGTACACGCTGCGAATACGAGCTAGCGACTGGGGAGTCCCGTATCGCAGGCAGGCCGAGATGCGGCTCATGGTGCGGCTCGACGACGTCAACGACAACCGGCCTCAATTTGAGCGCGTCGATTGTGTAGGCTACCTGCCACGACGGCTTGCCATCGGTTCGGAGATCGTCACACTATCTGCAATCGACTTCGATGCTGGTGACGTGGTATCATACCGAATTATAGGCGGCAACGAAGACAACTGTTTTGCGCTGGATACGGGCACCGGTGTCGTGAGTCTTTCCTGCGACCTGAGCGACGTTCGCGCCGACTCGAGACTTCTAAACGTGACGGCTACGGACGGCACGCACTTCGCCGACGCCACGTCGCTGACACTGCACTTAGTGAGCAGCGGCGGGTCCGGCGCAGAGGCAGGCGCGCTGGAGTGCCGCGACACGGGCGTGGCGCGCCGCCTCACCGAGCTGCTAGCGGCCGCCGAGCGCAGCAATGCACCACAAGATCTCACAGATGAATTCTCTCTGGCGCCTTCTCGGTACGGAGAGAATCTGCATGCTCCCGAATTTCTTGATTTTCCAGTAGAGGTGAAGGTAAACGAGTCGGTCGCGCTCGGCACGTCTCTAGTGAAACTACGAGCGCGTGACCGCGATCTTGGATACAATGGATTACTTGTCTATGGCATTTCCGGAGGTGACGCCGACTCCGCATTTCGCATCGATCCCGACACGGGTGAGCTTCAAGTTATCGGTTACTTAGATCGTGAACGAGAGAGTGAATATTATCTTAACATTACAGTGTATGATCTGGGCACACCTCAACATTCTGTTTCTCGTCTCTTGCCGGTCACTGTTCTCGACGTCAATGATAATAGACCACGCTTTGAAAAGACCCTGGCGAGCTTTCGTGTTACTGAAAACGCGCTAAATGGTACGGCTATATTCCGCGCTAACGCAACGGACCGAGATGCGGGTGACTTCGCGCGCATTACGTATAGCGTGAGCGGTGCGGGTGACGGCGACTTCTGCGTGGAGCGCGACAGCGGCGTGCTGACTGTGTGCGCGGCGCTGGACCGCGAGCGGAGCGCGCTCTACGAGCTCACACTGCGCGCCACGGATGGAGGCGGTCTGCACGCCGAGGCACTGGTACGCGTGGCCGTGGACGATGTCAACGACAACGCGCCGAAGTTTGCGCTCGGTACGTACGGCGCTCGCGTTCGCGAAGACGTGCCCATGGGCACGCTCGTGGCTGTTGTGGAGGCCTTTGATCCAGACCTGGGCGCGGGCGGCGTCGTCTCCTACTCACTGCCTGACCAGGCAGCTGATGATGTGATCTTCACTGTCGACGCGACATCTGGCACCCTGCGCACGGCCAAACTATTAGACTTCGAGGAGAGACAAGTAAGTTATGAACTGCAGAGTAAATTGAAAATGCACGCGGAACTTGAACTTAACAAATATCATTATTTTGTCCTCTGTAATAAATCATTACGTTTGTAGGTATACGGTGTCACAGTCCGTGCAACAGATGGCGGCCAGCCAGCGCTGTGGTCGGAAGCAACGGTCATCGTTGAGGTACTCAATACTCAATTTTTTATTGCATTGCTTAAGTACCTATGTATTACATTTATGATAGACAAAGTAAAAGATATCAATATGGACTGTCGGGCACGGCAACATAAGGAGAGAAGAAGAAGGCTAAAATAGTAATTCAAGCAGTTCAATATATATGTATAAGAGGCCGTGTAATGTCAGAGGCCGATAAACTTCGATTGTTTGAACTAAGACACACTTTTTGAATAAATTTTACGTACCTCATTTAATTTGAATGACCAAAAATAATTTCACAACCCTTTGTCCACCCAAACCACCGTATCACAGTAATTTTGTAATAAATATAATAGTTTTAGAATTTTATATTTTGTCACAATTTTGCGATGAAATGACAAAGCGTCAGAGCCAACAAAATTGCGGACGCTAGGTAGCGCTGATGCACATAGTCAATAAGTCGTTGTAAAATAAATAGTACACGAAACACTGGTTGTAAACTAATAATTTGGTCAATGGTGTTTCGATAAATCATTAATGAAGCTGATTGAATACTGACAGGTAGTGGACGTCGACGAGAATATGCATGCGCCGGTGTTCGACGACCACGCCGTGCTGACGGGCGGCGTGCGCGAGGACGCCGAGCGCGGCAGCGTCGTGCTGACGGCCGCGGCCGCCGACGCCGACCCACCCGGCCGCGACTCGCGCCTCGCCTACTACATCATCGCCGGCTCTGGCATGGCGCACTTCTCTGTAGATGACGCAGGTATACATCGTATTTTCGTTAAGTGATTCATTCAAACTCTATCAATGTTTATAATATGAATAAATAATCAGTCTAGACTAAAACAGCAGCTGCAGGACTGCAAAGTGGACGCGCTATCCGTAACACGTTGATGTTTATTGACAGGTGTCATCCGCACGCTGACGCCGCTGGACCGCGAGTCGACCCCGCACTACTGGCTCACATTGTGCGCGCAGGACCACGGTCTGGTGCCGCGACACTCGTGTGTACAGGTACGATAGCCCGCACACGATTTACATAATCACTCCGAAATCGTTGGTCACTCGAGTCGCTGGTATCACCAAGTCCAGAAGCTGACGATTGTTGATTGCTGTGTGCAGGTGTACATCGAGGTAGAGGATGTGAACGACATGGTGCCGTGGCCGGAGCGCGCGGCGTACGCGGCGTCGGTGGCAGAGCACTGCCCGGCAGGCACGCGCGTGGCGCAGGTGCGCGCCGTCGACGCCGACGCGTCGCCCGAGCCCACCAACATCACATACTCCATCGTCGCCGGCAATCCTGACGGACTGTTCTCTATAGACGAACACACCGGTACGTTACCGTTCCTTGAAGTCCAAATAATTGTATCGTTGACTACTTATCAACCGACTTCAAAAAGGAGGGGGTTCTCAATTCGGCGCAATTCAATTTTTTTTTTGTATGTATGTTAACTGAGTACTCATCCAATTATGAATAGATTTGGATGATTCTTTTTAATTTGAAAGAGTATACTTCCGAATAAGTCCCACAGAAATATTGCCATGATCTGATGATGAGCTTTGGAGATATGGAATGGAACTCCTCATAGGATCACAGCAGCAATATCGTAACAAGTGAAATTGCTTTGTTTATACGTGTAGTCGATGACTGACTGAAGGAAAAGGGGGAGGGGGTACGTCAACCCCTACTACCTCTACCAAAACCTCCTACCACTTTCCAAAATTAAATATATCGTGTGAGGTATTGTTTGAAAGGGCTTTTTTTAAAGATTTCAAACATTAATACATAAGCACTAAAAAGTGAAATAAAAAAGCTTTTTTACAAAAAAAAAAAAACCGCCTTCAAAAACCACAAAATAAAAAATAACTTTAGTTTTGGAAGTCGGTGGCAATACTTACCTACATAACAAAAAACGAAACCAAAGCCGCCGACTTCCAAAACTAAAGTTATTTTTTATTTTGTAGTTTTTGAAGGCGGTTATCTTTTTTTGTAAAAAAGCTTTTTTTTTTTTATTTATGTAAACTTTATGTAATGACAGGCAACCAAAGTTGGTAAAGTGTAAACATGATAAGTGCAATTTATTATAATTAGCGCATTTATTATATAATAACTGTTTTGCTGACTGAGTCATGATACATCTGAGTAAGTATAAAATAATTATAGCATGATGGTATTTTATGTTAGTTTTGTTTGCATAGGTGAGATCGTGACGACGGGTCGCTCGCTGGACCGCGAGGCGGCGGCGAGCCACGCGCTGGAGGTGCAGGCGTCGGACGGCGCGCTGGCCAGCACCGCGCGCGTCACCGTGCGCTTGCTGGACGTCAACGACCACGCGCCCGTGTTCGCGCAGCGCTTCTACGACATCCGCGTGCCTGCACCCCTCGCGCCCCCCGCTCGCCCCGCACCACACGCGCCTGAGCCGAACGTGCACGCCCTGCCACAGGTACTCGCACCCTCTCTAGTTATCGTAACCATCGATTCAACTTTTAAGCTTTTCATGCATGTTTTAATTTTGATCTGTAACGTTTGGAGTGGGAGTATTATTAACGACATAGGATAGTACTTCGAGACTAATGCGAGAGCCACGAGAAGTGTTATGTTCGGACGAGTATTTACAATACTGTGTGTGGAGTGGTAGTGTGCAACAGCGTGGTGTTTTTTGCAGGGTGACGCTACTGGCGACGATGTGCCGCCCGCTGCTGACGAGAGCAGCACCGAGTGGGAGGCCGACGACGACGAGGAGGGCTCGGGGGCGCGCGCGCCCTGGGACCTCTACGACGACCCCGCGCCGGTTGGCCTCTATGTAGCCACGGTGAGCAACCAGCATGTCTGCATGATTCATTGACCACCACCGCATTATGAGTGTCTCGCGTGACTTATGGCGCTGTTTCTCTGGCAGGTGGTCGCCTTCGACTCGGACGAGGGCGACAACGGTACCGTGCGCTACTGGGCGCGCGCGCGCGGTGCGGCCCGCGGCCTGCTGCGCGTGCACGCCGCCACCGGCCGCCTGTACATGGCGCCGCGCCTGGCGTTGTCACCCGGCGACTCTTACGACGTCACGGTAAGCTTCCAGCTTTCAGCTGTCTACGAGCATCCTATTGCTGAAGATCTGCTGACATTAAGCATGTGTCACAGGTGCGCGCTTGTGACGGCGGGCCGCGGCCGCGCTGCAGCGTGTCGCGCGCGAGCGTGCGGGGCGTGGCGCGCGGGGCGGGGGGGCCGCCCGCGCTCCCAGCACCTCCCCCCCTGCAGGTGGCCGAGCTCGACGCGCCGGGGTTCTTACTCGCTGTCTTGCAAGCCACTGACCCTGACGGCGATGCTCTGTACTACACAATTTCGGGTAGGCACAGTAACCAATAACGGATGTCATACATTTTGTACCACTTGTACACACAAACTTACAAAAAAAGGCAATTGACATTTTTATCAATACTGGTAGATGGCGACCCTCGACAGGAATTTTACATCGGAAGAGAAGATGGCAGCCTGGTTTTGGCTCGTCGTTTGCTTTGGGAGCGACAGTCACAATACTTCCTCAATATATCTGTGACCGACGGCCTGCATGTGGTGTACGCTCCGGTAAGAAATCCGGGCATGAGTTTTCTTTTCTTATACCGCGTTTACATTCAGCCGTAGTGAGCAGGGAAGTGGGCAGGGAAGTGGGCAGGACGAGTATGTAAACGCAATACTTCTCATGCCACTGCCATTGCCACTCGCGCTGCCCGGCGCTCCCCAAAATGGCGGTTTTTTGTGCGGAAGTCAAAGGACCGGCAGCGCGAGCGGCAGTGCGTGTTTACATTCTGCTCCGACGCTCAGTACTCGCCGAGCGCCTGGAGGAGAAAGACGTTCGTTTAGATCATCGAAAATGCCGTCCGAATGGAGCAATGAGATTACAATAAAATTCTTAGAACTACTGGAAACGGAAAAAGTAATTTGGGATGTTACGGATAAACAATATAAACAGAAACGTAAGGTTCACGACGCGTAGAATTTTTTATTTTTTTATTTCGTTGTATAGATATCATCCACCATTCTTTTTTTTGTATTCGTAACCTTTTTAAATAAATAAATAAATATCTTGGGACAACTCACACACGGCCATCTGATCCCAAGCTAAGCAGAGCTTGTGTTATGGTAACCAGACAACTGATATACATACTTATATAATTTATAAATACATACATATTATAGATAAACTAGCGGTCCGCCGCGGTTACACCCGCGTCTTTGGTTACTGCTCCGCTCCCGTAGGTCGTAGCGTGATGGTATATAGCCTATAGCCTTCCTCGATAACTAATCTATCTAACACTGAAAGAATTTTTCAAATCGGACCAGTAGTTCCAGAGATTAGCGCGTTCAAACAAACAAACAAACTCTGCAGCTTTATAATATTAGTAGTATAGATTACACCCAGACACAGAACCAACAATTATGCTCATCACACAAAGTTTGTCCTGTGTGGGAATCGAACCCACTACCTCCGGCTTTGCAGTCAGGGTCACTAACCACTAGACCAACGAGGCAGTCATAAAAATATCGAACATAATTATGTATCGCAAAAAGAGACAGCGCGGCCGCTGTAATTATTTCGACGTCTGCCATTGTCGAAACTTGAAAGCGAAGTGAGTGGTAGGGCAGTATGTAAACACACACTTCTCTCGATCCTGCTGCGGCAGTATTTAGGGAATTATTGCCGGCAGCGCGAGGGGCAGCGGCAGGGGCTGAATGTAAATGAGGTATTACGTCCGTTCAACAATCGTTTTTTTTAACGCGACCGTCCGGCCGGCTTCACAGGTGAATATAACCGTTATCAACGACGCAAACGAAGGCGGAGTGTCGTTCACGCGAGAAGAATACGCCATAGAGACTTCGGAGGCGACGCGAGTGGGCGAGGCGCTGGTAGCGCTGCGTGCGACCGCGGCGGGCGCGGGCGGCGGCCGTCTGCTGTACGGCGTGCACGCCTCCCGCGCTCCGACCTCCGCGAGGCTGTTTCGACTGCACGAGTTCAGTGGAGTGCTCGAGCTCGCGCATCCGCTTGACAGGTGAGCGACAACCCTTCGCGACCGGAAAAAGAGACACGTGACTTAAACTTTCTACTGATTTTCTTTTATTGAATAAAAGTTAGTTTCCATTCTCTTTCTACATGCGAAGACTTGTAATTGGCTTCCTGTCAACTATGGTCTCCTGTTTTACTTAGTTTTTAAGCTGTAACTCTTCCATGCTTCATTAAATAAATAAATATATAACAGAGAGAGTGCTGCGGTTCACGAGCTTACCGTGTGGGCGCGCGATCAAGCCCCCAAAGCGTCGCGCGCCTACGCGCGGGTAACGGTGCGCGTGCACGACGCAGACGAGCACGCGCCCGCGTGGGGCCGGCGCCTGGCCGAGGTGCGCCTGGCGCGCGCGGCGCCCGCGGGCGCGCTGGTGGCCGCGCTGCGCGCCGCCGACCCCGACGCGGGCGACGCCGCGCGCATCGTGTACTCGTTGGTGGGCGGCGACGCGGGCGGCGTGTTCGCGGTGGACGCGGCGCTGGGCGACGTGCGGCTGGCGCGCGCGCTGCCGGCGACGGGCCCGCGCGACTACACGCTGCACGTGCGCGCCGCCAACCCGCCGCCGGCCGCGCGCTCCGCGTCTCTGCCGCTGCACGTGCTGGTGGTGGAGCCGGACGACGCCCCGCCGCGCTTCGCCGCGACCGAGCTGGTGTGCGAGGTGTTCGAGAACGAGCCCGCCGGCACGGCGCTGGCCGCGCTCGACGTGCGCAGCGCGAGCGCGCCGTGGTTCTCGCTCGAGGGCGGCCAGGGCCTGTTCCGCCTCAACCCGGCCGCCGGACTGCTTGCAACCGCCGCACCGCTCGACTACGAAACACAAAACTTCTACAATTTAACGGTCACCGCAATCAACATGGTAAATGAAGATTTTTTTTTTTTGTTAGCCTATTCTGTCCTACTCCTGGGCAAAGGCCTCCCTCCACTCCTTCCCGATTCAGTGCCTCATCCCTCCAGTTTTGGAGAAATCCATCCAGTTCGTCCCGCCATCTCCTTCGTGGCCTGCCGCGGCCCCGACTCCCACTTTCAGGGCACCAGTTCAATGAAGATTAACATATTTTTATTAGAAATCTATAGCGGAGGCCTATGTTCAGCAGTGGACGTCCTACGGCTGATATGATGATGATGATCTACTTATTTATCCGAAAAAAAAAAGAATAACATGGCTTGATGGCAGCGTACGTAATTGTAACTTTTAGCTCACAACCAAGCTTGATTTGTTTTATTTAATAAAATTAAATACGTGCATTTGAATATGTCAGGGCGGCGGCACGGCACAGGCGCGCGTGTCGGTGCACGTGCTGGACCGCAACGAGTTCGCGCCCGCGCTGCAGCGGCGCCAGTACCGCGGCCGCGTGTCCGAGGCCGCGGCGCCCGGCGCGCTGGTGGCGAGCGCGGGCGCCGGCAGCGAGCCGGGCGCGCCGCTGGTGCTGCTGACGGACGACGCCGACTCGCCCGCCAACCGCCAGCGCGCCTACGAGATCCTGCAGCCCGCCGCCGCCGCGCTGTTCCGCGTCGACCCCACCACCGGCGCGCTGCACTTGCTGGCGGCACTCGACTACGAGCGCGCCGCACGACACGAGTTCAGCGTCAGGGTGAGTCCGCAACTCAGCTGCGGTATTATTGGGCGTCTTTAGCTGGACGGGTGGCTGTACGATACTTATATAATTACAGGTCATCGACATGGGGACGCCGAGACTACCATCAGGGAGTGTCGCAAAAGTGATCGTAGACGTGACAGACGTCAACGACTGCCCGCCGACGTTTTCGCAGTCCTCTTACGAGGCCACAGTGTTACTGCCGACGTCGTGCGGCGTGACGGTGACCACGCTCGCGGCCAGCGACCCCGATCTGCCCGCGGGCGCCGCCATCAAGTACGACATCATCGAGGGCGACGCCAGCGGAGCATTCGCGATGTCGCCGACCGGCTTGCTGTCGATCGCGCGGTCCGACGACCTCGCGGACGCCTACCACCTACGCGTGCGCGCTTCTGACGGATTGTACTCGAGCACGGCGCGCGTCGAGATCCGCGTGCGAGAGGCCGATAACTCAGGCCTCGCATTCCAGAAGTCCGACTACTACGGCTCGGTTGTTGAAAACTCCACAAAACCGACGACCATCGCCGTACTGAACGTGCTCGGCGCGGCGCTGAACGAACATATTGAGTTCAGGATATTGAACCCAATCGAAGGGTTTGAGGTGAGCTATACAGTGCGTTATTGTGAGCGGAACTTGATCTACACGTTGGAGACGCAGGTCGAGTTTTAATCATCATTTTATTGCCAATACGTTAGGTACCCCGAGATGGTAATAGATAGCGATGTCCCATGATGCAGGTGGGCGAAACGTCGGGCGCGGTACGTAGCACTGGGCGTGCGTTGGACCGCGAGGAGTGCGACGCCTACACGCTTCTGCTGGAGGCGCGCAGCGCGGCCGCAGCCGAGCCGCGAGTGGCACGCGCTCGTCTGCACGTGTCCGTCACCGACGTCAACGACAACTGCCCCGTGTTCGTCGAGCGACCTTACGCCGCCGCGGTGCTGGCCGGTGCCGAGCCGGGCGCGCCCGTGCTGCGCGTCCGCGCCGTGGACGCGGACGCCAACGACAACGGCGAGGTGCGCTACGAGATGAAACGCGGCCACGGCGAGCTGTTCCGCGTGGACCGGCGCAGCGGCCAGATCTCGCTCAAGCAGACCGTGGACGCGCACAACCAGCTGTACACGCTGGTGATCGCCGCGTTCGACGGCGGCGTGCCGGCGTGCGGCGCGGAGGCGAGCGTGACGGTGCGCGTGTGGGGCGGCGGCGCGGCGCCGGCGTGGGCGCGCGCGCACTACGTGCTGGCCGCGCGCGAGGACGCGGCGCCCGGCGACGCGCTGGCGCCGCCGCTGCAGGCCGAGTCGCCGCTGGGCCGCCAGCTCATCTACACGCTGCTGGACGACGCCGCCGGCCTGCTGGAGATACACTTCGACACGGGTGAGAGCGCTTCGCCGACTAGCTGTCGACTCGTCGTCCCGCACGTTGTTTGGGATAGGACGACGAGGTCACGAGTGGTAGCGCACGAATACTAACTGTTTATGAATTTGTAAATCATAATGTATTTGCATGATGTGAAATTCTCTCAGATTCGACTATATCTCTGATCTGTTTCAACGGAAGTATTCACTGAAACCATTCTTTGAAATAAGTCTTGAAAGGCATCTTAGATCGGTGGCAGTGCTGAACACTAAAAGGACTCCCACATTCGCGTCGTGATCTGATGAACACGCGCGACTCGCCGCAGGTCAAAATCTATTTAAAGATAAATATTATTATAAGTAGGTATTTGGTAACACTTTATTCTTTTCAAGCCCTTTCATTTGATACCCATAAGGGGATTGATAAAAATTATGTAAACCGCCATCTTGGAGCAGCGGCCATATTGAAATTATTACAATATTGAATATTGAACATTGTATCTGTCATCAGAACTAAAGGTGTATGCAAAATTTCAGCTCAATCGGCTAACCACAAATGGTCAAAAAATGGTTTGCAAATTTTGAAAGGACAACTTATTTACATACATACTTACATACGAACAATGCAAGCTAAATAAAGCTTGTAATAATATAAAGTCAAGTAATTTTGAAGGCTTTTATGGATACTATTATTTATTAATAATATGTCTAATTCTAATGTAACTCAAAAGTACACACACTATAATATTTTATTCATTTAGTTACTTACCCCATAGCTCTTTAATTTAGCGTTGCCCTGTTTAAATGCAAGCTATGGTTTTTGTTACTGCCAACAGTATAGGTAGTCTGTAAATTTTTTAATATTTATGAGTTTAGTTATTCAACAGTTTGGAGTTTTAATACGTGTACTACAGTGCAACCGGTACTGACTGGCTGATTTTGGCACGCAGATAGTTATTATGACGTAGACATGCGCTAAGAAAGGATTTTTTTTAATTCACCCCCTTTTTTTCTTTTTCTTTTAATTCACCTCCTAAGGGAATGAAACGGGGGTCTAAAGTTTATATGGAGAAATCAACTTTGACCCGGATGAAGTCGCGGGCAGAAGCTAGTAATATACATAATATAATAAAGTTAAAGAGATTTTTTGCAATTTCATTTGTACATTACTCACTAATCTCTGGAACTACCAGTCGCATGGAAAAAAATCTAAAAGTATAATAAATATAGATTAACATATGGAACAGTTCAAACTATTCAACATTAAGCTACGACACACGGAATCGGCAGCTGGTGAAAAAATCCACGCGTACGAAGTCGCAGGAAGTAGCTAGTATTTGACGTAAAACAAATTGATAGAGTTTGGACTTACATCTATCGAGAGTGTAAGCATTCTGACAGTAAGCGGTAGTAAGCGGCCGGACAGTAATCTAATTAATTTTCGTAAATGTTGATTCCTCAATACCGCCCCCTAAAAGGGACACGTTGACACGCTTCCACTATGGGGGAGCTATCCGAGTAGAAAGATGAGTACCTACGAACGAAGTTAGTATAACAACTGGCAAACCCATATGCATGGATTGTTACTGCTCTTCATTACAAGTATAAAGAAAGTGGAGTACGGGCGGATACACGGGTTACTATAACTCGTGGTAGGTAGCCGCGGTATGTAGGTGGTGGGCGTACTGACTGCGTTACTAACATATTGGTTTTATCCGCAGCACCCGACAGAGGCAATAGTCCATGTGAGTATTCAGTGGTCCGTCACTCACCTCCCCCCCCCCTGCCGCCCCCTCGTGCCCCCAGGTGTCTACACGCCTCGCATGAGTCCATGCTTGTTCTGCTTACCCGTCCCGATGTCCGCTCTCATGCGCGCTGTTCCTGCTCGCCTGCGCGCCGCCCACACTCTAATACACACTACTTGCGTTATAATCATTATTGTGTTTTTTTTCATTATTTTTGTAACAACATGCATCCATCATGCAGACTATGAAAATAATGGTTTATTAATAATCGGATAATGTTGGTGGCATCTAAGGAGCTGGTTCCAGAATATCGATAATAATCGATCTCTTGCCTCGTAATGTATATGCATATTTGCAGCCTAATTATGGTAAATGAATAAAAACTGACTGACTCTGTGGGAAATGTTGGTAGCGAAATGTTTCCCGCTAAACAAGACAATTTTGTATTCCTTTGGTTGCTTATGAATAAGCCATCTTCTTTTCATTATGCTTTTATTGCAGTTTTGCTGTAGGTACATTATACAAACACAATATGTAGGTAGTATGTTCGAGCTGTAAACCGAATACTGGCTTGAGTTGTTACGTTCTCCTCATTCCATCAAGGGCATGTCGATTGGTTATCATCAAAAATGCACAATTATTAGTGAAAATGCGAGTGTGAAGCTTATGGTGTTAATTTAAGCATGATTAAAAATAAAGTTTAAAATATAGTACATACTATAGTACTATTTATTTTTATAAATTTTTATTCGCATGCTTAAATGACTGCACATACATAAAACGTATACCTAGCGGAAGCAGAGTGAGTAGCGCATTGTTGTCGCAGGCGTTCTGGTGGCGCGCGCGGCGCTGGACTACGAGAGCGCACGCGAGCACGAGCTCGTGCTACGTGCCACCGACAGTGTCACCGGCGCCTTCGCCGACGCCGCCGTCACCCTGCGCGTGCTCGACGTCAACGACTGCGCGCCCGAGTTCCCGCACGACGTGTACCGCGCCAGCGTGTCCGAGGCCGCCGCCGTCGGAGACCTCGTCGTCACCGTGCACGCCACCGACAACGACACCGGTACGACATGATCCTCTCCGCGGCCAGCTCGGACCTCACGCCTCTCTCACGGATTGTATCTTCCTTACAGGTGAAAACGGTGAAGTGACATACTCGCTTGCCGAAATGCAATCAGCAGCTGAGGGTGCTTTCATCGTAGAGCCCATAACGGGCGCAGTGCGCGTCGCCGTTCCGCTCGACCGAGAGACTCGAGCGCACTACCATCTGCTGTTGACGGCCACAGACGCCGGCCGGCCGCCTCTGCTCACCACCGCTCATCTCTTTATCACCGGTGAGAATCTGACCCTGTTTGCGGGTAAAACTCACGCCCTCGCTCGTAATAACTGGTAAGTTTGATCTGTATCGATTCGCAGTGGACGATGTGAATGACAGCCCGCCACGCATGGAGCGGGGCGTGGTGCCGGCGCTGGTGTCGGGCGAGGCGGCGCGGGGCACGGCGCTGGCGCGCGTGGCGGCGTGGGACCCGGACGCGCGGGACGCGGCGCGCCTGCGGTACGCGCTGGAGGGCGCCGCGCAGCGAGCCTTCTCCGTGGACGTGCGCACCGGCGTGCTGACGCTGGCCAACACGCGCGCCTGGCAGGCGGCGGCGGGCGGCGCGGCGCTGCGCTCGCTCAACGTGTCGGTGTCGGACGGCGCGCACGCCGCCTTCGCGCGCGTCAAGCTGTCGCTGGCGCCGGTCAACCGCGCCCCGCCGCACTTCCCGCACCTCGTGCACGAAGCACGAGCGCTGGAAAATCAACCGCCACCGTTGCTACTGACCACGGTAACCTCAGATGGGTGTTCTAGTAATGTAGCTATGCATGTTCGAGTCAAATAAGGACTATTGAAACTATTGTTAAATGCGTGCTGTCGTAGGTGAAGGCGTACGATGATGACGCCGGGGAGTACGGAACGGTGACATATTCCATCCCGTCTGCCCGGCTGCGGGAGACCTTTGCGATAGACGCGACGAGCGGTGCGCTGACAAGTCGCGTGCCGCTGGACCGCGAGCGCCGCGCCGAGTGGGAGGTGCCGGTCACCGCCAGCGACGGCGGCGGCTTACTGCGGCACACGGTGGTTCGCGTGCGAGTGTCCGACCTTAACGATAACCCGCCCACGTTCCCGCTGCGTGAGTACCGTGCAGCCGTACGTGCCGACCGCGCGCCTCGTCTGCCCTTCCTCACGCTGACCGCGCACGACCCCGACGCTGGAGAGAACGCTCGTCTCACCTACTCCGTGTACGAGGGGGACGTACGCTCCGACGCCACGGGACTCTTCACCGTCGACCCGCACACCGGCGCGCTTTCGTTTGCACGTGACGCCACGGAATTCGGTAAGCATGCGCCCTAGCAGAGCCGTTACGTCCAGCCGGCACGGGAGACTCGTCACTCATCAGCGTGTGTGCGCAGCGTCGCGGAGCGTGCAGGTGTGGGTGCGCGCGCGTGACGGCGGCGGGCTGGCGGGCGAGGCGCCCGTGTCCGTGTTCGTGCTGGGCGCGGGCGACGACGCGCCGCGCGTGGCGCAGCCCCCCGCTGACCTGTTCCTGCGCGAGGACGCGACGCCCGGCACTCTCATCGCAGAGCTGCGGGCGCCGGACGCTCCGGCCGCGCCCTCTCGGTACCGCCTGGCGCCTGCGCTGTGGCCCCGCGACTTGTTCGCCATAGACGACGCAGGTCGCCTGGTGCTTGCTGGACAGCTCGACCGTGAAACAGCCTCTGAACATCTGATAGGTAAATCTAGTAACCTATTATTTTATAACTACTAAATAACAAGGAAATAATAATAATAGCATGACTTAATAGCCGAGAGCCTCGACCGACACATTGTAACGAGGTTCCTTTCTCGGAAGTCCTGATTGCTGTAGATTGGACCCTACATAATGACAATAATGTCTTACATATATATATAAAAAAGGTTTTCATGATTCAATATTGACATTGTTAATATTTTCCAGGTATAATAGCAGAGGGGTCGGGGAGCCCGGCGCCGGCGACGCTGGTGGTGACGCGCCTGCACGTGCTGGACGTGAACGAGCACGCGCCGTCGTTCCACTCGCAGCCGTACGTCGTGCACGTCGCGGAGAACACGCCCCCGCACACCAGCCTTGTGCAATGTAACTTGTCTACCATTGTCACCATCCATAACTCCAAACATCTCCAACCATCATGGCGCTAACTGCGCATGTCCTCTACGCCTCTCCAATAACTTATGGACGTTGGCCATACGACTGCCTGTTGCGTCTGGTTGCCGTCCCATCGGGTTATGATAGTAAGGGAAGAGACAGTGGGGGTGTGTTTGCACACACACGTCTTGTGCACTATAAATGATAATTAGCTCCTGTGTACTTGGCTAGTCTCCATTGAGATAAGTCAGTATGAGAGGGTGATGTTTTGTGTTATTACGCCACAGATAGTCTTAACAGCGCCAAATTATACTTTTCAAGTTCAATAAAAAAAGCGAGATCATTAAAATAATTATAATTATGTTTAATAAATATTCATATTGTAACACATTCATATTTAAAAATGTGTTCTCTGATAAAGTAGCGATAGCAAACCGAGTAATGAATAAAAATGAAGAATGAATGAATGAATGAATTTAATTATGTCGTTTATTTTGTTTTATTTCTTCGTTTATGTTTTGTTTTGTTGTATAAGGCTGGGCGCAGACGTCCGGTTTCCGGATCAGGTTTCCGAATCGGGAGGCGTGTATATACATACACATATACAGGGTGTAACGGAAAGGGTTACATACCAAGAGCAAGGCTTCTTTGGATGATAACTGACGATATGGCAAGGGTTTTTTAATCCTATCTCTACATGTTTGGAAATTATGATCAACAAAGAACACCGCCTGCAGTAGGCTACTATGCGGTACTAGGCGTGCAGAATTACGGAAGAGATTTATCGTGATATTAGGCAAGTAACGTGGAAAGTTTTTGACCCACGCAGTGCGGTGACACGTTTGTTATGATTTTAATTTAAAAGAAACATATGAAACCGAAAATTTTGTATCAATTCCTAGAGTATTTTATATTGAGCTGAAACCCTTGCCATATCTGATTCGGAAACCGGACGTTTGCGCCCAGCTTTATTTGTATAATTGTTTTTTTTTTGTTTTAATTGTTGTTAGTGTAATTGGCTATTGGAAGCCGTATTAACATAAACAAATAAATAAATAATAATAAATAACAATTCAGTGATGGCAGACGACCCAGACTCTGGAACCAACGGCGAGGTTCGTTACTCACTCGCGACGGAGAACGACGGCGAGGCCGCTGCGGATGGCGCACTGTTCGCAGTGGACCCCTACACGGGCTGGGTCAGCACGCTGGCGCCGCTGGACCGCGAGGCGCGGCCCGAGCACCGCCTGGCGCTGCTGGCCGCCGATGCCGGCGCCACCCGCCGCGTGGCGCGCGGCACGCTCGTCGTGCGCCTGCTAGACTACAACGACTGCCCGCCCGTGTTCCGCCTGGAGCAGTACTCAGCCGAGGTGCGCGAGGACGCGGCGGCCGGCACGGTGGTGGCGCGGCTGGAGGTGCGCGATGCGGACGCGACCGGCGCGCCGCTGTCGTTCTTCGTGGCGGACGGCGACCCGCGCGCGCGCTTCCAACTGCGCGCCTCGGGCGAGCTGTATGTGGCGCGCGAGCTGGACCGCGAGACCGAGCCGCTGTACGAGCTGCGAGTAGCCGCCACCGACGGCAAGTTCACCGCGCACACGCGGGTCCGCATCGACGTTCTAGACGTCAATGGTGAGTTATTGTCCGCTTCTTTTGTCATCGCTCTTCGACGTTCATAAGAAAGAAATATATACATAACAGCCTATGTAATACATAAAAATCAAAACAAGTTAATAAATAAAGAAAATGTTGTGTGCCCCATAGCTGCGGCAAATTGGTTAATAGGATCATTTCCATGTTCAGACAATCCACCGTACTGCCTCCGCCACCGATACTACGCGCGCCTCCCGGAGGACGCGGCTAACGGCACGCGCGTCATGACGCTGGAGACCGGCGACGCCGACGAGCCGAGCGACGCGCGCCTGCGCTACTACCTCACCGGGGACATGGCGCACCACTTCAGCATCCACAAGGTGAGATGACAGATATATTATTATTGAAATTGAAATAATCGCTATGAGATATACGGTATGGAACTCACTTCTAGGCAATAAATGAAACCTCAAGTAATACTAGTCCACAGAAGTATAGCTTAATTAAATTTTAAATCGAAAACCGAAAATTAAAAAAGTAAAATTTTCAAACAAAATAAATATCAAAATAAATTCAGTTAAAGTAAACACTCTGTTGACAGTTCTCTGTTGACTGTTCTGTTGGCGCGGCTTTTTGATTCGTTTGAAAATTTGAGATTTACGAAAAAAAATTGATCCAATTCTACAGAGTGTTTAAATTTGTTCAAAATTAAAACTCTACTTTTTGACCTAATTACTGGACCGATTTCGTTAATTTTTTGTATATCGTCAGAAAAGGCGATAACAAGTATGTCGTATAATTTATTGCATATAATGTGATCCCCATACTGTATTTGAAATTTTAAATTTAAAAGTAATTTAATGGAAAAGCTACCGAGTTTGCCTTATCACATCAACCCGGATAATGCATATAGTTTATTATTTAATCTTATCAATTGTGAATTCAAGAAAGTTTTCACCTCAAAAACATTACCTCTTTGTGACCGTGTTAAATTTAGTGACTGGGCAACACCGGGTATTTATAAAAGTAGGGAAAAGTTTTATGAATTGTATAGTGAAAAATCATATAACCAAGACGAAACTTTTAAAGAATTTGTTAAAAAATATTCTAAAACTTTTAAAAGAGCCTGTTCCTCAGCAAAAGCCATACACATAAAAAATAAAACAAAATTATCTGGTAACAAAATTAAAACAACTTGGAATATTATTAATTCAGAAACGGGAAGAACTACAGTGCGCAACCGTGATTTCCATTTGAAAATCAACAATGTAGATTTTAAAGCGGACATGGACGTGGCAACAGAGTTTGAAAATTTCTTCACTAATATTCCAATTTTAACAACCAGGACTCTGTCGTCGTCGTCTTCTTCTGCTTTCTCTATACTTAAAGAATGTGTACCAGAATGCGACAAACATTTTGAATTTATTGTTGTGACTGATAAAGATATTGTTAATTCTTTTAGGGATCTAGATGTAAAAAAAACTACCGACCTTTGGGGATTATCGGTACATATCATGTCTGAAATAATTGATGTTATTTCTCCTTTTTTAGCAATTGTTTTTAACTCTTGCATTGCATCTGGTGTATTTCCTGACCTGATGAAACTTAGTAAAGTAATTCCATTGTTCAAATCTGGTAGTACAACTGATCCCACGAATTTTCGGCCAATCTCCATATTACCCACATTGAGTAAAATCTTTGAAAAATTAATTTTGAATCAAATGTTAAGGCATTTTAATAAATATAATTTACTCCATCTGAGACAGTACGGTTTCACAAAGGGTCGTTCAACTACAGACGCGGGCGTGGAGATACTGAAAAACATATTTGAGGCCTGGGAGGAATCGCAAGATGCTCTTGGCATTTTCTGCGACTTATCCAAGGCCTTTGATTGCGTACACCATAATACACTCATTAGGAAATTGCACCACTATGGTATAAGGAACAGAGCTCTCGACCTTCTGACTTCTTATCTGAACAACAGAATTCAGAGGGTTGATGTAAATGGCAAAATGTCTGCAGGATCTGCGGTCACTATGGGCGTTCCGCAGGGTTCAATTCTAGGACCTTTCCTGTTTTTGATTTATATTAATGACTTACCTTATCACGTAAGGGATAATCACAAGATTGTATTGTTCGCGGATGACACTTCACTAATTTTTAAAATCAAGCGACAGTTAGAAAATTTTGACGAAGTTAACAATGCACTCTGTAAAGTTGTCCATTGGTTTAATGTAAATAATCTTCTGTTAAACGAAAAAAAAAACTAATCTCATTAAATTTTCAACGCCAAATGTCAGGCAGCTAAGCACCAATGTTCAGCTTAATGGAATAGAGTTGAATCCTGTTGAGTCAACGGTGTTTCTTGGAATTACCATTGACGCCAAATTACAATGGGGCCCGCACATAGAAAAATTGTCAGGCAGGCTCAGTTCGGCCGCCTATGCTGTTAAAAAGATTCGACAGATAACTGATGTGGATACAGCCAGAGTTGTTTATTTCAGTTATTTTCATAGTCTCATGTCGTATGGGATTCTTCTCTGGGGAACCTGTGCGGACATTAATACTATCTTTGTTCTACAAAAAAGGGCTGTCCGAGCCATTTACAACTTAGGTCCACGGGATTCCCTTCGAGAGAAATTCAAAGACATCAACATTCTGACTGTAGCCTCACAATACATATTTGAAAACCTTATGTATGTACACAAGAATATTTCAAATTTTAAGAAAGTGTCCGATGTTCATGGATTTAATACTAGAAATAAGCACAATCTTGTGGTACATCACACTCGTCTCCACAGAATAGGCAACTCGTTCATGGGTCAATGTATACGTTTTTACAATAAACTTCCCATTGATGTTCGAAACTTACCGATTAAAAAATTTAAAAGTTGTATTAAAACCAAACTATACAAAAAGGGCTACTATAAAATTTCGGATTATTTAGATGATAAAAAAGCTTGGGATTGAACTGCTCGCTCTGCTAAGCCTTGTGATTATGCCCTTTGCAAATTACATTTTTTCTTTTGACACATCTTACGTAAACATGACATTTAGAGACTATTGTATTCACAGAAATATTAAAAGCAGGAGAAGTGGCAAGGGGGCGTGTCGGCGAGCACTTGGTGCTGAGCGTTTCGCTCAGCTATTGAAAAAATAACCGTCACCGCGAGTTAGTGTGTTGTCAACCGCGATCGTGATAAAACCGCTTAAAAAAACGATTATGCCGTCTTGTTCAGTGGTTTCTTGTAAAAATAGAAGCCAAAACAAAAATTTCAGAAGTCATGGCATCAGTTACCACAAGTATTTTACAATTTTTGTCTTAAAAATCACGAAAAACAACAATCCGTAAAATATATTTCACTTGTACTACTTTATTTTTGTTTTCTTATATTACTCCGACTGTATTATTTTTGCATTAAATACATTGCTCTTTTACAACCACCTCAGTCTGTCACTGAGTGACTAAACAAGCAATGTAAAACTGACATAACGAAACCTCGATAAGCCGTAATGTCGCATGGTGCGTCCGCTGCTCCGGTCCGCCGTATTTGCTCCGCCCCCTAGTCCCGACAACACACAATGATAATTGTTTTAGTGTGAGTAAATTGTACGGAAAAAGTACGCTGTGGTTTAAGGAATAAGGTTTATATTTAAATGACTGAGTTATCGATGTCGCGTGTGTGCACTTGTTCGTAGTATTGTTTTGACAGAACTGTGTGTGCAATATTAGCGTTATGGAGGGGCAATTGTGGCTTCACCGGTTTTCTATACATTTTGAACTCCACGCCATATCTCCTTTTTTACTATATCTATGATTGTATTTTTTCTTTTTTTTTATTCTCATCCGGATATACTTTGGAAAGTATATTTTTTTAATATATTATATTGTAAATATGTGGTCTATGTGGGTTGTTGCTTTTTTTCTGGGATTAGATTTCATGGTTGTCTGACAGTTTGAGTATTCGATGCGGCCTACCCAAATGTCCCTTCTGTGGTATTGTTCGTCGTGTCGTTGAGCTCCTTAAGTTCTGAGTCGAGCTTGACGATTTCTGACAAATGCGTGCACTGACTGGACAGGCCGACTCAAATTTGTGTGCCTCTCTCCTCAAGAGACCACCTCGGACATTAACCTACTTGGTTCGCATATGATTTGACCATTACAAGTAATTGTATGGACTTTAAAAGAGACTTTGACCTCTGAGTTTGTTTCGGTGTTTCTTCTCAGAGCAGTCGGCTAGGAAACACTGGACTCATCTAGTTAAAAAAAAACAAATGTGACGTGTAAAAGTGTTATTTATAACCAATTTACTGAATAAATCATCATTTCATTTCATCATCATTTCATTTCATTTCATTTCATTTGTATCTAGTACATGTATACTTATACTTTTATAATATATTAAGTATGTGATAGTCCATTTATCGAGGAAGGCTATAGGCTATACTATAACATCACGCTATGACCGATAGATAGGAGCAGATCATCAATGAAAAATGTTGCAAAAACAAGAAAAATATTCCTTTTGAGAGCTTCCGTTGCGTGTGCTGCGCAAACGGTTAATGTTTTACGTAATAATTATGTATGACGGAATTGTTACTCTTTAAAAGTTGTGTTTTTATAAACTTTATATTAATCACTAGCTTCTGCCCGAACAAACTTACAACACAACAACCGCTACAAACTTTTGACCCCCGTTTTATCTCCTTAAAGGGTGAATTTTGGAAAATCCGTTCTTAGCGAACGTCTACTAATTATAAACTACATCAATCTGGCTACATATGATAGCCAGATTATGCTGGTACTTGCTTCTACGTCTTCCACTCGAGAGTGGTTCGGCGTCGTGCGGTGTGTGACGCGCTGTGAGTTGCAGGAGACGGGCGAGGTGCGCGTGGCGGCGCGCCTGGACCGCGAGACGCGCGCGCGCTACCGCCTGCGCGCGCATGCGCAGGACCGCGAGCGCGCCGACTGGGAGTGCAGCTCCGAGCTGCAGGTGGCGCTGGACGACGTCAACGACAATGCGCCGCGCTTCTCCGCCAACACCTACAGCGTCACGCTGCCCGAAGACGCTGACCTCGGCACTCTTGTCGCCAAGGTACACATCATTATAATTGTGTTCTGCACGAGCGCTGACTTCCATTCAAGGGATTTCAGAGTTTTTTTTTAATGCACTACTTTAATTCCGGAAAATCTTACTAAACAACAAATGTTGGATACTCTCCGACATTACATGCCATTATCTTCTAGCCGACAGTAATATTAGTACTGGACAGTATGATTTTATATATAAAAAAAAATATTGAAGTTCACATGCTGTGCGATAGATGTCGCTACAATAATATAAGTAATGCCATAATTGTATACTTAGGTCCATGCGACGGACGCAGATCTCGGTGAGAACCGTCTGGTGCGCTACTCGTTCGTGGAGGAGACTAGCGGCACGTTCGAGCTGGCGCCCGACAGCGGCATCATCACGCTGCGCGCCGCACTGGACCGCGAGACGCAAGCCGAGCACCGCCTGCTGCTGCGCGCGCAGGACGCCGGCTCGCCGCCGCGCTCCGCCACCGCCACGCTGCGCCTCACCGTCGCCGACGTCAACGACAACCCGCCCGAGTTCGAGTTCCACCAGTACCGCGCCGCCGTGCCCGAGCTCGACGCGCCCGGCACGGAGGTTCTGCGCGTGCGCGCCACGTCCCGCGACGCCGGCGTCAATGCTGACGTGTACTACTCGCTCGTGGGCGGCGACGATCGCGACGACTTCGCCATCGACCGCGCCTCCGGCGTGCTGACAGTGGCGCGCCCGCTCGACTACGAGCGCCACAAGGAGTACCTGCTCACGGTGCAGGCTATCGACGGCGGCACTCCGCCGCTCAGCGACCTGGCCACGCTCAACATCAGCGTGTCGGACGGCAACGACAACGCGCCGCTGTTCTCGCAAGCGTCGTACGGCACTCGCGTACGCGAGGACGCTCCGCCGGGCACGCGCGTGCTGCAGGTCATCGCGGACGACGCCGACTCCGGCGCCAACGGCCGCGTGTCGTACTCCATCGCTCGCGGCGACCGCGACGCTCGCTTCACTATCGATTCCGATACTGGATACTTGTCAGTAGCGGCACCGTTGGACAGAGAGACTGCACCCGCCTACGTGTTGGAAGTGCACGCACGAGATCATGGCTTGCCGGCTCTTGAGGCCTCCACTTTGGTTAATATCGAAGTGGTCGATGCGAATGATAACCCACCGCTGTTCGCACAATCTAACTATAGCGCAGTCGTCCAGGAAGATCGGCCGCTTGGACATACTATCTTAAAGTTTGTTGTGGAAGATGCTGACGCTCCACCGAATGCTGCACCTTACACTTTCGATTTTCAGTCTGGCAACGAAATGGGTGCTTTTCGCCTTGAACAGGACGGCTACTTGCGCTCGGCAACTCGCTTCAATCATCGCATCAAGGACCGCTACGTGTTGCAAGTTCGCGTGTTCGACAACGGCACGCCGCCGTTGTACTCGGATGCGTGGGTATACATAAGAGTGATAGAAGAATCTCAGTACCCACCGGTAGTGACGCCATTAGAAGTCATGGTCAACTCCTATTTGGACGAATTCCCGGGTGGAATCATCGGTCGAGTGTTTGCTTCCGATCGCGACGCTTACGACACTCTCACATACGCAATCGCTCCGATCGATGGCGCACCCTATCCTCCGACGGACCTGTTTGAGATTGATGTGGCTGACGGAACATTGAAAGCTGCGCCTCGACTGGATGTGGGAGATTACAGACTCAACGTGACCGTTGGCGATGGGAAATTCCTCGGGTTTGCGATCGTTAAGGTTGCCGTCACACTCGTTTCAGACGAGATGCTCGCGCAAGCGATAGTAGTACGGTTCCGGGAAGTGACCGATCGCGACTTTATCCTGAGTCATCGCAAGGGCTTCGTGCGAGCCATCGGCGAAGCGACCGACTGTGAACCCGGTGACGTCATCATAGTGAGCGTGCAACCGTCCGGAGAGGCGGGCGACGCCGACGACGCCAGCCGCGTGCGACGCCAGGTGGCGCAGGACCTGGACGTAGCGTTTGCCGTGCGCGTCACCGGTGGCTTTCTGCCCGCCGACGCCCTGCGCCGGCGCCTGCACGCGCACCTGGAGCGCCTGGAGGAGCGCACGCGCCTCGTGGTGGAGGAGCTGGTGCGTGCAGCGTGCGGCGGCTGCGTGCACGGCGCCTGCGCCGAGCGCGTGGAGCTGCGCGCCGCCACCGCGCGCGCCGTGAGCTGCGAGGTGTTCGCGCTCGTGGCGCCGCCGCACCGCCTGCGCGGCGCCTGCGCCTGCGCGCCGGGCTACGGCGGCGAGCGCTGCGACCGCGCGCCGCCCGACTGCGCCGAGTGCCGCGCGCCGCCCGTGGCGCACCTGGCGGGCGACGGCTACCTGGTGTACCGCCTGGAGCGCGGCGTGGTGGAGGGCGCGCGCTTGCTGGACGACGAGCTGGCGCTGTCGCTGCGCTTCCGCACGCGGCGCGAGCGCGGCACGCTGCTGCAGGCGGCCGGCCGCGTGGACTACGCTACGCTGGAGGTGGCGGAGGGCTACTTGCAGTTCCGCATGGAGCTGGGCGCGGGGCCGGCGCAGGTGCGTGCCGCCGTGCCGGTGGCGGATGGGCTGTGGCACGAGGCGCGCCTGGAGCGGCGCGGTGCCAGCATGCGCCTCACGGTGGACCGGCGCAGCGCGCATGCGCAGACACCGGCGCCGGCCGCCGTGCTGGACGTGCGCGCCGACCGCTTGCTGCTCGGCGCCGCGCTGAAGCGACATGCGCACGCCTTCGCTGCTGAACAGGTACTCACCGAGTCTAAAATTGCAGTCTACGATCGAAACTCATGCTTGTATGACACCGTTTACCTATTCGGTTTTACAGGTGACATATGGCTTTCATGGCTGCATATCGGAGGTGAAACTGGGAGCTGCCGTTTTACCGTTAGAGGAAGGCGGCACATCGAGCGACGGGCGCGCTCAGCTCGTGCGCCGCGTGCGCGTGCGAGTGGGCAGCACGTGCCCGGCACTGCCGCCGCCCACGCCGTGCGCATCCTACCCGTGCCTCAACGGCGGCTCGTGCCGCGACGTGGCCGACCTGCTGGAAGACGCGCCCGCGGCCGACGCCTCCGAGGGCTACGCGTGCACGTGCCACGCGCGCTTCTCGGGCCCGCGCTGCGAGCTGGACGGCGACCCGTGTGCGTCGGCGCCGTGCCTGCACGGCGGCTCGTGCGCGGCGGACGCGCGCGGCTACCACTGCGCGTGCGCGGCCGGGCTGGCGGGCGAGCGCTGCGAGCGCGGGCGCTGGTGCGCGCCCGACGTGTGCGCGCACGGCGGCGCGTGCGAGGAGGGCGAGTGGGGCCCGTCGTGTCGCTGCCGCGGCTACTACGGCCCGCGCTGCCAGTACGACGTGGACGAGTGCGCCGGCGAGCCCTGTCTCAACGGAGCCACCTGCGTCAACGAGCCCGGCTCCTTCCGCTGCCTCTGTCCACCGGACAAGACGGGTGAGGCCGACAACTGAAAACTTTAGTGTCAATAATATTAAAAGTGATATATTATTTTATCATCGGTCGCTTTAAATTCTGTTCCAACTCGAGTCACACTATCAACAGGCATGAACTGCGGTAATCCGCTATACTCGGACGCTGTGGTGTCGGGCGGCGCGGGCTCGGGCCCGGCGCACGCGCTGCGCGCGGCGTGGCGCTGGGCGTGCGAGGCGCGCTGGCCGCTGGCGGCGGCGGGCGCGGCGCTGGCGCTGCTGCTGCTGGCGGCCGCGCTGCCGCTGGCGCTGCGCCGGCGACGCGCGCGCCGCGGCAAGCCCAAGGACGACGAGCCGCTCAACAGCCGCGCTCTCGACAAGCTGGCGCCGCGCGCCTCCAAGCTGTCCAACCTGGAAGCCGTGCGGCGTGAGCGGCCCGCGTCCTGCGCCGAGCCGCCGCCGCTCAACAACGTGGACACGCTGCGCTCGTACGGCTCCGCGGGCGACGAGCTCGAGGGCATCCCGCCGGACTACCGCCGCAACCTCAACATCGACGTCGTCGACCGCAAGCCCTGGTCCGAGCAGATGCATCTCCACACCTTCGTTGACAACAAAATATATAACGGTAATAACTGTCGTTTTTACTCGACTCGATCGAATATACCGTTGTCTTCCAAAACGATGGTGAGCTCCTTCATATTTTGCGCACTGATAAGATATACAGTACCTACGGACAGATGACAAAAAAACATTGAAAACATTCAATCGTAAAACGATTAAATGTTTTCACCGAGATGATCTTTTCTCTTCTGAAAATAAAAAAAATCTAATCATTTATTTCAATTAGTCCATTACAACTAAGGCACTTTTGAACGTCATATACAACAGAAAATGCAATTGAATCTAGTTGCCCCTTGCAAAAGGTTGTTTTGTATGGAGAAGAATGGCCAAGAAACTCCATACGTACCTACTCTTTTAGAATCAATGTTTACAATATTTTTTATTTATATAATATTAATGTTTCTTCTTCAAGCAAACACAATGTGATTCGTCTAAAAAAAGAGAGTTTTATTCATTAATAAAATACAATTAATCTTTTTTAAACCAAATCTGAACAAACAAATGAACACTTACTAACCTAAAAAAAGAGAATCAACAAATTAATGTTCATGCTTCCTTGCTAACTTAGCACTTCTTTTACTACGTACGTACGTATCAACGAAAACAACTTTTAACAATCACGTACATAAAATTAAATTATTAAACCATACTTAATATGAAATTATTACATCCTATGACAAGGAACACGAGAAAAAAATCAATAACCAAGTCAGTGTCATCAATATGTCAATGTCAAACTTTCATTTATTTATTTAAAAACTACTAAATCATACACTAGCACATAAACAGTATTAGACCAAGAGCTACTGAACCGTCCGAGTAACGGTGTGTCTGTAAGGCTAGAAATTTTTATGGTGATGAATCATTGTTGCCTAAGTACAATGACCATCGCCTGGCACGCCTCAGCCCTGCACGTCATCAAGCCCTATATTTTTGAAAGTGTAGGAAATATTTAAAAAAAAAACTTGTTCCTGTAAGCTTGAAATTTTTTTACCATTTTGTTTATTCGTTATTAAGTTCAAAAAAAAATTGACAGGCGGTTTCGATGAGCACAAGTACAATACGGCCGTTGTATCTTGGCGGCTCTGAAGTTAGCCGCAGGCTGCGCAGTAGACAATTTCATTCCTAAAAGATTCATTGCGCAGCTAAACAGCTAACTTCAGAACCGCCAAGATACGACGGCCGTACTGTACCTGACAGGTGAGCCTGAAGGTGTATTATGTGTGGGTAAATTAAAATAAACTTTATTCTGTTAAGTTGAAATTTACAGATATGTTTCTTTGAGCGATTTAAAGTAAGTTGGTAGAATGACAGGCGGTTCTGGCTAGCATAAGTCCTTGACAGGCGAGGGGAAAGATGCTATGGGAGTGCGAGTAAGAGGCGTAGCATGAAAAATCATATCGTTGATGCAAATTACATTAATTAAAAATAGAAATTATGGGTAAAATGTATTTTATTAGTTGTAACATAATGTACACTCAGCAAAACAGATAGGTATGCAGGGTCGTCAGATATACTATACAACGTGTAGGTAACGGAAAGGGTATATACATACAAAGAAAAAGGCCTCTTTGGATGATAACTAACGATATGGCAAGGGTTTCAGCTCAATATAAAATACTCTAAGAATTTATACAGTACATATATACAGTATATATATATATTACTAGCTGTCTGCCGCGGTTACACCCGCGTCTTTGGCTACTGCTCTGCTCCCGTAGGTCGTAGCGTGATGGTATATAGCCTATAGCCTTCCTCGATAACTAATCTATCTAACACTGAAAGAATTTTTCAAATCGGATCAGTAGTTCCAGAGATTAAACAAACAAACAAACACTTATTGCGGTCTGTATACATTACAAATA
Source organism: Hoplodrina blanda (assembly GCA_949316365.1). Classification (NCBI taxonomy): domain Eukaryota; kingdom Metazoa; phylum Arthropoda; class Insecta; order Lepidoptera; family Noctuidae; genus Hoplodrina; species Hoplodrina blanda. Next base: position 38,228 of record OX438586.1, on the reverse strand, counting down.
TCTGGAGAAATAGTCACATAAAAGTGCCAACGGTTCTTAAACCTGAAGATAATGGTTGGAACTTAATCGATGGAAGCTATGTTTTTAATTGGTTTGAGGAAAATACAGTTCCTTCTTCTATCTACGAAATATTATTACAACAGCCTACTGATACTGCTGAGAATGAGTCAAGTGAAGCTGAAGAACACATTGAAGGTAATAAAAAAATTCTTTATTTTATAAAAGTATATGAAATTCTACATAATTGAGCGCAAGATCCGAGATTTAATGTTATTATTAATGTATTCAAAATTTGTTTCTTTTTAGATGATGAAATCGACAATGAAGAATCATAATTATGATGACGAAGAAAGTGATGATGACATAGGTATCAGATAATGATGATGATTAATTTAAAAGTCTTATGTACAGTCAGCAAAACAGATAGGTATGCAGGGCCGTTAGATATAATTGAAGTTTTCTTAGAAACCGATGGATGTTTTCGAATGTAATTTAATTTAAAACGTAGATAATATAGTTCTTTATTTAGGTTAAGTTTCAGTCAAAGACGTCCATCGGTTTCTTAGAAAACTTCAACTATATCTGACGACCCTGCATACCTATCTGTTTTGCTGACTGTACATTATGTTACAACTAAACATGTCTCAATCCGTAAACACTGCAATAAGATATGTAGGAATGCTAATAGCCATCACATTCATACTTCTGTCCAAAATGGGGACCCTTCCAAAGTTTGGAAGTTTCTTAGATCTTTGGGGGTCGGTAAATCCCGACAAGAGTCAATCTCAAAAGATATAGACATCGATGCAATGAACAATCATTTTACTGCTTCGTCCGATTTTGACAGGACAATTAAATTGAATACCCTGACTTATCTTTCTTCTCTTCCGACTCCCAGTTATTCTCCATTTGTTTTTGGTCAATTCTCCGCATGTGATGTTAAGAAGAGCATACTATCGATTACTTCCAATGCTGTAGGAAGTGACTGTATCAGCCGTAATATGTTAGTCCCTGTGCTGGATGTAATACTGCCCGTCATTTGTCACATCCTCAATTTTTCTGCATCGAGTGGTGTCTTTCCATGTACGTGGAAAGATGCTCAAATTATTCCATTACCCAAAAAGTCCAATCCCGCATCCTTTTCTGATTATCGCCCAATATCCGTCTTACCATTCCTATCCAAAGTCCTTGAACGGTTAATCCACAATCAAATAAGCACTTTCCTCTCCAAAAATGATCTCCTTAACCCCTTTCAATCTGGCTTCCGTCCTGGTCATAGTACCACCACAGCGCTTCTGAATATTACGGACGATATAAGGTCAGCTATGGAAAACGGTAATCTAACGGTCTTAGCTTTGCTAGATTTCAGTAACGCTTTTAATACTGTTGATTTCGATGTTTTGCTTGGCATTCTATGCTCTCTTAATATATCTCCATCGGTAATTGACTGGTTTCGAAGTTACCTGTTCGGTCGCCGGCAACGTATTTGCATCGGAGAGGCCATGTCTTCCTGGAGTAATACTTCGGCCGGTGTACCACAGGGTGGCGTGCTATCCCCTTTACTTTTCGCAGTTTTTATTAACTCAATCTCCGACAAACTGATTTCTTCCTACCATCTTTATGCAGATGATTTACAAATTTACTCACGAGCTCCTCTTGGAAATCTGTCAGAGGCTATCTCAACGATTAATTGTGATCTGGCCCGTATATGCGACTGGAGCAAGAGGTATGGACTTAGGGTCAACCCTGTGAAGACGCAGGTTGTTGTGGTGGGCAGTTCTAGGACGGTCTCAAGAATTGACTGGACGACTCTTCCCCAGGTTTATTTTGACAACTCAGTTATCCCTTTCAGCGAAAAAGTAAAAAACTTGGGGATATACATTGACAAGAACTTCTCTTGGACTGCCCAGCTACAGGAAGTTAGCCGCAAGCTCTTTGCTTCCGCTGCATCGTTGAAGAGACTCCGTAATTTTCTACCGACTACCACCAAGATCGCGCTTGCACAATCACTTCTTCTACCCATCCTTGATTATGCTGTTGCTAGCTATCTTGACCTTACCCAAGACCAACTGGATAAACTTGAGCGGCTTCAAAATTTTTGTATAAGGTTCATATACGGTTTGCGCAAATATGACCATGTTTCCGAATTTCGTCTGAAGCTCAAGTGGTTACCTATTCGCCTTCGTCGGAATGCTCATATTCTTTCCCTTCTGTATAATGTGCTCTTTTCCCCCTTTACCCCTCTCTATCTCAAGAAACGTTTCCAGTTTCTTTGCGATTCCCACACGAAGTTTTTAAGGTCATCGGATAATTTGAAGCTTAAAATGCCAATGCATTCCACAACTTTTCTTGATAAATCCTTTACTGTCCAAGCCGCTCGTTTGTGGAATGCATTACCAGTTGAAATAAAGCGCGCGCAATCTTTGCCTATTTAAAAGACTTGTGAAGGAACATTACTTGTTGTTGTGATTTTGTTCATGTTTTTAACTTTACTGTATACTACAGTCGTCATTTATTTTCGTTGCTTGCATATTTAGTATGTATGTATCTATGTATCTATTATATAGCATATGTATGTATCTGTGTATCTATTATAGTAATATTGTACTATTATACTTTTAATTTGCACCTTTGACAACCCCCATTTCATGTCCAAAAATTCACTGTCCATTCCATGGTTGCCTGGAAGAGATCGCAGTAAGCGATAAGGCCGCCAATTGTATGTTTTGTAGTTGATAGTTTATTTTTAAGTCATATATAATCTGGTGTACAATAAAGCATATATAAATAAATAAATAAATACATTTTACCCATAATTTCTATTTATAATGTAATATGCATACGATATGATTTTTCATGCTACGCCTCTTACTCGCACTCCCATAGCATTTTTCCCCTCGCCTGTCAAGGACTTATGCTAGCCAGAACCGCCTGTCATTCTACCAACTTACTTTAAATCGCTCAAAGAAACATATCTGTAAATTTCAACTTAACAGAATTAAGTTTATTTTAATTTACCCACACATAATACACCTTCAGGCTCACCTGTCAGGTACTTGTGCTCATCGAAACCGCCTGTCAATTTTTTTTTGAACTTAATAACGAATAAACAAAATGGTAAAAAAATTTCAAGCTTACAGGAACAAGTTTTTTTTTTAAATATTTCCTACACTTTCAAAAATATAGGGCTTGATGACGTGCAGGGCTGAGGCGTGCCAGGCGATGGTCATTGTACTTAGGCAACTATGACTCATCACCATAATAATTTCTAGCCTTACAGACACACCGTTACTCGGACGGTCCAGTAGCTCTCCTACTATATTACAAATCAAGAATTGAAAGGTTACAAATTTTCAAATATACATAGTGTTCACGTGCTTACAAATATTGGAACTATAGACGACCACTCTTAACATCTCAACCAACATGAAATAATGTGTAAGCCTGCGCAATCTATAACATACTTTAAAATCAAAAATAATAAAAACAAAATAAGTATCTATCAAGAAAAATGAAAATCGTTCATAACCAGTTTGATTTTGTCTATAATGAGTCAACTGTCCTATGGAGCAGGGCCAGCATGTTTCCAACCATTCTTATCGTGAATATAATCCTCTAACTTGTAATATGCTTGTTTGCATTGTATTACAGATCTGAAAGGGTGTAAAAGCCGCATTCGTGCGAGGTCACCTGGCTGCGCGAGACGAGGCGTGGGAGGCGTGGGAGGCGTGGGGACCCTGGGGCCGGGCGCGGGGGGCATGGTGGAGCCGCACCTCGTGGGCGGCTACCACTGGGACTGCTCCGACTGGTGCGGCGGCGGCGGCGCGCTGCCCGGCATCAGCGAGGTGGCCGGCTCCGAGCGCCCCGACTCCTCCGAGCCCACCTCGCCCGCCTCGCCCGCGGCCAGCCCCGCGCCGCGCCGCCGCGCCCGCGCGCCCCACGCCGCGCCCCACCACGCGCCCCACCCCGCGCTGCTCGACACCGACTCGGCTCCCGACGACGCCGACGTCGACGCGGCGCGCCTCACCGACGGTGAGTGCGAGATCCCAGGCCTCTCTACCGTTTCACTCGAGCCGCCCTGACCAGTGCTTTCTTTCTCTGGTTCCAGTCTCTTCTTACCTGTTGCACGCCGATGACTACGGAGTTCGCACCGCCAGTGACTCGGAGCAGCTGCGGGCGCGCACCCTGCGCGAGCCCGACGCCGCCAGTCTAATCACGATGCTAGGTGAGAGCTCGCGTCGAGTCCTCGTCGTCGCGCACCGCACACTACCACGAACATTCCGTCACCGTCCGTCCCCTGTTCACAGAGGAACGTAACTCGCTGCTGGGCGGAGACGACGACGGCTCCGGCAGCGAGCTGTCGGCGAACCTATGCGAGATCGAGGAGTCGGACGCGGAGACGGAGCCCGCGAGCGGCGCGCGCCACACGGACGTGTGACGCCGGCGAGCGGCCGCCGAGCCGCCGAGCGCGCGGTCGCGCGAGTGCACGCGCGGCCTCTAACACGCGCGCGCGTCGCACGCCCGTGCGTTTGTAATATGAACACTACACTCCATTTTAGCAGTGTGCAGAAGGCTGACGTACCTTTATTATTATAATTTGGTAGGAATAAGAATTGAATGTGTCAGAACTTTTACCGCTGAGATGTCGCCATCATCCGAATCATCATTATTAAGTAATAATTAGTGATGTTTTGTTTGAATGTCCAGATTCATATGAAAGGTAAACTGATTAATACGCGGTAGGTAAAAGTTGGTTGTGATTTCGGAACTTTTTTATATAGAACTGTTATGGACCAAGGTACAGTACTCGATCACGCTAATGAAATATTCGGGGCAATGAATATTCGATAGTTGGTCCATAGAGCAAATGATGATTCACTAAATAAATACTTAAATAAATTGAAACAAAAGAGAATTATAATGCACGTCAATGTAATTTGTATAATAATTATACGTAATAGTAAACGTGCGTGTTCCTTGTTCCTCGAGTGGTACGAACAGAGGACATAGGAAGTATAAGACTTGTACATAGTATTAGTATAATATTATAATTACGAATTAGATAGATCATGTTGTAAATACCTGTAAGCAAGTGATAAACTTTTATTTGTGTAACTTTCTTTTCTCACGATGAAGTTTCAATGTACGCCGCAAACAATAACACAGCTGTTACAATAAAGTATATTTTACCGATCTAACAGTACATTGTTCTTGAAAGAAGGGCGCGCACCTGATGACCTGCCCACGGCACCGTAACACGCGTGAGACTGGTGGGCATGATACTGACGGCGGACCACGAGTGACACGACCCCGTATTGCCCTGACTGTTACTAAACCGTTCATATGACTCGTATTTATGTAAAACAGTCCTCATAGTAATTGTATCCGGCTCCTAATTTTGTGTAATTCGTATCATGTTAGATAGGGACTTATTGGAAATCGCGACTACGTGGGGTGTGCGAGCGGTAAGACTGTGCGAGCGAGACGTCGCGCCCCGCCTGCCGCGGGGATAATATTAATGAAATGGTGCTCCAATTGTAGTTTCATATCATACTTTAAACTGTGCATTTAAACGTCGAGTAGCCGATGCGTTCTCCTCCTAGATTAGTGTAAAATAAGGGATCTATTTTTATAATGTACAAATAGAAGCGCGGACAAGTCACCGTCTGTGACGGCGAGCCGCGTGCCGGCCGAGGGGCCGCGCGTGCGAGCGCCCGCGTGCACTCGTCGCGTGTGCGTCGCGCGTCGGCGGCGGACGCGCGGCCGCTCGGCGCTGGCTTATCTGTATCTTTTTTTATAAAGAAAGGTTTATAAAATAAAAAATAAATTATTGAATTGTTGTGTAAATTTTGACACGACCAATAAAGACTAACTGAAAGAATTAAAATGTTTTATTTTCCACGTCGTGATATTATTATCTGTATAATCTAGTATTCTTTGCCGATCACACGAAAAATCTTGAAGATCTTTATCGATTGTGTATGGGTGAAGTTTTATTCCATTTGTTTCAGTAACAATTTTTACATTTACAAAGAATAAAACGAACATTATAAGAAATACACTATAAATAAAACATAATTATTATTAAGAAATCTAATAAAATCAACCAGATTTTTTTACATTAATCAAGTTTAATTTTACCATGTAAAATGTGTTTAGTTTTGGAAGTCGGTGGCTTTAGTTTTGTTTTTTGTTATGTAGGTAAGTATTGCCACCGACTTCCAAAACTAAAGTTATTTTGTATTTTGTAGTTTTTGAAGGCGGTTATCTTTTTTTGTTGTAAAAGCTTTTTATTTTTCACTTTTTAGTGCTTGTGTATTAATGTTAAAATCCTTACAAAAAGCCCTTTCAAACAATACCTCACACGATATATTTAATTTTGGAAAGTGGTAGGAGGGGGGTTGACGTACCCCCTCCCCCTTTTCCTTCAGTCAGTCATCGACTACACGTATAAACAAAGCAATTTCACTTTCATATTGCTGCTATGATCCTATGAGGAGTTCCATTCCATATCTCCGAAGTTCATCGTCAGATCATGACAATATTTCTATGGGACCTATTCGGAAGTATACTCTTTCAAACAAAAAAAAGAATCATCCAAATCTATTCATAATTGGCTGAGAAATCAGGTAACATACTTACATACAAAAAAAAAACATACGCGCCGAATTGAGAACCTCCTCTTTTTTGAAGTCGGTTGAAAAATAAATTGAAGTGACTCGTACAAATATAAATCGTTTATAAATGATACTACTAATGTCATTACTCACCGGAGATTCTATTTGTGAGGCTTTCTCGTTTTATTTCATGTCTACTTTCCTTAACCCGACTTCACCTAATAATCCCAGTCCACCCCCTTGTTTCCCTTTTGATAATAGCAAAATTTCATCCGACACTTGAATTTTCACGTCTAACAAATCACATAGACGTGAAAATTTATGATGTGATCGGTTTACTCCGTAACTTAGATCCAACTAAAAGTGCTGGCCCTGATAACATAATATCATCTTATTAATTGCGCGCCTTCCATTGCCCTATGTTTACACACACATTGATGCAATGTCAAGAGAACTTCTAAACTGCTGGGGTTCATAATCCGTCTCTCTGTTTTACAGATGCTAAAATACCTACTAAAACTATTATTGTACTGCACTTCTGTAAGAAGTCAGCTAGAGTATGCGTCTCAGATAAGGAATCCACGTTATTTTAAATATATTGACAGTACTGAAATCATCCAAAAAAGTTTCATGAAATAAAAAAAAAAAGCAAAAGATCATCAAAAGATTCCATAACAGTCAGCCGATTATCTTGAACTCTGTAAGAGGTATCATCTGCTACATTTATATTTATATACGATTTATATTTGTACGAGTCACTTCAATTATTTTTTTTATTTTTAGTTCACGTTATTCATTCTTTTTTGAGTTACGTTTTTATGTAAATATAAGCTGGTTTTTAAAATTTTTTTTTTATATTCTTTTTATTTTTTACTTTTTAGTCTTAAAGATGTGTACCTAACCTAACAATTTTTTTAACCGTTTTTTATTTATAAAATATTATTTTTACACCATTGACATTATTTCGTTTTGATACCCATATTAAGGGGTTGAAAAAATCTTCATCTTGGAGCGGCGGCCATTTTGAATTTAGTGTGATGTTATATAATTTTTTAGCTAAATAAAAGCTTGTGATGATATACAAAATATCCTGAAACTAAGGGTCAGTCACACCGAGACGCGACGAGACGAGACGCTGCGTGCACACTTTAAAAGAGCGACTCAAAATATAACTTTATTTTCTACACATTTCATTGTAAGAATTTAGAATACGTTACACCACGTAGCACTACGTCGCAATGCGTCGCTCTAAGCCGCGCTGCACCGCGCGGCGCCGCGAGACGTTTTAAACGCTAACAGTTTCGCTCAGGTTAGGTTCGCTCAGGTTTTTTTTTTTTTGAGGCAGGAGTGGGAAATCCTCATGGACGCCCAAACCGCCTCATCACTGGGACAGTCTGGGCAGTGCCGGACTCTTACCGGCTAAAACCACACTCCTGCCTTGGCGTGGGCCCCTGCCATGCATGTAACGCAGGGATTTTGTCATGGGCGTAAAATAAATAAATAAAAATAAATAAATAAATATCTTGGGACAACTCACACACGGCCATCTGATCCCAAGCTAAGCAGAGCTTGTGTTATGGTAACCAGACAACTGATATACATACTTATATAATTTATAAATACATACATATAATAGATAAATTACACCCAGACACAGAACCAACAATTATGCTCATCACACAAAGTTTGTCCTGGGTGGGAATCGAACCCACTACCTCCGGCTTTGAAGTCAGGGTCACTGACCACTAGACCAACGAGGCAGTCAAAAATCTTTTCTTTACTCTTTTATTTATTTTAGTCTAATATGTTTCTAAAAGTTTCATCTATTTAATTTATTTTCTGGTTCTTTATAGGGCTTCTACTTGTTCCTTTTGTTGACTCTTTTTACTATGCTTATTATGTACTTTACAAAGTCTCTTCTTACTCTTTTGTCCCCAATGAGCTTGCTCAGATTTTCTTTTTTGATTTCTACGCCTAGTAATATTTCGGCCTCGCGTCTTTGGGAGCAGTGTACCGGGCACTCCGTGAGGAGATGGATGACTGTCTCCAGCTTGTCGGGGTCGCAAATACACGATGGGTTCTCCTTGCACTTGAAGCGAGTCAGGTATTCGGAGAACCCACCGTGTCCCGTTAGGGCTTGGGTCAGCTCTTTGCTGGACTCTAATTTTCGCACCGTCCTGTACGCAGCAATCGCGCATGGGAAGAACATCTTCGTTGTGGCCGCCGTTTCTCCGATGCTGTACCTCCGGTTCCACTCGCCCAACGTCTCCATTCGGATCAATCGCTTGACGAATGAAACCGGGCACAAGCTGTAGTCGGGTGCGCGCTTCGACCTCAGGGCAGCCTCCTTCGCGAGCGAGTCGGCTCTCTCGTTACCCTCCAGCCCTGCATGAGCTTTGATCCAGAACAAGGATACGCTCTTGTTCTCCGACAGCTCGGGAGCAGACGTTTGCGACGTGGGTGTTGAACGTCAGCTTGTGGTCGATGGTGAGACCGAGCAGCTTAATTTCCTCAGACATGCCAATGTCTACCCCACCCATCCTCAGACATGGGGTGTCGTGCTTCAGCTTCCGCGTTATTAGCATTGCCTTAGTTTTATGCGGTGCGAATTTGAGCTTACTCGCGACACCCCACGTTCGAACGTACTCGAGGGCAGCATTGGCATCTCTCTGGACCTCAAGTGCCGTCTCCCCGTCGAACACAAGGACGACGTCGTCCGCAAACGCCTGGCACTGGACCCCTCTACTCTCCAGCCCTTTCAGCAGAGGATCCAGCAGCAGATTCCATAGTATGGGACCACCGATCGACCCCTGGACACATCCCTTCTCGGTCCTGGCTTCGTACTCCGCTCCCGCATACCTGACCTTCACCACTCTCTCGGACAAGTAGCTGTCCATGACCCGCCTCAAGTTTACAAGACACTCTTCCTCAGCCAGACGCACTCTAATGGCCGGCCACCATGCGCTATCGAAGGCTCCCTCAATGTCTAGAGACACAATCGTGACAAGCCTCTTCTCAGCGAGTCTGCCACGAATGTGCCCCATCAACGCGTAGAAGGAGTCCTCGGTGCTTTTTTGTGGCATAAAGCCGTACTGGTGAATAATCATCCTGGGCAACAGGTAGAACTTGAGTCGGGCCACGAGCATTTTTTCGTACATTTTGCCGAGAACAGGCAAGAGACCAATCGGCCTGTATGATTTCGGAGTGGTGTAGTCGGCTTTTGCGGGCTTGCGGAGCACAACGACCGTTGCCTCTTTCCAGGACCGGGGAAAGTATTCATGCGCCAGGCACTTGTTCATCAAGCGCAGAACTAAGTCTGGGTCTTCGCTGATCGTGTGTTCCCATATGTCCGCCGTCAGACCGTCGGAACCGGGGGCTTTTTTGGGGTTGAACGAGGAGACCGCTCGCTTCAGCTCGTCGAGTGTGAAAGGAGGGTCCAAGGACTCAACTTGGTTCCCCCCATTCACCTCTTCGGCTCGTTGCCGCACCCTTTTGTGCTCCTCGTTGTCCCCCTCCGTACGGTCCTCCGGGTAAAAGGTCTCTGCTAGATACCTCGCCGAGGCTTCTGGATCCCGCGTCCTTGCTTCCCTCACCATCGGCAGGTCCTCCTCTCTCCTCTCCGTCCTCCGGATTACCCGGTATATGCCCTCCCACATTCCTTCCCGGTCCTGCTTTTCGCAGAAACCCTTCCAGCTCTCGACCTGGGCTTTGGTTACTGCCTGCTCGTACTCCTCTTTCTGTTTCAGGTACTCCTCAACAACCTTTGGTCTCCGGACTGGCGCTGCACATCGGATTCTCCGCTTCTTCGTGGCGACCTGTCTCTTTAGGTCAGCGAGTTCATCGGACCACCACGGCACGGTTACTTTCTCTACTCTTTTCTTTTTGGGTATCACTTGCGCGCATGCTTCCTGCACCGCTGATGTGATGTCCCGGACCACCTCGTCTATAACATGTGCGCTGTCGATGCTATCGATCAGGTGTCCAGTTATTTTGTTTTTCTGCATAATTTAGCGCAGTTTCGCATGAAACTGGCCCCAATTTGCTTTCTTTGTGTTATAGACTCTGGTGGTCCGGTTCACCGTGATACCCGCAGACTTTTCGAGATGTATATCGAACTCTATGCCGTTGTGGTCCGACCCTGTCAGATCGTCGACGACCCGCCAGCCGTCTGTCACCGTCAGCATATCCGATGTGCAGGCTGTGACGTCGACGCAGCTAGTGTAACGCCTGTCACCCCTAACTACGTCGAAGGTTGGAGTTTCCCCTGTATTGAGTACTTGCAGTCCGAGCTGGTAGAGAGCTGCCAGCATTTCGTCGCCTCTGCTGTTCGTCTCACTGCTGCCCCACCAGATACTCCAGGCGTTGGCGTCTCCTCCCATTATGAGCTTTTGTGGGCCGGTTTCGCTTTCGACCTTTCTGAGCGTGTCCAGGTATGGCCCTAAGGGCTGGTCTGGCTCAAAGTAGAACGAGACCAGTGTGAGCTTCCAGGCACCGGTTTGGATCCCCACCACGACGATGTTGTTCGTGGTGAGTTCTGGGTACTGCCTTACGGCTAGGTTTGGGTCGAAAACGACAATTGCCGCTTTGACAGTCCCTTCTCCTTGCCTGGTGCTCTGGAAGATTCTCGCTCCCCTGGTCCCGCTCATCCTTTTTGCGTTGCCGACGTAGGGCTCCTGGATCAACGCTGCGGTTGCTTTGCGCTGCTCGGCCTCGATCAAAAGCTCATGGGTTGCCAGTTTCTTCCTTTGGAGATTCGCCTGAAGTATCTTGTGTGGCATTTTGGCTAGTGGGACCACCTCAGCAGTAGGCAACAGCCGCACGTGCCAGCCTATCCCACTTCACTCGAACAGGACACTCGAGGTTGAAGGTATTGTGGTCCGTCTTCTCCATCTTCGCCTTGACGCAGTTGTGGCATTTCGGTGTTTCCGCCTCTAGCCACTGGGCACACTCTGCTCGGAGGTGTGGGCCTCCGCAATGGCTGCATAGGTCGGCTGGTTCTTTACAGAGCCGCCGGCCATGCCCATACCCCAAACACCTCGTGCACTGCACCAGTGGTGACTGGTCGTCGACGAAGACGGTCTGGAGATCTATGAGCGCTTTTCCCCTTTCGAGCATCCTGTTCCATAAAGTCGGGGACGTGCTGACCACCACGTTGCTTGTATGCGGGTTCCGCGAATTTCGTCGGTATTTAACGGTCAGTCGGTCCGCCCCCTTGTCGAGGTTGTGAAAGACATCCCGGTTCTGGTTGCGTAGCGCCCTCAGCACTTCCTCGTCAGAGTGGATGCGGAGGACGCCCCGGAAGACCAATAGCGGGTCCTTGTTTTTAACCTCCTCGACAAGGAGGCGGTCTCCTGCCTCTTCGAGTTTTGAGCGTACCTTGTTACGTTCTTCTACCGATCTACAGCCCATGATTATTTTTCGGTCTCTGGCCTTCCTCATGCTCTCGATCTCTACTTCTCCCTCTTTTGCGTTTATAGCGTTTCTAATCTTTGTCAGGACTTCCTCTCCCGAGTCCCCTTCGTCTTTCGACGTTACCACTATGGAGTGCAGTGCGGTCCTTCCTGGGGTCTGCCTTTTCGGTGGACCCGCTGCTACGCTCGCATAGGTGGCCGTCGTCTTCAGCAGTTCGCCCTGTCTCTCCATCGCTTCTTGGAGCCTCTCCATTCTTTCGCTGCTCTCCTTCACCAGCGCGCTGTGCTCCGCTAGTGAAGCGAGCAACGAATCCATCTCCGGTGGAGCTGCAGCCTTGGTGGCTTCCTTCGCCTCTAACTCGGCCCCCCTTACTGGTGTTGCAGCTGCCGCCTCTTCCTTCACGAGCTGGTACAGCCGTTCCACCGACTGGGTGATCCCGGCCTTAAGGTCTGACCTTAGGTTGCGAGAGTCGTTTAGGTGCGACTTCGCACGCAAGAGGCAGTTGCGGGCCTCGGTCACACGGTCGGTGGGTTTGGAAGGCTGTCGCTGGCTTGTTCCCGGAGATCCTCCCGTTGCCCCGGAGGATACTCTGCGCGCCACATCCTTGCCGTCCGTAGGAGGCGCTACTTTCCGCGTTAGCTTCGGGAGGGCCGCCGCGATTGATGCCGACTTCTTTGGTGAAGGGGTTGTTGCTGAGGAGGAGGGCTGGGTTTCCACCGGCTTACCATTCTCCCACTCCCCAATGCTTCGCCTCACAATAGAGGCTTGAGTTGAAGCCTTGGGAGGGGGAGTTGTCTTCTCTCCGTGCGATGGAGAGACTTGGGAACCTGCGGGGGTCTTTTTCGCGGGTGTTCGCGAGAGGAACATATCGGACGGGTAGGGATTAGATAATTAATAAATATTTTGTAAAAAGAAAAAAATTAAATAATCAATAAAAGGGTTAAAATGTCTGGTGTATAATTTGGGTGATAGAATTAAAATAACTTAAAGAGATAAAATGAATCCCTGTAAAGGGGGGATCGATGTCAATTGCGAACTGGCTAGTAAATGCCAGTCCCGTCAAGTAAATAAAAGATAGATTTTGGGCACTTGCAGGGAACACTCCTCTGAGCATCGTGACACTTGTAATGTTAGACAAGATACAGCAATCCCTGTAAAGGGGGGACTGGTGCGTCGAGTTTATCAGTGTTAGAGTATAAGGGTCAACAAGGGGTCCCTATGCGCGTGGAGAGTTGAATTTCATACACACGTTCTGGTTAATTGGTCCAGGTATCGGATGGACGGCCTAAAATAATTTTATAAAATTTATACTGTACTGAAAGTTTACCTGGCCAAGCGAAAAAGGGCGGGTGGGTGGGCAAATTTTTGACGTTCCACAGCAGCTATCCGCACGTGCGAGGTGTCAAAACACGCGTCTCGGCGCGAGCTGTCGAACGGTGTGATCAGCGGCGATGGGTTCGCTCAGGTTAGGTTCGCTCAGGTTAGGTTCGCTCAGGTTAGGTTTTTTTTTTTTTTTTTTTTTTTTGTGCCAAAACCGCCATGTTTATGGCGCCTATAAAATCTACTCTCTATCATACCAGTTCTCGCTTTTGTGCCTCTCGTACTCTCATGCTGCATACTGTTTCTTTCTCGCATTCCTCTCCAGACATTCTAGTGGGTGGGCCTCCCACTTTTATTACTACCTACTTCTTATCTTTATTTTTAAAAACTTATATAATGGGGGAAATTAACTTGCTATGCCATTTCTATTTTCTTTTTTACACTCATATTTAACCTATAGTTTAAGCTTATGTTCTATATATTTTTACAATACAGGGAATACTTACATCTTCATTCTTATACTATTTTGCTTACATATCTATTTTCTTATGCTACTGCTTACAATTACTATATAAATACTGTTTTCCTATGCTTCTTTTTTATAAACAAATATAAAGGAAACATAGATTTTTATTAACTTTTATTTCTATTAATTACACTTGTGGCCACATTCTCGCAGTACGTCAAGAATATCTCACGGCTTTTGCTCATCATCACTTCCCTCACACTATCCCTTGTCAGTTCGATGTCCAGTTCACGCTCTACTTTATATCGTTGCCTGCTGAAGATCGGGCAGTCTAAGAGGATAGCTCAGGTTAGGTTAGGTCAGGTTTTTTTTTTTTTTTTTTTTTTTTTTTTTTTTTTTTTTTTTTTTTTTTTTTTTTTTTTTTTTATACTTCTACCTCCAACGTAATTGGAGCCTATGTTAGGCGTTTCGTTCATACCAGTTCTCGCAATTATTCCGCTCGTACTTTCATTCTTCATACTTTATCTTTCTACCATTCCTTTCTCTTTCTGTCTATAAGGGTGGGACGCCCTTCTACTTTTCCTATTTCTGTACTTTATTCCATTTTTTATTTTCATTTCAGGTTTAACACAACACAGTTTTTTATTGGTCTTTTACATCATCAATCCTTATGCTATATTTATTTCTATTTACATTCATTCCTAAGATTACTTACTAACTAACTTACTTATTAACTATCTTTATTTGTGCTGTTATTATTTCTACTTACATTGTGTCTTAGGACTACGTTTAATTCTATTTATTTCTAATAATACATTTGTTGATCTCAGATCAACGGCCTTCTTAAGTCTTACTCTTTTCTTTATTGTTATTTATACTACTTTTACAAATATGGGCAGCATTTTAATAATTATACGTATTACTGGTTTCATGGCGTTTCTTAGCAGTATTTTTACGACGGTTTTCAATGCTTAGCCGTAATATTCTATATAATATTAAGTAAGCATTTTTTCTTATGCTATTTTGTTTCTCTTTATTACTCTTTCGCAAATTTCCACACAGTACTCTAGAAACTTGTCTCTCATTTTTCCTTTCATCAAAGGCCACACATTTTCGGCACTCAGTTTGGTGTTGAGTACATGCTCAGCCACAAGTCTTTGCTGGTCGAATACGGGACAGTTGAATAATATATGTGGCACCGTCTCAGCGATGTCAGGATCGCAGATGCACGATGGGCTCTCCTTGCACTTGAAGCGATTCAAGTATTCAGAGAACCCACCGTGCCCCGTCATGATCTGAGTAGTGACATTGTCGATTTTTATCTTTTTGACTATTCTGTACGCCGCCACCGCATCTGGGAAAAACAACTTCGTCCCTGAAGCCGTTTCTCCAGTGCGGTATCTCCGGTTCCACACGTCGAGAGTTGCCGTTCGGATGCACCGTTTAACGTATGAAACCGGGCACAGATCGTAGTTGGGCTTTCGCTTGGAACCTTCAGCGGCTCTTTTGGCAAGTTCGTCGGCTCTCTCATTTCCTTCCAACCCCGCATGGGCTTTTATCCAAAACAAGGTCACAGCTTTGTTTTGGGTCGTCAGGGACCTGAGGTTTGCCCTTGTTTCTACTGCCAGGGGGTGGTGACGATTGTAGTTTTGGATTGTTTGGAGGGCCGACATAGAGTCACTGAAGATTCCAAACGACTGTGCACTGTTCTTGAGGATCTCCCTGGTGGCGACGCATATTGCCAGAAGCTCGGCCTGGTAAACAGTTGAATAGTGTGGGAGGGCAAGCTTGAGGGTTTTGGTCTCGGTGCCACCCTTCCATACGGATAGTGCCGCTCCAACCTTGCCCCCAATCTTGCTCCCGTCCGTAAAGATGCGAACTTCATGTTCGCTCTGGGCATCAAGTTGCTCTTGGCTTACCAGGCTTATGAGCTCTAGCTCAGCGCGTTCTGCTGGGTGTGGAGCCTCCATTGCCGAGGCGGTCTGCTCAACGCTCCTGTCGCCAAGTGCTGGCTGAGGCACTCCCCTCCTGGCCTCGTAAAGCGATGCCGCTTCGCGTACTCGCAGATCGAGAGGTAATATCCCAGCCAGCACTAGCGCGGAGTTTAAGGAGACCGTCCGGTATCCCTTGCACAGTTTCTGTGTGATACCGCGTTGGACCGCTCCCAACTGCTTCCTTACTCCCAGTTTGTCTACGGCCGAAGCCCAAACGCTGGCGGCGTACATGATGACTGGTTCGACGGTGGCCACATATATTATTCTTATGACTTCTGGGTTAAGCCCCCAGCTGGTCTTTGCCGCCCTCGTTAATTGCTTGTGGATGCCTATCGCTTTTCTGCACACGTTTGCGACGTGTGCGTTGAACGTCAGCTGCCTGTCGATGGTGACACCCAGGATTTTGATCTCGTTGGACGCGGCAATGTCGATCCCGCCCATGCTCAAGCGCGGGGTGTCGTATTTTAACTTGCGCGTTATAACCATTGCATTGGTTTTGTGAGGGGCGAATTTGAGCTTGTTTTGGACACCCCACGCCTGAACACGTCCAAGAGTGGCATTGGCGCGTCCCTCGATCTCCAACGCTGTGTCACCATCGAAAACCAGCACAACGTCGTCTGCAAACGCCTGGCAATAGACATCCCCAGCCTCCAGGCTCTTAAGGAGCGGGTCTAGCAATAGATTCCAGAACGTAGGTCCCGCGATGGAACCCTGGACACAGCCCTTGCTTGTGGCTTTGCAGTACTCTTCACCTGCGTATCTGACGCTGACCCTTCGGTTTTCGAGGTAGCTGTCGAAGACCCTCCTCAGGCCTACAGGGCACTGTTCCTCAGCCAGACGGACTCTTATGGCTGGCCACCATGCGCTGTCGAAGGCTCCCTCTATGTCCAGTGATACTAGTACTACTATTTTCTTCTTAGAGAGTTTGGCACGTATGTGCTGCATTAGTGCATAGAGGGAGTCCTCGGTGCTTCTCTGGGGCATGAATCCGTACTGACGAGTACTCATCCTGGGGATCAAATGAAACCTGAGGCGGGCCACCAACATCTTCTCATACATTTTACCGAGGATTGGTAACAGGCCGATTGGTCTGTACGCCTTTGGGTTGCCGTAATCCGATTTGCCAGGCTTCTTTAGGATGATGACCGTTGCTTCCTTCCAAATTTCGGGGAACAGGTGGCTTCTCAGGCAGCCATTGAGGAGAGCCAAGGCCACATCAGGGGCTCCTCTAATGGCTTGGCAGCAAATGTCGGCAGTGAAGCCGTCGGCTCCTGGCGCTTTTTTAACGTTGAATGACTCGCACGCTGCCCTCAGCTCGGCCATCGTGAATGGTGGTTCGCAGGACTCATCTTGCCTCCCAGCATTCACGACGTCAGCCTTCTCTCTGGTAAGGCGGTGGCAGGTGCTGTCAGTTTCCGGGTTGTCCTCAGGGTAAAATGTTTTTGCCAGTAGTTCGACCGAGCCTTTAGCGTTCAGGACCGCCCCGTCCTTCACTAATGGCTGATCCTCACCTCTTCCCTTGGTCCTTCCTATCACCCGGTAGATTCCTTCCCAAACCCCTTCTCTGTCCTGTCTTGAGCAGAAGTTCTTCCAACTCTCGACTTCGTCCTTGGCTGCTTCCGTCTCGTACTCAACTTTCAGTTTCAGGTACTCTTCAACGACCTTCGGTCTTCGGACTGGTGCTGCATTCCTGACTCTGTTTTTCAGGGTAGCGACCTTTTTCTTCATCCCCTCGAGTTTCTCGGACCACCACGGCAAAGTAAACACTTCGTTTATTTTCTTCTTTGGCATTGACGAAGTGCATGCGTCTCTAATTGAGGTAATGTATAATTTTGTTATTGAGTTTAATTGTCCAGCTGTATTTAATTTGTCGATTTCTACTTTATTAATTTCGTTAATCTGCAATAATTGGCCGAGTTTCTCACGAAACTCGGGCCAGTTTGCTTTTTTCGTATTAAAAATTCTGGTCGTTCTGCTGATTTGTATGCCTTTAGATTTGTTTAATTTGATGTTGAATACGATGCCGTTGTGATCCGAGCTCGTGAGGCCCTCGTCTACCCTCCAGTCGTCTACCAGGTCTAAGATATCCGTCGAACATGCCGTTAAGTCGACGTGGCTGCAGTATCTAATGCCTCCTCTGATTGTGTCGAAGGTCGGAATTTCCCCTCTGTTGAGTACGTTCAGGTCCAGTTCGTCGAGAACTCCGGACACTTCTTCACCTCTGCGATCTATGGTCAGGCTTCCCCACCATGTACTTTTCGCGTTTGCGTCTCCTCCAAGAATCCACATTCTGGAGCCCACCTCCTCCTCAACACGTTTGAGGTGGTCGAGGTATGGTTCAATTGGCTGGTCTGGCTCAAAGTAAAAGGAGACTAGTGTGATTCTCCAGGCACTGGTTCGGATCCCCACCACGGTGATGTTGTTCGTGGTGAGTTTCGGGCACTGTTCGACGACAAGGTTTTGGTCGAAGACCGCAATTGCGGCCTTAACAGTACCCTCCCCGATGTCAGTGCTCTGGAAGATCCGAGCGCCTCTATGACTCCTCATTACTTTGGCCCCGCCTACATATGGTTCCTGCAGGAGAGCAATCGCGACCCCGCGTTTTTCCGCTTCGATAAGAAGCTCGTTGGTCGCCAGTCTTTTCCGCTGGAGGTTGGCCTGTATTACTCTGTAGGGGTTTGGGTTACCGTGGGTGCCCTTAGCAGTAGGCTACTGTAGCTCTAGCTATTTCGTCCCACCTGTGGCGTACTGGACATTCTGAGCTGAAAGCGTTGTGGCCAGCGTCACCGAACTTGGCTCCTGTGCAGTTCCGGCACTTTGGCAGAACACCTGTTAGAAAGTCGGAGCATTCCGACCTCAGGTGCGGTCCGCCGCAGTGACTGCACAGGTCCGCCGTTTCTTTACAGTAGCGTTTGCCATGCCCGTAGCCTAGGCAGCGCGTGCACTGCACCAATGGGGTCTGGTCTTCGACCCTCACTCGCTGGAGGTCTACGTGCAGGCACCCGAGTTCTGTGGCTCGTCTCCAGACGGTCGGCGAGACGCTGACCACAACGTGGCAGGTGTGTGGGTTCCTTGTCCTCCTCCGGAATTTTACCGCCACCCTGTCCTCCTCCTTGTCGAGGTTGTGAAAAACTTCCCTGTTCTGGTTTCTCAGCGCTTTGAGGATATCCTCGTCTGTGTTTGCTGAGAGGACGCTCCTGAGGATCAGCAAGGGATCCTTGTTTTTCACCTCCTCGACATGGAGGTCCTTACTAACCCTTGCCAGTCTTTCCTTAATTTTGTCCCTTTCGGCGGTTGTTTGGAAGCCCATTATTACTTTTCTGTCTTTGGCTTTCCTGACCTTTTCTACCTTCACCCAGCCTTCCTTTGCGTCAGCCGCCTTCCGCAACCTTTCGAGGACTTCGTCCCCGGACTCTGCCTCGTCTGTGGAGGTAACCACTATGGAGTGGAGCGTACTTCGCGTTGGATTTGCTTTTCCGCTGTGGGTTACGCTCGCATATGTGGTAGTGGCAGCGCTGTTTTCAATGCTGTGTTTGTGCTGCTCAATTGCTGCCTTCAGCTCCTCCATCCCCTTTGAGTGGCTCTCCAGCAGCAAAGAGTGGCTCCTTATTTGGGCCTCCAATTGAGTGGTGCTTGGGTCGGCTGTAGTGGTGAAGGTGAGGTCGGCTGCGGCTCCTTCGGGCTGGGCATTGGCGGGCCCCACTCTTTTTGTCTTGGCCGATTTTTCGGCCTCTTTTACCAGCTGGAACAACCGGTCCAGCGCCTCGGTAATGCCTGCTTTTATTTCGTTTTTTGTGTTCCTCGAGGTGCCGAGAAGCATTTTTGCTTTTGTCAGGCAGGCCCTCGCCTCTACCGACCGGTCCGCGTATTTTTGTTTCGGCGGCGAGTGCACTTGTACCAGCATCGTTTGGGGTGAGTTGGGCTTCTGTGCAGGTTTCGCAGGCCCAGCCTGCGCTGTCTTGGTGATTAGGGAAGGGGGCGTTTGGTTCGGGTTCACGCTGGAGGGCCCCGCGGCCTCCAGTTCTGCGACGCTGCGTCTCACATTTGGAGGCGAAGTGTATTTAGATGATTCGCCCTCGGCCGGCTTCACCTTGAGTGGGGTCCTAATAGCATTCATCATGCTGGAGGTTCGCGTCAAGTGTAAAAGTGTAAAAATAATTTAAAATAAGAAATAAAAAGAAACAAAATGCGTTTGAGATCGTAAAAATCTTCTGTAAAAAAGTTTTGGGTATTTTTCCCTAAGTCAGCTCACGGCGCTGTCAGTTTTTTATTGTGTACCAGGTTCCAGACCTGAGTCTGGTGTCATGGAGCTCCCAGGAACCCAAATGTGTCAAAGGAAAAATTTAAAAATATAAAAATAGAGCAGAAAATTTCTTGACTCTACGTAGAGTCCAACTCTACAGTCCACTGGGTAGGTCTCCCCGAGCCCTTTCCAATGAACCCAAACACGGCTGCCCTAGCCCAAAGGGTTCCCGAGAAAACCCGGTTTGAATTTTTGGTTGCCGAAACAAAATGGCGGCCGCAATTTGGTTACCGGTGGTTTCCTCCGGAACCGTTCGTCCGAAAATCGCCGTGCCTGGGCTTTTCTGAATGGGCTCGTCAAGAGCTATCAAGCGGGGCGGGTTTCAGGCCTAAAATTTATCAGGTCCTGAAAGCTCCTGAAACTGCACTAGTCGGGTGAGGAGGGTCTGGCCAATGCCCGTAAAGAAAGTCCGGGCGCTCCACGACCCCCGGTTCGGGAGATATCCGGCTCCGAAAAATGGTTTGACAGTCAAGAAACTGTCAAAGTCAATCTTCAAACCGGTATAACTCGCCTTCCCAGTGCCGCAGAAAAGCCGTGTTTGGGCTTATTCGGCTCGACTAGTCCCGCTCCGACGTGTGCGATGGTTTTCAGGCGCCTGAAATTTTTCAGCGCCGATCGGCCTGAAAACAGGTATGTCGGGAAGGGGTTGCCACGCCAAGCGCCACCGCAAAATCCACAACTCTCTAGGACCCCCGGATCCGGAGATATGGTGGCTGAAAGATTTTCAAAATGGCCGCCCAGCTGTCAAAAGCCAAGTTAAATTGGCTGTAACTCCGCAACCGATGGTCGTAGCGAAGTGCGGTCTCGACTACGGTACCCGGCTTGACTCCCCCTATCCGGCTAAAGTGGGTTTACTGCTGAAAAATTTCAGGTCCTGAAAAATCCTGAAAACATGCAGGAAATGTTCTCGCTGTCTTCCCACAGAGAACAGTGAAAATCCTGCAATTCTGGGCCCAATATCTCCAGAGATATTAATTTTTTAATGCTACAACCTAAAAAACCAAAATGGCTGAAAAAGTCTATTTTCTTAGTTCGTGGTGTTATTGGACCCGAGTTTGGGCTTAATCTAACTGGAAGACACGTTTCTAAGACAATTCTATGGTCAATTATTATTTATTTTAGTTTATTTACGATTTATTTGAGAAAAAGGTTAAAAATTTCGTAACTTTGTTGCCAAAAATGGTAAAAATCTAGAAAAATCAGATTTATTTAAAGGAATTGAAAATCTAGGGGATACAATTTTTATATTTTAAAATTTTGAAAAACTGAATGAAAATTTTGAAAATAACTGGAAAATCTAGAAAATCTTAAAAATCTAGCCTAAAATGCAATTAAAAAAATTTACTTCTTGTTTGGTCCTCTTCTCTCCGCAAGCGCGCAGCCGATTTCACTGGAAAACGGGGGGGTTGTCGCTGCAGATTTTGCGTTGTAGTGGCTCAAAGTTTGAAGTTGTCAATATTTTGTAATTATCGGTACTTTTTACCTGTGGGTGGTAAAAATCCGTTTGAGGCGTCGAATGATTGGCCTTGTTGTCTTCTTGGTTCTACCAAAATTTGAAGTGCCTGCTGCGTCAGTTTCAGTGACCTCGTGGTGAAGTTTTGAGGTTAGGTATTTTGTTTTTCGCAATTTTCTTGTAAGTTCGTGGGCGGATTTTCCCGGCTGAGGCGTGCTATTGTAGGCCTTGAGGGGCCCCACAATATGGTGAAAAAAGACTGGTGGTTTAAAATATATCCACCGAGTTTTGGCCTTCCAAGGTTTTTAAGAAGGGCACTTTTCCGGGTTTTTCACTTAAAACTTTTCACTGCACAATTTTTCGTTCGCGAAATTAACTCGGTCGTATGCGCCTAACGGTAGCGCAGATTTTGGTACCTCGCACGTCACTATATGTCGTGTAAAACTATTTTTGCGATTTATTTTGCGCAGAGCGTAACGAAAAACGTGGCGTTCGCTGTCGCAGACGGAAGCAGACTGGGTTAGGTCAGGTTAGGTTAGGTTAGGTTAGGTTAGGTTAGGTTAGGTCAGGTTAGGTCAGGTTAGGTCAGGTTAGGTCAGGTTAGGTCAGGTTAGGTCAGGTTAGGTCAGGTTAGGTCAGGTTAGGTCAGGTTAGGTCAGGTTAGGTCAGGTTAGGTCAGGTTAGGTCAGGTTAGGTCAGGTTAGGTCAGGTTAGGTCAGGTTAGGTTAGGTTAGGTTAGGTTAGGTTAGGTTAGGTTAGGTTAGGTTTTTTTTTTTTTTTTTTTTTTTTTTTTTTTTTTTTTTTTTTTTTTTTTGTGCCAAAACCGCCATGTTTATGGCGCCTATAAAATCTACTCTCTATCATACCAGTTCTCGCTTTTGTGCCTCTCGTACTCTCATGCTGCAAACTGTTTCTTTCTCGCATTCCTCTCCAGACATTCTCGTGGGTGGGACTCCCACTTTTATTACTAGCTATTTCTTATCTTTATTTATATAATGGGGGAAATTAAATTGCTATGCCATTTCTATTTTCTTTTTTACACTCATATTTAACCTATAGTTTAAGCTTATGTTCTATCTATTTTTACAATACAGGGAATACTTACATCTACATTCTTATACTATTTTGCTTACATATCTATTTTCTTATGCTACTGCTTACAATTACTATATAAATACTGTTTTCCTATGCTTCTTTTTTATAAACAAATATAAAGGAAACATAGATTTTTATTAACTTTTATTTCTATTAATTACACTTGTGGCCACATTCTCGCAGTACGTCAAGAATATCTCACGGCTTTTGCTCATCATCACTTCCCTCACACTATCCCTTGTCAGTTCGATGTCCAGTTCACGCTCTACTTTATATCGTTGCCTGCTGAAGATCGGGCAGTCTAAGAGGATATGCTGGACACTTTCCGTCGCGCTAGGATCACAAGCGCACGATGGGCTCTCCTTACACTTGAAGCGGTTCAAATATTCAGAGAACCCACCGTGCCCCGTCAACACTTGTGTGAGGACGCCTGTTGGCCGCACCTGTTTTACAATACGGAATGCCGCAATGGCGTCTGGAAGGAACATTTTCGTCACGGAGGCCGTCTCGCCAGACACATATCTCCGATTCCATTCATCGAGCGACCCCATGCGGATCTGACTTCTGATGAATGAGATCGGACACCGGTCGTAGTCCGGCTTCCTCCGCGACGACAATGCTGCCTCCTTCGCCAGCTCGTCCGCACGCTCATTCCCAGGCAGGTCCGCGTGGGCCTTGATCCAGAACAGAGACACAGCTTTGCTCTGTTCCAAGGCTTTAGCCAGATTGGCTCGCGCGCGAACCGCCAGGGGATGGAGCGAGCCATGGTTTGTCAGCGTCTGCAATGCTGACATTGAGTCGCTGTACACACCATAGCTCGTCTCTTTGCGTTTGAGGATGACGTCCGTTGCCTTGCAAATGGCCAGAAGTTCCGCCTGGTAGACCGTGCAGTACGCGGCGAGACTGAGTTTGAGGTTCTGGACTTCACCAACATTATCCCATAAAGATAATGCGGCTCCGACCTTCCCCTCAATCTTGCTGCCGTCAGTGAATATTCGCACTGTCTGCACGTTGTTATCATCTACCTGCTGTTGATCAGCGAGGCACATGAACTCCAGGGACATTTGTTTTGCTGGATGAGGGGCTTCTGCAAACCGTACCATACTCTCAATCTCTCTATCCCCAGGCACAAACCGTGATGACCCACTCCTCGCCTCATACATGGCGGCTGCCTCTTGTATGCGGAGATCTAGAGGAAGCATCCCGGAGAGTACCAGCGCTGAGTTGAGAGAGACAGTACGGTAGGATTTGCAGAGCTTCTGGACGAAACCTCGTTGAACAGAGCCTAGCTTCTTCCGTATTCCCAGCTTAGCGGTAGCGGGAGCCCAGGCGCCAGCCGCGTACGTGATGATCGGCTCTATTGTTGCGGTGTATATAATGTGTATGACATCCCGATTTAATCCCCAACTCACTTTAGCGGCGCGGGACAGCTGTTTGTAAATATTTGCCGCCTTCTTACAGACGTTCGCCGTGTGCTCGTTGAAGGTGAGCTTCTCGTCAATGGTGAGTCCCAGCAACTTTATGCTCCTTACCATGCCAATGTCAACCCCGGCCATGTTCAGGACTGGGGTGTCGTACTTGAGCTTGTTTGTTACAAGCATCGCGCAAGTTTTGTGCGGTGCAAACTTGAGCTTGTTCCTGACTCCCCAGTCCTGGACATGGGCAAGGGCGGCATTGGTGATCCTGGAGACTTCGGTAGCCGTATCGCCATCCACGACGAGAACGATGTCGTCCGCGAATGCCTGGACAAAATTTCCACGCCGTTCCAACTCCTGCAGCAGTGGGTCGAGGAGGAGGTTCCACAGGATAGGACCACCGATTGACCCTTGGACACAGCCTTTGTTCGTTTCTTTTAAGCATTCCTCCCCGGCATAACGAACCCTTACTTTCCTACTATCGAGATAGCTGTCTAGTAGCCTCCTGGTGTTCACCGGGCACTGTTCCTCAGCCAGTCTGACCCTAATAGCCGGCCACCAGGCACTGTCGAAAGCCCCCTCTATATCCAATGACACCAGGACAATTAGCTTCTTCAGCCTCAACTTGTTCTGTACGTGTTTCATTAGCGTATAGAGGGCGTCCTCGGTGCTCCTCTGGGGCATAAAGCCAAACTGGCGAGTACTAAGCCGCGGCACTAGCTGCCATTTTATCCGTGCTACTATCATCCTCTCCAGGACCTTTCCCAAGACCGGCAGTAGACCTATCGGTCTGTATGACTTGGGGCTCTGGTAATTATCCTTGCCCGGTTTTCGGAGAACCACCACCGTAGCCTCTTTCCAGATGTCCGGGAAATGTGCCAATTCTAGGCATTTGTTGTAAAGGGCAAGGAATGCGTCCGGGTCCTGGTAGATAGCTCGACTGCAGATATCTGATGTTAATCCATCCCCTCCTGGTGCCTTCTTAGGATTGAAACCAGCCACTGCGGTCTTCAGCTCCAGGGACGTAAAAGGTGGGTCATGATATTCATCATGAACCCACTCGTTTACGCGTCTGGCTGCTTCTCTAATTCGTCTGTGGTCTGCGTTGTCCTTTTCTTCTGTGTCCTTGGGATAGAACGTATCTGCGAGTAGGGCTGCCGATTCCTTTGGGTTTAGGTATGCACCATCGCAGGATAGGGTCAGGTCTTCTTGTCTCCTGGTAGTCCTACCGATGATCCTGTAAATACCCTCCCACACTCCTTCGCGGTCTTGCTTCTGACAGAACTCCTTCCAACTGGTGACTTGGGCTTTCTTTGCTTGGATCTCATATTCTTTTTTCGCTTCCAGGTACTCGTCGACGACCATCGCTCTCCGGACCGGCGCGGCGTTGCGGATGCGGTTCTTCTTCCTCGTCACGTCCTTTCTCATCGTTGCGAGCTCCTTGGACCACCATGGGAAGGTTGGTTTAATTTTGGTGTTAATTTTGGGAATAGATTGTTTACATGCTTCTAATATTAAATCTCTATATAAAATTACTACTTGTTCTAATTTTTCTTTATTGTTTATTTGATTTATGCTATCTAAATTTAAATTGTTTGTTTCCTTTAGTTCGTTAAATGTTGTCCTAAAGCTTTCCCAATTTGCTTTTTTAGTATTAAACATTCTGGTTGTCCTGATAATACTCATCCCTTTTTCCCTTTTCACGTTTAGATTGAAAAATATTGTGTTGTGGTCCGAGGACGTTACTCCCGTGTCGACCCGCCAGCCGTCTACCAGGTCAAATAAATTGAGCGAACATGCCGTGACGTCCACATGGCTTTTATACGCTCTACCACCTCTAATTGTGTCGAATGTAGGCGTGTCGCCAGTATTCAGTACCTGAAGCTCCAACTCTTCCAAGGTCCCGGACATTTCTTCACCCCTGGGGTCTTCGATCGTGCTGCCCCACCAGGCACTCTTTGCGTTTGCGTCACCACCGATCAGCAGTCCACCGTTTGCCACTTCCGATTTGATCTGGGCGATCTGATTCAGGTATGGCCCTATTGGTTGGTCCGGCTCGAAGTAGTATGAGACTACTGCGATTTCCCAGGCTTTGGTCCGGATCCCCACCACGACGATGTTGTTTGTAGTGAGTTTCGGGTGGGAGATGACGTCCAGGTCATCGTCAAAGACGGCTATTGCTGCCTTCACTCTCCCACTTCCATCGTCCTCGCACTGGTAGATTCTCGCACCCCGGTAGTTCTTCATACTTAGCCTCGCCCCCACATACGGCTCCTGAATCAGAGCCCATGCGATCTTCCGTTCACTGGCGTCTAAGAAGAGTTCGGTGGTTGCCAGTTCCTTACGCTGCAGGTTTGCTTGGGCCACACGGTATGGTCTTACTGTTTGTTGGACAGGAGTGTCAGTTGGGACCACCTTAGCAATAGGCTATGGCCGTTCTCGCTATTGCGTCCCATTTCTTTCTAATGGCGCAGTCCGTACTAAATGCGCTGTGGTCGGTCCTATCCAGCTTTGCGTGGGTGCAGTTGCAGCATGAAGGCGGTGATCCTGCCAGCCATTCCGCGCAATCCCTTTTTAAGTGCGGTCCGCCACAGTGGCTGCACTTCTCTATTGTTTCAGTGCATAGGCGTCTGCTGTGCCCGTATCCCAGGCAAAGCGAGCACTGGAGGAGTGGGCTCTGATCTTCGGCCCTGACTCTTTGCAAGTCGATGTACACATGTCCTCTCTCCATTACTCGCCTCCAAACACTGGGCGAGGCACTGAGCACTATGTGTCCGGTGTGCGGATTTCTGGCTCTCTTTCTATATTTGACTGCTACCCTGTCCGCCTCACCGTCAAGGCCGTCAAAAACCCCCGGGTTCTGGTTTCGGAAGGCCTCAACGACGTCCTCGTCAGTGTTGACTGATAGGACGTCCCTAAGGACCAACAACGGGTCCCTGTTTTTAACTTCCTCCACGGTGAGGTCGGTTCCATTTTTGTTAAGTCTATCCTTAACCTTGTCTCTATCGTCTTTTGTTTTGAAGCTCATTATCACCTTCCGGTTTTTCGTCTTCCGGACTCTGTCAACTGTAATCCAGCCATCCTTGGCGTTCACCGCCTCCCTTATCTTCGCAAGAACTCCTTCTCCCGTTGTGCTCTCATCTTCCGTGGTTACTGCAATGGAGTGGAGAGCAGCTTGCCTAGGTGGTGGATTTTCCGACTGACTTGCCGCTGCACTAGCGTATGAGATTTTCCCAATATTTTCTTGGCTACTGTGCAGTGCCTCTTTCAGTCGGGCCATCAGCTCATTGCTTTCAGCAAGCTTCTTGCTGTGCTCCTCCAGCACTGACCTGAGAGATTCTGTTTCCGCCTCGGTGACTCCTAGCACTGGGCAAGGGGGTGGAGAGTGGGCAGGCTCAGAGCTCTTAGTTTCTGGGGTTTTTGCCGTTCTTCCCGAGTACGTTTTAATTTTATCTGCTTCGGCCTCCTTGACCAAGGCAAAAAGCCTGTCCACCTGGATCTTTATGTCCTCCTTTATTTCCCGCTTTATATTTTTGGAGAGTGCCAGCTTCTGCTTCACAATTATGAGGCACTTTTTGGCCTCGGCGGTCTTGGGGTTCCATGCGTTGGTAAGAAGGACTGGTGGGCTGTCGATCTGTACAACCATGGATGTTCCCTTGGTCAAGGTGGGCGATTTAGTAGTGGGTTTCGGCTCCGTTACAGTTTTTATTGGCGAACTTGAATTTCGCGGTTCTTTCCGGCCTGCCTCCCATTCACCCACACTCCTACGTACGCTGAGTTGCGCGGAGGATCCAGCCTCCTGTGGGCTTCTGTTTGGCGGGACCTGCGACGTTGCCTTTTTAACAGGAGTCCTATAGCCCATCATCTTCCTGGTATAGAGTATGTTTTGGCTCAACGTCTATGGGGTATTGTAAAAAGTACCCCAGTCTTGGGTGTATAAGCAAATAATAAAAATAAAGAATAAAAGTCTAAAATAAAAAAAACAATTAGATACACATGCAACAATAACAACACAAAACAGTAAATATTGGGATTCTAGGGAATCTTGTCTGTATTTTGTCTAATTCTGTTATTTAATTTCAGGTGCGCGGCCGGGAGACCACCAGGCGCCTAACAGAAGTTCCACGCTTATGGCAAGTGCCCAGGTAGGTTAAAGAAGAGTTTTTCCCGCGGGTGACTCTATCGACTCCGGAAGTATGTTACGTTCTGAAAACCGAACCGAAATTTTGGAGTGATAGAGGAGGTTTTCCGGGAATAGTATGGTGTGTGAGCTTCCTCTGCGAGAATGTGGTCACGTCGCGTGTTCAAGTTCCCAAGAGAGAATTGAGTCGTACTATTAGAGTACCGTCAGTACAGTTTATAAGAGCGTGGCTCTGTCACTTTAATTATACACACATGTGCAAGGTTCCAGACCTAGATCTGGTGTCGAGGAGCTCCCAGGAACCCAAATACGTCAAAATTTTTGATATAGAGTCAAGAAAAAATTTTTGACTCTACGTAGAGTCAAGCTCTACCTTTCACTGGGTAGGTCTCCCCGAGCCCTCTTCAATGAACCCAAACACGGACACCCTAGCTCGAAGGGTTCTCGAGAAAACCCGGTCCGAAGTTTCGGTAACCAAAACAAGATGGCGGCCGTAATCCGGTTTCCAGTGGTTTTCTCCCGAACCGTTCGTCCGAGTATCACCGTGCTTGGACTTTTCTGAATGGGCTCGCCGAGACCTATCGAGTGGGGCGAGTTTCGGGCCTGAAATTTTCAGGTCCTGAAAGCTCCTGAAAAAGACGCGGGTCGGATAGGGAAGGTCCGGCCAATGCCCCCAAAGAAAATCCGGGCGCTCCACGACCCCCGGTTCGGGAGTTATCCGGTCCGAAAAAATGCTCTGACAGTCAAGGAACTGTCAAAGTCGCCCTCCAAACCGGTATAACTTGCCTTCCCGAGGTCGTGCAACGTCCGTGTTTGGGCTTGTTCGGCTCTGCTCGTCCTGCCCCGACGCGCGCAATGGTTTTCAGGCGCCTGAAATTTCTCAGCGCCAATCGGTCTAAAACCGGGTGGGTCGGGTAAAGGTCGTCACCCCAAGCGCCACTGCGAAATCCGCAACTCTCTAGGACCGCCGGATCCGGAGATATGGTGGCTTAAAGTTTTCCAAAATGGCCGCCCAGCTGTCAAAGGCCAAGTTAAATTGGCTGTAGCTCCGCAACCGTTTGTCCCAGCGAGGTGCGGTTTCGACTACGATGCTAGGCTTGACTTCCCCCACGCGACAAAAATAGTTTCAGGGCTGAGAATTTTCAGGTCCTGAAAACTCCTGAAAATATGCAAGAAATATTCTTACTGTCTTCCCACAGGGAACAGTAAAAATCCTGAAATTCTGGGCCCAATATTTCCAGAGATATTAATTTTTTAATAGTGCAACCTAAAAAACCAAAATGGCTGAAAAAGTCTATTTTCTTTGTTCCTGGAGTTATTGGACCCAAGTTTGGGCTTAATCTACCTGGAAGACACGTTTCCAATGCAATTGTATAATCAAATATTATTAATTTTAATTTATTTAGGATTTATTTGCAAAAAGGTTTAAAAATTACGTAACTTCGTTGCCAAAAATGGAAAAAATCTGGAAAAATCGGATTTATTTTGAAAAATTAAGATTCTATCGGATGGAGTTAAAATATTTAAAAATTTTGAAAAACTGGCTGAAAATTTTGAGAATAACTAAAAAATCTAAAAAATCTTAAAAATCTAGCCTAAAAGGCACCTAAAAAATAAACTTCTTATTTGGTCCTCTTCGTTTCGCAAGCGCGCAACCAATTTCGCTGGAATTTGGGGGGGTTGTCGCTGCAGATTTTGCGTTACGGTGGCTCAAAGTTTGAAGTTGTCGATTTTTTGAATTAACGGTACTTTTTACCTGTGGGCGGTAAAAATCCGTTTGAGGCGTCGAGTAGTTTGCCTTGGTGTCTTCTTTGTCGTCAAAAATTTTGGGGTGTCTGCTGCGTCAGTTTCAGTGACCTCGTGGTGGAGTTTTGAGGTTAGTTTTGCTGTTTTCCGCAATTTTCTTGGAAGTTCGTGGGCGGATTTTCCCGGCTGAGGTGTGCTATTGTAGGCCTTGGCGGGCCCCACAATATGAAGAAACGGAACTGGTGGTGGGTGATATAACCACAAAGTTATGGCCTTGCAAAGTTTTTGAAAGTTACACTTTTCCGGGTTTTTCTTTTATAACTTTTCACAGCACAGTTTTTCGTACGCGGAAAAAACTCAGTCGTATGCGCCGTACCGAGGCGCAGATTTTGGTGCTACGCACGTCACTGTATCACTTAGAAAAACTATTTTTGCGAATTATTTTGCGTGGAGCGTAACGAAAAACGTGGCGTTCGCTGTCGCAGACGGAAGCAGACTGGTTAGGTTAGGTTAGGTTAGGTTAGGTTAGGTTAGGTTAGGTTAGGTTAGGTTAGGTTAGGTTAGGTTAGGTTAGGTTAGGTTAGGTTAGGTTAGGTTAGGTTAGGTTAGGTTAGGTTAGGTTAGGTTAGGTTAGGTTAGGTTAGGTTAGGTTAGGTTAGGTTAGGTTAGGTTAGGTTAGGTTAGGTTAGGTTAGGTTAGGTTAGGTTAGGTTAGGTTAGGTTAGGTTAGGTTAGGTTAGGTTAGGTTAGGTTAGGTTAGGTTAGGTTAGGTTAGGTTAGGTTAGGTTAGGTTAGGTTAGGTTAGGTTAGGTTAGGTTAGGTTAGGTTAGGTTAGGTTAGGTTAGGTTAGGTTAGGTTAGGTTAGGTTAGGTTAGGTTAGGTTAGGTTAGGTTAGGTTAGGTTAGGTTAGGTTAGGTTAGGTTAGGTTAGGTTAGGTTAGGTTAGGTTAGGTTAGGTTAGGTTAGGTTAGGTTAGGTTAGGTTAGGTTAGGTTAGGTTAGGTTAGGTTAGGTTAGGTTAGGTTAGGTTAGGTTAGGTTAGGTTAGGTTAGGTTAGGTTAGGTTAGGTTAGGTTAGGTTAGGTTAGGTTAGGTTAGGTTAGGTTAGGTTAGGTTAGGTTAGGTTAGGTTAGGTTAGGTTAGGTTAGGTTAGGTTAGGTTAGGTTAGGTTAGGTTAGGTTAGGTTAGGTTAGGTTAGGTTAGGTTAGGTTAGGTTAGGTTAGGTTAGGTTAGGTTAGGTTAGGTTAGGTTAGGTTAGGTTAGGTTAGGTTAGGTTAGGTTAGGTTAGGTTAGGTTAGGTTAGGTTAGGTTAGGTTAGGTTAGGTTAGGTTAGGTTAGGTTAGGTTAGGTTAGGTTAGGTTAGGTTAGGTTAGGTTAGGTTAGGTTAGGTTAGGTTAGGTTAGGTTAGGTTAGGTTAGGTTAGGTTAGGTTAGGTTAGGTTAGGTTAGGTTAGGTTAGGTTAGGTTAGGTTAGGTTAGGTTAGGTTAGGTTAGGTTAGGTTAGGTTAGGTTAGGTTAGGTTAGGTTAGGTTAGGTTAGGTTAGGTTAGGTTAGGTTAGGTTAGGTTAGGTTAGGTTAGGTTAGGTTAGGTTAGGTTAGGTTAGGTTAGGTTAGGTTAGGTTAGGTTAGGTTAGGTTAGGTTAGGTTAGGTTAGGTTAGGTTAGGTTAGGTTAGGTTAGGTTAGGTTAGGTTAGGTTAGGTTAGGTTAGGTTAGGTTAGGTTAGGTTAGGTTAGGTTAGGTTAGGTTAGGTTAGGTTAGGTTAGGTTAGGTTAGGTTAGGTTAGGTTAGGTTAGGTTAGGTTAGGTTAGGTTAGGTTAGGTTAGGTTAGGTTAGGTTAGGTTAGGTTAGGTTAGGTTAGGTTAGGTTAGGTTAGGTTAGGTTAGGTTAGGTTAGGTTAGGTTAGGTTAGGTTAGGTTAGGTTAGGTTAGGTTAGGTTAGGTTAGGTTAGGTTAGGTTAGGTTAGGTTAGGTTAGGTTAGGTTAGGTTAGGTTAGGTTAGGTTAGGTTAGGTTAGGTTAGGTTAGGTTAGGTTAGGTTAGGTTAGGTTAGGTTAGGTTAGGTTAGGTTAGGTTAGGTTAGGTTAGGTTAGGTTAGGTTAGGTTAGGTTAGGTTAGGTTAGGTTAGGTTAGGTTAGGTTAGGTTAGGTTAGGTTAGGTTAGGTTAGGTTAGGTTAGGTTAGGTTAGGTTAGGTTAGGTTAGGTTAGGTTAGGTTAGGTTAGGTTAGGTTAGGTTAGGTTAGGTTAGGTTAGGTTAGGTTAGGTTAGGTTAGGTTAGGTTAGGTTAGGTTAGGTTAGGTTAGGTTAGGTTAGGTTAGGTTAGGTTAGGTTAGGTTAGGTTAGGTTAGGTTAGGTTAGGTTAGGTTAGGTTAGGTTAGGTTAGGTTAGGTTAGGTTAGGTTAGGTTAGGTTAGGTTAGGTTAGGTTAGGTTAGGTTAGGTTAGGTTAGGTTAGGTTAGGTTAGGTTAGGTTAGGTTAGGTTAGGTTAGGTTAGGTTAGGTTAGGTTAGGTTAGGTTAGGTTAGGTTAGGTTAGGTTAGGTTAGGTTAGGTTAGGTTAGGTTAGGTTAGGTTAGGTTAGGTTAGGTTAGGTTAGGTTAGGTTAGGTTAGGTTAGGTTAGGTTAGGTTAGGTTAGGTTAGGTTAGGTTAGGTTAGGTTAGGTTAGGTTAGGTTAGGTTAGGTTAGGTTAGGTTAGGTTAGGTTAGGTTAGGTTAGGTTAGGTTAGGTTAGGTTAGGTTAGGTTAGGTTAGGTTAGGTTAGGTTAGGTTAGGTTAGGTTAGGTTAGGTTAGGTTAGGTTAGGTTAGGTTAGGTTAGGTTAGGTTAGGTTAGGTTAGGTTAGGTTAGGTTAGGTTAGGTTAGGTTAGGTTAGGTTAGGTTAGGTTAGGTTAGGTTAGGTTAGGTTAGGTTAGGTTAGGTTAGGTTAGGTTAGGTTAGGTTAGGTTAGGTTAGGTTAGGTTAGGTTAGGTTAGGTTAGGTTAGGTTAGGTTAGGTTAGGTTAGGTTAGGTTAGGTTAGGTTAGGTTAGGTTAGGTTAGGTTAGGTTAGGTTAGGTTAGGTTAGGTTAGGTTAGGTTAGGTTAGGTTAGGTTAGGTTAGGTTAGGTTAGGTTAGGTTAGGTTAGGTTAGGTTAGGTTAGGTTAGGTTAGGTTAGGTTAGGTTAGGTTAGGTTAGGTTAGGTTAGGTTAGGTTAGGTTAGGTTAGGTTAGGTTAGGTTAGGTTAGGTTAGGTTAGGTTAGGTTAGGTTAGGTTAGGTTAGGTTAGGTTAGGTTAGGTTAGGTTAGGTTAGGTTAGGTTAGGTTAGGTTAGGTTAGGTTAGGTTAGGTTAGGTTAGGTTAGGTTAGGTTAGGTTAGGTTAGGTTAGGTTAGGTTAGGTTAGGTTAGGTTAGGTTAGGTTAGGTTAGGTTAGGTTAGGTTAGGTTAGGTTAGGTTAGGTTAGGTTAGGTTAGGTTAGGTTAGGTTAGGTTAGGTTAGGTTAGGTTAGGTTAGGTTAGGTTAGGTTAGGTTAGGTTAGGTTAGGTTAGGTTAGGTTAGGTTAGGTTAGGTTAGGTTAGGTTAGGTTAGGTTAGGTTAGGTTAGGTTAGGTTAGGTTAGGTTAGGTTAGGTTAGGTTAGGTTAGGTTAGGTTAGGTTAGGTTAGGTTAGGTTAGGTTAGGTTAGGTTAGGTTAGGTTAGGTTAGGTTAGGTTAGGTTAGGTTAGGTTAGGTTAGGTTAGGTTAGGTTAGGTTAGGTTAGGTTAGGTTAGGTTAGGTTAGGTTAGGTTAGGTTAGGTTAGGTTAGGTTAGGTTAGGTTAGGTTAGGTTAGGTTAGGTTAGGTTAGGTTAGGTTAGGTTAGGTTAGGTTAGGTTAGGTTAGGTTAGGTTAGGTTAGGTTAGGTTAGGTTAGGTTAGGTTAGGTTAGGTTAGGTTAGGTTAGGTTAGGTTAGGTTAGGTTAGGTTAGGTTAGGTTAGGTTAGGTTAGGTTAGGTTAGGTTAGGTTAGGTTAGGTTAGGTTAGGTTAGGTTAGGTTAGGTTAGGTTAGGTTAGGTTAGGTTAGGTTAGGTTAGGTTAGGTTAGGTTAGGTTAGGTTAGGTTAGGTTAGGTTAGGTTAGGTTAGGTTAGGTTAGGTTAGGTTAGGTTAGGTTAGGTTAGGTTAGGTTAGGTTAGGTTAGGTTAGGTTAGGTTAGGTTAGGTTAGGTTAGGTTAGGTTAGGTTAGGTTAGGTTAGGTTAGGTTAGGTTAGGTTAGGTTAGGTTAGGTTAGGTTAGGTTAGGTTAGGTTAGGTTAGGTTAGGTTAGGTTAGGTTAGGTTAGGTTAGGTTAGGTTAGGTTAGGTTAGGTTAGGTTAGGTTAGGTTAGGTTAGGTTAGGTTAGGTTAGGTTAGGTTAGGTTAGGTTAGGTTAGGTTAGGTTAGGTTAGGTTAGGTTAGGTTAGGTTAGGTTAGGTTAGGTTAGGTTAGGTTAGGTTAGGTTAGGTTAGGTTAGGTTAGGTTAGGTTAGGTTAGGTTAGGTTAGGTTAGGTTAGGTTAGGTTAGGTTAGGTTAGGTTAGGTTAGGTTAGGTTAGGTTAGGTTAGGTTAGGTTAGGTTAGGTTAGGTTAGGTTAGGTTAGGTTAGGTTAGGTTAGGTTAGGTTAGGTTAGGTTAGGTTAGGTTAGGTTAGGTTAGGTTAGGTTAGGTTAGGTTAGGTTAGGTTAGGTTAGGTTAGGTTAGGTTAGGTTAGGTTAGGTTAGGTTAGGTTAGGTTAGGTTAGGTTAGGTTAGGTTAGGTTAGGTTAGGTTAGGTTAGGTTAGGTTAGGTTAGGTTAGGTTAGGTTAGGTTAGGTTAGGTTAGGTTAGGTTAGGTTAGGTTAGGTTAGGTTAGGTTAGGTTAGGTTAGGTTAGGTTAGGTTAGGTTAGGTTAGGTTAGGTTAGGTTAGGTTAGGTTAGGTTAGGTTAGGTTAGGTTAGGTTAGGTTAGGTTAGGTTAGGTTAGGTTAGGTTAGGTTAGGTTAGGTTAGGTTAGGTTAGGTTAGGTTAGGTTAGGTTAGGTTAGGTTAGGTTAGGTTAGGTTAGGTTAGGTTAGGTTAGGTTAGGTTAGGTTAGGTTAGGTTAGGTTAGGTTAGGTTAGGTTAGGTTAGGTTAGGTTAGGTTAGGTTAGGTTAGGTTAGGTTAGGTTAGGTTAGGTTAGGTTAGGTTAGGTTAGGTTAGGTTAGGTTAGGTTAGGTTAGGTTAGGTTAGGTTAGGTTAGGTTAGGTTAGGTTAGGTTAGGTTAGGTTAGGTTAGGTTAGGTTAGGTTAGGTTAGGTTAGGTTAGGTTAGGTTAGGTTAGGTTAGGTTAGGTTAGGTTAGGTTAGGTTAGGTTAGGTTAGGTTAGGTTAGGTTAGGTTAGGTTAGGTTAGGTTAGGTTAGGTTAGGTTAGGTTAGGTTAGGTTAGGTTAGGTTAGGTTAGGTTAGGTTAGGTTAGGTTAGGTTAGGTTAGGTTAGGTTAGGTTAGGTTAGGTTAGGTTAGGTTAGGTTAGGTTAGGTTAGGTTAGGTTAGGTTAGGTTAGGTTAGGTTAGGTTAGGTTAGGTTAGGTTAGGTTAGGTTAGGTTAGGTTAGGTTAGGTTAGGTTAGGTTAGGTTAGGTTAGGTTAGGTTAGGTTAGGTTAGGTTAGGTTAGGTTAGGTTAGGTTAGGTTAGGTTAGGTTAGGTTAGGTTAGGTTAGGTTAGGTTAGGTTAGGTTAGGTTAGGTTAGGTTAGGTTAGGTTAGGTTAGGTTAGGTTAGGTTAGGTTAGGTTAGGTTAGGTTAGGTTAGGTTAGGTTAGGTTAGGTTAGGTTAGGTTAGGTTAGGT